>OZ022556.1:13848923-14530001 GCA_963991005.1 Barypeithes pellucidus
GGCTACTAGTTGGCGAACATACTCCGGGCTTACATTTTGACCTGGATGCCTTTCGTTAAAACGTTGAGCTATTCTTAAAAAACATTGATCCTGGGAACCATAAATGAAAATAATTTCTACCCGTTCAGCTGTGCTGTACACCATTGTTAAAGATGAGAAGTGCTGCTTTTCGTTTAAACTGAACCGAAAGTTAACTGTTCTTAAAATAATAATACTAGTAGAAGTTACCTTTAAGGTAAATTCTGTGATAAAAAAATGCGAATATTTATAAACAATTTTTTTTTTTCGACAAAAAAAAAATAGCAAATAAACCAAAACGAAATACCGAGGCTTAAACTGTTTAGAATTCTTAAGAGATATCTCTTAATATGCCAGGATATTGGTAGCAATCATTTTGAACATTTAATTAACTAATAGGTAATAAAAAATTTCAAAATTGTCTTTTCATTTATTGTTTTCCTTAATAAACAGAGAAGAATTTCCTGAAATGTACCTTTCTATGGTACCATTGGAAAGCATTTTTCAAGAGCTTCAAAATGATGTATCACTCGATCCCCTTTCTATTTAAGATTTTAAGGGTTTATCTCACCCTGTCCAAGGGGTTGCAGATAGGGGTGGGCTAATACGCTTGTTTTTGTTCCCCCTTCGTTTTATAGAAACTGTTTTTTGCGTTTTTTTTTTCAGTTCTTCGTTTCTAATATATGGCCAATTCAAATTTTTAAATTGTCACCCTGTATATACCTACTTTAAATAAGGTATTAGACTTTTTCTTAATAAAAATGCCCAATATATTTACTGCTGCTCAAGTTTATAAAAGAAATAAGATATTTTGATGCCACCTCGAATCGAAAAATATAAAACGTTACATTATGTAACCTAGGTTACTTTCTAAAAGTTAGGTCTTTTCAGCTGTCGAGCACCTTTTATAGTCTATGAGATATGTATATCCGTTCCCAGTTTTGTGATTTTGTTGTCCTAGTTTTTTATCGGCACGATAGTACATGTATGGGAAAATGATGAGTTTTGAAAATGAAAACTAATTTATCTTCCACTTTTATTATTATTGTAAATAATGTCAAATAAAAAATTGTTTTTAATGTCAACTAGAGCATAAATAATAAAACAATAAAAACAAAACATATTTTCAATAGGGTGCTTATTTGCTTTCAAAATAAGTGTTTTAGACCGAAACGAATAATAAATAATAGGTGTGATACATATCGCTGGATTCAGAAAATAAAGTCGAGTCAATAAAGCATAAAATAAAATATTACTACTATTTGTACATGATGTTATAAAAATGGCTTATTATATTTAAATGGGAGACTATTTGGGTGTCCTAGAGCAGCGGTTCTCAAACTGGACGCAGCGGCAGTAATCAAGAAGAGTCGGCTAAAAATTGTGAAATTATTATTAATCGTTCTCGTCAACCTTCAACTCAACTCTGCAAGGTTTGGAAAGAAGCCCAATTGATTATTTTCCACACATACTGACTGATGCAGCTACAGCTGGATAATGAGCCAGTTTTCCTGCGACCAGAAACATGAACCTATTGAACTGACGACTGAAATTTTTTTGAAAACTTTCTGGGTCAAGCGATTTGAGGTAAAATTAACTAAACTTCCCATGAAGATATTAACTTGGCACTGTTTTTTCTTCTTTTCCTAAGCACTGCTTTAAGGGTCGTCCTATATGAATGTATCCGTTAAAACTGTGATAATCTCAACAACCAAAATTTTTCGAAATTCTTCGCTTGTCACCATCGATCGCTATACCGCTACTAGATTCAAAGATCGTGCTTCAACCACATATATATAAACAGTATATTGCCAATACGAACGTTTCAAATTACAGAAAGTGTCCCTGCTATGGGAGATAGCGCGGGCCTATTGAGTTTGCGCAGTAGGATGGAAATTTTATCGATCGCGTCAGAGCCGGCACGACATTATTTGTTTGTTGTTATTCGTCGCCATCTTTGGTTCTGGATGCTTTTTCAAATTACAGAATAAAAAGTGGTTCATCCATATTGTTGTCGGTATATGAGTGCTTATAAACTTTCATTAACTAACAACAATTTTTGTAAAGGAGTTTTTAATTTGTGGTGATTCGATTGGTAGGTTAGTTGTTTTGTTTAAGATGAAAGGACACAAGTGCATGGTGCTTTTTTGCAAAACTCGTGGAACAATACCAGGTATAAAGTATTTCAGGTAGTATGTACATTAACTATACACGAAAATATTTTGCTTATCACATTATCCGACCTTCGGAACCGAATTTCACTAAAAAGCGTGTAAAAAAGAAGAGAGTGTCACTCGTATACAATATAATATACAGTGATGGGCTAAAATATGGAACAAATTCATTTAAAAATCAGGTATTAATTTTTTGTAAAAACGCTCGGACACGTCGATTATAATTTTTTCTTCCGGATTTTTTGCCTCAAAAAGAAATTATACTGGGTGTGTCAAAAAGTAGATGTAGGTATAATTTTGAAAAATTATTTTATTAAGTGTTGAAAATGCAAACCATTAACTTCTTGACAATATGCCAATCTACTTAAAAACCCTTCTAAAACATTATTTACAGTATTTTCATTAATTTGCCTAATTTCATATCTAATTTTAAATTTTAAGTCTTCCAAATTTTGTGGTTTATCCTTATACACTTTTGATTTCAAATAACCCCAAAGAAAGAAATCCATTGGTGTAAGATCGGGAGATCTTGCAGGCCATTCTATGGGTCCTCTTCTACCTATCCATCGTTCGGGAAAAATAGTATTGAAATACTCTCGTACTTGTCGAGCAAAATGAGGCGCAGCACCATCCTGCTGAAACCAAATAGACCAAATTTTTCTCTAAAACCGTTAGAGATAAGGATAGAGTATGCTACATGAATTATGCTCAGAATTTGACGTAGAATTTATGTGATAAGTAAAAATAGGGTGGTTCTATTTAAAATACAAAAAAAAATTTACAACATCTACTTTTTGACACACCCAGTATAATTTCTTTTTGAGGCAAAAAATCCGGAAAAAAAAATTATAATCGACGTGTCCGAGCGTTTTTACAAAAAAATAAAACCTGATTTTTAAATGAATTTGTTCCATATTTTAGCCAATCACTGTATATGTGGTCACTACCTAACCTTAAAATTAATGTATTTTTAATTTGGAGCATTAGTAGCTGATAATAATTCCCAAAATAGTCAATATAGTCATTCATTCTTAATTTTTAGTTTAGAAAAAAGGTGAGGTTAAGAAACATACGACGTCGGATGAAAGTTAAAATAAAGCTCATCGTGTCGATTGTTGCAAATATTCGGACGGAATTTGGCACCAAAAGTGTACACCAATCAGGGCACCGTCGGATAATCATATCGTCAGAAATCGTATGCATAGAACGCTGTCTTAAATCGAACTTATCGAAATTTTGATTGCAATATTTTTCCTAACTAACCAGTGAAATTTACATTAAAAAAGTTGAAATCCGGTCCTATCGTATGTTTACTTTCACAAGGAAATTTCCGAACTGCGAAAACTCACAACGCCCCCTTCGATGCCCATAGCGGAGACATAATTGCAGACCGTATTAGCATACTATTTATATATATGTGGCTTAAACGCGCGTAGTCCTGAACACTTCGATTACTATATTAAACGCAGTGAACTCGATCCAGTTCATTGATTAAAATTAAACGAGACAGAAAACATTTATAAATATATTCGATGTCTTATTAATATAACTAAAAACTTGTCCAGGCCAACCTCGCCTAATTAAAATCCATAGAAGGAACCCGAAATGGATTTTTTAAAGTTATTTTTGATGTGAAGATCGTTAGTATGTTCAAGGTCGTATTCAGGGCCGTGGAAGACAATGACGTTACCATGTGACTGCAAAGAAAGGTCGCCACTTCATCAGCATAGTTTTAATGACAACCCTCGACTTTATTGTCTTGTTACAGATACAGATTTTATTTTTTATACAGGGTGTATAAACACATCCTGAAATATTCATCAAGTTTAATATTTTATAACTTTTTTATTTTTTATGCGATTTTCATGATTTTGTTATTAGTTTGAAGATCCATTTATTGTATTTTTCCTTCATTATTTTATAAAGTAACATTTTTCGATTGGGCTATATTATACAGGAGTAAATCAAACTGTTGTTGTTCTTTGTCGTAATTTCAAAACACCATGTAGGAAAATTGAGTTGGATAATTTTATTTACATACTTTTCCTTGTAATCTTTGGTATATTCTAAACATTTAGTTTTTGATTCATTTCATTATCTCATTTCTGCTGCGAGCTGCAAAATTTCAAATGAAACGATGTTATTTTTAGAAAAGGTATGGCAAGCTTTCGGTTAAAATCTACGTTGGCTAAGTACGCGATTATTGTGACAGAATGTTTGACAGTAACAATATTATAATTTGTTGGGTGTCAATATGGTATTAACTCCAGCAGGCGAGGGTAGAAGTCCATAGCAAAAGTTATGTCGCCCGTACTCTGGAATTGCGCGGTCTACAGTTCGAGATGCCTGGAATAGGTATTTACAGACGGGAATTTTTACTAGGAGGCAAGGCTCTGGCAGAAGGAGAATGACCACTGCAGCTGATGATCACTTTGTGACCCTTAGTTCTTTAAGAGATCGAAGATCTACTGCTGCGTATCTAAAAAATGACTTGCAAATGATTCGTCGAGTAAATGTAAGGGACAGAACAATACGTAGAAGATTGGAAGAAGCTGGACTTCATACACGAAGGCCAGCAATATACCCACAATTACTTCCTCGGCATCTACAACACAGACTGAGGTTTGCAAGATCCAGGGTTTGTTTAAGGTCGCTGGATGGTCGTGAGTGGGTGTATAGACGTAGAAATGAAAGATATGCTATCAGAATATATCAGAACGAATCTCATATCATGGCGGTTCAGTCATGATTTGGGCGGCTACACACAAATCTTGTATTTGTTACCCACCGTTACATTGAGGAAAGAGGTTGTTGTTCCATTTGGTCCATTCATTGGGGACCAATTTACATTAATGCATGATAATGCTACATGTGCAACGTTTGGTCACACGTTGCACATGTAGTGAGCAAATATATAGATGTAGTTGGACTTCCAAAATTGGAATGGCCCGCATATAGCCCGGACCTCGACCCAATCGAACATCTTTGGGATCAACTTCAAAAGGTCGTTTGTTGCCGTCGTGTACAACCACAAACCTTGTAAGACTTACGATTGGCGCTGACCGAAGAATATCAGGCTATCCCTCAAGAAAGGATAAGTAACCTTATTCATTCGATAACACGAAGACTGCAAGCTGTCATTGCTGCGAGAGGAGGAAATACACGATATCAAAATTGTTTTTGTTAATTAACTTTATGATATACCTAGTGTTTGTTTTTCTTAATATAAAATAGGCTTCAAATCGGCGTTTCATTTAAAATTTTGCAGCTCACAGCAGAAATGAGATAATGGAATGAATCAAAAACGAAATGTTTAGAATACATTAAAGATTACAAGGAACAGTATGTAATAGTTATGTATGTATCAAGGGTACTAAGTAGATGATTATGCGACAGTCTTACAAAGCCGAGGACTTATGGCCCGAGGGTTCGTAAGTCGCCCGAGGGTATAGATCTATTAGTAACCGTGGTGCATACAAACTTTTATGCCATACCAGTTCGTTTTAAATAATAAATATTTTTTAAATTAATTTGATTTACCAATTTTTTATTTTTACCTGCGACATTATACCTTGACATTATTATAGCCTGCGCTTTTGTTGCTAAGGAGATAAGTATTCAAATGTTTAATGTGTCAAAGTTAAAAATCAAAAATGGCACAAGGTTTTGAAATTCCCGACGAAATTGAAAAAAAGGCTGAAAAGTCAAGCCAGTTCTATGTAAATACAACCAAATAATATATTAACTTAAATTTATATTTTGTTATTTTGTTAATAAAGAATAAGTTAATCGAAAACTGTTTTTTGCGTCTTAATGCCAGCGCGGGTCATAATCTGTACTTTATGCCCACACGGGCATAAAGTAATCCATTATGTAGATGGTATCTAAGGTATAAAAACACAATAATGCAACTAGTATGACATTAATAAAATTATCCACCTCAATTTTCCTACAGAGTGTTTTGAAATTACGACAAAAAAAAACAGTTTAATTTACTTCTGTATAATATAGCCTAAGGCCTAAACGAAAAATGTTACTTTATAAAATAATTAAGGAAAAACACAATAAATGGATCTACAAACTGATAAGAAAATCATGAAAATCGCAAAAAAAATAAAAAAGTTATAAAATATCATATGACCCTTTTTAACACACAAAACCAAGATTTGTAGAATTCCGCAGATAACTGACATTGGTACAATCTTTGTGTGTTTGGTGGCAAATTGAAGAAACTTTGTTCTCTGCGTTTGAGAACTACTTCTTGAACCAACTAGATTAAAAATCATGATCAAATTAGCTCTAGGACTACTTCATCCTACTGATGAGATTCGAACAAAGATCGAAAGATATGAGCCCCCCCCCCAAATTAAAAATTGTTTTGGGATATTTCTAATAGAATAAGATAAGTTTTGACAGAGGCGCTCACAAGTTTGTTTCGTCTGTGGTTCGACTTTTCAGTAGTGGAAATTACCACTATTTAGTGCTAATTTTACTATGAAATTAATAAAATATATTGTAAAATTTACAACGAATGTAAGAGGAAATAATTTATTTACAACTCCAGTCGTTAAATATTTTTAAATGTATGGAATATTTTACTAAAGACTGTTATTGTACTTTAAGTATTTTTTATTGTAAAAATGACAAAGTTTAAATAAAGTGTTGTAAAAATGCTTTTGTAACAATGAAAGGCTTAACAGCCCTTATCAGTGACCTCCATTAAGGTAAAAAGGTGTGACAAACTACAAGAAAACTATTGGAAAGAATTTGTGAAAAATTTAAATTTAGCTTCAAAATATGGTACTACATGACTATATACAGGATGACCCATCGAAAACAGTCCAGCAAGGTTTACGGCTTTGTACGTGAAAATTTAAAAAAAACCTCGAACCCGTAAACTTGTGTTTTCAGGGGGACACGTTTCACTATTAATTTCATCCCTGTAACCTCAACCCCCTAGCGGGGGCGGCTACTGCCCTTGCTTTTTCAAATGGGAATGGGTATGTTGTGATACATTTAAAGGGCATTAAATTCTCTTTAAAATGGCGCTTTGTTTTGTAAATTTGAGCTACGCGCCGCCGAGAAATTGCGTTTTAAAAAATGTAATTTTATTGAGTAATACTTACATGTTATCTTATTAAATGTTGAAAATGCCTGCCATTCACCTGCATACAATAGTACAACAACTGTTCAAAGTGTTTCACTTTGTCACTTTGATTCTTCCCAATGGAAGGACATCTAGTGTAATTTGTTGACATTCATTAGTAATGCGGTTCCGTAAATCTTCTAAGGATTCGGGTTGGGTGGCAACCTGTGTACTTGATAAGGTGCAGTGAAATGTTTCAAATTCCGTTGCTCGGCGGCGCGTAGCTCAAATTTTCAATACGAAGCGCCATTTTAAAGAGAATTTAATGCCCTTTAAAAAGATGTATCACAACATACCCGTTCCCATTTGAAAAAACAAGGACAGTAGCCGCCCCCGGTAGGGGGGGTTGAGGTTACAGGGATGAAATTAATAGTGAAACGTGTCCCCCTGAAAACACAAGTTTACGGCTCCGAGGTTTTTTTTTAATTTTCACGTACACAGCCGTAAACCTTGCTGGACTGTTTTCGATGGGCCACCCTGTATATATCTTGAAATACCGTTTAAATTAAAGAAATATGGTTGTACAGTCGTTTCTGAAAGTATTGCATGCACTATCGATAATCTCAATTAATTTCGTAGCTTAGTTTTAATGCAAGAAAAGTCACTCCGAGGTTTTTACAAAAAATATCTAAAATCGCAACTATCTAAAGTCATTTGGCAACGCTTCGGATGATCAAAGGCAGAAGAATAAGAAAAACATCTCCTACTCCCTCGATACAGCGATGGAATGGCGATGTTGTCTCATTGTTCAATAATAATTACTTATGGTGGTCCGCGCGAAATCCCAAATAAGACCACGCGGTCCACTGATAAATACTCTTAAATCAGATGCCCCCCCCCCCCCCCCCCGAACAAACCCGACAAACCCCCCCAACAAACAATTTAACACGAAAAATACGAAATATACCGGTTTGACTAATGCGGCATGGTATTAGGTACTTTTCGTATCTTTTCCTTGTATGATGTAAGTTTTTCGTTCCGTCTAGAGGCACGCCACTGACATTTTTCGATGTGGATATTTTTCTGATAAGCCAGGTCAATTCTACATTAAACCGGTCTCTTGCGTTTTTCTCGTCTTGATTAAGAAAATTAAATTCAAATGGAAATTTATTATTATTAACATTCAATATCATAATGATAAATTTTGTAGATGGCCACCCACCGCGTCTCCCCAGGCTCCGCCCCCCTTACTGACGCCCCTGGTGGGCAACTGCACATGTTTTCAAGGAATTCTTGGTGGGGTATATATTTTCCTATTTTGACATATTTATCAATAATCGACATAATCTGTAAAAATTACGATAGATTGTAAATTCCATTATTCCCTTAAATATTTAATATACCTCTGTGAAGAAACGATTTTAATGAAATGATTAAATTAAGCAGGCCGGTCAGTCAAGTTCATGTAAATCATTTGTTTTGGAATCGGAATCGGATATCGGATTTAGTCGCTTGTTTTGCGAGACTGTGAGAAGTGCGATGTGGTCAGTGTGGTCGAAAACTTCAACTGTTTTGTTAACGATAGCTTTTTGTTTTGCATTCTTCGGACAAGGATATGCACAACGTAAGTAAAAAAAACAACATTTTGAATGTTAAACGGGCTACACGCCATTATTTATATGTTTAACATGTCTCCTTTGTCTTTTTCGGTATACAATCAATTTAATACTAATATTATGTAGAATCATAAACACAAGGAAAAAATCAAGAGATCTTGCTGTGTAAAAATAAATGATTAAGAGAGAAAGTGTTTCATGAAATAAATTAGAAATCTTCTTGTGGCCCGTTTATTTTTTACGTAAATAGAAGGAACGTAGGTATTGTCAGTAATAATATAATTATATAGAATTCATTAAACCTTTTGAAGTTTCTAGGATTATTGGATTAGTTTCTAGAATAATGATAAAGCTTATTCTCTGAGCAGCAATGCTTAAAAACAAAAAACTTTTCCTATATTATTATTATAAAAAAATGTCATATAAATGTGGGTCCGGAAATGCTTTCTTCCCTAGGTACAGGGTGGTTAGGAAAATATTATTTTGTTTTTCCATGTACACCTATACAGCGTGTGTGGTAGAAATTGTAACAAATGGGAGGAAACGATTCTATCCTTCATTTTATCGAAAAAACTTACTTTTTAAATATTACTTGAAAATGGTTTGTCCTATCGGACAAACTCATGAGAATTTTCTTTTAAGAAATGACTGTCGATTAAGGAACAAATACGTATTTTGAAAAATACCTGTGGCGTACTATTGCCTTAACCAAAATATTTTTTTTGCTGTCGCGCACGTCACTGGTGGAATGGTCAACACTTTTTAAATCGAGAAAACATATTTTCATTCCAGTATAGTAATAAATCAGTGTAACTGTAACATTACTTTTTTTTACACCCTGTATCTAACAAAGGAACCATTTCCGAACCCACATTTATAAGAGCTTTTTTTCGAAACACCTTATAGTATAACAGGGTGTTATGGAAATGACTTATTATATTTAAATGGATGACTCCTAGGGTGTCCTAGAGGAAGTCTACGTATACTTTTTCTTTATCAAATAGTGGGTCACTAGAGTATACTAACAGTGTTGTCAGATCATACCGCATGTTTCGCCCTTGCTTGGATACCTGCCGCGCGCGACTATCGTTGCTTCAGTATGTTTCGAGACTCGGGGGTGGAATGACACTGTCGAGGGTTCCACGTGCTTGATGTATATGAATGTCAAACGTTTTGTTAGTTGTAGCATTACCCGATTTTTTTTTCTGTTGTGAAATAACTCATAATAAGAAATATTGTGATGTGATTTCAAATTTGTGTGATATTACCTATTATTGGTTCTGTTGCAAAACATACTTTTTGTGTTTTATTTTTTTCTGGAATTTAATTATAAAACGGATTATAAGATCGAAGGTAAGAGAGTATGTACCTTAAAATTAAAGTATTTTTTTTTTTCTAAAAAGTTGGAAAAAGAAGTGATAAAGCGGGTCAAAGACGTATTGTTGTCAAAAACTGAATACGTGCGTTTACAATTCTGTGTTGCAATATATGACAACACCGCCTCAATAAACTATTGATTCCGAACGTCCTCAGTAGCGGCCACGTAAATGTTCAGATTTCATATAAAGTGTATATTTCGTACAATAATTCAAAGCGCCATTTAAGGTTATTTTTCTTCAATTTATTTTCATCTCAGGATTTGCCGGTTTAAATATAATAAGTCATTTCCATAGCACCCTGTATAGGCACATTATTTATTTACTTTCAATGATTAAAGAGTTTCTGCTTTATCTTTGAAAATATTATAGTTGGTGTACAACTTCTATGAAATTGTTTAATTATTTCCTCGTTCGACGATTTCCGAATATATTCATCAGTTTTACGTTTAATCAATGTATTTGTTGGCTTTCAGCATCAAATAGTTAATTTTTTTAAACAAAGATTCAAAATAAACCGAATATAAACAAACTGGAACACAATTTAAGGTTTATAATTTTCAGATCGCTCGCAGTCGGAGGTCCAAAAAGTTCAAGCAAATCGAGCTTGATTTGTAAATCTAGATTTAAATAAAATAACGATCCAGATTGAGTCCTCTACATCTGGACTTAATCAAAAAACGACTCAGATTGATCGGATCAGTCTGACATAAATAAAGAACGCGACTATTTAATTTATTTTATTTACAACCACGCATGCAATAATGACATATCATCTATCTATGAAAGGTGGAAAGTTGAGGTTTTTTTACTTTGATTTTCCGCCCGGGTAGAAAGTAAATTATTTTTTTGTAATTTAAAAAAAAATCTATATCTCAAAATGTCATACGAACACACTGTTTTAAAATAGCTTTGAGTGTTTAGATATGTCTACTTTTTCCCTAATTGATAGAGTGGTCCTCAGCATTGAATATTGTGACCGAATCGTTGACTTCTTCTTGTCTTGGCATTTTCACTGAAATAAGCTAGTAGCGCCGACTCAGAACAAGGATTTGGAACTTTGTTTCCCGTACACCATTCGTTGAAACAGTTATATGCTTTGTCATATCTCAGGCGGCTTTTAGTTGGCAGAAGATCTTCTACTATTTTTGATGCTTCTCGAATTTGTGGTGAAGTAGCAGCAAAATCAAATTCCTCGTCTGAACATTTTTCTGTTGTTAAAATAATATATTGTTTAGTGACATGGAAACCATATTCAAAAAATGATATTTGCCATCTTGATGTGTATTATTACCTACGTTATTTCACCGCCTGCGGTTATTTGAAATTTCTGTCTAATTTTTCAATGGAAAAGTCAAAACGACATTTATCTTTTATTAATAATTTTAATTCAAAATAATAAGAAATGGATGTTAGATGTGGTTGTAAATAAAATAGTATACAAACTTGGTTAACTACCCACTCTTTCGACAGGAATGAAACACTCCACCTCAGTACGTAATATACTATTTGTTTTATAGAGTGGATTGTTGAAGATGACGGTTGTCGAACTCCCGATCGAGGAGTTGGAAATTGCATACCCTTATCCGAATGTAGTCCAATGGTGAATGTACTTCAGACCTTAAAACGGCCGATTTCACAGACTGTACTAAAGAGACTACAAGCGTATACGTGTGGACCCGACGGAGCTGGGATAAAAGTAAGTATTTTTCAATAATTTTACCTTTAGCCATGAATTAATAATCACCGACCTATAACTATGGGTTCGTACAACTTATGGGGTGCACAGTAAAAAGATAAATTTCATGAGGGACAAAATGGGTTGGTGCGCACGGTTTTCCGGTCATATTTTTAAAGGTTGGTCGTCGGTTGCCTTGCGCACAATGTTGTCGCCATCATATAGGCAACCACGCCAGGTAAGAGAACCCTGCCTAGCAACTATCAACCAGTCGCATTGCTATATCAAAAGTAATGGAGAAAGCTATTAACCAACATCTTCTAAAGTACCTGGAAGGCTTCAACATTATCAGCGATCATCAATATAGTTTTCGGAAATCCAGATCAACTGGAGATCTTCTAGCCTATGTCACACATATTTGGAACAACGCAATCGAACATCATGGGGAGTCTCGGTTTGTTGCACTGGATATTTCTAAAGCCTTTGATCGTGTTTGGAATGAGGGACTTCTAAGTAAACTGCGATCCTATGGTATGCCCAGTCGATTCTGTGCATGGTTGTCTAGCTTTCTTAAAGACCGCACCATCAATGCCGGTGTTCCTGAAGGGTCCATATTGTCTCAAACTCTCTTCTTACTCTACATTAACGACCTTCTAGTGAAAACGAAAAATCCGATTTTTAGTGCTTTTGAATGCACAAACATCGGCTGCCGACGCACATCTTCTCAGACAGCATGAAGTGTCACGCCTCAACAAAGACTCGGAAGAAATTTTAGCTTGGGGTGACAGTAACCAATTCGAATTTAAGCCTAAAAAAAACAGGCAGCAGTTTTCTCTAAAAAGGTTATCATTACAGAACCGGATATAGTCATGGACGGACACCCAATCCCACTGGCTTCATCTTTAAATTTGCTGGGCGTCAATCTGGGGGAAATAAGTCTTGGCATAACCACGTTGTGGCAATCGCTAAGATAGCTTGTCAGAAACTTCGTGTACTCTTCCAAACCAGAATGTTGTATACACCTCAACAACTTTTGTCACTATACAAAGCCCAGATTCGACCATCACTAGAGTACTGCTCTCATGTTTGGAGCTCTGCACCCAAACATACTCTTCGGCTACTGGATTCCATCGAAAGGAGGGCCATACGTCTGATTGGAGACCACGAGCTGACGAAGAACCTCAACAGCCTAGAACATCGAAGACAGGTTGGGGATTTGACTCTCTTTTACAGATATTTTCATGTGTGTAATCATTAAGGGCGAAGTATGGTCCTGTTCGTCAGTGAATGTAAATAGTTTATCAGTGGGCCTTGCGCATGACATCTCACGATCAGCTTTGTTTACATGCGTGAGGCCATAAATTTGCCACTTTTGCTTTTAAATGTTGGATATCCATAGAGATAGGTCGGTGATTAAAATACATGTTAAAAAATGTCACGTGTCACTTCGCAAAAACGTGGCAAGTTTTGCTTTAGGGTCTTCTGCTAAGTATAAACACTTCTTCTTACGTGGCTCCTTCGTTTCTGAAGTAATAAGTGAATTTTAATACTTTTAATACGATATCACCGATGCGATAATGGAATTATAGTACCTAATGTTGCCTAGGGAACTGTTATTTCCATGAAAAGATATATTAATATATAGATCAGGCATTCCCTGTAATGACGGAATTCTTTCAGACAAACGCTATACTTAACTAAATGATTTAAGTTACCATGTTTGCCGGTTTTAGTCGAACGCTGTAATTCTTGTTAACATCTGTGTAGTGATTATTTGTTTGAAAATGAAATATTGAAGCATTCAGAATTGTTTTATAAGAAGTTAGATGACTATTACTCCAATCAAAGTAAGAAAAAACCTTGGAATATTACGGAATTGACCGAGGTAAGAAAATTATTTTCAATTTTAAGGAAATTCCTGATAATAATCAGTTGTTTACAAAGATTTTAATGTAAAATACCTGATTTGCATGCACTACTGGCAACACTCTCCTAATTACAATGATTGACTAAACCGGCAACAGGGTAATTTAGATCATTTAGTTAAGTACAGCGTTTTACTGAAAGAATTCCGTGATTACAGGGAATGTCTGATACTCTTAGGCAAACGGTGCACCAAAACGTTAGAGTTACACTATTTGCCGGCAATACGTCAAATGACTAGGCATTTCTGGGAATGACGGATTTCACTAATTGACGCCGACATATAGATTACGAATGGACCAATGGCCTATAATTTTTAATATTTACATGGAGTGGTTTGAAACCCGAGCTACCCCTAAAGCCAACAGACAAGAAACCGAGCTTAAAGTATTGTAAGTGTTTTCGCCCCTATAGTTCGGTCTTGTCGATGATCGGTTGTCACGATCATTGTTTGTCGATGAGAAAATCACGAGTTGTAAGGCTGCCTTCAGACCTGTAGAAATAAGAGTCTAACAACACCGAAAGAACATGCTAGGAAGAGAGACGGACAGAATCCAAATGATCACTCGATAAACTTAAACTTAGAATAGAACCACGTACTAATTATACAAGGTGTCCATTTTTCGGTGGTTTTACGGGGTATCTCCGTTATTACTAAATATAGAAGGATGCGGTTTTAGCAGCACTGTGCTACATTTTTGTGAAACAAGATACCCCAATTAGATTTTTTCTCGCACTCCTTGTTTTTCATGACGGGATGGATATTTTTGAAAATTTTATATTTTGGTATCTTGAATCTTATCAAAAAAAAAAATTTCCCTTTATGGTTTTTTTACGTAGAATCCAGTGACGCACTCAGATTTTTCTACGTTCAATAGTTTTCAAGAAAGAAAACAAACTTTTGTTTCTTTTTTTAATGGGTCACCCTATATATTTTTTATAATGTAATTTCGTTTTTAACAAGCTTCTAAAAAATATTTAGTTATTTATTGAAAACTAAACAATACAGGTTGATATAGAACATATCATTAACCCAATTACAAGGTAGTATTTAATAACGAAACTAAGACTAACAATGACACATCATTTACATACAATTCACATACTTATAAATATAAACAGTACTGCTGAAAATTCTCCTATTATATAAAGTCATTAAGTTGTAGCGCTTTAGATTCGTAGGATAGTTAATGTCATGTATCTTTTTTTAATAAAAGGTATGAAATACGAATAAGCTTCTTTTGAACTTTTTCAATTATTTAAATGTACTTGGCATAGAGATGAGACCAAATAACACTGGCGTATTCAAGCTTTGTTCGAACCAGACTATTAAAAAGGAGCTTTAAAGTTTTAGTAGAAGTAAAAGATTTAGAATTTCGAAAAAAAAATTCAGTGTGTAAATTAATTGATTATAATTTATCATCAAACAAAACTCCCAAATCTTTTTGTTCAGATACTGAATCTATCTTATAACCATTGATTACGTAAGGAAAGTTAGATGTTTTTTTAAAGTAAAAAACCGTCATACTTTATATTTAGTCTTAATATTATGCCCGAAATATACGTTTTTAAAAAATATACAATTTTGTTGAGCAGGCTATGAGAGATATTGAAAAAAAAAACAATTATTGGTGCAATTAAATATAAGAAACAAGAATTGAACGCTTATGGAACTTCCTCATTAATATTACTTAGATTGTTGTCAATTATGTCTTATTATTTATTATTATAATAGGATTTGTTTTAATTGCAGCAAAAGCACATTTATTTCATCAGTCTCGAGATTTTCCTTATGGTAGATTTTAGGCCGAGATTTTGAAAATGAACCTTGTTCACTTAAATTTGAGTTGGAAAAATTATTATATTCGACTCTCGTCTTTCGAGATATACAGGGTGTTATGGAAATGACGTATTATATTTAAATGGGTGACTCCTGGGGTGTCCTATAGAAGCGCTACATATATTTTTTTTAAATCAAACGTGTAAAAAGTGGGGTAATTCACCCCTAAACCCACACACAACTCCTCGGCACATTCATATATGAACATATTACATTGCCCAGCTGGGTAATCAACAGATGTTCAGGCACAATATTGCCAAACTGTTTAAAAGTG
Organism: Barypeithes pellucidus; assembly: GCA_963991005.1. Taxonomy (NCBI): domain Eukaryota; kingdom Metazoa; phylum Arthropoda; class Insecta; order Coleoptera; family Curculionidae; genus Barypeithes; species Barypeithes pellucidus. The sequence continues at coordinate 13,864,909 of OZ022556.1, forward strand.
TAAAACTTTAGTTTCTTATAAAAGTAAATATTTAGCTTACTTAGAAAGTAAATACAGGACGCGATTAAGGAATCCAGGGCACAAACACCTTCAGTTCTTTTTCCTATGGGAAAAACTTTATGCTCATTACGTGTCCTGATGATAGTGTGGGAGTGCATAATAAGCTTATCACTAAACCACAACACTAATGCATAATTACACTTTACAATAACACACATAGAACAAGAGCACTTAATCATTTCGCAATGGAAATAATAAAAACGCTAATTTCTATGGGCCATTAACCCTTTACTAACGATAAAATGAAACAATTATGTTAACAATTGACAGGAACTACCCCTTGAAATAATGGTCTAGTCCATCTTCGGACCAGTCGAACTTTCTTTCCAAGAACTCTCCGCTACTAGAGCCAGCGCGCTTGCCATTTCCGAGACTATAATTATACAGGAAAGTAATATTATAGAAGGAAATTCGGCAACTTATGATAGTCGCTTATAAAACATTGAAAGTGGCAACGTTGTATTTAAATATTAGCCCGATTGTCCAAAATCAGCTGTTTAAAGAAGCCGGCCGATATCGATCGAGAGAACCAACGTGTTATTTATTTTTAAAATTTTTAGTTGTTAAATACATTATTTCCCAGACAATAAGGGCGTATTTTTGTCTACACAGTAGCACTTTAAAATACTAATTCAGATTTAACGGTACTTAGATGTGTTGTGACACGAAAACTAATGTGATTTTCTGATGTGAGTACTTGGTGTTTTTTATAAATTAAGTTTGTTTTAAATAAGTCCGTAAAGGTAAATAAAATTGCATTTTTTTTCTAAAGGGTAAGTGGCATTTATAAACTTTTAAGTTGTCCAGATCTGACGGGTGCCGTTCGAATTGAACAAGTGAGAACATACCTGACCATTTATAAACTCCGCGGCGGTTCGTTCGAGTCAGTTCAAGTTTATAAATCAGAGATTGTTTCCCAGTGAACTGAACTGAACTTAAAAGTTTATAATAATGTACCCTGAAAAATAAACAAACGGTCATTGACTTTCTAAAGAGTTTACGCTGAAGATATGACAACGCAGTTCAAGATTCACTGCCATATGTTGCTGTGTTTACCTTCCGAACAGGGGCACCACGTGGTAATTTTTGGTTTGACATAAGGTCATGTACAGGGCATAGTGAATTAAAGCACCATTTTTGGATATTTTTCTTCAATTTGTTTTCATCTCAGGAAATGCCGGTTTAAATATAATACGTTATTTCCATAACACCCTGTATACAAGTACCTAATTTATTAAATTTTATAACTTTCATAAAGCCATTGAAATACACTTCTAATGCTCCATCTGCAATTTCGTTACCCTGGATATAGCAAACGAGCGTGTCATATTTTAGTTTACTTTGGCTGTAATAATTAGGACAAACTGATTTTTTATTATTAATTAGAAATTATAAAACAACTTAACAACTTAAATTTTAAAAAACGTGAATTACGGGCATTATATAAAGTTTAAAAATGAAGTCTTATATATTTCTGAGAAACTTGTTAAAGACTGAATTAGAATTACATTATTATATAGGGTGACTAATTTAAAGAATTTGTTTTTTACCTTGAAAACTATTAAACGTGGAAAACTGAGTACGTCACTGGATTCTACGTAAAAAACAGAGCATTTATTTCTTTTTGATAAGTTACATGGTAACAGAGATAAGTGTGTGTCCCAAAATGTAAAATTTTCAAAAACATTCTGTATATCAAAAACGAGGCCTAGAAAAATTCTAATTATGGCATCCTTCGTTTCACAAAAAAGTAGCATCCTTCTATCTTTACTAATAACGAAGATACCGCGTAAAACCATCAAAAAATGGACACCCTGTACATATATAACAGGCATTTCTATTATGATTCATGGTTCACGTTTAAATGTCGTGAATCAAATAAAGTTAATGGAAATCAAAAATTAATTTATTACACAAATAGTAAGAGGCTATCACTGATGAAGGTTACCACTCACTTAATTGTTAATATCATTGCTATATTATAGATATAATAGAAAATATTATTTTCTATTTTCCCCCGTATTTACCAAGGTGAAATTACGTTGACGACAGATAATATTAGGTCACGGATTTTTTATTTTGGTAACCAATTGTAAGAAATAAAGTAGTTAGTGGTAATTATATAAATTATCAGGATGACTGATAATGGAATTCCCATCGTATAAAGGATTTACATAATTAGGATTAAAAGATAAATTCACAACACATTAACGACGCTTAACGAAATTGGGGTTAGGACTTTTTCCGTGATTCGATTCTTACGTAGGTCATTTATTACAATTATTGTTCAATATTCTTGCTGCTTATTCCAAGAATAATAAAGTTTATAAAGATTGTTTCACGAAAAATGGATATAACTTAATGAATGCAGTAAAAGTACCTGGGGCCATCCCATTATTTATTACCGTTTGTTATTATTATGTGGAAAGGACCGGATTGTAATAATTATAATTAAATATAGGCACATCAGGTAGGTTAGGTTGCTTAATTTATATTTAAATATCTTTTTGTGGTAAAATTTGTTAGTTTTTGAGGAATGGTTCAAGAATTGTCTTTTACCAAAAACATTCCTCAGAATAGTGTGATAGTAATGGACAATGCGAGCTATCACAGTCGTCAATTACATAAAGCTCCAAGCTCAAATAATACAAAATTGGAGATTCAGAACTACATGGCGGTGAATGATATATATTTTGAAGAAAGTTATAAAAAAAGTGATCTTCTAGAAATTTTGTATAAAAAAGTATATGTTTGTGATACATTGGCAGAAGAAATTGGACATACAGTGCTACGGCTCCCACCCTATTATTGCATTTTTAACCCCATAGAGCATATGTGGTACCAGTTATAATCACTGGTTGGTCTGAAAATATTTCTCCGACTTTAAGTTCTAGTGTTGTAGAATTAATACGAAAATGCTTTAATGATATTCCCCCAGGTAGTTGGAAAAATTCAGTCCGTCACGTAATAACTGTAGAAAATTCGTATATTAGTCTGGATCGTATAATTAATCCAATTATAATTAATTTTGATAAGGATAGCGATAGCGAAACTGAACTATCTATAGAATGACATTATAAATGTAAATAAATATAACTAGTAATATTTTTAAAAAATGTTATTTCATTTGATTACATTAATATAATCATATCATTACTTGTTTTCCTTAGTCCGTCCCTTCATACTTCACTTGTTATTGCCAAGCTCTTGTCGACACAATGGGACCGACCCAGGAAATCATTAAGTCGTATCCAAATTTCGTGAAACGTACTGTACGATTATTTTAAATGGAAAACTTTATTATAAATGTATCTTATTTCAAAAAACATTTACTCATTTTCGTTTTGATAGTATCATCTCTAGTTTCTTGTGTTTAACACTATAGTTAATCTCAAAGGTATTGTAAACTACAGATCCCATCCATAAAGCTCTTGGAAAGTGAAGCTGTGATTGTTTGAAATGTTATTGTATATCAGTACCTAATGGGTGGAAGAGAGAACTACATGTTTGTTGACTGAATGGCAACAATGTTGGAGTCTGGTTATATTAGATGGTTAAATTTTAAAACATAATCACACTTACCGATGAAAAGATTACACATGACTGCACCATGATTGTTTATAATTAAGACGATTATTATTTGCTTATCGTATTTGTAAAATAGCAATAGATGTTGTCAGAGTGCAGTTGGATTAGTTCAAGATTCGTTTGATGCTTTTAAGTATAATAGTATTTTTTTAAAGAATCTTTCATAGCCTTTTCACAGCCTATAGTAAAATTATTGTAGTGGAGTCGTTCCGGTTTACGAAAATCCCTTGACAAAATCGATTAACTTTTTGTTCCCCAATCGATACAGTAGGATCCCCCTCGACATTCTGATATGATTTGTAGGGAGCGCCGCATGCGGGGGGAGGTGGGCACGCCCCGTAAATCTAACCTACAAGGGGAAATGGAAAATGAGCCGGTTTTGATGCTACAAAAAAATGTGAAATTCGAAATTGAAGAGCTTGACAGAGCGCGTAGGCTCGAACAAACCTGATCCCGATATCTCAATATGTTCGCGAATTATCGCGATTTTCAACTGCAAAAACAATAAAATTTAATTAATTATATCTGGAGATGCGGCGAATCAACTGGTGACACCGAGTACTTTGATGGGACGGAGGCTGGGGTTGGTGGGGCAATTAGGAGGGGCGCAATTGGGGGGGGGGGAATATTACATAAATGCTAATAAGTAGTTTATTAATCGAGCTACGGGGATCAGGCCGCATTCAATTTGTTCGTTTTTTTATCAGCTACGAGGAGGGATTAGCAAAAAATTTATATTTTCCCAAATACGCGCTTGGCGCGGCATACAAGAAATTACCACGTTTTAATATCTCCGGAAATATTTAAGATATTATTTTCAATTTTGGTATGTGTTAATAGGAAATAGAACCACAAATTTTAGTTAGAAAAGTTATTCAATTTTTCCACCAGTGGCGTCCCTGCAAACATGCCCTTTCATATTTTTTACAAAAAAGATGGTACGCCACTGATATTTTTGCATGTGGATATTTTTCTGATTAGCCTAGTAAATTCTACATGAAAACGGTCTCTTGAGTTTTTCTCGTCAGGCGCACCGTTCTTGATTAAAACCACTAAATTCATATTAAAACTTATTATTTTTAACATTGATAAAATAATTAATGATAAATTGTGGTTCATAAAAATTGTTGGAAATGGCCACCTTCACACTAAAGGCATGCTTCCGTCCATCTTCGCATCAAGTTGTCCCCTCCAACAATTTTTATGAAACAGAATTTATCATTAATTATTTTATCAATATAAAAAATAATGAGTTTTAATATGAATTTAGTGGTTTTAATCAAAAACGGTGCGTCTGACGAGAAAAACTCAAGAGACCGTTTTCATGTAGAATTCACCAGGCTAATCAGAAAAATATCAGTGGTTTACCATCTTTTTTGTAAAAAATATCAAAGAACATGTTTGCAGGGACGCCACTGGTGGAAAAATTGAATAACTTTTCTAACTAAAATTCGTAGTTCTATTTCCTATTAACACATACCAAATTTGAAAATAATATCTTAAGTATTTTCGGAGATATTAAAAAGTGGCCAATTCTTGTATGCCGCGCCAAGCGCGTATTTGGGAAATTATTAATTTTTCGCCAATCCCCCCTCGTAGCTGATAAAAAAATTAACAAATTGAATCCTCCAGCCTGATCCCCGTAGCTCGATTAATAAAAACTACTTATTAGAATTTATATAATATCCCCCCCACCCCTTTACTCCCCTCCTAATTGCCCCACCAACCCCAGCCTCCGGCCCATCAAAGTACTCGGTGTCACCCGTTGATTCGCGAAAAATTGATGCCCCAACTCCGCCCCTTCTCGAGATATTATTAATTAAATTTTATTGTTTTTGCAGTTGAAAATCGCGATAATTCGCGAACACTTCGAGATATCGGGATCAGGTTTGTTCGAGCCTACGCGCTCTGTCAAGCTCTTCAATTCGTGTACATTTTCCATCTTCTCTCCGACTGGACCATATTAAATTTAAAAAATTCACCGACTCAAATGTCAAAAAGTTTTTTTAGTTTTGCTGCATTATATTTTCAATATTACTATTTTTGTTTGTATTTTTCAGGTTTAAATAAAAATATAAATATATAAAAATCATCATTTCCCGGTGCCCGTGAGGGCGCAACAAATGGTTTTGCAAGCGGGCGGCCCTGAATCTAGCGGGGGGGCCTGAACACGACAACAAATTTTAACAACACAACCTTGTCTATTATGTTTTCTAGCCTACAATGTCGAAAAATATTTTACTCTAGTTCACTGCCCACCCCCACCCACTGCAACCCACCAACGTTAAAGCCGGCCCTGTACTTTTAGTAAGTATAGTCTAAGGCAGTTTTTATTTTATTCGAGCTCTCTGTATAAAATTTTTTGTACATAAATCGCATGATCTTTCACACGACATATTTCTTATACCTAAAGAAAAATACTTGTCTTATAAGTAACCGAATCCTCGTTTATATTATTTATTTATGAGAACTTACCTTGTGAGTCCTATACTTGAAAAATAGAAATAGTTGCCTTTTTCAATAATATTCATTATCTGGTCAAAATGTGAAAAAATATTTAAGCTGTGCGTCTGCTTGCTCCAAAAGGCATCCTTCCACATTCACATTACTGGGAACTGAGAACGTCTAATCTAAAACAAACTTAGAGATAGAAACAATACTGGAACTGATCGACAAAGGCGGGGGGGGGGGGGGGGGGGGGGGGTAAATCGCATGATACAATAACTAAGGTAAGATATGTAACCGTCCCAATTTCATCTGCCGCGCGCAGTGACGTCTAAGGGAGAGCGATTTTTAAATTTCTTATGGGGATTTATATTGCTTTCAGCGGTTTTAATTTTATTTTAAAGGTATTAAAAGGTTTTATGCATGTAATGGTATATGAAATGAAAGAATAATATATGACAAGTATCTACGTATATTAATTTCATAGAAATATAACACACATTACAGCAAAAATACCACTAAGATAAGGAAAGATCCCGACAAACTTTTAAACCATCCGCCGCGCCACTCGAACCGGTCGACGATAGCCGAAGCTACTCGGCGACCCCTGCTCGTTGCCACCGGCGTTGTCAGTCTTTTACACAGGGCCAACACTCCATTCATAAATCTGTTGGAAAGTGAGTTTGTGATTGTTTGAAATGTTATTGAAAATCAGTAATGGGTGGAAGAGTGACAAAACATGTTTGTCTCGCTAATGGCAACAATGTTGAAGTCTGGTTAAATCCAATAACGTTTAAAAGGTTTTTGCGCGGCCTTCCTCGTTTCGGAGCGGAGCTAGTCTGGGCAAAAAGCCCAACAAGGGCGTATAATTTACTTTGAGATTCTTTACGTTTAACTATATTATCTATTCAAAAAGTGTAGTTTCGAATATTGGATATTTATAAAAAAGATAGAAATATTGATCCAGTTTTTATATACAGTGTATCCAAGGATAGATTTAACTATTTATGCTTAGCATCAATATTTTTGGTGTATTCATTACTGGATGATACTCCCCAGATATAAAAGTGTATATTTCTAGCCAGATTGTCATATTTATCACTAAGATATCTTTCAAAATCCCAATTAAAAATTCGTAAATTTTACAATTACAACTGGTTTAAGGTTAATCCGCAATTGCTCTTAAAATAAGTTTATTTCTAATATTTTTACTATAAACTGTGAAAAGGATGACTCTTTAAAAAAATGCACACACAAGCCACTAAGGCATATTGTACACTAAAGTGATTAATTAAATAAGTAAATTAAAATAATATGTACCTAAACAAGTTAGATCAAATAAATAAAAATAAATAAATAAATTATATAAAACCTGTTTTCACGTACTTGTTACACTGCAAACGTTGTTTAAATATAGAAAAATAAAGATGTAAAATATTTTGACGGGACTGTTCCTTTCTTCAGTATTTTATTCCCATGTACATTACCTCCATAATCTTCTTTTATGAAGTGCTTCTCACAAATAACTGTTGTATCACCTGGACTATAATTATTCTTTCTAAGGGCATGTATCCAAATTTGGAGTAGGCTACGACCCTTTAGTATCCTAACGAAGTGGATAAACATTTGGTACATTCTTAAACAAACCGAATTTTCATAGTGATGCAAACTCAAAATCAAATTTCTAAATATATTTACTAACCTGTGAAATTTTAATTTAACACCATTGCATCTTCTAGTGAAGTATTTTATGGCCGCACAAGACTCAACAATCTTGTAAATGCAAGATTTATATTAAGAAATAAACCAACTCGACTGCTTTTTGCCCGGACTAGCACCACGGACCGGTCCATAACCTTTTAAACGTCAATGGTTATATCAGAAATCATATCAATACAATCATATTAAAACATAACCATACTTACCGAAGAAAAGATAAATCTTTGCTTAAATGATCCACTCTTTTACAAACTATACATGAATGCACCATCATTGTTTATAATAAAGACGATTTTTCACCAATACTCACAAAAAAAAATAAAAATAACCAAAATATATAAACACTCCCTTAAAAGCAGTTAGCAGCGAGTAGCAACAGTGTATTCTTTACTATAATCCGATCCATTGATAAAGTTTGATCTTTTGCCGGCGAGCGTAGTAACTTTTAACTTGATGTTGTCAGAGTGCAGTCGGTTTATTTCAAACTTTTATGTATAATAATAATATTTTTTTTCTAAATTTCTCAAGGCCTATTCACAATTTATATTAAAATTATTGGGAAATAAATTTATTTTAAAAGCAATTGCGGATTAACCTTAAACCAGTTGTAATTGTCAAATTAACAAATTTTTAATTGGGATTTTGCAGATACCTTAGCGATAAATATGACAATCTGGCTATGCTGCAAGCATAACAGCAAGGTGGGGAGTGCGCGTTTACAGTCCTTACGTCGACTTCAAATGTAAACAATTCTATCTGGAGTTTGTAAGATCTTTGGTCTTTTACAATTGTATTATATCCATTACTATTTTCGCAATTTTTGAGAGGTTCATTCTTGTTGTGGGGCTCCACATATGAAATTTAGGTTCAATCTGGAGGTAGCCCCCTTATCATAGGAAAGTAACTACCTTTTTTTCGTACTGTTCTTACTCTGACACCGTTTCTTGCTATTCTATTAACCACAACGCGACGTTGCGATGTAACAGGAAAGCAGCGAACCCTGTGAAACAGTTTAGAACTGGAACAGGTTTCTTGAAACAGGTATTTTTTATAAACGAAACAGGCTGCACCTGTTATTTAAAATACCCTATTCCAACCATCCCTATCGCCAGCCCTTCGGGAATCTCAAAAAGTCACAGCCGGTCCATTCGCCCCCGGCCAAAGGGATAAAAGGAATTACTTTAAAAAATGCGTTTTAATTATTTCCATAAACAAATAAAAGGTATAATTTGTATTTGTAATGGTAAAAAATAGGTACCTACCTATTTTTAATGGATTCAAAAAAAAATAATTTTTATAATATTTTAAGTTGGTATTCAATTTTTCAAATTTCTAAAATATTTGATTATTTCAGGTATGTTGTCCCCCCGGGCCTATAATTCTAGACCCCAACAAAAGACCTGTTGAAGGAGACGGACCTCCAAATGTAGCAAACCACAAAAATCTCTACCTTCTTCCAAAAGACTGTGGCTATCTGGATACAGATGATAAAATTATTAATGGAGAAGATGCCAATCTCAATCAGTTCCCTTGGATGGCCCTTCTAAGATACAAAGCGAGTAAGTGCGGTTTTTACTATTAATAATAACAAATTTTAATATTACAGGGTTGCCCAGAAGTCCGGAATAAAATTAATATAGCCTTAACCTGTAACTTTTGGGGAAAACGCTCGGACACGTCAATTTAATTTTACATATGCTCACATTTTGAAGTTATTCGTTTGTTTTTATATAGACATTTGTTAAAGATATGACGACATCGATCTTTTTTTTTAAATAGAAATATACAGCTTGCGATACATCATTTGAAAGCTAATATCTCGTACAGTATGCTCATAAATTTTAGCGCGCTTCTGTCAAGCTATTTCAAAATGGCGACTGTAAAAAGTTTTTTAAAAATCTCTATTTAAATAAGCGGAAATTATAAATCATTGATGGTTTTTTTACCTTTCAAGAAGAAATCTTCTGAACGCGACACAATGAAGATTTCTTACCTTGAAAGGTAAAAAACCATCAATGATTTATAATTTCCGCTTATTTAAATAGAGATTTTTTAAGACTTTTAACAGTCGCCATTTTGAAACAGCTTGACAGAATCGCGCTAACATTTATGAGCGTACTGTACGAGATATTAGCTTTCAAATGATGTATCACAAGCTGTATGTTTCCATTTAAAAAAAGATCGATGTCGTCATATCTTTGACAAATGTCTATAGAAAAACAAACGAATAACGTTAAAATGTGAGCATATATGAAACTAAATTGGTGTGTCCGAGCGTTTTCCCCAAAAGTTACAGGCTATATTAATTTTATTCCGGACTTCTGGGCCACCCAGTATTTGTTTGAAATATTGGTACTATATAAAAGATGCCGACCTTTACAAAGAAGTTATTTAGACATATCTATCACTTCCGGTTATACCGGACGTTAGGCCTAACATTGTTGTTATTTTAAATAGGTGCATTCTTGTTTTGTATAGTATTTGCGGAATTATACCGTTGATCTTTTGAGTGCAATAAAACCTCATTATCCCTTCGACCATAAAATAAATAAGAAAATCCCAAATTTTAAAACCTTTTCGAGCAGAGCCGGACCAGGTATACAAATTCAATTTATACCTATGCCGGATGCATATATAAATACAAAGTGATTTTTAATAATTTTAATCTTTAGTGGTTTTCCGGCGAGTAATTTTAGTTAGGCTTAGTAGTGGTAGAATGTGGCGTCCTTGGAATTGTGCTGATAGGGGGGATCTTCAAGTGTCATTTTTAAAAGAAAGCATTTATCTACCGATGCCAAACTAATAATTAAAAATGTGTATCAATCGTTGTTGAGTAGAAATTTTAATTCGATGGATGCTTTAGCAGAGACGTCTACTTTGACAAAAACTCCTTTATCTTCGGTAAGAGACATAGTACTTATACCTGTTAATCCTAGAAAAAATCGGAGTGATTCTGGCAAATTTAGAAGCGTTGACGAAAATGACAGACTTATTAAGAAGAAAGATTTACCAAATGTATGAGGCACAAACTGTGCCCACTTTGATTTCCCTCAAAGAGCGGCTTCTCTTGTAGCCTTTCAAACCTTAGGAAAATATTGCGTAAAATGGGTTTTAAATACCGAATCATTGATAAAAGACAAACATTAATGGAATCTCAACGAATAGCAGATTCTTCTTTAGAATACCATCAAGATACCGACGCACAACTTTTTGAAGATTGGTTTAAACATAAACTCCTAAAAAATATACCTGAAAATAGCGTCATTGTAATGGACAATGCTAGTTATCATAGTCGGCAAGCAAAAATCATTCCCAATTCTAATAATACAAAAGCAGAAATTTAATATTTTATGATTGAAAATAATTTATATTTTGAAGAAACATACAAAAAACGAGAACTGCTAGAAGTATTAAAAGCTTTTAAAATAAATAAGGAATACGAGTGTGACAAACTTGCAGCAGAAAATGGACACAGTGTTGCGTCTTCCTCCGTACTATTGTATATTCAATCCTATTGAGCTAATATGGCACCAATTAAAATCCAATATTAGGAGAAATAATATTTCTCCTACATTAAATGCATCTGTAGTAGAATTAATTGAAAACTAAGTAAGAAAAATTTGTGCAGACAGCTGGAAAAACTGTGTACAGCATGTACTTAAGGTGGAAAATTCTTACAATTGTATGATTACAAATGTTGAACCCTAATTATAAGTTTAGGCTTAGATGAAGATAGTGATAGTGATACAGAGTTAAATTTTGAATAAATTATCAATAGTTTCTTAGAATTTAATTAATTTTTATTGTACTTGTTATCCTAATAGTTATACTTTTAAATTATATTATTTTCAATTATCATTAATTGTTATCATTATTTTACATTTATTATAGGTATCTACCTAAAACTAAAAATACCTATCTATTTATTTTAAATTATAAAAATATATCATGTGGTGTGGTATGCATTTTCAAGCCGGCCCTGATCCCATTTATTGAGCTTTGAAGAGGTTGAGGCGTATACAATAGGGTTTAATCAAGTAGTTTATTTATGGCAGTAAGAGTCAACGGTATAATTCTGCAACAACTATACTGTGTCGTGCACTTCAAAAATTTACCTGAAATATTCTTGTTTGGTACACCGCATTAATTAATCCATTTTCGGCTTCTCGTTTTGTACACCGACCATTATGGTGGCACAAAGAGTGTGGGTATCAGGTAATAGACTTTTATGCACACGTTTATCGACGCCTGTCGCTCTTTGTAAAATAACGCGGCGTTTTCACACATTGTTGTATTTTCACACAATGTGCGCTTTTATGCAACGGCGTTCTTCATGTATTTAGAAGACGCAGCGATTTTTTACGCCAAACGACAGGCGTCTAAATAGTATACGTATACACATATGCACGCCACTGATATTTTTTATTTGGTGACTATTTTTTGTAGCTTTCCTTCATTACCTGACATAAGATGTCTAATAGCGTTTTATCAATTGCTTCTTAGTTTATTGGGAGAAAAATTATATTTTATTTTTTGAAAGATGCAAAATTATTATTTTAATTCTTAAATCAAGAATTAATAACATGGTAGGACCACATATACATAAACAGTATATTGCTAATACCATCTGCAATTAAGTCTCCGCTATTGACATCGAAGGGGCCGTTGTGAGTTTGCGCAGTTCGGAAATTTCCTTGTGAAAGTAAACATTCGACAAGACCGGATTTACACTTTTTTAATGTAAATTTCACTGGTTAGTTAGGAAAAATATTGCAATCAAAATTTCGATTGGTTCGATTTAAGACGGCGTTCCATGCATACGATTTCTGACGGTATGATGATCCGACGGTGCCCTGATTGGTGTAAACTTTTGGTGCCAAATTCCGTCCTAATATTTGTAACAATCGATACGATGAGCTTTATTTTAACTTTCATCCGACGTCGTATGTTCACTTTTTTTTAAACCAAAAATTAAGAATGAATACCAATATGAAAAATTATTATTTCCAGATCACCCTATGATCCTTATACAATAAGGGCGTATTTTTGTCTACACAGTAGCACTTTAAAATATTATTTCAGATTGAATGGTACTACCAAGAAACGGAAGCAAGAAGAATGAATGACTATATTGACTATTTTGGGAATTATTATCAGCTACTAATGCACCAAATTAAAAATACATTAATTTTAAGGTTATGTGGTGACCACATATATATTATATGGTATACGAGTGACACTCTCTTCTTTTTTACAAGCTTTTTAGTGAAATTCGGTTCCGAAACAAGCCACTAACCTATCAAACAGCGAATCACCACAAATTAAAAACTCCTTCACAAAAATTGTTGTTGGGTAATGAAAGTTTATAAGCATTAATATACCGACAACAATGTCGATGAACCACTTTTTATTCTGTACTTTGAAAAAGCATCCAGAACCAAAGATGGCGACGAATAACAACAAACAAATAATGTCGGGCCGGCTCTGATACCATCGATGAAATTGCCACCCTACTGCGCAAGCTCAATAGGCCCGTTACGTCTCCCATAGCGGGGACACTTTTGTATTTTGGAACGTTCGTATTGGCAATATACTATTTATATATATGTGGGTAAGACCCTAACGAACACTAAATTAAAAGGCCGAAAATGGCGCCATTGGCCAGATCAATGGTCAGGTTTTAATTTTTTTGGTTATTACCCGAATTGTGTTATTTTTTGACTATTTGAATATAGTTTTACTTTATTTTCAGAAAAAGGTTTGGGCTTCAATTGTGGAGGAACAATTATCAACAAAAATTATATACTTACTGCCGGACATTGTATTACTGGTCTATCATCTCAACTGTAAGTTTTGTATTCATTCATCAGCGTAACATAAAAGATAGAAATCGAGAAAATCATTGTTGTCAACATAAAAAAATTACTAAAAATTTTTTTTTTCAATCACGGAACTTGCCTTTATCTCATCTCATCATATACAGGGTGTTCCTTAATGACGTGCTAATATTTCAGAGCGTGATTCCTTAGGTCATTTTATAAAGAAAAGTTCATATGAATATATGTCAGCAACGGCTTAATTTTTTTGTTTTTAAATGGTTATTTTTTAATATCTCCGAACGTACTTTAGATATTATTTTCAATTTTGGTATGTGTTAATAGGATATAGAGCCACACATTTTGGTTGGAAAGTTATTCAATTGTTCCACCAGTGACGTCCCTGCAAACATGTCCTCTGATATTTTTTACAAAAAAGATGGTACGCCACTGACATTTTTCCATGTGAATATTTTTTCTGATTAGCCTGGTCAATTCTACATAAAAACGGTATTTTGAGTTTTTCTACCAGTTCTTGATTAAAACCACTAAATTCATATTAAAACTCATTTTTATTAACATTGATAAAATAATTAATGATAAATTTTGTTTCATAAAAATTGTTGGAAATGGCCACCTTCAATTAAAAGGCATGCTGCGGCCCACTTTCGCGTCGAATTGCCTAGTCGTTCAAATATTCCCAGCATATTCCTTATTGTTTCACACGAGGTAACTGTTCGCTCTCTTAAATCTTCTAAAGTGTTAATGGAAGTTTTATACACTGATAAATGGAGCAATTTGAATTTAATTGTTTTAATCAAGAACGGTGTGTCTGACGAGAGAAACTCAAGAGGCCGTTTTCATGTAGAATTGACCAGGCTAAACGGAAAAAATATCCACATGGAAAAATGTCAGTGGCGTACCATCTTTTTTGTAAAAAATATCAGGGGATATTTTTGCAGGGACGCCACTGGTAGAACAATTGAATAACTTTTCTAACTAAAATTTGTAGTTCTATATCCTATTAACACATACCAAAATTGAAAATAATATCTAAAGTACTTTCGGAGATATTAAAAATAACCATTTAAAAAATAAAAATTCAACACCCTGTAGCAAAAAATTTAAGCCGTTGCGGACATATATTCATATGAACTTATCTTTATAAAATGACCTACGTAAGTCATTAAGGAACACCCTGTATAGTAGACTATACGAAACCGAACTATCGACTTGATTATTCAGAATTATTGTTGATTTTAGCTTCACTTCACTTGCCTTCGGTCCAATGTCATTTTTTAGTACACGTATTAAATTCCGTTTTTGTAAGCTTCTTTCAAATTTTCAGGCAATAAATTCTGTGTTGCTTCATTGGCTTTATTAATTATTTCGTCTGGAGCGCTGGATTGAAATGAGTTTTCTTCTTCGAAATTATTTCTTTTATGATGTTTTCAAATACTATTAGCATTTGTAAGGTAACAATAGCAATGCCACCCCCAGGCAACGAACGGGAAGCTGTTTTCATGGCAATTTGATATCATATTATTATGCATTCAGAGAGAATTGAAAAAATTACACGTCACGGCTCGTTTTTAACGCTAAATTACTTTTTTTAAGTCGTTACAAAATAACCAATTTTATGCATTTATTTGCGTAAAAAAATATAGTTTATATAACGAACGTAGAAAAATATATTTTACAAACATTGTATTATTTTCTAATAGAGTATCTGTACGCGTAGGAGAGCACAGCATAAAAAACGGAACAGACTGTGAGACAATTAACAAAAAGACAACGTGCAACCCACCAGTACAAGATGTGACTATCGAAGAGGTGATACCACATCCTCAATTTGGAACGAAATCGTTTATGAACGACATTGGGCTCATTAGAGTATCAACAATGAACCTGGATGTAGGTAAGTTTTATATTTCCTAAGAAACGATACAAAAGGCAATAAAAATGGAATTTATCAACTAAAAATTATGTCTAATTGTAAGGGAAATAATGTTACATGTCGGTCGAAACGAGAAGCTTATATGTAACATTCTTTTCCTTATAATTAGACACCGATCAGATATTAATTTTTAGTTCAATTTATGTAAAGAACAGATAAATGCCAAATTTTGAGATGTAACTCTCTTCCTCCGGAGGCACGAATATGTTCTTGAAACATAAACATTCAAAGGTATTGTAAACTACAGACTCCATAATCCATTCATAAAACTCTTGGAAGGCGACGCTGTGATTGTGTGAATGTTATTGAAAATCAGTGATGGGTGGAAGAGAAAACTACATGTTTGTTTGCTGAATGGCAACACTGTTGAAGTCTGGTTATATCAGATGGTTAAATATTGGAACATAACAATACTTACCGATGAAAAGATAAATCTTTATTTAAATGATCCGCTCTTTTACAAACTACACATGAATGCACCATGATTGTTTGTAATAAAGACGATTTTTCACCAATAATAATCACAATAAAACATAAATCAACTAAAATATATAACCAATCCGTTAGATCAAAGCGCCAACGTCGTAATGTTAACAAGATTAGTAATTCATTCACCTTTTGCTTGTCTTTTGGGTCCGAATCGTAGCGCAGTTGTAAAATAAAAATTGATGTTGTCAGAATGCCGTTGTATTAGTTCAAGATTCGTTTGATACCTCTAAATATAATAGTAGTTTTTTAAAGAATCTCTCATGGCCTTTTCACGTTATTTATTGGGAAATAAATTTATTTTAAGAGCAATTTCGGATTAATCTTAATTATCAAATTAATCAAATTAAGAAATTTGTAATTGGGATTTTGCAAGATACCTTTGCGATAAATACGTCAATCTGGCTATGCTGCAATAATGACCGAAAGAGGTCGGAAAGACTGTTTGTTTTCGTTGCGTAGGCTAGAAATGTACATTTTTCTATCTGTAGTTTGTAATATCTTTGTGAACTTTTTTGGTGCACTATTATTATTATTAGAAGGCTCTCAATTCGATCTATATTGGGCTTTTCGCCCTTATTTGGAATGAACTGAATTGAATAACGACTTAATTTTTTAGTAAATGCCCGGCCAGTTTGTTTACCATTGGAATCAAAACCTTACACAACTGTGACTGTCACAGGATGGGGAGTAACGGATTCAACTACTGGTAAGTGCTAGGATTTAAGTATAATATGTAGATCAAATAAGACGTCAGCAGGTAATGGACGTTATTAACTTTGTGAAAGGCGTAGATATAAAAAAACATCTTTATCTACGACTAGTATATAATGTAAGTATTATACTTCGGGTTCTTGCAGTATAATGCCATATATTATTCCCTTAAGAAATAATGACGAGGCATTAATTGTACTTATCCTTTAGGGCACTCTGTGAGTGGTGCGTGTGCCCAAAATACGATGCACTTTAGTATTAAATCGTTGGAGGTTATATTCGTTGGGAAAAACGACCTCGGGAAGGTAATTCCATAAGGATGAAGTCCTCCAGATGAAGAATTCTTAAATAATGAAGTTGGGCGGCAGTGGTTCGTCGTGTATTTCTGCTATTCGCCGCTCTGGGCGAAATTGAGAGGGCAAGGTCAGTCAAGCACTTTCCATGTGTAAAAGAGCGTCAAATCCCCAACCTGTCTTCGATGTTCTAGGCTGTCGCGGCTCTTCGTCAGCTCGTGATCTCCGATCAGACGAATAGCCCTCCTTTCGATGGAATCCAGTAGACGAAGAGTATGTTTGGGTGCAGAGCTCCAGATATGAGAGCAGTACTCTAGTGATGGTCGAATCTGGGATTTGTATAGTATCAAAAGTTGTTGAGGTGTATACAACTTTTTGGTTTAGAAGAGTACACCAAATTTCTGAGAAGCTATCTTGGCGATTGCAACAACGTGGTTATGCCAAGACATATTTCGTCTCAGCCCAACGTGATATGCATATTTAATCTGATCTATTCAAAAGCACATACTTATTTGCTTCAAGTTATATTAATTATTGGTATTATGGGCGCATGCCGCTCAATCGAGTTATATCAAATGAATATGGGAGATGTGAAGGATTCCAAACAGACTTATTAATAACAATACCTAAGACTAAAACGAAAATTCACCATTAACAGTACGTTTTAGAATATTGTAAGAAGTACATCGATCTGCGTCCATCACACGTAAAAATCACTGCATTCTTTCTAAATTATCAAGAATCCAAATGTATAACAAAACGTATAGGAAACAACAAACTTATAGATATTTAAACTTCCATCCTCAAAGTTATACCGGCCATTGTTATCGCAGATCATCTTCCCCTCTATACAGTGATGAGGGAGGCGATATAACGAGATTAAAGCGTGTAATTGATCAGTCTAAGAGAAACAAGACAACTACAGCAAATACAGATATATGTATAGTAATGAAGCATCTTCTTCCTTTACATCGATCGAAATTCCAAATATTTGTATTGAACACTCTTACAAAATTAATGTTAGTTCACGACCAATTCAGTTTGTTAATTGTACTATTACTAATTTTAGTGTTACTGACAAAAACAAGTTGTTGATTAAAAATATCAAGTTAATAAATTAGTCGTAGATAAAGTAGAGTTTACTACTCGCAATAATGATAGCTATTCTTCCCTCAGAATGTTACTCCCTCATTATAGTACGGCAGCCCGTTACCGGGATTTCAGACTGATCACGACCTAAAGTTTTTTGAGTTTTTTTGGTGGTTTAATAAGGACTTGAGAAGGAAATTAACAAGAACGGACATTGGCAACGTTGCGAAATCATTGTGAATCATCTTTACATAAGTAAAAAAAGAAGTGATCGTAATAGTTATCGCGCCTCGTCCGTTCTTTTTATTTTTTGACTCAGAGTGATGTTTTTGAGGAGATGAAAACAGTAATTAACATTTTCCGTGCGGTGAATAGTTTTGGTTTGAGAGAAATCGAAATTTGTTTACAGCGGAGAATTCAACTTATCACGCCTCGTCCGTTTTACTTGTCAGATGTTATTTTTCGCTATTCGTGACCGGAAAAAAATGAGAACGGACATTTTCATCGACTCGCAACCGCAGTGTTGGATCTCAGTTATGTCATATTTTTAACGCTGTTCAAATTATCGCGCCTCGTCCATTTTCAAGCAGAAATCGTGTATTGTGGCTCGGAAAATGGTGAAAAAATAGGAACTGACATTTTTACACGCGCATTTTTTTAGCAAACCCGTTTTCAGTCAACACAGCACGTGTATCACTAATAATGCAATATGGGGACATAGCTAATTCTGAGTTGTTATAGACAACCAAGCCACACAGCAAGCCGTCCCTAGCGCGCGCCGTGTACCGCGATCATGAATTATACAGATACGAGATCCGACTCCGCTGCCCTCCCTGCAGCTGCGCAACACGGAAAATGTCCGTTCGACTCGATTTACTATTTTTTAGAGTGTTATAAATAATTTTTTAAAACATTTACCCGGGCGCTGTAACTTTTTGATACCCCTTTTACATCTTTTATTTAAACTATGGAATTTTTGCAACACCCAAAACGTCCGTTGTCGATGAATTCACGTGTTTTTTTATATATTTTTAATATGATTTCATCAAGAACGAACAAGGTGTAGTAATAAAAAGACGATCTGCTTTCTTACGGACTGAAATCACTCTGACGGGTAAGCCCAGCGTTGCCGAATTTTTTCGCTCGAGTAAAACTTTCTTATTTTTTATTAATCTAGCGAGTAGTCATTGACTTGATGAAGGGGTGATAACAGGACATTTTGGTAACGGGCTGCCGTACTATTATAGACTCGTGGTATAATCTACTATTATTGTACCAGAGTAAAGAATCAAATTTGAAAACGTTATTTGATGCATTGTACGTATTTTAAATTTTAGTTAATTATACCAATTCAATTATGATATATTGTAAAATATAATATTTGCTTGCAAAATATGCGAGCTGTTTCATCTAGAAAAATAATTTTACATTAATGGTTAGGTACTTCTTTCGTTGCGAATTTTAAATTGTCTTTCTTTGAATTTTATTAAAAGGGGAAAATTTTATTGAGTCAATTTCGAGAGACCGTCATTTTTTTTTAGGTCAAACCAGCGACATACTACAAAAAGTAGGACTTCCAGTTGCCGACAAAGAATCCTGTATAAAAACATACGAAGGCCATAATATCAAACTAGGAAAGGCACAAATTTGCGCAGGAGGTGTAAAAAATAGAGATTCTTGCCCCGGGGACAGCGGCGGGCCCATGATGATAGCTGCACTGATCGATGGTAATGCGCAATATGTTCAAGAGGTACGTATTACTTTAATAAACTCAATTTCTATTAGCCACTTGACCACCTGCCCATTTAAGATTGTAAGGTCAATATCTACCTCTCCTGGATTAAACTACGAAGCCAACTATTCTTTAAAACGGTCCCTATCACAATACAATAATTGAACCGAACTTCAATAATTTTTACTGGAAGCGTGATATTAAGGGTGTGAAGTTCTTAAATTGACACCCTTGTACTATGAATGGTTATGGTTTTGAATTTTTAATGTGAAAGTGTCACATTATGACTTCTAATGAGGAATATTTTAACCATGGCTGCATACAGCAGAGCCCACCAATTTATTGTCGTCAGTTTTTTTTTTATGATCAAAAACAAGCACTGTAGAAAAAATCCTTTAGGGCACTCTGGGAGTGGTGCGTATGCGAATAAAGCGATTCACGTTAGTTTTGAATCGTTGAAGGTTATATTCGTTGGGAAAAACAACCTCGGGAAGGTCGTTCCATAAGAATGTAGTCCTCCAGATGAAACAATTCTTAAATAATGAAGTTCGAGGAGTACTAAGCTCGACCACATATGGATGGGCGGCAGTGGTTCGTCGTATATTTCTGCTATTCGTCGCTCTGGGCGGAATTGAGAGGGCAAGGTCAGTCGAGCACTTTCCGTGAAAATATCTGTAAAAGAGAGTCAAATCTCCAACCGGTCTTCGATGTTCTAGGCTGTCGAGGTTCTTCGTCAGCTCGTGGTGTCCGATCAGACGAATGGCCCTCTTTTCGATAGAATCCAGTAGCCGAAGAGTATGTTTGGGTGCAGAGTTCCAGACATGAGAGCAGTACTCTAGTGATGGTCGAATCTGGGCTATAATAGTGTCAAAAGTTGTTGAGGTGTGTACAACTTTTTGTTTCGGAAGAGTACACCAAGTTTCTGAAAAGTTATCTTGGCGTTTCCCACAACGTGGTTATGCCTAGACATGTTTCCTCCCAGATTGACGCCCAGCAAATTAATAGATGAAGCCAGTGGGATTGCGTGGCCGGCAATGACTATATCCGGTTCTGTAATGTTAACCTTTTTAGAGAAAACTGCTGCCTGGGTTTTTTATCGTTAAATTCGACTTGATTACTGTCACCTCAAAGCTAAATATCGGATTTTTAGTTGGTTACAATCCCTTCTAAATATTT
The DNA here is from genome assembly GCA_963991005.1 of Barypeithes pellucidus. NCBI lineage: Eukaryota > Metazoa > Arthropoda > Insecta > Coleoptera > Curculionidae > Barypeithes > Barypeithes pellucidus. The sequence continues at coordinate 13,885,984 of OZ022556.1, forward strand.
TCATCAAATATTACGTTTTTATCTCTACGAAATGGATACTTTTATTTTTAATGCTGCTCTTCACTAGCGGAGATCGTGCCTAATATGTTTTTATAATTATAATTCACTTCTTTCGTCATTTTCTATACATTTTACTCCTCAACCTGACAAACAAAACTAACATAAATCGCTTTTTATATTCGTTGGTGTCCGATTTCCCATCGATTTGTTAAATCGATTTTTTTAGTGCCTTCAGCAGATGATTACTAATCGCTGACAAATCGATGGGTTCTGCTGAATGCGCCCAATAACCGAGCGAACTTACATAGGTCATTCTTTTACAAATCGCTTGACATTTTAGAATCGTCCGAAAAAATTTTCACATGCAATCAATTGGACACGTATTTCGCTGAAAACTTTGTTCGAAAATATCCACACATGAATTTTTGGTAATATACCGAATTTTCTCCAATCTTCATACTTGAAATATAGGAGTAGTACCTATCTCCAGATGTACTGATCGGATCAATCTCGGTCCTTATTTTATTTCACACTTTGTTACGTTAGCTTTCGAACTGAACTAGAAAAAAAAATGGTCATTGTGAATGAAAAATAATATCAATTTAATTGTTTAAATAATTTTAACATCGAGCATGTTAAAATTATTTAAACAAACAACAAACAAACATGTTAAATAATTTTAACATGCTCGATGTTAAAATTATTTTTTAAACAATTAAATTGATATTATTTTTCATTCACAATGACCATTTTTTTTCTAGTTCAGTTCGAAAGCTAACGTAACAAAGTGTGAAATAGAATAAGGACCGAGATTGGTCCGATCAGTACAACTGGAGATACTACTCCTATATTTCAAGTATGAAGATTGGAGAAAATTCGGTATATTACCAAAAATTCATGTGTGGATATTTTCGAACAAAGTTTTCAGCGAAATACGTGTCCAATTGATTGCATGTGAAAATTTTTTCGGACGATTCTAAAATGTCAAGCGATTTGAACAAACCCCCCACCTTAAATACAATTTTAAACTAAACCATTTCGTTCTTTTTCCTTTATCGACAAACCCCATTTTACGAAAAAGTGTGACTTCCATTATTAGATCGGAAGTTATTAAATATTTGTGAGCGTTCGAATATATTTCATAACTAGCGATCTAATAGAGGTCCCATTTTTTAATGAAAATGGATTTTGTAGTTAAGATATACAAGTATGAGAATATAGTTAGAGATAAATATATCGTATATATATTTTAGGGAGTAGTTTCCTTTGGACCAAAATACTGTGGAATAACAGGTTATCCAGGCGTGTACACTTTAGTCAAATATTACATGGACTGGATTTTGGATACCATAAAGCCATAATGACACCGACCACGTCTGTATTGACAACAGGAGGAGCAAGAATACTGAAAGACTGGATAGTTACTATTTTTGTAGTATTTATGTTTATTGTACGATAAAATAAGATTTAATATTTATATTATTGTATTTTTTTAATAGAAGTATACCGTGGAAATATTACTAAAAAAATATATATAAATAAGCAGTCTGTGATTTTAAATTTTCTGCCCTCACATTGTAGTTAAAATACACGATTGGCAAAAAAATGATCTATGAACAAAAATATAAATAGTTCCTGGAGTGCAACAATCGAAACATTGTTTATATTCGCAGCATGCAGACATTACTGTCGTGAGAGGTATTTGCTCTCAGCCCTCATGCAGAAGGCAGTACGCGCTCAGACTAGTATTGATGTATATAGTACTTCAGCCCGTTACCAGGATTACAGACTGATCACGACCTAAAGTTTTTTGAGTTTTTTAGCGATTTAATAAGGATTTGAGAAGGAAATTAACAAGAACGGACATTGGCAACGTTGCGAAATCATTGAGAATCATCGTTACATATGTAAAAAAAGTGGGTAGTTCCGTTCTTTTTATTTTTTGACTCAGAGTGATGTTTTTGAGGAGATGAAAATAGTAACTGACATTTTCCATGCGGTCAATAGTTTTGGTTTGAGAAAAATCGAAATTCGTTTACAGCGGAGAATTCAACTTATCACGCCTCGTCCGTTTTACTTGTCGGATGTTATTTTTCGTTATTCGTTACCGGAAAAAATGAGAACGGACATTTTGATCGACGCGCAACCCCATTGTTGGATCTTAGGTATGTAATTTTTTTAACGCTGTTCGAATTATCGCACCTCGTTTTAATATGATTTTATCAGGAACAGATAAGGCGTAATAAAAAAAAGACGATCTGCTTTCTTACGGACTGAAATCACTCTGACGGGTAAGCGCAGCGTTGCTGAACTTTTTCGCTCGAGTAAAACTTTCTTATTTTTTATTAATCTAGCGATTAGTCATTGACTAGATGAAGGCGTGATAACAGGACATTTTGGTAACGGGCTGCCATACTAATATCATTTCATCCGCGTCGTAGCCGACTTGACTGGACGTAGAAAACGAAAGAAAATATTGAAACAAAACCGGAAACCTAAAAATATATTTTTTGTTAAGTGACATATTGTTAGGGTTGCCATACGTCCGACTTAGCCGGACATGTCCTGCTTTTTTAGGAACCGGGCCAACCACAAAATTTACCATTACCAGGAACAGGGCCAACCACAAAATTTACCATTACCACGCGAAGTCGCTTGTTATTTTTGATTTTTTATATACCAGGAAAAATTCCTATGCATAATAGCATGCTAATAGTCATGACTAGTAGACCAAAGTTAAATATTTTTTGGGGTTCTTTTTCCTTGGTTTTTGTTGTTTTATGAATAGTCAGTATCAGCATTTATTTTGGGTTTTATTTGGTTAATTCTGATTCGCAAAAATTACAGACAAAAGAATTTAATTTTTGTGTTGAAGGCAAAACAAAATTTGCTACAACCCATGGAAATAAATAAATTTAAATAGTCCCAACTTACTCCTGATGGCTACTGTAGTATATTTTAGTAACAATAATTGGCTTGGTTGGTTGGTTAAAGGCGTGGGTCGGTTTAATGGCCCGAACTACAAATCACTGCAGCCTTTCAGCTTATTGTGTACCCCGATCTTGTTAGAAGATGTTTGTTCCTTCTATGAGGTCCAGTAACCGTCTACCAAGCTTGTCATGTGGGAGGTTGTCCCACATTGTATGTTCCCGAAGATATTTTATCTTCTACGAGACAGCGCTACGCAACGGTACTTATATTAAATGTGAGGCGGTTTCATCCTCTAATAATTGGCTTTGAAATAACCGAATGTAATGGACAGTGACGTAACAACGCAGCCACGGGCCTGTAAATCAAATAGAATATTATATTAAGTGGAAAAAAAACTCATAGTCTGTTAGTTCTATTAGTTTAATAGAAGTTCAGTTTTTAATTTACATGCATGTTTCGAAGGCTACTACCCCCATCTTCAGTGGAAAAATTATACATATCTTTGACATTGTTAAGGCAAACTGTAAAAGGGGACTCAACTCAACAGACGAAAGTAAACTGAATTCAAAAAGTGAAAAAAATGTAGCCAGCCTTAAGTACTAGTTTAACATTTTGTGATAATTTTGATCTTTGATTGCAAAATGACTGATCAGGTTTCTATAGACTTTCGGTTTTGGTTCAACTTTTATTATCAACTTTAATTCATAGACATAAAAATTGATTAAAACGGTATTTTATGCTTAAAATAGCCAAGGTCACTTGAGACAAACCAGGAGTTCTATTCTTCGATCATTGATAGTTAATGATTACACAGGGACAGCACTAAGTAATCTAAAAATCATTTACTCTTGTTCCAATAAAGTATATTCAATATACAGGGTGTTCCTTAATGACGTGCTAATATTTCAGGGTGTAATTCCTGAGGTCATTTTATAAAGAAAAGTTCATATGAACATATTATGTCCGCAACGGCTTAAATTTTTTGCTACAGGGTGTTGAATTTTTATTTTTTAAATGGTTATTTTTTAATATCTCCGAAAGTAGTTTAGATATTATGTTTAATCTTGGTATGTGTTAATAGGATATAGAACCACAAATTTTAGTTAGTTAATTATTCCACCAGTGGCGTCCCTGCAAACATGTCCTCTCATATTTTTTACAAAAAAGATGGTACGCCACTGACATTTTTCCTTGTGGATATTTTTCTGATTAACCTGGCCAATTCTATATAAAAACGATCTCTTGAGTTTTTCTCGTCAGATGCACCCTTCTTGATTAAAACCATTAAATTCATATTGAAACTCATTATTATTAACATTGATAAAATAATTAATAATAAATTTTGTTTTGTAAAAATTGTTGGAAATGGCCACCTTCACTTAAAAGGCATGCTTCCACCCGTCTTCGCATCGAATTGCCCACTCCAACAATTTTAATAAAACAAAATGTATCATTCATTTTTTTATCAATTTTAATAATAATGAGATTCAATATGGGGTTTTAATCAAAAGACGAGAATAACTCAAGAGGCCGTTTTCGTATAGAATTGACCAGGCTAATCAGAAAAAATATCCACAGGGAAAAATTTCAGTGGCGTACCATCTTTTTTGTAAGAAATATGAGAGGACATGTTTGCGGGGACGCCACTGGTGGAATAATTTAATAACTTTTCTAACTAAAATGTGTGTTTCTATATCCTATTAACACGTACCAAAATTGAAAAGAATATCTAATGTACTTTCGGAGATATTAAAAAATTACCATTTAAAAAATAAAAATTCTATACCCTGTAGCAAAAATTTTAAGCGTTTCTTTATAAAATGAACTATGGAGTCACACCCTGAAATATTAGCACGTCATTAAGGAACACCCTACCCTGTACAGTTCGACAAGCAAGTCTATAGCTACGCGGTATCGGTAAGGGGGAAGCAATATCTTTTAAAACATGGCCGAGTCATGGGCGTGCTATTATTATCTTAATAATGTAATAATATATATTTTTTCATAGCATGGATATATTTGTATCACCAGTGCAATATATTAGGCCTTTTCATTAATATTCCTCGCTTATTTTGGCATTTTCGCGAATAAAATCCATTTGATTTCAACATGCACCTCAAAGTTTCACGGGAAAATGGAAAGTTTTTGTCACTCCTTAGCTGTTGTAGCAACTTTTTTAAGGTTGGAAATACTTTTAGTTCCAAATAAAACTTTTGTATTGTTCTCCTAACAATGCCAAAGTCGAAGCCTTCGCTTTCGATAGCAGAGAGACGGTCCCTTTTTTGACAGGAGATGACAACAATTGATTCGGGTTATTTTCTTCCTTTCAGTATCTTCTTTGTGCATGATTTTTACTGCACTCACGCTTACTCCCGTATACATTGCGAGCCTTCCTAGCTTTCGCTTAAGTAGCAATTTAAATGTATTAATTTGTGATTCCTCTTCACACACCCTGTACACATTGGCAATCACTTCGCGGGTTTGACTATGAAGGGTTTTATCAGGGTATATTCATTCATTATCACAGTTATAAAACAAACCCTGTCACTACGCAACTGGATGAAGCATATTGGACATCGCCGAACAAGCACGCTGGCACTATAGGCGTGTCACCAGGCGCATGACGTCATCCTCTGTCTGGGATATAACCTATCAAATTAGCTCTAGCCACCAGTTACCCATGGTTACCGTTGATATTGTACCATGTTGCCCTATTTTTAGATTAGAAGTACTTTAATGAAAAAATATTTTATTTTGCATTTAAATATTAAAATAAATAGTATGAAAAGAAAGTTTTAAGAACATTGAAACTATAATAGAATATTAGTTTCTTATATACTTGTGAAAATTTACTTTAAATGGGTAAATTTAATTTTAGGGTTTACTTGGTAACATGTTATTAAATTAAAATTTAATATATGTGACAACATTGTTATCTCAAGAAATTTTTTTGCCCGCATTCCTTTTGTAGCTACAGTTAAAGTTGTCGACCTGTATACAATATATTGTCCACAAAATGGAACCAACCGATTATACAGGGATACTATATACGGATAATGGATCAGCTGTTCAGTTTTTGTTATACCAGTAAAATCAGTTTTTCGACTTTTTTTATTTTAACACGTAAAATCACTTCTCCATATGTATCCCGACGCATTATCCGACCACCCTGTATAAGTCAATAGTCAATACGGCGAAAATTCGATAGAGCTGTAATCAAGAATAAGTGCCCAGATCGACTGAAATCGACCTGTCCGTTTGCAGAAATTTAAACCAGTCACTATAAATGCATTCAAGATCAAGAAACAAGTTGAGTCATTGAACTTAAACTTGTTTTTTGTTTATCTCTAGGCCTACTCGTTAACAATTAATGGAAAAAATGATTGACGTCATTCGGACACGCAGGGTCGCAAAAGCCAGAAGTGGATTTACGTAAATAATTATATTTCTGGGAAGTTAGGGGTTCCGTAAATTCTATATTCTTGGAAACTTCCTCAAGGTCTGATGGAATCCGCCGCGATGTACGGAAAAATGTCGGATCTATCGTCGCATGCCGTTACCTTTTTGATGTATTATTCATCGAGCGGCAGTCTTTCTTTTTAATTTAGGAGCTGCTTGGTGGATTTTAAAGGTAAAAAAAATGTCGACCACTTAGCAAAAATGGTTGTTATTCGATTTTTAATTTTTTTTTCTGATTTGTACATTGAGAATAGCGAAAATTAAGAAAAATAATTTTAGTTAAAAACCATTGAAGATGACTAGTTTTTTAAACGGAAACGAACAAACACGAACACGCTATAATTGAATACATATGTATACACGGTGTCAATCAGCATAATGGAACAATATTCCTTTTTGCAGTGTGTGAATTTGAAAATTTCACACCCTTAAATCTCGCTTCCAGTAAATAATATTAAAAATCGGAAAGATACGTAAATTTTATTGTGAAGAAGGGCGCCTTTAAAGAATATTTAACCCCCTAGGAGTGATAGATGTTACCCTTAAAATCTTAGATGGGAAGGGGTGTCAGTTGGCACATAATTTTAACGGTCCTTTAAATATTTTCCAAAAATACCATAATTTTTATTTCTTGTGTACTAGTTGCCAAGAAATCGCGTTCAAAAAATGGACTTATTCATGTAAAATGTTAGGTGGTGACTGTGTCCATGGCAAAGAATTGGAAATGGTATCACCCGGAGTGACTACTTACAACCCCCTTAGCAAGGGCGGATCCAGAACTTCGGTTGGGGGGTGGGGGTTTGTTCGTTTTGGGGGGGTCATATAAGGAAAAATTACGAAAAGTAATACCCTGCCCCGTTAGTCAAACCGTTCTATATGGTATTTTTCTTTTTAAATTGATGGTTAGGGGGGGTCATGACCACTACGACCCCCCCCCCCCCCCCCCTGGATCGGCGCTTGCTCCTGAGTCATTCTATTAAAAAAGGAGTCGAAGCAATAATGTTTTAAAAAAAAATAAATCTAAAAACAATACAGCGTGTGTGAAAATACTGACACTATATGGAAAACCTTATATTCTGTGATTAATAGGAAAAAAACTTTTCTTCAAAAAAAGCTTGCCTTCAGAACCCCTAACCCCAGCAAAAATCACAAATATAACATATAGAGTGGTCAAAAAATAAGAAAATGTGCTGAAATGCAAAGAGTAAAAAAGTAACATTAATTTACATGATACAAAATATTTATTAGAAATTTGTAATGACAAATGCGCTTATCGTCGATGTTGCGTCGTCAACATGGAAAACGTGCCGTATCAATTTGCCATGTAACAATTCATGGCTGCCTTAGGTTATCATAATAACAGTGAGAAATTATTACTCACTATAATGGCGGATATTTCTCACTGCGTGAGAAATTCTCCGTTTTGAACGTATGGAAGCGATGAGAGAAGTGGAACATTCAATAACATCCGTAGAAAAAATCTGTTTTTTAATTCATTGGTAATTAATGCCCACAATAAGCACACTTTCTACTTTTTCTTCGTTAATAAGTCGCATCTTTAAGCAATTAAGTTTTAAGAATCATATTGACGTTTATACACCTGATTGTTTCATAGGTGACTTGATGTACTTTTAAAAATATATTACTTTAGCTTTAGTAAAGAAAAAATTGATCAACATATTTTTTCTTCGTATATGGCTGTTTTTTTTTTATTTTTGGCATTAAATTTGATTTTTAACAACTGTCTCTAATACATTTTATGATACCATGTAAATGTGTAAATTAATGTAACTTTACTCTTAAGGCCGTATTACAGGCGGGAATTTTTATGGCGCCAGCAATGGCAATTATAATTCAAGGATTCAGGCGCAGTACACCGTTCTCAGTACTACAGTCAGAAATTCTACTCTTCTGACGATTAAAATGACACGGATTCATGCGCAGTACACTGTTCCCGATCAGCTGTCTCTCATTACCAGAAATGGGGCAGGCGCCATTTTAATTGCCCTTGCCGGCGCAATTGGGTAGACATGGATTATTCTGTTATTTTTAACTGTTTATTATTTGGCCGAACCAGGTATGAACAGGTAATGGCCATTTAAACCCACTGGTACTTAAATTACCAGTTTACATTCTTTATTAAACTTATGGACTGCTAATTCAGCAACTTTTTGCACCTCCTATTTGTAAATAGCAGTAGCTGCTTTAACTGGTAATCAAAACGAACAGGTTTGCACATCTCTAATTCTGGGGATATTTTAGGGATTTCGACAGTACCCACTGCTGTTCTGATCGTTGACAATGCTCCAGCTGATCGAAAACGGTTTACTGCGCATGAATACGTGCCATTATAATTGCCGGCGCAAGAGAAAAAATTGCCGAGTCTAATATGGCCTTTAGCATTTTAGCACATTTTCTTATATTTTGACGACCTTGTCCCATTTTCGACACATTTATACGGTTTGTGTCTCCGTAATTGTTAGTGCTATCAAAAAAGTAATGTAGGTGTCATTTGCTCTTTTTGGGTCAAACTTAAAATGGTAAAATCAAAATTAGAAAATTTTCGCTCGCCTAAGAGATACAGGGGAAAATCAAAAAAATTGACAGTTTCAAAATTACTCTATATTTTCTTAGTTAAAAGAGATACAGAAAAATGTTTTATAAAGAAGTTTATTTATATTGATTGTTGAATAATCTGCCATTTTCGGAATAAGTATACGGGGCCAGGTAAAAAGTTATCGGACCTAACCACAATTTTTTAAATGGAACACCATGTATATTTTAATCTAAAAAGATACTATTTTGAATTCTCCTTTCAAATATATATCACACCATGGATGATATTGGTTTCCTAGGCGATTTATTTAAACTTTATTACTTTGAAACGAAATAAAAGATTCAGATTAAGCAGAAAAATAACGGGAATAATCGCAAACGTTCGGAATATGTCCTTAAATGGTTGGCGTCTTTCCGGATAGCGAACAAAATATACATTTTGCGACATTTCTTCGTTTTTTTCCACTCTCGTACAAACTGATATCATATCAAATTTTTTAGTATGTTGATAGGTCATTTTCACAAATGAATATGTAAAAATTAAATTGACGGTAAATGTTAATAGTCGACATAGTTGTTTCTAGGATATTAGCTTTTGTTTCATGGTCTACTGTGGTTTAAAGTAATAAAGTTTAAATAAATCGCCCAGGAAACCAATATCATCCATGGTGTGTTATATATTTGAAAGGAGAATTTAAAATAGTATATTTTTTGATTAAAATATACATGGTGTTCCATTTAAAAAATTGAGGTTAGGTCCGATAACTTTTTACCTGACCCCGTATACTTATTCCGAAAACGGCAGATTATTCAACAATCAATATAAATAAACTTCTGTATAAAACATTTTTCTGTATCTCTTTTAACTAAGAAAATATAAGGTAATTTTGAAATTGTCAATTTTTTGATTTTCCCCCGTATCTCTTACCCGAGCGTAAATTTTCAAATTTTGATTTTACCATTTTAAATTTGACCCACAAAGAGCAGATGACACCTACATTACTTATATGGAACGTGATTTCCTAAAAACTAATAAATTTAAATGACATTTATAATAATGTGCCAATTTTAATTCTTCCCATTTAAAATCTTAAGGGTGACATCAACCCCGTCCAGGGAGTTAAACCACGAAAACCGCAAATATTCTTTAAAAGCGCCCCCCGCCTTCACAATAAAATTGTTCTGTCTTCGAATTTTAATACAATTTACTGGTAACGAGATATTACTGTCGTGCAATACAAGAACCTAGTAAGTCGACTTACTATAAAATAGAGTAGTAAGTTTTTAATATTCATTTAACTGTTTATTTGTTAATAAAAATGAAATGATTTTTTGGAAAATGAAACTATGTAACAAGAGCTTACTGAGTATAAAATTTTAGATCAATAAATTAAATAGTAAAGAAGTTGTGCAATTTTTAAATGGAATATCTTAAAATTTACTTTTACGACTTACTAGGTTCTTGTATTGCACGGCAGATTAAGGGTGGGAGCACACTGGAACTGTTGTTCCGTTATATTTATTACCTAATACACACTAATATCCTGTATTAGGTAATTATTTGTTAATATAATTAATCATATGGAGTAGAGTAGAGGTGTATAATAACGACAAATACCTATAAGGACGTTTTTACGTACTGACTACGGCCCTGGGAGTCAAATGATTACCATCTCTGACAACTTAAATGAGATAATTCGATTTTGATTTCGGCGTTTAGCAGATATGTGCGAGACTCCTCCGCGGTGGTTCATTTGATGGAACGATAATGCAGAATAGTACGAGGTGGTCCGTTGTTTTTATTGGCATTATTATTATAGGTAAGATGATTATTATATTTTTTATATGGACACAAAACACTAAAACAAATTAATACCGCCGCATTAGAAGGATTAATAATAACAAACACCAAATTATTTGCTTTAAAATTGTTATTTTTTAATATCTCCGAAAGTACAGGGTGTCTCATTTCCGACACTTTCTGGGGATATTAGAGTTATTTATCAAAGATATAATGTTGCGGTGTTCACTTTAGTGACTTTGAATAGTTTTTAACGAAAGGACAGATTCGGGTATCAAATTTATCATGGCTCTTAGTTTTCTCTATAGGGCGATTTTGAAAATTTTCGTTCCTTAGATACCCCTCGTATTTCCGTTCCGCGTGTAACTTATCAAAAAGGTAAAAACTGATCTTTTTAGATAATTATACGTAAAATTCAGTGGCGTGGCCAGTTTTTCTCTAGAAAGTTTAATTTTTGAGATATTAACAGAAGTAACAATTTTTAACCGGTACACCCTGTTTATTGTATGTTTAATTAATTAAGTCTACTTTCGGCTTTATAAAAATGTACAGTTGCTTATATGCACAGTGAAGCCTCTCTTAGGCGGACACCTACGGGACCGTCCAAATTTGGCCGCCTAATAGAGATGTCCGCCCATGGGAAATTTGTTATTAGGTAATATGTAAATGCAAAATTATTACTATGGATATGTATGTACAAATAAACATAACATAACAAAAATACACAAATTTTAGTTAGGATGTAGTACTAAAAAATCGAATAACGTAGTTTGACGTGTTTGCGTTTTATACTTGCAATCTAGAAAATGTAATTCCAAGTCTGATAACAATTCCATTGCTGTAAAGTTAAAGATTGTTTCACGAAAATTGGATACGACTTAATGATTTCCTGGGTGGGTCCCATTGTGTCGACAAGAGCTTGGCAATAAACAAGTGAAGTATGAAGGGACGGACTAAGGAAAACAAGTAATGATATGATTATATTAATGTAATCAAATGAAATAACATTTTTTTTTTAATATTACTAGTCATATTTATTTTCATTTATAATGTCATTCTATAGATAGTTCTGTTTCGCTATCGCTATCCTCATCAAAATTAATTATAATTGTATTAATTATACGATCCAGACTAATATACGAATTTTCTACAGTTATTACGTGACGGACTGAATTTTTCCAACTACCTGGGGGAATATCATTAAAACATTTTCGTATTCATTCTACAACACTAGAACTTAAAGTCGGAGAAATATTTTCAGACCTAACCAGTGCTTTTAACTGGTGCCACATATGCTCTATGTCTATGGGGTTAAAAATGCAATAATAGGGTGGGAGCCGTAGCACTGTATGTCCAATTTCTTCTGCCAATGTGTCACAAACATATACTTTTTTTATACAAAATGTCTTTAAAACTTCTAAAAGATCGCTTTTTTATAACTTTCTTCAAAATATATATCATTCGCCGCCATGTAGTTCTGAATCTCCAATTTTGTATTATTTGAGCTTGGAGCTTTTTGTAATTGGCGACTGTGATAGCTCGCCTTGTCCATTACTATCTCGCTATTCTGAGGAATGTTTGGTAAAAGACAATTCTTGAACCATTCCTCAAAAACTAACAAATTTTACCACAAAAAGATATTTAAATATAAATTAAGCAACCTAACCTACCTGATGTGCCTATATTTAATTATAATTATTACAATCCGGTCCTTTCCACATAATAATAACAAAGGGTCATAAATAATGGGATGGCCCCAGGTACTTTTACTGCAGTCATTAAGTTATATCCATTTTTCGTGAAACAATCTTTACCTCTATTCTTTGCATACTCTTGTGATTCCTTTACCATACTAATGGCTTGTTGATGTGATTTGTTTGATTACTGCATTCAACTTCTTCATCAGAGTCGTTAGATATTGATATGGTTTCAGTTTGGGCTACAATGAAACGTCTTATGAACAAATTTGTTACGTATTCTTAGAGTTTACTAAAAGTTGTTGTGAGAATATATTGTCAGTTTTGCTAATATTAACGTCGAAAAAAATTAAATTCAAAATTTAAAATTTCAATTTTTCTTAAATAACTCAAAACTTTAAAAACTTACCAAAATTTTTCGAACGGCATATTGTTCGTGCTTTGATGGCGATTTACTTTTCCTCATTTAATCGAAGTTGTATCTGTTGCCATTACCGAGATCCCCATGAGGTCCTCCATATCTTGGGCCCTGCATAAAGAAAAATATCGCGATGGAAATTTCAAATTTAATTGAAACCGCACGAAAATTTCTGTCTTTTTGGCAATACATTTGCGAACAAACATTCTCAGTTATGAATTTACATAAAAATCAAAAAAGATCATTGCTCACCGACGCACATTTCAACGAGATCTGTTCGAAATTTGTTCCTAACTATGAGTACTTAGAGTTAAAAAAAGAAAGCGCTTCCGGCTGGCCCGCTGGAAGCACTTCCTCATGTGGCCCTCGCCGTTCACATCTTCTTGAAAGTGGCCCTTAACAAATCTGAGATGTGCACACTTGCTCTTGTATTTATTTAAAATTCCCAAGGGGGAAGATATTATAACATTTAATAATAATTTTAATATTTTTGAAATATCAATTTAGGATCTGTTCTATCTACTGAAGAACCTGAAGAGTCTCTGTGCACTAACAATTTTTCTTGTGTTCCTCTTCGAAAATGCAGAGTGAAGGCACATAGTATTTTCTACCCATGTCACAGTGGACTAAATCTATTCTGTTGTCCAGATCAAGATGTAGTCGGAACGGAAGAAATAACAAGTATTACTGAAAGAAGTACATTTTTTCCAGTACATTGCGGAGTCATTAATTTAGAGGATAAGATAACAGGTAAGACTGTATGAATAAAATTAGTATATCACTGATATAAAGTAGCAAAAACTGCAAAGTAATTTGACATTTATCTTTAAAATATGCGTTATACGTTGATCGACGAAAAGTCAGCCAGAGACTACACAGAGATTATGTAGATCAAATGGGACAAAACACATCAGCAGCTAATGAACGTGATTACCACTATGAAGCAACGAATACTTATAACCAGGAAGAAGACAAACTGCCGTGTTAAATATTCGAAGCAGGCGATGATACGGCGACATCCATTATGCCTGGCGCGCACGTGCTTTTCAAATGTCACTTTTGTCCAAATTTTTATTACTGTCAATATCTTAAAGTGACATTTAAGCAAAGAAAACATCAAAACCCTTTCATTTGATTTACTAAGTAGAGAAAATCAAATATTAGGATTTTGACATAGGTTTTCAGCTGTAAATATCGCTTTAAAATTGTCCTTACATACTTTTATATTATTATTGAACTAGTAACAATACTAGAAATACAGAATTCAGAGATTGAAGGTTGTAATTAGTTTTATTAAAAAATAGGAAATAAATCAAAATTTACATAAAATATTTTACCATCTTCAACTTCAAACAAATCAAGGGAAATACAATACTATATGTAGAGCTACTAACCAAGTAAATATATGCACCATCATTATGATTATGGGCTTCCAATTTGTTTGTTTCGTAGCATACTCCTGGCAGTAGTGATCGAAGTCCTCTTTAATGTTCAGTCATTATGGGATTCTCAATTAAACTATGAAAGGAAAGAATTATTATAATAATATATTACCGGACTTATCAAAATTCTGACTACGGGTTAATATAACTTATATAGCTGTAAATATTATGTTGTAGCTTTTGACTTTTAGATTGTAAAATTTAAGTAAAATTCTTTAAAAATGTGTTTGTTGCTAGTTTGCGTGAGAAGTTTGGGACATAATGGGATAATTTTATAATGTAAAATAACAATAACGAATAAAAATTAATAAAAAAATATTTCAGTCATAAATTACTTACCAGCAACAAAACGAAAAGGTCCGCTTTCGTGAAAAGAATAGAAAATTAAAAATTATTTTAGAATTATTTAAGAACCTGTGCTGCTCGCATTCTATGTCTGTCTCTGTCTGCATCAACCTTCTCCGATTCATTAAAGGGAGATAAATATGGCCTAGGTCAAATCGAACAAACCCGAGTCTGATATTGACACAGAACGATAGACACAAAAGGATAAACGTATGGAGTAACCTGCCTGGCTGTGTCGTCACTTGCACGGCCTACTTATATGCTTCGATCCCCGCCATAAGAGGTCTCACCGGGCTGCTAGGAAGGTCGCAGACATAAAAACTTATTTTTTCTACGATCGTAAAGGCCGTATTAGACTAGGCAATTTTTTCTCTTGCGCCGGCAATTATAATGGCACGTATTCATGCGCAGTAAACCGTTCTCGATCAGCTGGAGCATTGTCAACGGTCAGAACAGCAGTTGGTACTGTCGAAATCCCTAAAATACCACCAGAATTAGAGATGGACAAACCTGTTCGTTTTGATTACCAGTTAAAGCAGCTACTGCTATTTGCAAATAGGAGGTGCAAAAAGTTGCTGAATTAGCAGTCCATAAGTTTAATAAAGAATGTAAACAGCTAATTTAAGTACCAGTGGGTTTAAATGGCCATTACCTGTTCATACCTGCTTCGGCCACATAATAAACAGTTAAAAATAACAGAATAATCCATGTC
This sequence comes from Barypeithes pellucidus, assembly GCA_963991005.1. Lineage (NCBI taxonomy): Eukaryota > Metazoa > Arthropoda > Insecta > Coleoptera > Curculionidae > Barypeithes > Barypeithes pellucidus. The sequence goes on from OZ022556.1 coordinate 13,901,345, forward strand.
TACCCAATTGCGCCGGCAATGGCAATTAAAATGGCGCGTGCCCCCTTTCTGGTAATGAGAGAAAGCTGATCGGGAACGGTGTACTGCGCATGAATCCGTGTCATTTTAATTGTCAGAAGAGTAGAATTTCCGACTGTAGTACGGAGAACGGTGTACTGCGCATGAATCCTTGTATTATAATTGCCATTGCTGGCGCCATAAAAATTCCCGACTGTAATACGGCTTTTATAAAAACGATATTTTTACGCAAACGAATTTTGAAATTTTCAACAAATTAAAAAAAAGTAATTTAGCGTTAGAAAAAGTGTCGTAACGTGTAATTTTTTCACTTCTCTCTTATAATATCAAGTTGCTATGAAAACAGCATCCACGTCGTTCATTGCCTGGGCGCCGCATTGTGACATGTCAATAATATTTTAAAAAATCAAAAATGGAAAAAAATAATGCCGATTCCGAAGAATAAAACTCATTTCAATGCACTTCAGATGAAATAATTAATAAAGAGAATGAAGCAACACAAAATGTATTGCCTGAAAAATCGAAAACTGCAGGCCATATTCTAAGTCAATATTATTATTTAGCTTGTGGGACTCGAAGATAAAACTAATATACGAATCTATTTTTAGGAGGGCAAGATGCAGGTTTAGGCCAGTTTCCATGGATGACTTTGCTGGGATATAAACGTAAATATTTTTTAAGGTTATTAGACCTCTTTTTTGGAGATTACAATTAAATAGGCAACATTAACACATTTTATGTTTTAGAAAAATCAGTTCCTTTCACAGAATTTTTATGCGGAGGAACCCTAATTTCAGATCGATATGTATTAACAGCAGCTCACTGTATTGTTGTTAGTCCGTCTCATAACTTGTAAGTATTTATATTTTATCACATTGAAGTTTTGAACATAAAGGACTCTGACATAGACTTTGAAATTAATAGTTCAAGATTTGATTTGTTAACTAAAAATTTACGAAAGTTATATATTTTTGAATTGCCACAGAATTCATAACTGACTTGTTAATATTTATTATATTATACCAGAAAGGTACAATTTTTAAAATACCCTGTATAAAAAATGTCTAGTATATTTATGAAATAAGAAGACCCATACCTTCATAAATTTTCTCAAATTTTTAAATCTTTAAATGCATAAAGATAGACAAGTTTTCTTTATAAAAAAGTTATCCCAGAAATGGTTGGAGATAGGTATAGGAAATTGTTGACAAAAGTCTCTTTGATTTTTATATAGAATCAAAAAATGCCAAAATATTAAGGATAATATAAATAAAATAAAATGGTTAATCCTAACTTCCGGTGTAACCGGAAGTGATAGATACATCAAAATATCTTCATTAGAACGATCGGTTTGTTTTATAGCGAATATAAATATTTCAAACAAATATATTTTTTAGACCCTGTATTGCCTGATGAAACTAGTAATTATAACTTCAACGATTTATATTCCAGGGAAGTTGTAAGATTCGGTGAACAAAATATACGAACCGAAAGAGACTGCCATACGCTTCAGGGAGTGACAATTTGCGCTGATCCTTATTTAGATGTACCAGTTGAAATGAAAACGATGCATCCTGATTACAATACGAGAACACTCAAAAATGACATTGCTCTGGTCAAAACTAAAAATGCAGTTATATTTACAGGTATGTTTATAATCGTTAACGTATTTTGGATTGGATTTGCATACAAATCAAAACCGACGCGAATATAGGAAGAGCACAGCAATCTTATTCGTGTCTACCTATAGCGGAAGAGCTTCTCACCGAATCGTCCAATGTTATTAAAACATTATCTTATTACAATGGTTGGTTGTCGTGTTGAGCCGGGTCCAGACCAGCAAGATCAGTTTAAACGAATCCTCACGTGGTGTTGACGGATTTTAAAGCTAGCGAATGCTTTAAATCCCGAAGAAACCACGTGAGCATTCATATAACCTTGATAGCTCTCGCTCGCTCATTTGGTCTGGACCCGGCTTCAGATATGTCTGTGCGAAAGGTTTGACGAGCCGAGACAGGACTCTTCAGGAATTCTGTTTGCCGCCTTTGGCGTGAATTATATTGACGTGTAACGATAGTCTGTGCGTTATTTAATTCTTATCTTGTTTAATTATTAATTTTATTTCGTGGACACTTACTGGATTGTGTTGTGAAAAATTCGTAGACAAAATAAATTCATTTGGAGGATAAACATTATTTTACAGGCAACTTTCAGTCCTTAGCATATAGCTTAGTGAAATAAACCATTTGCCTATAGAAACGGTTATAATTTGCGAAATATATGTTACTTCCTGCATTAGAAAGCAATTTTAAAAGTATTTTTTTAGATTGTAGCTGCAGTATTCAAATTTGAATTTAAAAATGTATCGCCGGTCATGTGTCCCCAGTCAATAATTTCTTACTTTACCCTTTTATATTTCTCGTCATTTTACTAAAGCTACTTTTATATATAAATAATTTACACTCCTACTACAATTTGTATTGAAAAAATAATTTTCAAAGATCAACAGTTTAGTTTCTCTAACGCAATTATTAACCAGAAGTTCCGTCCCTACAGCTGCATGTATCGCCGGTTACGGCAGAAATTGCTTATAAATAACGCCACTACAGGTCGGCCTAATAGTTTTACAAATATGACGGTATGTGTTTGAATTTGTGTATAAAGCGTGCTCCTGTTTAGGTTCCTTATTATGTTCATTTAGGTATAAACTAGAACATTGCCTACTTTTTACCAGGAGCATGTTTTTATGTTGTATCGCCGGTCACAGGGTTAACTCAGACCTAGTAGCCTTGATTAAGGAAAAATACTACACGAAGTCATTCTGAGTACATATACTCATTTCAGTCTAACAAAGTTTAAGAAATACCTTGTATTAGCCGTTATCCACGAATTTGTGCATTTTTGTATCGCCGGTCACAGTATCGCCGGTCACGCATGAAAATGTTACCTGTGATACATTGATGTGAAGCTATATATATTTCGTTTCCACCTTAGTTAGATTAAAAATATGACTAACTTTTTAGTATTTTGACATTCTATAAGGAACATTCCAAAACTTTAAGCCAATATAAGACCGGGCCGGTATAAATAATAGGAAAATGGTTATGGTGACTGATTAAAATAACTCAGTTCCAAATATTGGCGTTATATGATTCAGAAGAGTAAAATTAGCCATGTGGCGTTAAATTATTAAAAAATCGTTGGTATAGATAGACCAAGGTCTTTGTGATGATGATCTTTTGCGCGGACATATATAATTCTTCTAATTAGATACTATAAGGAACCTATTAAAAAATTAACAGGTGTTTTTGAGATTATTTAATTTTAAAATCCGATTTACTGAAAGTTGCCTGTAAAAAAAATTTGACCCTGGACCAGTTATTGACATAGTTTGTAGTTTTTTAGAAACTCAATTTTCGCGTTGGAAAGATGAAGATAAAAAAATCCTTTTAATTAACAACAAGTGTACTGGCCCTTTATAGTTTTTAGTAGTGAATTATTATTTTGATGTTCGGCTCTTCCTCTATAATTTCGCCCACGATCCGCCACTGCTGTGTATGTCAGACGCAGATTGATTTTTACTTTAGTTATTTTTATTTGCAGATTTTATTCAACCTATATGCTTACCATTTGAAAGAAGTTTGGAAAAAATAAGCCTAGTGGGACAAAGATTTATCATCAGCGGTTGGGGTAAGACAGATGCAAGTAAGTTCATGGTTATTTGACTTTATGGTTGTAACCGTGGTTGTAATCCTACCCAACAAACACAGACTGTAAACTTATGTATGGTATACCATGTATCGTCGGCCCTGCTAAGTCCATTTTAACCAATTGGCAGAGGAGGTAAAAAGTTATTCTTTTTTGCTCTCCTGTAAAGATACCGATGATATCATCGGTTTAAAGGGTTAACTTGCAACGTCTAATTTATAGGTAAAATGTATTTAAAAATTATTATCAACAATAATGGTCAAAAACTTCGCGGCTTAACAAAGACCTGGATGAAATTTTGGCTTGGGGTGACAGTAACCAAGTCGAAATTAACGCCAAAAATAACCCAGGCAGCAGTTTTCTCTAAAAAGGTAACATTACAGAACCGGATATAGTCGTGGCAGGATACGCAATCCCACTGGCTTCATCTATTAATTTGCTGGGCGTCAATCTGGGAGGAAATATGTCTTGGCATAATCACGTTGTGGCTATCGCCAAGATAGCTTCTCAAAGACTTGGTGTACTCTTCCGAACCAAAAAGTTGTACACGCCTCAACAACTTTTGACACTATACAAAGCCCAGATTCGACCATCACTAGAGTACTGCTCTCATGTCTGGAGCTCTACATCCAAACATACTCTTCGGCTACTGCATTCCATCGAAAGGAGGACCATTCGTCTGATCGGAGACCACGAGCTGACGACGAAGCTCGACAGCCTAGAACATCGAAGACAGGTTGGTGATTTGACTCTCATTTACAGATATTTTAATGGAAAGTGCTCGGTTGACCTTGCCCTCTTAATTCCGCCCAGCGCGGCGAATAGCAGAAATACACGACGAAACACTGTGTTTGATCATAAAAAACGTCTGCTGTTAAAATGGACTTGGCAGGTTAACACTTTAGGTCGACATTATGCAGCTTACGCTGTTTAATCAGCTGCTCTTCCTGACACTTAGCACATAGACTTAGAAACAGATTAAGAAATTACCGAATTAAGTGAGCGCTGGATTCTGGATTCTGCAATTGGCTCTACTTTGGTAACGTAATCGATGAAATCAACTTCTCATTTCAGAGCAACAGACTTTTAAGTATACCCTTATTTATTTCCTAGTTTTTCATTGGCCGAATCTGTTATATTGGCGCTAGGTGTTTACATTTTGTATGTGCCAATTTTAAACCCAGTCATATACTAAACTCAGTTCGATTTTAGAAAAGCTGGGTGGATCGACAGTACTCCAATATGCGAGAGTGTTCGTTTGGGACCACGAAGAATGTAATCGAGTTATGCCACCAGAAGTCAAGAACATCTCTGATACACAGATATGTGCGAATGGTAATATAGTTTTATTGTTCTAAAATAAGCGTAACAGTAGATCAGTTGAACGTGCGTTATAGCTTCACAGTAATAGAGCTGGTATACTCTATTCATTTTACCAATTCAGGAGCATAAACAACGCGTAATACCCACATGCTCGATGCATAAACTCATTGCTATTGGTCAATCGGCGACAAAACTTCCAGTGCTGGTGAGATACATTTCTAACTGGGTCGTAGTTCAGTGTAGGCTATTATTTCAGGTATATTCATGCGTGGTTCGAAATTGTAAAGTACGTTTCACGAAATTTGGATACGACTTAACGACTTAATGATTTCCTGGGTCGGTCCCATTGTGTCGACAAGAGCTTGGCAATAAACAAGTGAAGTCTGAAGGGACGGGCTAAGGAAAACAAGTAATGATATGATTATATTAATGTAATCAAATGAAATAACATTTTTTTTAAATATTACTAGTCATATTTATTTACATTTATAATGTCATTCTATAGATAGTTCTGTTTCGCTATCGCTATCCTCATCAAAATTAATTATAATTGGATTAATTATACGATCCAGACTAATATACGAATTTTCTACAGTTATTACGTGACGGACTGAATTTTTCCAACTACCTGGGGGAATATCATTAAAGCATTTTCGTATTAATTCTACAACACTAGAGCTTAAAGTCGTAGAAATACTTTCAGACCTAACCAGTGATTTTAACTGGTGCCACATATGCTCTATGGGGTTAAAAATGCAATAATAGGGTGGGAGCCGTAGCACTGTTTGTCAAAATGTCTTTAAAACTTCTAAAAGGTCACTTTTTTATAACTTTCTTCAAAATATATATCATTCGCCGCCATGTAGTTCTGAATCTCCAATTTTGTATTATTTGAGCTTGGAGCTTTATGTAATTGGCGACTGTGATAGCTCGCATTGTCCATTACTATCACGCAATTCTGAGGAATGTTTGGTACAAGAGAATTCTTGAACCATTCCTCAAGGCAGTTGTTTCTTCATGGTAGTCCACACAAGAGTTTTTAATGTTTTTTGCAGAAAGCCACAAGGCATTTGGAACCCAACCGTTTTCTGACCCAGCATGTAAAATGCTTATTCTTTTTTCTTTATTTGACGGAGCTTTTGTTTTACACTTATCATAATCATGCGTGTCAAACCATGTCTTGTCGAGGTAAATTATAGGACGGTTTTCAGAACGGGATTTCCTTACAGAAGTTATATACTCATGACGCCATTTTTGTAAACGGTAGGATTCCATGAGTACTTGCCTTTTGTCAATTTTGCGGTATCTGAATCCCATTTCCGACAAAACTATCTAAAGGCTAGTGCGGCTACAACTTATTTGGGTTTCATCATTGGTGAGCTGTTGCTTCAGAGAATCTAATGTAGGTAAGCGTTGCTCTTCGTACATGATGTAGATTATTCGCCTTATCAAGTCCTTGTCGCTTTCGTCGAAACATTTGGTGAAACCGGCATCTTTACGCTTCTTTCTAGATTTAATGGGATTTGACGCGATTCTTTTCACTGTAGTCAGAGGTATCTTAGTCAAATCAGACTTTCAGTCGCAGCAGCACTAGCATAAAGTCCTCTGTTGAGTAAAGAAGTATATACTCGTTTTACAATTTCCCTAGCATCGAGAGATAAATGCATTTTCTTCACTGCAACACTAGATGAAGCACCATCAATGTTTTTCCATGGACGCCACATACTGTTTTTTTATACGTTTGGTAAAATAATATCGGTAATACAACTAAACTCTTCCAGCAAGAAATAAAAACTAACAAATTTAACCACAAAAAGATATTTAAATATAAATTAAGCAACCTAACCTACCTGATGTGCCTATATTTAATTATAATTATTACAATCCGGTCCTTTCCACATAATAATAACAAACGGTCATAAATAATGGGATCGCGCAAGGTACTTTTACTGCAGTCATTAAGTTATATCCATTTTTCGTGGAACAATCTTTACTGGTACATTGTTCTTAATGCTACCCTATGTGCCGTTCACGTGCTCGTCGCGTGTATTTGTTGTGGTAGGCTCAATTGCGAAAATGAAGAGACTATAGTTTTATCTCTTTGTTTTATCCCATAATGAAAAAGTAAAAACATACGTTTTTCTTTGGAAACGAAATAAAATCCCAATGTATTAGACATTGATGTAATGACAATAATGTAATTAACACGATGTAATTTTTGACTGACGCAAGTTCAACTGTAGATCTTAGGAAAATCAACAAGTCTACAACAGTATCGACTACGCAGGGACTCATGTATGAAAAATATACACACAGACATGTAGTAGATACCAATTCAATACCAATTAGGCAATATAGTACACATAATATTACCCCAATTACCCTAATTACTCTGAACATCTTGGAGTGTTCTTCCAGTAGCATCATCAATATAGTAATACAGCCTAGAGGGGCTGTGACTTTCTCCACCTGCCGGAGCCATTATTCGTTCTAATCTCTGGATGATGGCTCCCATTAAATAGTATATTTTTGAAACCGTATAAAACCAATTATTCATCTCCTGTTTAGGTAAAAAAGAAGACGCCTGCAAAGGTGACAGTGGAGGCCCAATGTTCAACACCACGTTGGATATTGATGGTTACTTAAGGACCTTCCAACTTGGAATAGTTTCTTTCGCATCTACAGTAACTTGTGGCATCGACGAACTGCCTCCCATTTACACCAGAGTGGATAAGTATTTGGAATGGATTGTTGATACGATTGTTTTAAGGAACGTTTCAGAAATAATCGACAATAGCGGTGATAATTCAATTCATTTCGAAAATAAATAAAGACTGGAAAAATATTAGAAATCTGTTTAATTATCTTCCTAATTTACTTATAAGTGTTTCTGTGGTAGTTCGTGGCCCGCACGCCCGGTATTATACCGAGTGGCGCATCGTTAAGTTGGACATAAGAAAACCCATGAAATTTCTGAGGTGGCTGAATATTGGCTCCCCTGTACAGGGTGTCCCATTTTCGACACTTTTATCTGGTATCTCCGTAATTGTTAGTGTTATCAAAAAAGTAATGTAGGTGTCATATGCTCTTTTTGGGTCAAACTTAAAATGGTAAAATCAAAATTTGAAAATTTTCGCTCGCTTAAGAGATACAGGGGAAAATCAAAAAATTGACAATTTCAAAATTACCTTATATTTTCTTAGTTAAAAGAGATACAGAAAAATGTTTTATACAGAGGTTTCTTTATATTGATTATTGAATAATCTGCCGTTTTCAGAATAAGTATACGGGGTCAGGTCAAAAAGTTATCGGACTTAACCTCATTTTTTTTTAATGGAACACTCTGTATATTTTAATCTAAAAGACACTATTTTAAATTCTCCTTTCAAATATATAGCACACCATGGACGATATTGGTTTCCTAGGCGATTTAGTATACAGGGTGTTCCATTTAAAAGAATGAGGTTAGTTCCGATAACTTTTTTATCTGACCCCGTATACTTATTCTGAAAACGGCAAATTATTCACCAATCAATATAAAGAAACTTCTGTATAATACATTTTTCTGTATCTCTTTTAACTAAGAAAATATAGGGTTATTTCGAAAATGTTTTATACAGAAGTTTCTTTATATTGATTGATGAATAATCTGCCCGTTTTCAGAATAAGTATACGGGGCCAGGCAAAAGAATTATCGAACCTAACCTCATTTTTTTTAAATGGAACACATTATATATTTTAATCTAAGAAGATACTATTTTAAATTCTCCTTTCAAACATGGATGATATTGGTTTTCTAGGCGATTTATTTAAACTTTATTACTTTGAAACGAAATAAAAGATTCAGATAAGGTAAAAAAAAATAACGGGAATCATCGCAAATGTTCGGAATATGTCCTTAAATAGTTACCGTCTTTCCGGATAGCGAGCAAAATATACATTTTGCGCCATTTCTTCGTTTTTTCCACTTTCAATATAAACTGATATCATATCAAAATTTTCAAAATGTTGATAGGCCATTTTCGCAAATGAATATGTAAAAATGAAGTTGACGTTAAATGTTAATAGTCCACATAGTTCTTTCTAGTATATTAGCTTTTGTTTCATGGTCTACTGTGGTTTAAAGTAATAAAGTTTAATAAAACGCCTGGTGTGTTATATATTTGAAAGGAGAATTTAAAATAGTATCTTTTCAGATTAAAATATACAGGGTGTTCCATTTAAAAAAATGAGGCTAGGTCCGATAACTTTTTTACCTGATGGCCCCGTATACTTATTCTGAAAACGGCAGATTATTCAACAATCATTATAAAGAAACTTCTGTATAAAACATTTTTCTGTATCTCTTTTAACTAAGAAAATATAGGGTAATTTCGAACCTGTCAATTTTTTGGATTTTCCCCGTATTTCTTAAGCGAGCGAAAATTTGCAAATTTTAATTTTACCATTTTAAGCTTGACCCAAAAAGAGCACATGACACCTAAGTACATTACTTTTTTGATAGCACTAACAATAACGGAGATACCCTATAAAAGTGTCGAAAATGGGACATCCTGTACTGGGGAGTCAATATTCAGCCAGCTTAAAAATTACATGGGAATTCCTATGTTCAAGTTAACGATGCATCACGCGGTATATTGGAACACCAATATAACGGAGACACGATTATCACATGCAGGTAAAAGCATAGCTAGCTATGTAAATTAAACTTTTGAGCTTGGAACGCTCGATCAATAATTTTCTTCTTACAGTGCCGCATTAAGGGAAATTATACGCTAGAAGGATTGCACACCAGAAGCAACGAGTAATAATTAATTATCGAATATGAAAAATTCACGTCTTAAATTAATAAGCTGATATTTCGATAACATTGAACCAATTTTAATAAATGTTTTTAACTGATAGAAAATAGATTCTTGTACGGGGTAGCGCATAAAATCTAAATGCGTGTACATTTCCTAAACTTTAAATGTGACATAAATATTGAATTTTTAAACTAAACCAATTAGGGATATAGGATGCCACTCGGAGTATAAAAAAAATTGTCATTTCTTCTAAGCATGTCATACAGGGTGTCCGCTAACTTATGGTACATGGAAAACCCACAGGCTCCATATCCGAAAGTTAATATTAACTGAGATACAGGGTGTTAAAGTTAAAACTTCATTTTTGTTTTTCTCTAATAACTTTGAGAGAAACTCACCTTTATTTACAAAATTTGGCAATTCTGCTTATTTTAGGACGAGAAATTGATTTCTTTGTGAAATTTTAATGTACCTACACTGTAGGAGGCGCTGTCTGCGGCATTTTCGCACATTCATACGGTCATAACTTTTTTGTGCCTCAGTGTATTTAAGTTTTTAATAAAAATAATACTTTTCTCATATTTATTACGTACAAAAGGTATACTAAGATCAGATCGCCCAGAGTTACCGTTTCGGAGATTTTGCTTTTAAATTGTTTAGTGCTTTAGCTCAGGAAAGCAAAGAATATTTTGTTACTTCTTACCAATTAACTTTTACATGATAATTAATGTTCTAGTAATGGTAATTGGGAGTAATAAATACAACAGTTGGATTGTTCTTTAACTTACTTTAATTAAAATAACTTTGACTTTAGAAAATATCGTGTCGAAAGAAACCAACAGCAATGAAAACACAAACTTAGGATAAACTCAAAAATGCAACGTTTTCTGTTCCATAGCAAAATTGTATTTGTTTTCTCATAGGTTACTTTAAGAAAAAAATTTTGTTTGCAAATTAATAATAATTGGGCAGGGTGCACTAAACAATTTAAATGCAAATATCTCCGAAACGGCAACTCTGCGCGACCTGAACTTAGTATACCTTTTTTACGTAATAAATATGAAAAAAGTATTATTTTCATTAAAAACTTAAATACACTGAGGCTCAAAAAAGTTAGGACCTAATAAATGTGCAAATAATGCCGCAGACAGCGCCCCCCCTACATTGTACATTAAAATATCGTAAAAAATCAATTTCTCGTCCTAAAAAACCATAATTGCCAAATTTTGTAAAAAAACGTTAGTGTCTCGCAAAGTTATTAGAGGAAAACAAGAATGAAGTTTTAACTTTAACACCCTGTATCTCAGTTAATATCAACTTTCGGATATAGGTAAGTATAATTAAATTCTAATATTTTTACGTAAGCAGTCTGTGATTTTTCCATGTACCATTAATTAGCGGACACCCTGTATTGTAGAAAACCGTTTTGTAACCAATCAATGCGCGATTAGTAAAGTAAAAATAAAAACCTTCTCAACAAATAAAGTCTATAATACAGAGTGGTACGCAATTATCAATTAATTTAATTAATTTACTTAACAAAATAAAAACTAAGTATATTTTTTCTACAATCGTATCGGTTCTCATTTTCAAAATAAATATATCGATGAATAATTAACTCAATGTCACTTAGGAATGAAATACGTTTGGGATATTTGCTTATATCGACTTGATTATTCAGAATTAATGTTGATTTTACCTCGGAATATCACGTATATATTCCTCTTTATAAGCGTCTTTCGATTTTTCAGACAATAAATTTTGTGTTGTTTCATTGGCTTTATTAATTATTTCGTCTGGAGCACATTGAAATGAGTTATCTTCTTCGGAATCGGAATTATGACTTAGCATTTTTGATGTTTTCAGTATTATTGACATTTGTAAGATAACAATAACAATGCCTCGCCCAGGTAACGAACGACGCGGATGCTGATTTCATGGCAACTTGATATTATAAGCATTCAGAGAGAAGTGAGAAAATGATACGTTTCGGAACTTTTTTAACGCTAAATTACTTTTTTTAACTCGTTAAACAATTACCAATTTTATGCATTCATTTGAGTAAAAAAAATATAGTTTTTATAACGATCTTGTGACTAAATTATACTTTTACAATTGATATAGGGGAAGGAGGGGAACATTCGGCCCCTAAGCAAAGATTGTTGTTTATTACGATAATTTTTAATTGACTGGAAATCATATATGAACAGTGGCATGGGGTATACTATTGGCAACATATATACATAGAGCCAGCAAATCAAATTTAATTACATTTAATAAAAATTAAGAAAATCTGAAATTTTGGAAAACGGCTGAATGTTCCCCAACTAGGGGAACTTTCAGCCAGGTACCGGGGTACTTTCGGCCACTTTGTAAAAATAGCACTATTGAAAGAAAAATAAAAATATTTGAACTGAATACTTTATTTGTGCTCAAAAAATGGAAACAAGGTTACAAAGTAAATTTTACAGAAACATCAGGAACTTAAAAACATCTCTTTAGCATTTCGCAAACTTAATTAACAAAGTCAATTTACTACCAAATTTCCGAAGTTATAGCAAAATTGAAAGTAAAAAGAGGTTCTTGCAGTACCACACCGCAAAGGTGATGTCAATTTGGCCACGATATCATCATAATCCACTTTGGTAATGTCTTCTACGATTGGAAAGTAAAATGTAGAGGATAGTCCTCTTCTTCTTAAAAATTTAATAGTATGGTATCAGTAGTACTTAAAATTTTCCCCACAAAGTGTATCATTGTCTGTTTAACCGGAAATCTTACAAGTACAAAATCATGTTCTTTCAATTGATCACCACTCAACTCTGTAATACTTTCTAATTCCTCGGTAATATCTTCATCCGAGGGATCATTGAGTGAAATTTCCGATTCGCTCGAAGTAGACTCTATTTGTTGAAGTCTAGGTTTCTTGATGAGTTTTTTCGAATTTCTGTGTAGTGTAGCTGACTCACTAGAACTTAATACTTTACGGACTACTTTTTTTCTTTTTACGGCCTTCCTTTCCTCTAGTTCCTCGAGCCTTTCTTTCTCAGGAGTGTCTGTATAAATTCTAGACTTTCCTGGTTCTCTCTTAGTTTTAGTCTGTTTGTTCTCTACTTTTGGATAAGGGCGCACAGCTTCTGGAGTTATTTTATTTTTTATATGTGTCTTTATACCACTGCAAGAGGGGGTATTTAAAACATTAAAATTATCACTTAGAATGGCGGAATTTTTATTTATGTCTTTGAGTGACATATCCATCACTTGTACTTCCAAGTTTTGATCTGTAGTTTCTTCTTCGGTGGTGGTTTCCTTTATTTGCTCTATTACCTTTTTATCTTCAGTTTTATTACTCTCCATCTGTGTTCCTTCTGCCACATTTCGCACATCTTTATCTGGCCGAGGTTTGTCAGTAACATAACTGGAAGCAAAGTCTTCGTCTGAAAACGCTAAACGGTTTAAGGGCCAAATGCCAGGCTTTTTAAAACTGCTGATAATGTTTTTCGCAGAAAAAGCTTTTAGGTAAGCAAGATTGGTTAAGCTAGGTATATTTTTGACAGAAATGGTTTTACCGGGGTTCGACGTCAGCCAATCATTAAAAGCGACACTGCAGTAGGTCTTAAATGGTCCATAAATTCCTATATCGAGTGGCTGAAGTCGGTGTGTGGTGTGTGGTGGAAAACTCAGAATGCATATTCCATTTTCTTTGCAATACTTAACACAATTTAAGGACACATGGGATTCATGATTGTCAAGCAAAACTAGAATAGGGTTATCTACGCTACAATTTGTTTGTGTAAATATATGCTTTAGGACAGAGGGTAATGTTTCAGCTGTCATCCAACCTGATTTGTTGCCTAATGTTAGGCTTGAAACTGGTGCACCTACCATGAAGTCATCTAAATTCCTAATTCTAGGAAAGAGGTACACAGGGGGTAGTGACTGCCCTGCCGCATTTATTATTCCTACAAAAGTAACTAATTCGCCCCTTTCTGCGGAAGCAACCTGTGAAACTTGTTTTTTACCACATGTTGTAACTACCTTCACTGGTTTCAACACAGTCGCCACACCAGTCTCATCCAAGTTAAATATTTTTTCCGGTGGAGATTTAAATCGGTCCAATACCGATTTATAGTTATCAAAAAATTGATCCACTTTATGTTTATTGAAAGCAATGCTTCTGCTTAAACTAGTGCTTTCCGGTTTACGTAGCGACAGAGATTGGTGCCTTTGCATAAATCCTATCTCCTCCACCCTTCCTTTGCCTGTTGTGCGTCATGCCATTCAGGTGGAATATTAGAGTTAGGTATGACTATGGCATACTGATATGCCAGTTTCTGGACATCAAGAAAAGTAAGCCCAAAGTTTATATCAGAGCATCTCTTGATATATTTGACTAACTCTAGCTCTTGATCATAAGTAAACACTTGTCTGACTGTGTATTTACTAGAGTATGGAAAATCTTCATCGATACTATCGTTTCCTGAATCGTCTGCTCTTTCTCCATTACGTCTTAGATACTCTTCTTTCGTTTGCTTGCTCAAATCTTTCTTTATCCTGCTTTGTAGCGTTGATCTTTTTATATCATGAACTCTCGCTGCCCGTCTTTCTGAATATGTCCCATTAAAAACGTTAATAATTGCGCGTCTTATATTCGCCTCATCAATAGACACTCTATTTGTCTTTAAAATACGTTTTCGCGGCATCTGAAAAACAAAATCAAACAAGTCGGTAAGATTTCTTTTCACTTGGGCTACATTCGGCCACCGGCCGAAAGTTCCCTACACTGAGATGGCCGATTGTTCACCATATGACCGTCTCACAATAAAATTTACTCTAACTGAACAGAATAATTTTTAGGTTAGAAATCACCATGAAAACATCTTTTAAGAACATATAGTCGGCGTGCAGTGAAAACTAATTCAAATAATTTCAATTGTTTAATAGTTTAACAGCAACAAAAAAATCTATAAAATACTTACCATAAACAGCAAATTTCAGACTTTATCACTTTAAATTTACAAAACTTGCACAAATACGTTACAACTTACTCAAGATGTGGGAAACTATGTTACCAATACTGGTTGGTATACATTTGGCGGGATTTTTGAAAAATGTATGAATAAATTTAACTGGCTGAATGTTCCCCATGGCTGAATGTTCCCCTCCCTCCCCTATTGGTTTTTAAAAAAAATTTTGAAAAAAATTAATCCACTCCTGTGCCTAACGATTTTCTCCAATGGCAACCCAACTTTCCAGCTTGGGCGGCAAAATAAACAACTCAGTGCGTCGGAATTCAAGTGCAATGTACGATCATTCCTCGTCCGTTTACAACAATCATTGTTTAAAAGTTCCAAAAAACCCCAAAACGGACCAACCCCTACCGCTGTACGACCAAAAGTTTCTCAATGAGGTTACGAAAAATCTCAACGAAAAAATGAAGACCAATATTTTGGATGCTTCTCAGAGCGACTTAAATGACTTTATTCACTTTTACGATAGTATTCCCGAATATGACGACATCAACCACTTGTCCAACAGGGAGTTTTATAAGAAGCTGGAGAATTTAAAGGAGAAGCAGCGGGAGTTCTGTAACTATGTAAATAATCAGCTTATGTTTGAAACTAAGGTAACTATGAAATGTATTAGTCAAAAGTTTAATCGAAGTATGATGGGACTATTTCGCAAACAAACAATCAGACATACAGGGTGTCCCACAGGGAACCAATTCGATCTCTATATGGAAAACTATGAATAGGAAAATTTTGAAAACTGGATAGTATGCTAATGTTGATGGGAGCAACTCGGATAAGATATTTTCAATATGTGACGTTTCCGGTTATACCGGAAGTCGGTGTTAACTTGCTCGTTTTAAATGGAATACCCTATACAGGGTACACCAAGTAAAGTAGCCTATTAGAAGTATCTCGAGAACTAAATGAGATTTTATTTTAAAAATTTGGCTGTGGCTATAAGAGATGGTTTTCTACGTTTATAAAATATTTTGGATCGTGCGGTGTTGCCGATCATAGCGAAAGTGGTAGCAACTTCGGAATTTTAGATGAATTACCCTATATATTATATTTCTTTTTGGAATCTATAACAGTTTTATGTATAATATCATATACGTATCTTTAACAGTTTTTGAATTAAAAATAATCTTGTAATTTTTTAACGCCGTATCGGGACCTGAAATGAAAATCATATATTTTTAGCGGTTATAGCTAGAAAACTGATATTTTGACAATAGTTTCACAAGACCATCGAAATTTTATAATTTTGAACAGTATTTAATTAGCTTTATACAGGGCGTCTCCATAACAATATTTCTAAGGGAGATGAATCATTGCAAAAATCTTCTTCTTTTTAAATGGAACACCCTGTATTTGATATGTTTTGCTAATGGAGGATCAAATTTTCTATCTAATGATAGTAAGTGTTCCCATACCTATCTTCAATATTTTCGGACTTATAGCGAAATTTAAAAATTATCTTATAAAAATATATTTTTTGGCAGTTGGCTGTGGAATGGATTCATAGAAACAAAATAATGAAAAATCTATTTGAGGTTATGCCTGTGTTATTGTAATGAAAATGGCTAATTCATATTATTCGAGCTTGATATTTTAAGTTTATTTTATATTCATGGGGAGTGTGGTAGAGTTTTATCTGAAACTTGCAGAAAATTTAATGAACTTCATCCTGATACAGCTCCTACGACTCCCGAAAATTTGATTGGCCGAGGAAGTCCATGGAAATGGCCCGAAGGTATCTGGATCTTACCCCTTAGATTTTTATCTATGTGGTAAGATTAAAGAAATAGTATACACGAGTCACAAAAAGGGAAGATTTAGAAAATCGAGTAAGAAAGGCTCTGGGGTCTCTAGAAGGAGAAGAACTGAAAAAGGTGACAAATGAACATGTTATCACCACAATTCATGAATGTTTAAGAGCCAACATTTTAAACAATTTAGTTATTAGTTATTTTATTGGTGTTGTTGCGTAATTTTCATTTTGTTTATGTATTTATTAATAAATTTGTTAACCATTTTTCTTCAACAACACAGACATAACGTCAAATGGATTTTTCATTATTTTGTTTCTATGAATCCATTCCACAGCCAACTACCAAAAAATATATTTTTATAAGATAATTTTTTAATTTCGCTATAAGTCCGAAAATATTGAAGATAGGTATAGGAACACTTAATATCATTAGATAGAAAATTCGATCCTCCATTAGCAAAACATATCAAATACAGGGTGTCTCATTTAAAAAAAAAGAAGATTTTTGCAATAATTCATCTCCCTCAGAAATATTGTTATGGAGTTGCCCTGTATAAAACTAATTAAATACTGTTCAAAATTATAAAATTTCGAAGGTCTTGTGAAACTATTGTCAAAATTGAAGCTTTCTAGCTGTAACCGCCAAAAAGATATGATTTTCTTTTCAGGTCCCAATACGGCGTTAAAAAGTCACAAGATTATTTATAATTCAAAAACTCTTAAAGATAGGTATATGATATTATACAGAAAACTGTTCTAGATTTTTACCTAGAATCCAAAAAAAAAATAATATATAGGGTAATTCATTTAAAATTCCGAAGTTGCTACCAATTTCGATATGATCCGGCAAAACCGCACTATCCAAAATATTTTATAAACGTAGAAAACCATCTCTTATAGCCACAGCCAAAATTTCAAAATAAAATCTCATTTAGTTCTCGAGACCTCGAGATACTTCTAATAGGCCACTTTACTTGGTGTACCCTGTATATTATTACATTTTTTAATCCTATGCAAGATTCTAGCCAGATTTAGTATATCTTGTCCTATACATGTCCTAATAGATGGATGGGTAGAGGTGGACCATTTCAATGGCCACCTCGATCTCCAGATTTAACACAAATGGACTTCTTTTTGTGGGGATACGTTAAAGATGAAGTGTATAAAGTGCCTCCAACCACAAAAGAGAATATGACGAACCGCATTACACAAGTTTTTGGGAATATCAACAACAATGTATTAAATGATGTTAGTAGATCATTTCAAGAACGCGTAGAGACCTGTTTAGATGTTAATGGAGGTCATATTGAACACTTGTTATAGTTTTTTATTTAGTTTATTTTTTTTCTTCAACTCATGGCCAACTTATTGAAAGTGCCGATATTTTTACATTTTTTAAATAAAACATAAAATATTAAAAGAACGTTACGTTTTAGAGCATTTATTATAATTGCCTATTTAAAGAGGTTGAAATTATCTGTAAACTGACATAATAATATACAGGGGGGTCCACTTTAAAAATCGAGTAATATTTATCTAAAGATTGCTAGATACATTTGTACAGATGTAAAAAACACCCTGTATACGACATTGATGCTTTTTTAGTAAAATTATTCGGACACCTCTAAGGTTTATAAAAATATAAAAATTTCTTTTTTAGTTTAAATTAGTAATATTTTAAAATAATTTTTTTGATATGATGTTTTTCGAGAAAATTTTAGGAAAAATTGAATAATCTGGCAACGTCGTATAAATCACCAAAATAAAATAGCATATCTTATGTAAAATTTTATGCCGAATTCGATGAGACAAAAAGAAATGGGGGGTACTATTTAAAAAAAATTCCTTACTTATATGATGCCCCGTTTTTTTTTTGGAGCATCCTGTATATCCAAAAATATTTTTAAAATGTGCGCTTTTATTTATCCTAGAACCTTTGTATTTAATAAATTTCGATATTTTAAGAACAACGGAGATATTTGACTTCCTCGCACTAATCAACCACCTTGTAGATGGAGTTTTATTTTTTAGGACACAGAATGGATAGACGACTACAAAAATCTTAACATAAGAGATGATGCACCTAAAAAGAAAAAACCTACGATTAAGCCGTTTTGTGCTACTCCTGTTACTCCCACACCCAACAAATCTCCTTTGGGAAAAGCGTATGATGATGAGTATCTTTCATTGTCCGAGAAGGAAGCTTTAAATAAACCACCTTCTAGAAGGTATTTGTTATTTTTTCTATTGCAAATCAAAATAGTTACAATAAGGCAATCAATTAAGATCTGGAATCGATACGTGGACAATAGATATCAAAATTAATTCTAAAAGTGGCTTCTTATATGCGAGAAAATAGATTATTTACTGCGCAGTCAAGACGGTCTTGATGTGCCAAAATATTGCCGTGTAATTTCCATTAAGGGCGAAGTACGGTTCTGTTCGCCGGTTAAGGTCAATAGTTTATCGGTCGGCATTGCGCATGACATCTGACGATCAGCTTTGTGTACATGCTCGAGGCCATAAATATGCCACTTTTGCTTTTAGAGTTGTAAGACTACACAAAGCTTTATACTGCAGCAAAAAAATGTTAGTTTCATCTTGGAATAATCGCTGATTTTAATGGATTCAACATAGGAACAATTTGTTCTTCGTACAGAGCATACATGTTTCTATGGATTAATTGTCGCTTTCGCCAAAACACTTTTTTCATTATTAGGGTAAAAAATTTTTACAGGCAACTTTCAGTAAATCGGAATTTAAAAATAAATGATTCCAAAAACACCTGTTAATTTCTTAATAGGTTCCTTATAGAATCTAATTAGAGGAATTATATATGTCCGCGCAAAAATCATCGTCACAAAGATCTTGGTCTATTTTTGTATAGCATCGATTTTTTAAATAATTTAACGCCCGTCACATGACTGATTTTACTCCTCTGAATCACATAACACCAATATTTGTTATTTGTGAGTTATTTTAATCAGTCACTATAACCATTTTTCTCTTATTTATAACAGCCCTCTCTTATATTGGCTTAACGTTTTGGAATGTTCCTTATAGAATGTTAAAATACTAAGAAAATTAGTCATACTTTTAATCTACCTAGGTGTAAACGAAACTTGCACATCAAAATATATTTTTCCTTAATGGTTTATAAATGGTTAATAAAAAAATATTGTATATAGCTTCGGATAACGAACCATCACATCACTCTCCGGTAACATTTTCATGCGTGACCGGTGTTACTGTGACCGGCGATACAAAAATGCACAAATTCGTGGATAACAGAACAGATAACACAATACAAGCTATTTCTTAAACTTTATTAGACTGAAATGAGTATTTGTACTCAAGAGAATGACTTCGTGTAGTATTTTTCCCTTAATTAAGGCTACTAGGTCTGAGTTAACCCTGTGATCGGCGATACAACATAAAAACATACGCCTAGTAAAAAGTAGGCAATGTTCTAGTTTATATCTAAATAAACATAATAAGGAATTTACCTAAACAGGAGCACGTTTTACACAAATTCAAACACATACCGTCATATTTGTAAAACGACTAGGCCGACCTCTAGTGGCGGGGACGAAACTTCTGGTTAATAATTGCGTTAGAGAAACTAAACTGTTGATCTTTGAACATTATTCTTTCAATACAAATTGTAGTAGGAGTGTAAATTATTTATATATAATAGTAAAATAACGTGAAATATAAAAGGGTAAAGTAAGAGCTTATTGACTGGGGACACGTGACCAGCGATACATTTTTAAAATCAATTTTGAATACTGCAGTTATAATATAATCTAAAAAAAATTGTAAATTGCTTTCTAATGCAGGAAGTAACTAACATATATTTCGCAAATTATAATCGTATCCACAGGCAAATAGTTTATTTTAGTAAGTTATATGCTATGGACTGGATGTTGCCTGTGAAAACATTTTGACCCATCATATGGGAAAAATCCTTTAGGGCACTCTAGGAGTGGTGCGTGTGCAATTCACATTGGTTTAGAATCGTTGGAGGTTATATTTGTTGGGACACACGACCTCAGGCCGTTCCACATGGATGACGTCCTAAGATTAATGAACTTTTAAACAATGGATGGGATGAACCACATATGGAAGCATGGGCGGCAGTGGTTCATCGTGTCAGTCAATGTCAATAGGACATTTGCCATGGAAATATATGTATAAGAGAGCTAAATCGCCAACCAGTCTTCGATGTTCTAGGCTGCCGAGGTTCTTAGTCAGTCTCTGATCAGGCTCTCCTTTCGATGGAATCCAGATTGTTTATTTTGTTTCATTGTCATTTTTATTGCCCGTCACAACTTAAACACATACCCAGTTTAAAAAAAGTTTAATTCGTCTCCAATTGGGGCGGGCCTTTGCACGTTAACGTTAATGCATCGAATTAGGGACACACTACCTGTATTGTTGTAGATCCGTAAGAATAGAAACACCGAGTATGAAATCCACTCCCGACACGACGCCCGAACCCTACTTCCGTTCAAAATCCAGAGCGCAAAATATATCCCCTGAAGATCAAAAAACTCTAAACAACGACTGGGATGATCTTGTCCTGGATGATTTGAACCTATGCTCGAGCAGAGACACTCCGTTACCTACTGAAACGAAAAGCGCACCAAACAGCCCTTTAAGAACTAAGAAAACTATTGAAAATGATGAATACGACGGTATTACGGTTCCGAAACCCTT
The DNA here is from genome assembly GCA_963991005.1 of Barypeithes pellucidus. Lineage (NCBI taxonomy): Eukaryota > Metazoa > Arthropoda > Insecta > Coleoptera > Curculionidae > Barypeithes > Barypeithes pellucidus. Next base: position 13,922,701 of record OZ022556.1, read on the forward strand.
CCAAATGACAATAAGGTAAATAAACACTTGATTCTTCGTTTAAAGAATACTCTCAAGTTGCGCACTGTATCAAAAGTATATCACTAAACTATAAAGGGTGTTATGGAAATAACTTATTATATTTACATGGGTGACTCCTAGGGTGTCCTAGAGAAAGTCTACGTACTTTTTTTTTAATCGAATATCTAAATACTAAGGTAAAAACCTTTTTACCCACATACTGTTGCGCCGTTCCATCTGGATTCAGTTAGCAACAATGTGGGTCACTAGAGTATGCTAACAGTGTTGTCAGATCACACCGCATGTTTCGCCCTTGCTTGGATACCTGCCGCGCGCGACTATCGTTGCTTCAGTATGTTTCGAGACTCGGGGGGGTGGAATGACGCTGTCGAGGGTTTCATGTGCTTGATGTATACGAATTTTAAACGTTTTGTTAGTTGTAGCATTATCCGATTTTTTTGCGTTGTGAAATAATCCATAATAAGAAATATTGTGATATGATCTCAAATTTGTGTGATATTACCTATTGTTGGTTCTGTTGCAAAACATACTTTTTGTGTTTTATTTTTTTATGGAATTTAATTATAAAACGGATTATAAGATCGAAGGTAAGAGAGTATGTAACTTAAAATTGAAGTACTTTTTGTCTAAAAAATTTGAAAAAGAAGTGATAACGCGGGTCAAAGACGTCTTGTTGTCAAAAACTGAACACGTGCGTTTACAAGTCTGTGTTGCAATATATGACAACACCTCAATAAACTATTGATTGCGAACGTCATCAGTAGCGGTCACGTAAATTTTCAGATTTCATATAAAGTATATATTTCGTACAATAATTCAAAGCGCCATTTAAGGATATTTTTCTTCAATTTATTTTCATCTCAGGATTTGCCGGTTTAAATATAATACGTCATTTCCACCTGTATAAAGGGTGTTATGGAAGTGGCTTATTATATCTATCTACTATCACTACCGTTAATAGCAAAAAACATACTACCCACTAAGTAAGTTCAAGTGTACGTACTGTAAAGTAAATCACACGATTTTTGTAAAGTAAATCGCACAGTAAACACGGGCGCCTTGTTTATTTTCAACAAAAGTACACGTTGCGTAGCAACGCTCTCCTTTCGATAATGAGTTTATTAAAGAATAGCAAGAGGGTCGTATGCGGCTGCTATCACAAACGTCACGATATGGAAACTGCGATAACAATTTAACATTTTGCTGAGAAATATTGTTGAAAGAAATATTAAAGATAAATCATTTTAGTTTCAATATAATCGTAGGTAAAGTATGGTACCTACTTACTTCGAGCTGCAATTACGCACTCGTGCGATTACGCGAACTTTTCCATTCGTTCGTAATATGGTATTAACAACACTCGTTTGTAATGTACCGTTGAATGGGTGACTTCTCGGTTTCCCTAGAGAAAGCTAACATATATTTTTTAAAATAGGCCGTCTAAAAACTTAGGTCATCCCATATTATATACCGGGTCCGCAAGCGAAGCGGGGGCGGAAGATTAAATCGTTATCGAAGAACTTATCAACAATACTAATACAATAGCTTGAGATATTGGATTAAAAGCGGTATGTTTTAAAAATATTTTACATCATACAGGGTGGCCCAAAAAAGGGTGACAGAATAAAGTTATATTTTTTTAAATGGGGCATCCAGTATTTTATTGAATATTTAGGTTCGTATTAGTATCGTTTTTTATTTTATTTGGTTTTGTAGTTTCGGAGAAATAAATTAAAAACTAAAAAAAAAAGTTTTGCAATCCTGAATAAAAAAATCAAAAAAAAACAATCCAGAACTATTTTTTTAACCTCGGCATTGGGTGAAATTTATGACAAGAGGTCTAGAGATACTATTAATCTTATTGCGTTTATCTATTTTATACAGGGTGTTCATAATAAGCTTTCAAAAACGCCACATTTTAAAATAATTTTTCTCAAGTTTTTCAAATGGAACACCCTGTATATTATTTGTCCATTTGACGTAGAATTCATAGACAATTTTTTTTGTAATACAAGCATATAAGTTATATCCAGCCGTTTTCGAAATAATTGTAAATATCATAAATTATGTTGTTTAAACTTTAAATAGAGTTTTTATTGGGAAATTTTGTTATAGGCGACTAGACTAATAATTGTAAACTGAAGTAAATGTTCAAAATAGCTTCATTTTACTTAATTTAATGATTTTCCTCTACTGCCAACATAACTCCTATTTCATTTTCTTCATTAATAACGGGTTTATTGATTATCTCCTTTTTGTGTACGCAATGCTTCCTGTTGCTACAAATCTTATTAACAACTTCTCGAAGGCTTCTGGTCTCGGCTTTCTCTCAATATCTGGATATCTTTTAGCATACACTCGGCTCGCGAAGAGGCAATTTCTTGCACATTCGCCCAGTATAAAATCATATTTACCATTTCTAAAGTTGTAAAATTCGACATTTTATGTAAGTTAGTACTTAATTTCGAAGACTGAATAAATGTAAATAATTTTATTTGGCTGTCATAGTTTTAATTAATAATAATAAATTAATTTAAACAAAAAAAATCATGGCAACTCGATTAAGAATAAAAAATAAAAATAAATAAATAAAAGTAGCAAACATGTAGGTTTTAAAAAGTTATATCGAAATAACTTCAATACGGTAAACTCTAAGAGTAAAAGGAAGCTATTTTGAACATTTATTTTAGTTTACAATTATTAGTCTAGTCGCCTATAACAAAATTTCCCAATAAAAACTCTATTTAAACAACTGGATATAACTTATATGCTTGTATTACAAAAAAAATTGTCTATGAATTCTACGTCAAATAGTCAAATAAAAAACTTGAGAAAAATTATTTTAAAATGTGGCGTTTTTGAAAGCTTATTATGAACACCCTGTATAAAATAGATAAACGGAATTAGATTAATTAATGTTCTGGATTGTTTTTTTTTGATTTTTTTATTCAGTCCCGAACCAAAACTTTTTTTTCTTAGATTTTAATTTATTTCTCCGAAACTACAAAACCAAATTAAATAAAATTTTAGGCACTTATAAACGAAACTAATACGAACCTAAATATGCAATAAAATACTGGGTGTCCCATTTAAAAAAATATAACTTTATGCTGTCACACTTTTTTGGGCCACCCTGTATAATGTAAAATATTTTTAAAATATGCCTCTTTTAATCCAATATCTCAAGCTGTTTTAGTATTGTTGATAAGTTCTTCGATAACGATTTAATCTTCCGCCCCCGCTTCGTTTGCGGACCCGGTATATAATCTCATTATTGTCAGCATATTAATTGCATTATTTTAGAGACGAAGAAAACAAAATAGTTGAGGAATTATTTCTAAAAATAAATAAACCCAAAGAGGAAAAACCTCAACTTTTTAAGGCGCATGATATACCACTTGAATCACAAGTTCCGTTGTTTGATAAAATTATGGAGGATCAAAAAAGAAGGTAAATAAATTATAGAAAATACATATTATGTATATTGAGGTGAAATTACTTTTACAGGGTTGTCCATTTTTTACACTTTTGCTAGGTACCTATCTCGGTAATTATCTTATGATGATGAACTGATGTCCATGTCATGAGATGTATTTGGGAGGAACTAAAATTGATAGAAGCAGAACTTAAAAATATTTGCTAGTTCAAATACGAGGGTAAATTGAAAAATTGTCTATTTTAGAATTGTCCTCCTATATCTTTCATTACTAATAATACATGAAAATGTTTCATAGTGTGTTAAGTAGAATAGGATGCCACCTAAAACTTGCGTCTACTGGGCCAGGGCAAAAAGTTACCGGATCTAATTTTCTTATTTTAAATGGGACACCCTGTATATTAGAGAAAAAGTTTTCACATTGACATCCTGTATTGTTTTAGGAGCAAAATAGTGAAAGAAAAACGCAAGGCCGCCCTACAAGCCCAGATGAAACCGTTTTCTTTTACCAGAAGGGACGAGGAAATTCAAGAACTGAACAGAACGTTTTCAAAATCCTTGCCTTGCGTTTACAACGACGAAGTGCCATTAAAAATAAAAACATTTAAGGCTAAACCTATACCTAGAAATTTGTTCAGTAATTATATCTATAAAAAGATGCACGAAGATGAATTCTACAGGTAATATAGAAAAAATGGCATTTTTTTTATTTTTAAAGGATACTGACATGTGCAGCAGTACAGAAGAATGTTCTTATCGTCTTTTATTCCGTTACATAAACATCTTCAGCTTTTCGCATACAAAAATTTAAAAAGTAGAGAATAATGTATTCTCTAGTTACCTCAAGAAATTCTGAGGTACACAATTGTTTTTTTCAAATTCTAGAGCTCTTCAGAAGCGAGTCAGGGCAGAGGAGATGCTGAAACATGCTTCACTACCTCCCTCGATGGCTAAAAGAGAAAAATCCAAACCAAAAATCGACGTCTGTCCACGATCGTACCGGGACCTGCAGAGTGCAGATGAACGAGATACTCCTGTGAGAAAAAATCGGAAAATTCCAAATTATAAGGTAGATTTGAATTTGTTGCACCGAAAGGCATAAACAATCCCATTTTTATATGGAAAATTAAGTTTCTAAATATTATTTCCTAGGTTTATCACGATAGGTATGAGAGAGAGCTTGAGGAATTAAAGAACGAATTCATTTCCACCAGCCCGAGACCATTCAAATTAAAAGCTTCCAGGAGAGATAAGAGGGTACGTTAGCAGTCGTACTCAACTATGTATAATTATTGTAGAGATGTCTTATCTTTCTTTCAGAACAGGAAGCATTGTTACAGAAGTTCCTCGGCAACCAGTAAAAGCAGTTGCGAAACGAGAACTCCTTCATCTTTGGATATGTCGTCAATAAACAGATCCAACCTAGCCGCTGTATTAAGAATACAATCTGCTAGGTAATATTAAAAACACTGTTGTATAGCTATACAGGCTGTCCGGTAGGTAGCTCCTAATCTCTCGGAAGCATACAGAGGAGGTCAAACTAAGCCTAATTTGCCTTGGAAATATATTCCTAAAGTGCCCCTTAATGGAGATACAGAGCCCCAAAAGGGTACCCAGCGATCTACTTTTTTGGCTCTAACTTTTGAACCAACCGATCTAATTTAATAAAATTTTAATATTTTATAAAAGCCATCAATGCATTATCGGGGAAGTAAGGAACGGACTTGCCACTACACTTATTACTACAAAATTATGAGCGGTGTCATTTGAACAATTATATCATTAACTGTATCTATGATAATGATTTTTCAGTAATTTTGAACAATCAAGTCATAGTTTCTGTTGAATCTGGTAGAAACCTGGGCATATTGATGGATGTCGAACTCCGTTTTTCCAATCACGTTAACAAAATAATTCAAAATTCTTATTGTAAGTTAAAGTCTCTATATACAGGGTGTTCCTTAATGACGTGCTAATATTTTAGGATGTGGTTCCTTAGGTCATTTTATAAAGAAATGTCCATATGAACATATGTCCGCAACGGCTTAAATCTTTTGTTACAGGGTGTTGAACTTTTATTTTTTAAATGGTTATTTTCTAATATCTCCGAAAGTAAGTTAGATATTATTTCCAATTTTGGTATGTGTTAATAGGATATAGAACCACAAATTTTAGTTAAAAAAGTTATTCAATTGTTCCACCAGTGGCGTCCCTGCAAACATGTCCTCTGATATTTTTTACAAAAAAGATGGTACGCCACTGACATTTTTCCATATGGATATTTTTTTCTGATTAGCCTGCTCATTCTACATGGAAACGGTCTCTTGAGTTTTTCTCGTCAGACTCGCAATTGAAACTCATTATTATTAGCATTGATAAAATATTAATGATAAATTTTGTTTTATAAAAATTTCAATATTTGAACGAGTGGGCAATCCGAGGCGAAGACGGGCGGAAGCATGACTTTTAAGTGAAGGTGGCCATTTCAAACAATTTTTATAAAACAAAATTTATCATTAATTATTTTATCAAAGTTAGTAATGAGTTTCAATATGAATTTAGTGGTTTTAATCAAGAACGACGAAGACGCATCGTCTGACGAGAAAAACGCAAGAGACCGTTTTGATGTAGAATTGATCAGGCTAATTAGAAAAATAATCAAATGGAAAAATATCAGTGGCGTACCATCTTTCTTGTAAAATATATCAGAGGATATGTTTACAGGGACGCCATTGGTGGAACAATTGAATAACTTTTCTAACTAAAATTTGTGGTTCTATATCCTAGTAACACATACCAAAATTAAAAATAATATCTAAAGTACTTTCGGAGATATTAAAAAATAACAATTTAAAAAATAAAAATCCAACACTCTGTGCAAAAAATTTAAGCCATTGCATGTTCATATGAACTTTTCTTTATAAAATGACCTAAGGAATCACACCCTGAAATATTAGCGCGTCTTAAGGAACACCCTGTATGCATAGAGATATTTCGAATACTTCGGACGCCGGCTGGCTGAATCTTGATGAACGTTATCGACTGCAGTTTGCACGTTTCTTGTACAGGTTGACGGAATCTCAATGTCCTCAGTATTTGTATTGCAAAATAACTAAACGTCGAGAAACTCATACGCGTAATACACGTCACTGTGCCTCGCCACACGACTGCTCTATTCCAGAGGACATTTAGTTATAATGCTGCTAAGATACCCAACTCAATTCCTTATGAAATTAGGATACTTCCTAGGCTCGGGGCATTCGGTAGATAGAATGGGTAGGTAGAATGAGATTTTGTATTTTCATGCTTGCACAACTCTCACGGCATATTTCTCAAGTATGCCAGTAATATGTTTTAACCTTCTTTTATTATCTCAACATGGGAAAAAACAGCTACATCATTAATTTATTAATGATTATTTATCAGTTTTAGTAGTATTAATGTCCCTTTCTAGCTTTCGCTTAGTGGCAATTTAAATATATTGATTTGTGATTCCTCTTCTGTGTAGGTTTTTACCAGAAGTATACTCATTCATTATTACAAAGTTCAAAATTTTAATATAACTAACGAACCCTAAAGCACCACACAATGAACACGTATTTATAAAACACAATACAATAACTATTGCCTTTTCTATCACTACGCAACTGTGTAGGTACATTCATCAAAAATCGGACATCGCCGAATAAGCCCATCGGGTTTCTCACGAGATGCTAACTACCTGTAACCATTGACAACGGACTATGTTGCCATATTTTTAGATTAAAAGTACGTTAATCAAAGAAAAATACCATTTTGCATTTAAATATCAAAATAAATAGTTTGAAAAGAAGGTTTTAATAATAATGAAACTAAACTAAAATATTGATTTCTTATAGTATACTAATTAAAATTTATTTTAAATGTGTAAATGTAAATTTAGGATTTTCTCCTCTGTATGCTCCCGAGAGATTATGAGGTAATAACCGGACACCCTGTAGATGTGTATGCCTACAGTTTCAATCTCGTTTTGTGTTCTTTATTTATTAGTTTAAATAAACTTTTGTTCGGTGGTCTGGTTTTATACCGTTCAGGTTTGAATACTTGAAAAAGTGCAATTATTTTTACAGAAGATATACATTACATACCTCATAAGGGAATAATAGCTGAACTGTATGTTATAGAAACCGCCTAGAAATGGAAATGACCAGGAAACTTGAAGAGTCAAAATTAAAGGAAGAAGCAATATGGCGTGAAAAACTAATGAGAAAAAAACCTGTATGGCATACGCTGGCTTATAGCCATGAAGAAGACTTAGCCATGAGGTCGGTATCTACCATTTTTAATATCATACTGTACACATTATTTGTATGATACTACTCTTTAGATTACAGTTACGAAGAGACGAAGAAAGACTTAGGAATGAAGAACACAGACTCAGGATGCAACTAATGCTTGGTAGGGTTAATCAGCAACCGACATTGTTCGAAAGACAGTCGCAAGTAGGTAAAGATTGTTTCACGAAAAATGGATACGACTTAATGATTTCCTGGGTCGGTCCCATTGTGTCGACAAGAGCTTGGCAATAAACAAGTGAAGTATGAAGGGACGGACTAAGGAAAACAAGTAATGATATGATTATATTAATGTAATCAAATGAAATAACATTATTTTTAAATATTACTAGTCATATTTATTTACATTTATAATGTTATTCTATAGATAGTTCTGTTTCGCTATCGCTATCCTCATCAAAATTAATTATAATTGGATTAACTATACGATCCAGACTAATATACGAATTTTCTACAGTTATTACGTGACGGACTGAATTTTTCCAACTACCTGGGGGAATATCATTAAAGCATTTTCGTATTAATTCTACAACACCAGAACTTAAACCAATGATTTTAACTGGTGCCACATATGCTCTATGGGGTTAAAAATGCAATAATAGGGTGGGAGCAGTAGCACTGTATGTCCAATTTCTTCTGCCAATGTGTCACAAACATATACTTTTTTTATACAAAATGTCTTTAAAACTTCTAAAAGATCACTTTTTTTATAACTTTCTTCAAAATATATATCATTCGCCGCCATGTAGTTCTGAATCTCCAATTTTGTATTATTTGAGCTTGGAGCTTTATGTAATTGGCGACTGTGATAGCTCGCATTATCCATTACTATCACGCTATTCTGAGGAATCTTTGGTAAAAGACAATTCTTGAACCATTCCTCAAAAACTAACAAATTTTACCACAAAAAGATATTTAAATATAAATTAAGCAACCTAACCTACCTGATGTGCCTATATTTAATTATAATTATTACAATCCGGTCCTTTCCACATAATAATAACAAACGGTCATACATAATGGGATGGCCACAGGTACTTTTACTGCAGTCATTAAGTTATATCCATTTTTCGTGAAACAATCTCAACCATAATTTGTTAGTTCCTACCAATGACAATAAAATGGGCCATATTCCGGTGAAAAAATACAGGGCTTATTATATATTTTAAATGGGCGACTTAAAGTCAGCGTCGGGTGGTCTAGAAAAATAATAATTTTCCCGTACATTGGTATTTGGTATTAATACCAGCTGATAAGTAAACTTCTTATTCTTTAATTAAATAATTGCCACCCTCTATATGGGTCATTCTTTTAAAGGCGTATTAGAGTCGGCAATTCTTCTCTTGCACCTGGCAATGGCAATTAAATTGCAAGAGCTGGGTGACGTGCGATCGAAAATATTTAATAACTACCGATCTAATAGAGGTGCCACTTTCTCGTAAAATGGGATTTGCAGATAAGAGGATGGTAAACGGTATTTTTTTTAAATTAATTTAAGGTGGGGGGCGAGCATGTTAAAAGTATTTAAACAAGTAGATTATTATTTTGCATTTGTTCACAATGACAATTTCTTTGTGTTAAATCAAAAAAAGACCGACATTAATATGCGAAGATTGGAGAAAATGCAGCAAATTATCAAAAATTCATGTCTGGATATTTTGGAAAATATATTTTTTTCAGCAAAATCCTGTCAAGACAAAATACGTGTCAAACTAATTGTATTGTATGCGGTTTGTAAAAGAATGATCCATATGAATTTCATCAATGGGGATGGCTATTTTCAGCCCAACTGGGCGATCTTTTATGGATAGTTCTATTTTCTAGATTAAATATCCAAAAACAAAAGAAGAACTGGTGAACCAATTGCACAAAGAATACCTATCTTTCGGTGCACGAAAATCCAGTTCCAAGCGCAGTTTAACCGACCTTTCCGATATAAAATCATTCGTCGACATGAAAGGCGAAGCCATCCAAGCCGAGGAAAATTACAGATCAGAAGGAAAAAATTCGAGAAGGAATAGCAAAGAAAATGGTGAATCTTCAGAGGAAAAAAATAAGAGTGAATCTTCGAGTGGCGATTCAAATCAGTATAATTAAAATTGCTTATTTGCAAATAACAATAAAGGCCAGACAAGTGGAAAAATTGAACTTTCCGCTGTGTTATTTTAGCCACAGACGGCGACAACGCCCATTTGTGTTACATCTGTGTCGTTACAAAGGTTATATGATACAAAGGGATCAAGGTAGAAAAATAATACGCCAGGCTTGTCTTGTTAATTATTAGTAGTGTTGTAGTGATATAGCAGGGGTTCCCAAACTGCCGCCGCGGTGCCCTGGGGCGCTATATATCATGCGCAATGCCGACTGATTTAGGGAGCCGTGACAAAAACAAAATCTGTGCCGCGATCTCAAAAAGGTTGGGAACCCCCGACTTATAGAATGATTTTTTTAAAAATATTGTCTCAATTTCATTGGATATACCGTCAATTAGTGTATTTTTAATTACGTACCTATCAAATTACTTTATGACATTCTCGATAAATAATAAACAAGTTTAAATAATCTTCGTTTGCATAATTTAAGCGCCCCCGGCGCAACTATTAATAACTTGCAAAATGGTAAGTGAGCTCTTTAGCACTTGACTGTTTCTCAACGCCGTCATAGCCAACTAGGAGTAACTGAACGTAAAATCCGCAGCAAAATCGCCATATAAAAATATTAAGCAATATTTCGAAAAATACCAATTTTCGAAATAGACGACAGCCTCATACCAACTTACCCTTATTTTTAATGCTAAATATAAAATGATTTTAAAATTTGGGGTTTCTATGTGAAAATGTAGTTTTTTTGCAATTTTATCAATTTCATTTTTAATCTTATTTTTGAAGACCCTGTATAAATAGTTATCAATGTCAAACACGCTTAGATATAAGACATGATATATAAACTGTGCCTAGAATCTTGCGTATAAGAAAAAAACGTAATAATATACAGGGTGTTATGGAAATGACTTATTATATTTAATGGGTGACTCCTTGTAGTTAGAGAGACGGTGACAATAGGGGGTCCGTGAAGTGGAAAATCAGTAATTTGGTTATTCGTGGAGTTTAGGCCCCCCTCTACAACTTTTATATCTAATGAAATGCTGTGGAGCGTTGCTGAGAGGCGCTGTATATACTTTTCCGAGCGTGTCAAAAAAAATTAAGATTTAAAAAAAAAGAAAAAAAAGCGAATTTGAAGTTGAATGAAACTTTCTAGAATGGAACATTATATGTTAAAGATTATGTGAAAAAAATTTTGTCGTTCCAGGTCTCGCCATTTCATTATTGGCATTTTTTTTAAATCTCCTCGGAGGAAATTCGGAAAACAATCGTGACATGTCAGAAAATTGTCACACTACATTCCTTGACACCCAAATATTGTGCAAAAAAAAATTTCAGAAGAATCACACCTAATATTACGCAGAGATACCGGAACGCAATATTCTTTTTATCAGAAAATTGTTTACGAGTCATCTCCATGTAAATACAAATCGATTATGCCCACTTGGACCCAGTCACTTGAGACTTTATAATTTTTTCATTCATATTTTTTGACACGCTCGGAAAAGTATATGCAAGGGTCGACTTGTCAGAAAATGTGTTTCCCACGACTTTCGGGTCACGCAGCTGCTGTAAATTCACTTTCAGACATGGCTCAATATAATTTTGAATTTATTGATAATTTCCTATCTAAAGCGGTACAGCGCCTCTCAGCAACGCTCTACGGCATTTCATCACATATAAAAGTTGTAGAGGGGGACCTAAACTCCACGAAAAAACAAATTACTGATATTCCACTTCACGGACCCCCTATTGTCACCGTTTCTCTAACTATTGGGTGTCCTAGAGAAAGTCTACATACTTTTTTTTTAATCGAATATCTAAATACAAAGGTAAAAACCCTTTTTACCCACATACTGTCGCGCCGCTCCATCTGGATTCACTTAGCAACAATGTGGGTATACTAACAGTGATGTCACATCACACCGCATGTCTCGCCCTTGCTTGGATACCGGCCGCGCGCCGCTATCGTTGCTTCAGTATGTTTCGAGACTCGGGCGTGGAATGACGCTGTCGAGGGTTCCACGTGCTTGCCGTATACGAATTTTAAACGTTTTGTTAGTCGTAGCATTACCCGATTTTTTTTCTGTTGTGAAATAATTCATAATAATAAATGTTGTGATGTGATTTCAAATTTGTGTGATATTATCTACTGTTGGTTCTGTTGAAAAACATACTTTTTGTGTTTTATTTTTTATGGAATTTAATTATAAAACGGAATATTCTAAAATAAGATCGAAGGTAAGAGAGTATGTACCTTAAAGTTTTTATTTTCTAAAAAGTTTGAAAACGAAGTGATAACGCGAGTCAAAGACGTCTTGTTGTCAAAAACTGAACACGTGCGTTTACAATTATGTGTTGCAAAATGATAACACCGCCTATAATGCGCTAACCTCGAGACTGCCTCAACAAACTATTGATTGCGGAGGTCCTCCGGAGCGGCCACGTAAATTTTGAGATTTCATATAAAGTCTATATTTCGCTTAATAATTCAAAGCGCCATTTAAGGTTATTTTTCATATTTTTTTATGATCAAACACAAGCACTATAGGAAAAATCCTTTAGGGCACTCTGGGAGTGGTGCGTGTGCGCAAAAAGCGATTCACGTTGGTTTTGAATCGTTGGAGGTTATATTCGTAGGGGAAAAACGACCTCGGGAAGGTCGTTCCCCAAGGATGAAGTCCTCCATCCTATGTATAGTTTTTCATAATATAGATTGAGGCTACTGTATGTTTCCATTTTTTTTTTTTTAATTGTGAGACAAATCTTTTTAACCCATTTTTGTAAAAACAAAAAATGAATCTTAAAACAAAAAATATATTTAACCTATAAGTTTTAAAACACAGCTTACTTTAGAACCTCCGCAAGCACCTCCTTAGGATCGGACACCTTATTGAATCTGTTCTTCCAACTTTCCTTATTCCTTTTAAATAGAACCAAGTTAACTTTCGAAGCTATAATTTTACCGCATTCGGAATTCGACCACGACCCTTCTCTGTGAGCAAGTTCGTCCATTATGTTCATCTTTAATTTCATACTAGCGACGTTCCAAATGGCTTCAAATGATCTGGAACCGTATTTCGATGTTGCTAGATCTTGATAGGTACCCTAAAATATAGATAAAAATATTGATTAATACAGGGTCAAAAAATCACAAATGACCAATTATCTTTGAAATGCTTTCATAACAAAATAAATACCAACCTTCATTTTCCACACCAACTTCTCCCGACTCTTCTCTCCAATAAACGCGCTCTTAACGTAAGAATCGACAATATGGCTGCCCATAGAATTAGAAAACAAATTCTTCAAATCGTGAGCGTCCATACTCAAAATGCTATTAACTATTTTAATAGGTTTATTAAACTCCAACATTAACTGCAACATCAACGTTCCTTGAAGACTTAGTTTCTCTTTATCCAGGTTTTCAATGGTGGGAATATTTTTCGGATCATATTGGGTTAGTCTGCAGATGCTTATCGTAAAGTATCTTGATCGATCTTCTGGTTCACATTTTAGACTTTTCATGAGGTTCTAGAAATGATAATGGATTTGTATTGATAAAATACCATCAATATACTGTTTAATTACCATAACATTAGCACAGAAAATTTAGGTTTAAAAATGCATAAACAACAAATTTGTTAACATATTAGGTAATAAATGATTTACCTGTATACATATGCCCTGCTTGGAGGACAATCTCTTACAAGCTTGGACTACTGCTAAAACGACTGCAGGATGTCCTTTTTCAATTATTTCCCAAAAATATTCAGATAACTCATCAAAAAGAGGATCAAACTAAAAATATAAGTAGATAGGTATGTAAATTATGTTAAACATTAAAAATTGAAAACATACAGGCCAGAGAAAAAATCAACATGCTTCATAACGTTACAGTAATATCAACGACAAATTATTTTTAATCTCGTTTTGTTTTATTTACTTATTCAGTAAAGTAACAGCAGTTAAACACAGACTCCTGCACCGACCTATATATATGGATATCCAAACTCCAAAGGCAAAATTGGCAAATTTATGGCCTCGCGCATGTAAACAAAGCTGGTTGTCAGATGTCATGCGCAATGCCGACTGATAAACTATTTACCTTAACCGGGGAACCGGACCATACTTTGCCCTTAATGAAAATGATAACATGACAATATTGTGGCTTGTCGCACATCAACACCTTCTTTACTGGGAAATAAACAATCTATTTTCTCGCATTTGCTGTCATCACTGAAACGCCAGTTTTAGAATTAATTTTGATATCTATTGTCAACGTATCGATAGATTTTTAATATCGTTACATCGCTTCGATTGATTTCGTTTAGGGACGGTCATCGTTGATTCACGTCGTTGGTTGGAAACCAAACCGGCACCAATACGGCGGGGTTGCCTATATGACGGCGACAACATTATGGGAAAGACAACCGACGAGCAACCTTTAAAAATATGACCGGAAAACCGTGCGCACCAACCCATTTTTTCACTCATAAAATTTAACTGTTTACTGCCGCATCAGTTGTATGTATCCATAGTTCTAGGTCGGTGCAGTTAACCCAAGTATACAGATACACCTAACTATTAGTCCAATAAATGAAGCCCTTAAATAGACATTTTAGTTAGAAAGCTGCATTTTTGGTGGAAGGTAGACTTTATAATGTGAAAGAACATTTGAGTACTATTTTAAGTCTATCCCTTGCACAAGAGTTAAAAAAAAACTCCAAATGGGGTTAAAAATAATTTTCTGGTCTATAACTCTTAAACGAAAAATAATATGGAAAAAAGTTTTTTACAAATGTTATAGATCAGTAAATTTCGCACAAGAAAGGTTATAACTACTTTTTTCTTATCTACAATCGACAAGCCGTATGAGGTCCAAAAACAATTTTTCGACCAGATCTTCAATAAATGGAGGTTAATCACAATATGGCACCACTGTCGTCGTGGGACTAGAATTGAAGCGTCAAGGTGTGACATTTTACAAATAGAAGAATATGATCGGATTTTTAAATGCTGAATAATCCTGTAAATGATTTTTTGCGGAAACAGGGTGCGCAAATAATATATTTATATCTATACGTCGGTTTAGATGAAATTTGGTGGGTAGATTTAATACCTCGACATCGCACATAGGGAGTTTTCATTTCGAAAAATGTTCAAGTGCGTGCAGGCTATATTATATAAGTTGATATATGTATATTAAACAAAAAATCTCCCAGAATGGCGTAGATTTTTTCGGAAAAATTAGTGCATGTAAAGGCATTAATATGAAGCAAAAAATTACTTTTTTGCTCTACCCTACAAAACTCGTATCTCCACACTTGATTGGCAATGAGCATAATTATTATGCAAAATTCACCCCAATAAAATTATGATATTATTTATGTCAAATAATTACAAACCATTTAATATTTTTGGCCTAATAGTTCATACATACCTTTCACAGGGTTATTTAGACACCATTTCACAAAACCTTAAAACATGTCAAAAATACAAAATAATTATAGGTACTACAATAAAATACCTGACATAAGTACCAAAAAAACTTTTTCAGACACCTATGTTGAGTCTTAATTGGCTGATAGGCAGTGTTGCCCAGTCGAAAATTTAAAGCCTTCGTGGCGTTTCGAAGACGCCGATCTACTCTCAAAATGCAGATGATTCTATGGCTATAACTATCCCAGATATCGTAAAAATGATTATTAACTTTTTTATTCAGATTTAAATTATCTACAACTTTTGACTGAAACTTAATTTACTAGTGTGTTTTGTTTCGAAACTACGGGTCAAAAAATATTTAAAATTTATTTTCCATCCCTTATGCAAGGGTTGAATACATAATAATAATGAAGTGTCTTTTCAAATAATAAAATGTCTCGTAAAATGCAGCTTTCTAACTAAAATGTCTATTTAAGGGCTTTGTTTATTGGACTATATGGTAAGCAGGTAAATATGCAATAAATGACAATAAAAATAATATGTTAATATGTCATCAATGAGCTTAGTAAACTGTCCTCCTGCAAATTTATTATACATGTCACACATGCGGAAAATTGGAAAAATTGTCTATAATTCCATTGAAAATTCCAAATAGAAAACTGTTTTACTATTAGTATTTATATTGTTAGCAGTAAATGTCTCCTGAATCCTTTTCTATAAAAAGTGTTAAATATTGCATATTTAGTTATAAAAAATTGAATTTTGTTTTAATAACCTATAACAACCAGTGCTGGTAACTGGGAATGTCTCAAGAGTACTAGTATTACTTTTTTTGACATTTTAGCAAGAAAGCATTTCCAGACATAAGTATTAATAAAGTTGTTTCTTTTCCTTATATTGACCTCTAGACTACCCCTCACTACCTTTCATCCCGAAACATCCTGTATATTTAAGTAGAAACTTACTTGTTCTTTATTACTGCAGTGATTAAGAACTTTTTGCACAGCAAAATTAGTACTTCGTAACGTTGCCAATTTTAACATTCTGCCGGAAAATAATTTTTGGAGGTACTGATTAAACATTTTTTTCTTTGCTACCTGTAAAGAAGTTTCTAATAACATTAATAAACTAGTAGACATAAATCCTTGTGGCAACATTTCAGAGTTCTCATTAGTACTTGTAGACGGAGAAAGAAAATATTCATTTAGAAGTTTTTCCAGATAGTTTTTAAGGAGTTTTGAGTCGGCTTTGTGAAGTACTTTCAGTAATACTTGCAAAAAACCTGATGTAAGTTCTGAATTACAAAGCTCACCAAACTGTGGCCAGACTATTAACCTGTGTCCATATTCTTTTGCTATTTCTACATAATCTTCCGGTATGCTACTGGTGTCTTCCTCTGTCTTATTTTTAATTGAATTTATATTGGGGCGTTTCGACTTTTTATCGTCCTCTGGTAAGCGGATTAATGCACATAAACAGGTCCTTATGACATGATTTCCAAAGGTATCCCAGGCATAATCTTCCAAATTATTAAGTAAAAATTTACTAGTCTTAGTAACAAAATCTCTATAACTTGTCCTGTGTTCTTCAGTAATAGTATCATCATAGGACCTTTGACAAGATACTCTAACAAGGGCTTGCAAAACAAAACTGGCAAATCGGTCCTTACTCAAAGGCCTTATATCTTCACTAAATTTATCCATAAAATTTTGTAACACCCCGTGATTGGCAAAAGGTAGAAGCATCTCTATTACCCGGCAGCCTACCTGGTTACAGGAACATTCTACTTCCTTATTTTCTGTTTGTTCGAAAACATTGCTTACAAATATAGCTGAAAAGAAAAAATTTGCATATTCTTTATGCCAGGCTAGCACAGGCTGTGAACACACACAATAGTGCATTATTATTACACAGTCAACACTACATGAACTGTAAATATTACATAGTTACAATTTAGCAATTCTTCTAGAACAATTTACAAGGCAAGTAATTGATACTTTTTTATGGCAATATAAGAATTTAAGTAATTTTATTTAATCATTGCTATTTATGTTTACTTACCCCTGTCTTCATCATTTTCGAATCCCTGTTTAAAAACCTCTAAAATTCGCACAAAATACTGATATGTATCAGCATCCATATGAGAACCTCTGCCATAATACCCTTTTTTGGCATACTTTCTAGCATTTTGAAGAAATGTCTTCTTGCGTTTCCGCTTGTTTCTCTGTATCGCCTCTTCTCCAGCCATTTATTAAAGATTTTAGAACAATTTTCCTGAAAATTCCTAAAAAACACACTTTTTAGGTAACGTCGCTAACGTAATGTTTTTTTAAGGTTAAAATCAAAAAACAAAATTATGGACACAGAGGACAATAAGTTAACTCTAAGTCGGCACAGAGGAGTGGTAGTTCGACACAGTGCAAGCTAAGTGTAAGGATTCAAGTTTTATATCAATTTGCATGGGATTACATCTTTGTGTTTTTTCTCGATTTAGGAGAACGATTATATCGAAAGAAGTCACTATTTCTGCCTCTCTTTTTCTATGCGTTCCCTATAGAGAGGAATAATCACTTCTCTCGATATGATCATTTGATGGTATTGCATCTGTTCTGTCCATAGACAAGGATACTTGTCTAAGGTTCTGTCCTTAGCTTTGATTATAAAACGAAGAATAGGTAAAAAGAGTCCTGCCACTGGTCACTGGCCACTGTCAGTAATGTCATTGTCACTCAACATGACAACTTTTTTCGTATAAAAGCTACGTCATTTTAACCGGAAAGGGATCAACTTTTGTAATAAATTTACCCGGAAGCAAAGAGTAAAAACATGAAGTGGTATAGTGGAGGAATAGCTGACGCAATCACGGCGTCAAAATCTAAGGGTGCAGTATTTGTTGTGTATATTGAAGGTATGAAAAATTATTAATTTACATAGTACTAGCAACCTAGATTCTAGAAAAATACCTTCTCATTATTTTTAATATATTCTGTAGTTTAGTTCAATAAACTGTATTTTTAGGAAAAGATGAACAATCTAAACAAATTACAAGTCAAATTGAAACGACAGAAGTAGGATCCAAGTTGGGGAGTGATAACTTTGTAGCTATTAAGTTAGAAGCCAATTCAGTGCCTCATCAACAGTTTAGTGAAATCTGTATCCTTTTTACACTTTGTATTTAAATTGTGAGTTTGATTGCTGATCTCTGAAGCTGTTGAACATACCTATGTATGTATGGATGTACAAAATATGACTCGAGTAGTGTGATTAATAATTTAATAAGATTTCCTGCCCTATAAAGGAAATTACAGATCGTTATATTGAGAGAATTGAAATAACTAACTTTATATAAATCTTTTTGGTCAAAATATTCTGAGAAATTCCCAATAGAAATGTTTTTTATCAATTGCATACTTTTCTAAAATGTATTTTTTTCAGTGAACTTTGAAAACCTTCGGCTTAACACTCAAATGACTTTTGCCATTACTTCTTGCCTTGCTTAGGCCTATAGCATTGAATCAATATTTTTATTTGTAAAATTGCCCAGTGATGTGACATAATCTAACTTCAAAATTAGCTCTATCATTTTATCTCATTTTATTTATTACAAACTTTACATACATGACAATGACATTACATTAAAGGGCTATTGACAGAAGTCTTTCTGTGTTTCATCACATTTCATTGGTATTAGGGTAGTTGCTTACCTTGTATAAAGACTAGTTATACTAGGGATTTTTATTTTAAAATTGTAGAATAAAGGACATAATTGGCCAATATATGCACAGCAAAGACCTGAAACCTGTAGTAAAATAAAAACTTGACGTTTGGTTAAAAGACATAACAGTCATTTATTGATGTGACTGACATTCTCATAACCAAACAAAATGACACAGTCAGTACCACTGATGGTACCCTATAATAAATATAAAAATGAGTTTGGTTGGTTTTCCTTAATAATTACCCAGATAAGCAAACCCCTGTGCCATCAATATATTTCATTGGAAAAAATGGATCGCCATTGAAAATTATAACCGAAACTACAGATGCTACTAGTTTGTCAAAGGAACTTGATGAAATTTTAGAGAAAGCAGGAGTAAGTCCGTTACAAACAGGAACTCAAAGTGCAGGTGTGTAATATGTAACATATATACAGGGTGTTTCTTAACAACATATTCTTGGGTCTACTTTCAGGAAAAAACTTCATATGAACACATGTCCTAAACATCTTATCTTTTGTGTTCTTTTAATAATTTGTTAAGGTTAATGACTTAAATACGTGACAACTAGACTAGGTACACAACTGTCAAAACTGTTTATGTTTGAACAAAATCTGCTTCTTATCTACTAGATCCTTTTTAATCTCTGTTAATACCTAATTTCATAACAGAGTGCAAATCTCAGCATGGAATGAGAATTTCAAAATAATTTTTATTTACAAAAAGAAGAATAAGGGTATCATTCTTTTCTTCAAAAATACCAAGGGCAATTCCCGCAATAACACGTTTTCTTATTTCAACCAGTGGTTATGATGTATAACACGTTTTCTTATTTCAATTAGTGGCTGGAATGAGAAAACATGTTATACGTCATAAAACTCCTCTAGATGAATAGAAAGTGTTTACCAAATTTCGCAAAAATATCTGGAGCAGTATCACAGATATTAATAAAAAAGGAGATTTTTTGAAAATCTTTAACACCCTTTGTCTCAAAAGTTAAGACGTTTAGGACATAATTATGTTCATATGAAGTTTTTTCCTGAAAATGGACCCAAGAATAATCTCCTTGAAAATGAGCATGTTATTATCAAATAATTGGTTGTTGCAAATTCCATTGCATTCCCACAAAAAATTACTACTCAACCAAGGAGCAGACAAGTAGGCACTTTTTTTTTTTTTTGAAAACACTTTATTTTTGAACTAAAAACAGTACATAATGTCTTATGACTGGTAACAAGTCCTAATATTAAATGAATTATATAATAATATTACAATCATGCTCTGAGACGAAAACTAATTAACCACTCTACATCCATACAGAACCATCAATCAAATTTGCAGCAAGGAAAAGCGTACAATATATAATTTATAATTTATAATTTATAATTTATAATTTATAATTTATAATTTATAATTTATAATTTATAATTTATAATTTATAATTTATAATTTATAATTTATAATTTATAATTTATAATTTATAATTTATAATTTATAATTTATAATTTATAATTTATAATTTATAATTTATAATTTATAATTTATAATTTATAATTTATAATTTATAATTTATAATTTATAATTTATAATTTATAATTTATAATTTATAATTTATAATTTATAATTTATAATTTATAATTTATAATTTATAATTTATAATTTATAATTTATAATTTATAATTTATAATTTATAATTTATAATTTATAATTTATAATTTATAATTTATAATTTATAATTTATAATTTATAATTTATAATTTATAATTTATAATTTATAATTTATAATTTATAATTTATAATTTATAATTTATAATTTATAATTTATAATTTATAATTTATAATTTATAATTTATAATTTATAATTTATAATTTATAATTTATAATTTATAATTTATAATTTATAATTTATAATTTATAATTTATAATTTATAATTTATAATTCATAATTTATAATTTATAATATAACTTAAAATTCTGATCAGATTCAATGTTTTGCTTGATTTGTTTATTTTAAATCAGATATTATCTGAAAGAAGTTAATTTATCATCAATCTGATTAACTATACAGTTTCGAAAAATTAACAGGACTAAAGCTAACAAAAGTCCGACTAAATAAGTTTGGCAATGATCTTACTATCTAATGATTACTAACGTTTTTAGCATCGGCGTCACAAAGTCTTATCAACACAGAACAAGCTGTAACGAAACCGCCGCCAGATGTCGTCTGTGAAAATGGAGTCTGTACAATTAAACGAAGTCCAGAACCGAGTGTTTCCAATCAACCTGAAGGAGAAGATACAAATCTATCGGCTGAAGAAAAATTAGAGAGGGCAAAGAAATTGCTTGAAGCTAAACGACTAGAAAAGGAAAGGGAAGAAAAAGAGGTAATGCAAACGATTAATTAGTGTTATATAAGGTGTTATGGAAATGACTTATTTTATAACAAATTGAAGAAAA
This sequence comes from Barypeithes pellucidus, assembly GCA_963991005.1. NCBI lineage: Eukaryota > Metazoa > Arthropoda > Insecta > Coleoptera > Curculionidae > Barypeithes > Barypeithes pellucidus. The sequence goes on from OZ022556.1 coordinate 13,944,212, forward strand.
ATAATCATAAATGGCGCTTTGATAATTTTTTTTAATCTAGAACGAAAGACGAAAAGAAGTTGAGCGGCGAAAGATGGGTCAAGAGGTTCAAAAGATGAAGAAAATGCAAGAAGATCTAGAGCTGAAGCAACTCAAAGAAGAGAGAGACAGAGAAAAGAAACAGGAAAAGGAGGCACGGGATAGGGTATTGGCGCAGATCGCTCAAGACAAGGCCGATAGAGCGGCTAAATTTCAACCGGCCGCTTCGTCGACTCCGACAAATAAGGAGGCTGTACCAGTAAGTCAAAAGTTCTAATAATTTATTATTTTATGAGCGGTATTTTTTATTTAATTAAATAATTTGTCAATGAATAATGGTTTATTACATAGCGAGATTGAAAGTGGTATAATTTGTTAGGTACCATTAAAGTTGAAACCATATGGGGAAAATATTTATTTTTCAATTTAGTTACAATTTTAATTTACCATAATAGTTCAATAAACGAATCCCTTAAAAAGGAATTTTAGTTAGAAAGCTGCTTTTTTGGTGGAAAGCACAATTTATTATTTGAAAAGACACTTCATTATTATTTTGTATTCAACCCTTGCATAAGGGATGGAAAATTACTTTTAAATATTCTTTGATCCGTAGCTTCCAAAGATCTTACAAACTCCAGATAGAATTGTTTACATTTGAAGTCGACGTAAGGACTGTAAACGTGCCCTCCCCACCTTGCTGTTATGCTTGCAGCATAGCCGGATTGTCCTATTTATCGCTAAGGTATCTGCAAAATCCCAATTAAAAATTTGTTAATTTGACAATTACAACTGGTTTAAGGTTAATCCGCAATTGCTTTTAAAATAAATTTATTTCCCAATAATTTTATTTAGATTTAGAAAAAAAATATTATTATTATACATAAAAGTTTGAAATAAACCGACTGCACTCTGACAACATCAAGTTAAAAGTTACTACGCTCGCCGGGAAAAGATCAAACTTTATCAATGGATCGGATTATAGTAAAGAATACACTGTTGCTACTCGCTGCTAACTGCTTTTAAGGGAGTGTTTATATATTTTGGTTGTTTTTATTTTTTTTTGTGAGTATTGGTGAAAAATTGTCTTTATTATAAACCATGATGGTGCATTCATGTATAGTTTGTAAAAGAGTGGATCATTTAAGCAAGGATTTATCTTTTCTTCGGTAAGTATGGTTATGTTTTAATATGATTGTATTGATATGATTTCTGATATAACCATTGACGTTTAAAAGGTTATGGACCGCTCCGTGGTGCTCGTCCGGGCAAAAAGCAGTCGAGTTGGTTTATTTCTTAATATAAATCTTGCATTTACAATATGGTTGAGTCTTGTGCGGCCATAAAATACTTCACTAGAAGATGCAATGGTGTTAAATTAAAATTTCACAGGTTAGTAAATATATTTAGAAATTTGATTTTGAGTTTCCATCACTATGAAAATTCGGTTTGTTTAAGAATGTACCAAATGTTTATCCACTTCGTTAGGATACTAAAGGGTCGTAGCCTACGCCAAATTTGGATACATGCCCTTAGAAGGAATAATTATAGTCCAGGTGATACAACAGTTATTTGTGAGAAACACTTCACAAAAGAAGATTACGGAGGTAATGTACATGGGAATAAAATACTGAAGAAAGGAACAGTCCCGTCAAAATATTTTACATCTTTATTTTTCTATATTTAAACAACGTTTGCAGTGTAACAAGTACGTGAAGACAGGTTTTATATAATTTATTTATTTATTTTTATTTATTTGATCTAACTTGTTTAGGTACATATTATTTTAATTTACTTATTTAATTAATCACTTTAGTGTACAATATGCCTTAGTGGCTTGTGTGTGCATTTTTTTAAAGAATCATCCTTTTCACAGTTTATAGTAAAATTATTAGAAATAAACTTATTTTAAGAGCAATTGCGGATTAACCTTAAACCAGTTGTAATTGTCAAATTTACAAATTTTTAATTGGGATTTTGCAAGATATCTTAGTGATAAATATGACAATCTGGCTAGAAATATACACTTTTATATCTGGAGAGTATCATCCAGTAATGAATACACCAAAAATATTGATGCTAAGCATAAATAGTTAAATCTATCCTTGGATACACTGTATATAAAAACTGGATCAATATTTCTATCTTTTTTATAAATATCCAATATTCGAAACTACACTTTTTGAATAGATAATATAGTTAAACGTAAAGAATCTCAAAGTAAATTATACACCCTTGTTGGGCTTTTTGCCCAGACTAGCTCCGCTCCGAAACGAGGAAGGCCGCTCCATAACCTTTTAAACGTTATTGGATTTAACCTTGTAAGATCTTTGATTTAACCAGACTTCAACATTGTTGCCATTAGCGAGACAAACATGTTTTGTCACTCTTCCACCCATTACTGATTTTCAATAACATTTCAAACAATCAAAAACTCACTTTCCAACAGATTTATGAATGGAGTGTTGGCCCTGTGGTAGCTTCGAACAAAACACACAGAAAAAAAAGTTTCAGTCAAAAGTTATAGATAATTTAAATCTGAATAAAAAAGTTAATATCCATTTTTACGATATCTCGGATAGTTATAGCCATAGAATCATCTGCATTTTGAGAGTTGATCGGCGTCTTGGAAACGTCACAAAGACATTTCAACTTGGCAACACTACCTATCGGCCAATTAAGACTCGACACAGGTGTCTGAAAAAGTTTTTTGGTATGTTAGGTATTTTATTATAGTATAATTATTTTGGATTTTTGACATGTTTTAAGGTTTTGTGAAATGGTATCTAAATAACCCTGCGAAAGGTATGTATGAACTATTAGGCCAAAAATATTAAATGGTTTGTAATTATTTGACATAATATCATAATTTTATTGGGGTAATTTTGCATAATAATTATGCTCATTGCCAATCAAGTATGGAGATATGATTTTTGTAGGGTAGAGCAAACAAGTTATGTTTGAAAAAGTTTTTATAGCAAATTTTTATGTAACATATAGTTCTAAATTAAAAATAGTATGATGTAATAACTGTGCAGTGAAATTTAGCACTCAGATAGGCTCACATCAATCCGTTTTAGTTGAGCTTTAAATTTTTAAATAAGAAATAAATGTTCATTGGCTTATTTTTAGTCTTCCCTTACATTAACGTTCTAACGCCATATGCTATTCTGGGAGATTTTTTGTTTAATATACATATAACGATTTATATGATATAGCAGCCCCATTCGGCTTTGCGCGATGTCCGACTCGCACTTGAACATTTTTCGAAATGAAAACTACCTATGTACAATGCCGAGGTAAAGATTGTTTCACGAAAAATGTATATAACTTAATGACTGCAGTAAAAGTACCTGGGGCCATCCCATTATTTATGACCGTTTGTTATTATTATGTGGAAAGGACCGGATTGTAATAATTATAATTAAATATAGGCACATCAGGTAGGTTAGGTTGCTTAATTTATATTTAAATATCTTTTTGTGGTAAAATTTGTTAATTTTTGAGGAATGGTCCAAGAATTGTCTTTTACCAAACATTCCTCAGAATAGCGTGATAGTAATGGACAATGCGAGTTATCACTGTCGCCAATTACATAAAGCTCCAAGCTCAAATAATACAAAATTGGAGATTCAGTACTACATGGCGGCGAATGATATATATTTTGAAGAAAGTTATAAAAAAAGTGATCTTTTAGAAGTTTTAAAGACATTTTGTATAAAAAAAGTATATGTTTGCGACACATTGGCAGAAGAAATTGGACATACAGTGCTACGACGGCTCCCAACCTATTATTGCATTTTTAACCCCATAGAGAGCATATGTGGCACCAGTTAAAATCACTGGTTAGGTCTGAAAGATTTCTCTGACTTTAAGTTCTAGTGTTGTAGAATTAATACGAAAATGCTTTAATGATATTCCCCCAGGTAGTTGGAAAAATTCAGTCCGTCACGTAATAACTGTAGAAAATTCGTATATTAGTCTGGATCGTATAATTAATCCAATTATAATTAATTTTGATGAGGATAGCGATCGCGAAACAGAACTATCTATAGAATGACATTATAAATGTAAATAAATATGACTAGTAATATTTTTTTAAAATGTTATTTCATTTGATTACATTAATATAATCATATCATTACTTGTTTTCCTTAGTCCGTCCCTTCATACTTCACTTGTTTATTGTCAAGCTCTTGTCGACACAATGGGACCGACCCAGGAAATCAGGAAATTTCGTGAAACGTACTGTATTAAATCTACCCACCAAATTTCATCTAAACCGACGTATAGATATAAATATATTATTTGCGCACCCTGTTTCCGCAAAAAATCATTTACGGGATTATTCAGCATTTAAAAATCCGATCATATTCTGCTATTTGGAAAATGCCACACTTTGACGCTGCAATTCTAGTCCCAGGACGACAGTGGTCCCATATTGTGATTAAGCTCCATTTATTAAAGACCTGGTGGAAAAATTGTTTTCGGACCTCCTACGGCTTGTCGGTTGTAGATAAGAAAAAAGTAGTAATAACCTTTCTTGTGCGAAATTTAATGATCTATAACATTTGTAAAAAACTTTTTTCCATATTATTTTTCGTTGAAGAGTTATAGACCAGAAAATTATTTTTAACCCCATTTGTAGGGTTTTTTTAACCCTTGTTCAAGGGATAGACTTAAAATAGTACTCAAATGTTCTTTCACATTATAAAGTCTACCTTCCTTTAAAAAAGCAGCTTTCTTACTAAAATTCCTTTTTAATGGCTTCGTTTATTGGACTATAAGTATTTGCTTCAATGAAGACCAGACATAATTAAATGGTGCGACGTTAACTGTCAAATTTGACATTTTCTCCACAAAATGTTCAAAAATGGTATTAAATAACGGGTAAATAATAATAAAGTTTCTAGTCAAGTGAGCCGTGTTTTTTTTTTTGTTGTTGATCGTAGGAAAATTTTATTTTTAAGACGTATTTTTAAGACGATCCCGTTTTGAATTTTAAATAAACCATAAACCAGTTTCCTGTCACTACTAAAATTTTATTTTATTTCAGCCCATCCCTGGACCATCTACAAACAAATCGGATACGGCACGTTTACAGTTTAAACTGCCAGATGGATCGTCTAAAACACAAGAATTCCCGAGCTCTGATAAGCTACTATCTGTGGTAAACTACATTAAGGCCAATTTAAACTTGGCGTCTAATAAGTTCACCTTGTCTACTACATTCCCTAGGTAAGCTAATAGTTTCCATACGTTATTTTATTTAGTTATTTGTTTCATATACAGTGAAACCTCTCATAACGGACACCTCTAATAAGCGGACATCTCTATTAAGCGGACATTTTTTTCATAGTCCGGAACTAGGTATATGAAATAACATGAAAATCAACCTCTCTTGGGCGGACGCGGACATTCTGTTTTCATACAAAGAGACGGACAAAAATTTTTTAAAGTATTTTGGGAGACGAATAAGGACGGTGCAAAAACTCTCTGAAGACAGACCGGCAACCAATCGCGTATGCGTGGCAGAGCAAAAGGACTTCGCCGAATGAAAGTATGTGTAATTCCCCGACAGCAGTCCGCCGTTTATTTGTGAGTTGTAAGGTTAAAATCGTAAACAATGGCACAAAAATGTCGCGTTTTGAGTCTGAAAGAGAATATTGATGTTGTGGAAGTTTGTAATTTAATAACAATGATTTGGGCGAGTTCATTAACATTGATAGCAATGTGCTATTAGAAGATGATAGTGACCCCATTCCTACCGACTATGTAGTCCAAACTGAAACCACATCACTATCTGACGACTCTGATGAAGAAGTTGAATGCAGTAATCAAAAAAATCGATACATGCATCGAATAACATTGTAAGTGATATTTTGACCAATTTCAGAGTTCAAAATAAATTTCAATGTTTCAAACCTAAAATTTGGTTTTTTAGCTTAATTTTTTTTAAATGCCCCTTTCAACCCTTTTATATTATGAGTATTTTGCCTGTAGGATCATGGTAAAGTAATATACCCGAACCTATTATGTCTGTCTCGTCTGTAAAAACACGATTTATCAACAAGCCATTAGTATGGTAAAGGAATTATAAGAGTCTGCAAAGAGGTGACTCTACAGCAATGGAATTGTTGTCAGACTTGGAATTACATTCTCTAGATTGCAAGTATAAAACGCAAACACGTCAAACTACGTTATTAGATTTTTTTAGTACTACATCCTAACTAAAACTAGTGTATTTTTGTTATGTTATATTTATTTGTACATACATATACATAGGAATAATTTTGCATTTACATATTACCTAATAACAAATTTCCCAAAGGATTATTCCGATTATAGTGCTTGTGTTTGAACATAAAAATTGAGCACCAGCCTAACGCGGCGACGCATAATTGCTTTCACGCGGTTTCTAGCGGCACCGCCTTTGTCTCTGGCTTTGTTGGAAAATATTCCAGTAACTCCGACTAGTGAGGCGAGATGCAAGAATATGACCATCAGAAATTACGGTAATATTACCGCCAAGTTGTACAACGTGTCCAATAATAATAATAATAATAATCTTTATTTCTAATCATGTCACATACATCCTCTGCACCAAGTACAAAAAAAAACATAAACACATAAAAAGAAATGGCGTCAATTTCAAGTCACAATATTTACCATTACTACCCAACTAAATAATCTCTAATCGAATAGGGTTCCAGGGTAATAAGTAACTGTTTAACTCTAATTTTAAATAACTTTATACTATTTATACTTTTAATATGATTAGGCAAATTGTTAAACAATTTTAGGCACATATAACATGGATTTCTGTTAGGTAACCTATGTATTGGATAATTTACGTTTAAACTCCTTGTGTTGTATTCATGAAATGTTTGAAGCTGAAACATACTCCTATTCTTCAAGAAAAACATCAAACATTCATAAATATATATATAATCCATATACCGTTAAAATCCCACAGTCTTTAAAAATATTCCTACAACTCTCAATAAAACCCATTTTTTTCCATACCCTTAATGCCCTTTTTTGAGCTACAAATACCTTTTCTGTTAAACTATTACTACCTTAGAAAATTATTCCATACTTCATAACCGATTCAAAATTTGCGTAATAAATTACTTTTAGACTTTTTTCATTGATATATCTCCCAACAACTCTCATTCCATAACAAATTGAATTTAGCCTCTGCACTAATAAAGTTACATGATTTGACCAATTTAAAAACTCGTCTAAATGAAGTCCCAAAAATTTTGTTTGTTCAACAAATTCTGCATCCGAATCCCCAAAAGATATACTAGTTGGTTTATCCACATTTGATAACTTTGTCCTAAAAAGCAATACTTTAGTTTTGTTCTTGTTTAATATTAATTTGTTTTCTATAAACCATGTGTTAGTGTTTCTGAATAGCATTGTTCCCATTGTTTTTAATTCTTCAATATTTTTCCCACCTGTAACAAGATTGGTATCATCAGCATAGCACGTTATATTTTCATTGGGTGTCTTGGTTATGGAGTTTAAGTCATTGAGAAATATTATAAATAAAACTGGACCTGCAATACTACCCTGCGCAAGATAAAGGATCTCGGAAACCGTAAGAGATACGAAGTCAGTTAAACGGAGGTAAAGTTGCGCATTTACGTGCCTAAATAATATGCCTTTTAGAAAGTTTTAAAATTCTGAGTAGTTCCGGAGATATCCGGAAAAAACCGAAATTCTGAAAAATAGTTTTATTGTTTTCCTGTTTTTTTTTTTGAGGTCGAATTCTAAAGTAAATTGCACTTTTGCATTGCAACTTTTTCACCTCTATCTAACAGAGTTAATTGTTTTGTAATCCGACGAATCGTCTTCAAAGGGCCATTATCAACTTTCTTTTTTTAAATACGATCCTGTTTTTCTCATATTGGAATTTTATAGCTTTTTTTCTTCTCCTAATTCTATAAATAATATCTCATAAGTAAGCTCTAAATTTTTACTTATGTTGGACTAGTTCAATAAATAACAAATAATTTAATAATAAACCACAAATAAGTGAACAAAATATAGAAACATTATTTCAAACTTCTGTTGATTCGGGATTTAAAAGAAAACAAAAAAATTAAGATGGTGACGCGTGATTTGTTTCACTTGACATTCCCATTGTGATCGTTTGAAAGCGTTTTAAAGAGGTTTTCTATTTTCCAGAAAATATGGAACATAAATCGACAAATGCTGAAAAGTTTGTGTGGTTACAGTTATGTGGCAGTTAGAAGATGTTATTTGGACTTAGAGAATAACGGAAATCATTTTGAACACCTGATTATGTAGTTCCTTACTTTTTTCGTTGTTCGTTTTATTACTGTTTTGGAATGATTTTTGTTCACTTACTTGTGGTTTATTATTAATTATTTGTTATTTATTGAACTAGTCCAACATATGTAAAAATTTAGAGCTTACTTATGAGATATTATTTATAAAATTAGGAGAAATACAGGACCGTTTCCCAAAATTTCCTGATGTTGTTCAAAACACCCTCGAAACGTCATTAAACCACAATGTGTCATACATCGTTGCATTCGGAAGAAAAAAAGCTATCAAATTCCAATATCAGAAAAACAGGACTTCTAAGACGACTCGTCGGATTACAAAACAATTAACGCTGTTAGATAGAGCGGAAAAAGTGGCAATATAAAAGTGCAATTTACTTTAGAATTCGATCTCAAAAAAACCCAGGAAAACAATAAAACGATTTTTCAGAATTTCGGGTTTTTCCGGATATCCCCGGAACTACTCGGAATCTTAAAACTTTCTAAACGGCATATTATTAGGCACGTAAATGCACAACTTTACCTCCATTTAACCGACTTCGTATCTCTAGTTTTCGAGATCCCTGTACTGGCCCTTGGACACGTTGTATAACAAGTAGTATTACTGATTTACCGTAACTTTCGCTGAAGGGTAAAACGAAAACCAAAACGTTAAAGAAGTTTATCTTCACGCACCGATAACCCATCACTAGTGCACAGCAGTGGCGTACTAGTAAATCGAAAAAATTATTTCAACTATGATCTTATACATGAAAACATAAAATTTTAACCCCTTGTTTTTTTTAGACGTCAATTTACCGAAGCTGACCACTCGGAAACGCTGGTCGACCTTCAACTTACACCTAACGCCGTTATACTCGTGCTACCCCTGAGTCATGGCACTGTGTCGACGAATCAAGGCCCGGGCGGTTTCTCCGGATTTATTTGGACACTTTTGGCGCCTTTGGTCGGCATTTTTACCTTTATTAAGGCCTTCCTAGGATTCGGTGATTTGGGACATGTTAGCGGCGACGAGCCTTCGACCAGTGGCGGATATTCTGGCGGAAGCAGCAGGTAAAGCTTTTTTAGTCTCTTAATTAAATAATGTAATACCGAGGACAGGTAATGACGGGTTCGCATTGCCTTCAAAATATACAAAAAAAATTAAAATTATTATTTTATCAAGCGCGCTGGTTTAATCAGTTACATTACGCACCTGGCGAATCCAGAGGTCCCCATTTAGTTACGCTCCTTAAATTGGCGGGTTTGTTCGGGTTTGTTCGGTTGTTGGTTGTAGGTGCAGTGCAAACCTTGATTATTTTTAAGCGGAAATCAGCTCGCTCACGTTCTATGTATTAGTTAGAGAGACGGTGACAATAGAGGGTCCGTGAAGTGGAATATCAGTAATTTGGTTTTTCGTGGAGTTTAGATCCCCCTCTACAACTTTTATATCTGATGAAATGCCGTAGAGCGTTGCTGAGAGGCGCTGTACCGCTTTAGATAGAAAATTCTCAATAAATTCAAAATTATATCGAGCCATGTCTGAAAATGAATTTACAGCAGCTGCGTGACCCGAAAGTCGTGGGAAACACATTTTCTGACAAGTCGACCCCTGCATATACTTTTCCGAACAAGCGAACAAACCAGATGCTGTAAATTCATTTTCAGACATGGCTCGATATAACTTTGAATTTATTGAGAATTTCCTATCTAAACCGATACAGCGCCTCTCAGCAACGCTCTATGGCATTTCATCAGATATAAACCTAAACTGCACGAAAAACCAAATTACTGATATTCCACTTCACGGACCCCCTATTGCCACCGTCTCTCTAACTATATCGTGGTTAATCCGTTTTAAAAATTTAGAATTTTTGCAAGTGCGGTCGCGTTTCTATACTTTGTGTCTGTGGGTGTCAGGTGTCAATAATTTGGAATCTTAATATCTCGCTCACTGCAAAAATGAACACCCTGTATCTAATAGTGTTAGCAATGATTATCTTTCGTCCGAATTTTAAATGGTGATTTTATATTGATAGTGTCCAATCATATTTTTAAAATGCAAGGTGTACTAAAAGTGTTTACTGTGAAATCATATTGTTTTATATTTAAGGTAAGCAACAAATAAATATAAAAATATTATTTTCTGTGAAAAGCTTGAAATGGTACATTCTGTACTGATCTGAACTCACTTTTTGTACACCATGTATCAAACCTAGTGTCTATATTTTGCCAATAACGTTATTGTACCATTTTAAGCTTCAAAGTTTTCCCTAAAATACTCGTTGGTCTTATAATAGCTTTATCAGCAAACCATATTCAGAGCAACGGTTTACAGAACAAGCAGCCGTTTGAGACATTGATATCTGGTTGTTTCGTCCATCGACCTCGCATATATATAACCATTATATTGCTAATACCATCTGCAATTATGGGCATCGAAGGGGGCGTTGTGAGGGCGACAGAACCGGATTTCAACTTTTTTTAATGTAAATTTCACTGGTTGGTTAGGAAAAATATTGCAATCAAAATTTCTATTAGTTCGATTTAAGACAGCGTTCCATGCATACGATTTCTGACGATATGATGATCCGACGTTGCCCTGATTGATGTAAACTTTTGGTGCCAAATTCCGTCCGAATATTTGTAACAATCGACACGATGAGCTTTATTTTAACTTTCATCCGACGTCGTATGTTTCTTAACCTCACTTTTTTCTAAACCAAAAATTTAGAATGAATTACTAAGTATATTGACTATTTTGGGAATTATTATCAGCTACTAATGCAACAAATTAAAAATACATTAATTTTAAGGTTATGTAGTGACCACATAATATACATATTTATTGTATACAAGTGACACTCTCTTCTTTTTTTACAAGCTTTTTAGTGAAATTCGGTTCCAAAGATCTGATAAGCAAAATATTTTCGTATATATGTACATACCTGAAATACTTTATACCTGGTATTAATCCACGACTTTTGCAAAAAAGCACCATGCGCTTGTGTACTTTCATCTTAAACAAAACAAGGTTAAACAGCGAATCGAATCACGACAAATTAAAAACTCCTTTACAAAAATTGTTGTTAGATAATGAAAGTTTATAAGCACTAATATACCGACAACAATGTGGATGAACCACTTTTTATTCTGTAATTTGAAAAAGCATCCAGAACCAAAGATGGCGACGAATAACAGCAAACAAATGGCAGGCTCTGACGCGATCGATAAAATTTCCACCCTACTGCGCAATGTTGTCGCCATCATATAGGCAACCCCGCCGTATTGGTTGGCAACCAAACCCGCTTTGGTTGCCAACCAACGACGTGAATGAGTGACTACCGTCCAAAATCGAAATCAGTCGTAGCGATATAACGATATTAAAAATCTATCGATGCGTGGACAATAGATATCAAAATTAATTCTAAAAGTGACTTTTCAGTGATGACCATAAGGCCTTCTTTTATGCTTGAAAATAGATTGTTTATTTCAAGTGGCACTTCATTTTAAAGGGCGTTGAAATCTCTTTCCAGTAATATACAGATGAACGTAGGCAGTCTCGGATAGTTTTGTCCTTAAATTATATATTTCGCGACTGTCAGTTGTGGAATGCGGCAGTGTTTACTGACGAAAATGTTTTTCAATCTGAATAGGTAATAAATTCGGGTACCTATACGTTTGATCATAAAAAAAATGAGTTATGTTACGTTGAGTAAAAAAATGTTATTACAGAAATTCTTTCATACGTTTATCCCATTTAATTAGAATATTTTATTTTGTTTAGCGACGCCAATGCTTATTGTGCATAACCTTAAAAACAATAAATCAATTAGAAAAGCCTGATTTACGCAAATAGGGCAAAACTAGTCATAAGACTTGTCCCCATTTTCTATGAATACAGCTGTGGATTCTAAAAATTCTTTACCAGGGGCAAAGTCATGGCCTAAAAATTTACATTAATAAATAATTTAAAGGGTAACATCTACCCCTCCCCCTTAAAAGCGTCCCCCTTCACAAGAGAATTGACGTGCCTTTTAGATTTTTAATTTTATTTACTGGAAGCGAGAAATTAAGGGTGGGAAGCTTTCAAATTGTCGCCCTGTATATTCCTCCTGCTCGTTTAGTTAAGCGTTCCATCTTCTGCATTAGGGCTGAGATCAAACGGCCCTCATAGCAGTTGCTGCTTACTGCAAATGAATACAATGGTGCCGATTGCACACGCTTTTACTTGAAAACTAGGAATTATTTATTTTAATCTTTTTTGCCATTTTCTTATAAATGCCTCTGATTTTCAACTGGATTTGCTTAAGAGGTTGAATTTGGGTTTTTCTACATCTTTTGTCTATGCAAAATGCTCTATCTATATGGTAAAAATAAGACCAACGTGTATGAGTGTGGTTTAGAGAATGCACATAAAATTTTTCTTTTTCAGGTCAAATTCGGTAATCCACGTCAGCAGCAAATACGACCTGGAAAATCGCCTGAAATCGGCCGGGTCGCGATTGGTCGTGATCGACTTTTTCGCCACCTGGTGCGGACCCTGCCGGATGATCGCTCCCGAACTGGACAAAATGGCCAAAGAATTTCCCAACGTCGTTTTCCTAAAAGTAGACGTGGATCAAAACGGCGATATATCCAGGGAGTACGGGGTTACCGCGATGCCTACGTTCGTTTTCCTTAAGAATAGAAGGGAAGTGTCCCGCCAACAAGGAGCGGATTCTTACTCGCTGAGGTCTACCGTACAACGATACAAATAAATGAAGAGAGATTTATTAGAATTAAACCTTTATTGTTACAAGTTACAATTAATTTTATTTTGTCAAAGGCGAACGGAAATAAAAAATACGTTTATATTTACGAGCAGTGTTCCAAAAAGAATCATAATATTCTGTAAAAAATCAATGATTTTTTTTAAATCGAAAAATCGTAATTTTTGACATTTTTATTAAGTCCTAAGTTTCGGTAGTCGATACTTTTTCTTCTGTAAAAATCTTGTAAAAACCGTCTGCGTAATATAATAGGGGGTTTGTTCGGGTTTGTTACGGTGTATCTCCGTTATTAGTAAAGATAGAACGATGCAGTTTTCGCAGCACTGTGCTACTTTTTTGTGACACAAAAGATGCCTCAATTAGAATTTTTCTAGGTCTCCTCGTTTTTGATATACGGGATGTTTTTGAGAATTTTACATTTTAGGACACCCCCCCCCCCCCCCCATATTTCGGTTACTCTGTAACTTATCAAAAAAGATATAAAATTTTCTTTTTGTAGTTTTTTTGCGTATAATTCAGTGACTTACTAAGATTTTTTCTACGTTCCATAGTTTTCACCCTATATACAGGGTGTTATGGAAATGACTTATTATATTTAAACCGGCAAATCCTGAGATGAAAATAAATTGAAGACAAATAACCATAAATGGCGCTTTGAATTATTAAGCGGCCTTCATTGAGGACCTTCGCCATCAATAGTTTATTGAGGCGGTGTTGTCATATATTGCAACACAGAATTGTAAAGGCACGTGTTCAGTTTTTGGCAACAAGACGTCTTTGACCCGTGTTATCACTTCTTTTTCAAACTTTTTAGAAAAAAAATACTACAATTTTAAGGTATATACTCTCTTACCTTCGATCTTATAATCCGTTTTATAATTAAATTCCATAAAAAATAAAACACAAAAAGTATGTTTTGCAACAGAACCAATTATTATGAATTATTTCACAATAGAAAAAAAATCGGGTAATGCTACAACTAGCAAAACGTTTAAAATTCGTATACATCAACCACATGGAATCCCCTAGTCTCGAAACATACTGAAGCAACGATTGTCGCGCGCGGCAGATATCGAAGCAAGGGTAAACATGCGGTGTGATCTGACAACACTGTTAGCATAGTCTAGTGACCAACATTGTTGCTAACTGAATCCAGATGGAATGGCGCGACAGTATGTGGGTAAAAAGGGTTTTTAACTTAGTATTTAGATATTCGATTAAAATAATAAGTATGTATACTTTCTCTAGGACAGCCTAGGAGTCACCCATTTGAATATAATAAGTCATTTCCATAACACCCTGTATAGGGGAAGAGCCAAATATCAAAGTAATTTATTTTCAATTACCTATTTTTTATATCTTATCAATCCTTCTGTTCTTTAACACTGCGTACTTGTTACTAATATCGTCATAGAACGGAACGTTAATTTTATATTCTTCTAAAAGTTTTTTGAGAGCACGTCTCATCTGCTTAAACGTTCTCTCTAACACGTCACGATTGCCATAGAAACCAACTATTTTAATAGGAATTTTCATGCAATCCGGTGCCAAGCTAGCAAAGACTCCGACAGCTCGTCAGCTATAGGTGGACACAAATAAGAATGCTGATCGCTCTTCCTACATTCGCGTAGATTCTAATTTGTATGCAAAACCGAAACTGGTTAACATTTTTACACCGTTTGTCTCTACTTAGATTATTTTGGAGTATTGAACCATTGAACTACTAGAGGAGTAACGAATAATACAATTTTAATATTAATTCAATAAAAAAAATTATATTGAAGTTAATTTATTGAATAAAAATAAATTGATTCTTTTTACTTTCCTTTTCATTCTTCCTTGTGGAGATGGCCCTTCCCCTACTTCCTCTGTCATCGTTCTTATGGTAATTCCTTACCCAAAATAAGACAAATAGTTTCTATCAACATGAGTCCGCAGATGATTCGATTGAAAGATAGAAGATGTTAAAATTGTGCAATATCAAATTTTTCTTATTTTTATATTTGTAATTTTGCTACTATATTACCAGAAATTCGTTATCATTTTTGGTGCACTAATGATCACTATGGGCTGTAGTTATTTCAAAATCAACTTTATTTATAGATAATCACATATACTGACATATTCGGTAGTTTAAGGTTATATTTTATAAAAGTGTTATATTAATAGGTATGTTGGTTGTCTCGGTTTGCAATATTTTAATAAATATTAAATTTTAATCGGCCAGTTTTATTTTGAATTTATTTTTTCGAGTGATTTCGAGATACCAATATACAGGTTGTTATGGAAATGACTTATATTTAAATCAGCAAATCCTGAGATGAAAATAAATTGAAGAAAAACAAACACAAAAAGTATGTTTTGCTACAGAACCAACAATAGGTAATATCACACAAATTTGAAATCACATCACAATATATATACAAAAAATCGGGTAATGCTACAACCAACAAAACGTTTAAAATTCATATACGACAGCGTCATTCCACCCCCGAGTCTCAAAACATACCGAAGCAACGATAGTCGCGCGCGGCAGGTATTCAAGCAAGGGCGAAACATGCGGTGTGATCTGACGACACTGTTAGTATGCTCTAGCGACCCACATTGTTGCTAACTGAATCCAGATGGAACGGCGCGACACTATGTGGTTAAAAAGGGTTTTTACCCTAGTATTTAGATATTCCATTAAAAAAAAAGTATGTAGACTTTCTCAAGGACACCCTGAGGGTCACCCATTTAAATATAATAAGTAATTTCCATAACACCCTGTATTTCGATAAATCACACGTCACGAAGATCATTTAAATATATTTCCATTAATACCATAATTATTTTTTGAGCAGTAAAAATGGACGTAATTCTTGCGTTGTGATCGCTCGAGCGAAAAACCGCTTGGGTATATTCGAGCAGTTTTTCGCTCGATAGGAAATACTCTAGTTATAAATTCAGGCGAAAAATCGAATCGTTGGGTTTTACTTGATACCCGATTTTTGCGCGCCACTCGAAATGTGGCGATTGGCGACGTTCGAGTTTGACGCTCAGAAGGCTGACACGGCAAACGTCGTACACGAGAAGGTGCATATAAAAAAGTATGCCAAATCCCTTAGTGGATTCATCGCGACATGGGTCTTGTTTTGACTGGGACTGGCTAGCCAGCGGCGATTGTAAATTCTTAAAAAATTAAAGGATGTAATTTTTTTAAAAATCAAAATCACCTCTTCTTCCTTAATAAAAACTCTAGACTAAACTTCTAAAACTTACAAAAACAACCCCTGGTGTTTCATCAACACATTCTTCTTAGTCATAAAAATGTCAAGTGGTTAATCGCTCGAGCGATTCGCTCGATTATTAAAATCATCAGTTTTTCCCAACACTAGTAATTCTGCACCTAGATTTAAGGTTTTTAGGATATTATTAAAAAAAAAGAATGGTTGGAGGTCCGTAGGTAGTAACTCCGGGTGACACTCTTTCCTATTCTTTACCAGGGGCAAAGTAACCGCCTAGAAATTTACATGAATAATCCTTTTTTGGATTTCTTGGAAAATACTATTCAAAAAATAATAAATTATGGCATAATGGAGGAAGATTTAAACGATCTTTAAAATGATGTGTCACTTGACACTCCTTCCCATTTAAGATTTGCAGGGTAACATCAACCCCTCTCAGGGGGTTAAACCAGGAAGGCTGTAAATATATTTTTTTCACTAGCTAACCATTTAATCACGTATTATTAACCGATTTTCATCTTGTGAATTCACTTTTCTTAACCTCCTGCCAGAAATCATTATTATTAACCTCCATCATTTACTTAGACCAATAATAGAGGCATCTGGCAAAACAAACTGTCAAATTCTTGAAAGCAGGCAACCCTATTACTGCAAATTATAATAAAGTGACAGCAAAGATTCTGTGAAGCTTCAAATCGTAGGTAACTTGACTGAAATGATTAATAGAGACGATAATGCAAGTGATTAATAAAGAGACTACTAGATACCTACAGCACGATTTTGTAAATGGATTAGCAGTGGAAAAAATTATTTATATGGCGTTATGCTATTATTTTTAAATGGGTGACTCCGTGGGTGTCCTAAACAAAGTCTGCATACTTTTTTTTTAAATCGAATATCTAAGTACTAAGGTTAAAACCATTTTTACCCACATACTGTCGCGCCGTTCCATCTGGATTCACTTAGCAACAATGTGGGTCACTAGAGTATACTAACCGTGTTGTCAGATCACACCGCGTGTCTCGCCCTTGCTTGTATACTGGCCGCGGGCCACTATCGTTGCTTCAATATGAGACACGGGCTTGTACTAACTGTCGAGGGTTCCACGTGCTTGACGTATACAAATTTTAAATCTTTTGTTAGTTGTAGCAGTACTCGATTTTTTTTCTGTTGTGAAATAATTCATAATAATAAATGTTGTGATTTCAAATTTGTGTGATATTACATACTGTTGAGCTGTCGAAAAACATACTTTTTGTGTTTTATTTTTTTATGGAATTTAATTATAAAACGGATTATTTTAAAATAAGATCGAAGGTAAGAGAGTATATACCTTAGAAATGTAGTTGTTTTTTTTCTAAAAAGTTTAAAAAAGAAGTGATACCGTGTGTCAAAGACGTATTGTTGTCAAAAACTGAACACGTGCGTTTAGAATTCTGTGCTGCAATATGACAACATCGCCTATAATGCGCTAACCTCGAGACTGCCTCAATAAACTATTGATTGCGAAGGTCCTCAGGAGCGGGCACGTCAATTTTGAGATTTCATATAAAGTGTATAATAATTGAAAGCGCCATTTATGGTTATTTTCCTTCAATTTATTTTCATCTCAGGATTTGCCGGTTTAAATATAATAAGTCATTTCCATAACACCCTGTATTAACCGCGGTTTAGAAAGCTATTATTGATCCCACATCTCCCGCTATCAACGATCGGGCAATAATAGCCTACTTCTAAACCTTGGTTAATAATATACTATTAAAATTAACACCCTGTATATATATTTTACATAGTATGTTGCTTGATGAAAACTGGTTATTTAATAAATTACCTAGACAAGGTAACGATTTCGGATTGAACATGGACAATTAATGTACAATTTATTATTTAAATCAATACAGTAGGACAAAATTCACGTTTTTCTATTCCAGTAGATTTCCACTAGATGTCGCTACTGTATATTCATCACTTGTAATTGAATGTATGCAGTTTTGTTGTCTATAGTAGCGGTTCTCAACCTTTTGCAGTACGCGGCGCACTATTTTGTCACTGCGTCCTACTAAAAAAAGTGACCATAGTAATAAGAATACCTAAAAAATTTGTAGTTTCTTTCAAACGGGGGCCCTCACCAGATTGAACATAAAAAAGGTCGCCAATGGCTAGTTCGTCACTAGCCGCTAAGAGTACTCAAAAAGATCGTTCCTATCATATACCCTACCAGCTTGAACTTGTCAGTTGTGCTCGTCAACTCACGGCGTCCCTCCTTATCCTCCACGGCGCCCAGCTTGGCTTTATGGAATATATACAACATCTTCTTTGAGGGATATCCATTATTTTGGCCTTTTTTGTATTTAAATGCCAGACGGAATTTTGCGAAATATTAATCAAAAGACCAAATGTCGCATGCGTTACTAGCCCTGACTCTTTACGCAATCTTTTAGAAGTTTTTATTACGTTTTAGTAAACCAGAGAACCCGACCGAACCAAAAAAGCCGTCTCCTAGCACTACGATAAGAAAGCAAGGGAATGTCCGGCGCTTGGCAGATATCAGAAAAGACGACGATGAAAACAATACTTGGAATGGAAATTCTACTCAGCAAATGTAAAAAAATATATACGATATTTATGATATGGTATTTTTAAGACAAAATGTCTGTTTACCTATACTTAAGTTAAATTTATATGTTTTTAGTTGCACTATTATCCAAAGATCGACAGACCGAAATACACGGTACGCTGAGTGAGCTCCTAACTAGTAGAGTAATATTTTTATACATTGTCATTTACGATGAGTGGCCTATTAAAAATCTCGGGAACTAAATAATATATTTGTTTGAAACATTTGTACTCGCTATAAGGAATGCGAAACATTTTAATGACGATATCTTGATGTCCCTAATCACTTCTAGTTATACCAGAAGTTAGGCTTGACCACGACCTTCTCTAAAAAATAACAATAGTATCAGCGTCAACTAACTAACATTTGGCAACAGCGTACCGTGGGTCTCTTCACGGCCTGTTTAGAGAAGGCTTACCATTGTTATTTTAATTAGAATGTCGTATATATTTTGGCATTTTTCGATTGTGTATGTAAAAATCCAAATAACTTTTGTTAACAATTTCATATACCCATCTCCAACCGTTTCTGATATAAAATTCATTAATTGATTTTTTATAAGAAAACATGTCAAAGATAATTTGACCTTCCTTGTAACATTGAAAATTTAGGAAAGGAAAGGATCTTTTTTTCCATAAAAATACTAGACATTTTTTATACAGGGTATTTTAAAAATAATACCTTTCTCATAAAGCGTCTACAATAACCGGATAGATACGTCATAATATTTTCATTAAAAAGGTCGGCATCTTTTTTGGTTCTCGAGATTTTTAATAGGCCAATCATCGTGAATTTTTTTGCTAAACAACACCATAACATATTTTTTACGAATTAACAACAAGTTTTTCACCGTGAGATTTAGTGCAGTATCGATAAAGTTTTTGTATAGTCTCGCCAGAGTTATCAGCCCATCAATAAACTAGAGCTAGACAGGGCTCTCAAGTCCTTCCAAATTACTTTGGGCCCATTTAAAGTGCTAGGGAGCACTTTTTGTCAGTTATTTCGGAAAAAAACCTGCTGTTTTTATTTACTTTATTTGGAATTTTTCGATTCGTGGTAATAAGTTGCTATATACAGGGTTGCCAATTAGTGCGACAAAGCTCAATATCTCTTTTACCGCTAGGGATAGCGGAAAACTTTTTTCACGAAAGTTATTAAGCGTTAAGAGGTGCAGCTTTTAAAATTATTTTCGACCATACAGGGTGCTCCAAAAGGGCAGTGTGATAAAAATTTCATATTTTTTAAATGGGACACTATGTATATTTTTACATATTTGAATTCACCGTAAAATTCTGTACATAGCACCGTAATTATTTGTACACATTTTTGCAACGTTGCCAAATAGATTGGAAAATTCCTAAAATTTGTGCAAAAACATGGTTCAATGAAATGTGTAATATTTCTTAACTTATAATAATTTGAAATAAAATATTTTTATTTCGGAAAGAGGAATGTTGACAGAAGTCCCCTATGATAACACATGTCAATATTATTATACAGGGTATTTTCTATGGATATGCCAACATTACGAACTTGAAACCTGAATTTCGTAAGTTTTTTAAATGAAACACCCCTGTATATGATTACTTTATCTTGTAGATATTTTAATCCTCTCTAATTTTTATTAAGGTCTTTCTATGCCTATCTCTACCAATCGTGGTGGTATTTCAATCTTTATTTAAACTGAAGCAAAAAAAAGTGGATGTATTTTACCATTGTCCTTTTTCTAGTCACCTATGACAAAATAAAAGCAAAATGTTGTAATTTTTAAAAAATTTATTTATTCATACGGGAGGATACGACACAAAAATATTTTAGCGATTCAAGCTTGTGGACAATTTCTAAAGTAAATTATTACCTAATTATTTGTTCATATAGTAACCCCCAATACCTTGAACACATAATTCAATACGTTTTTTAAAAGAATAAGTCATGTCTCTACACATTTTCAACTGTTTTCAAAGTATTACTCGGCAAATGTCTAGAAACATTCTTTTGAAAAACGTATTGAATATGTGTTAAAGTTAATGGGTTCACTATGAACAAATAACTAGGCAATACTTTGAAAACAGTTCCAAATGTGTAGAAACATGACTCATTCTTTTGAAAATCGTATTGAATTATGTGTTCAAGTTAGTGGGGGTCACTATATGAACAAATAATTAGGTAATAATTTACTTTAGAAATTATCCAGCTTGAATCGTTAAAATATTTTTGTGTCGTATCCTCCCGTATGAATAAATATATTTTTTTAAATTACAACATTTTGTTTTTATTTTGTCATAGGTGACTAGAAAAAAGACAATGGTAAAATGCATCCACTTTTTTTTGCTCGAGTTTAAATAAAAATTGAAATACCACCAAGATTGGTAGAGATAGGCATAGAAAGACCTTAATAAAAATTATAGAGGATTAAAATATCTACAAGATAAAGTAATGATATATGTAAAAAACTTACGAAACTCAGGTTTCAAGTTCGTAATGTTAGCATATCCATAGAAAATACCCTGTATAAAAATATTGATATGTGTTATCATAGGGGACTTCTGTCAACATTCCTCTTTCCGACATAAAAATATTTTATTTCAAATTATTATAAGTTAAGAAATATTACACATTTCATTGAGCCATGTTTTGGCACAAATTTTAGGAATTTTCCAATCTATTTGGCAACGTTGCAAAACTGTGTACAAATAATTACGGTGCTATGTACAGAATTTTACGGTGAATTCAAATATGTAAAAATATACATAGTGTCCCATTTAAAAAATATGAAATTTTTATCACACTGCCCTTTTGGAGCACCCTGTATGGTCGAAAATAATTTTAAAAGCTGCACCTCTTAACGCTTAATAACTTTCGTGAAAAAAGTTGTCCGCTATCCCTAGCGGTAAAAGAGATATTGAGTTTTGTCGCACTAATTGGCCACCCTGTATTTCAGCTAACTCTTGCGAGATTAGACTATAGCTTCATTCGTATAAGCAAATTGTCAACCAGCTGCTAACTTTTCCCTGCGCATGCGTGTTTTTTAACTGCTTGCGAACTGGTTGGATCTTTTCTACGAACACGTTCCAAAACTGATAACTGACAGAATAATATTGCCTTCAAATGTACGGTTCGTACTTACTTTGGTAGTAAAAATATGCTCACTCAAGGACTCTGATCATACAAACATAGAATAATATTTAGGTTTGTTAATAGAATGGACACTTCCATGTTAACAAACCTGTTAATATTGGTAAGCCATCTATCGGCGACGGCAGTTATATTACATCATTTCCATATTAGAAACCTGTAGTTCAAATTCAATTTAAGAAACTCTCGACGAGATGGCGCTGCTTTTGAGGGTATTTTACTAGCGCCTTCGCCAGATTCTTGGAATAATATGCACCCTTGATTTTATTCAAAAATCAGGCAAATAGCTTATTTATGAACCTATTTTAAAAGCAAGAAGAAAAAAAAGGAGAAATCAGGAAACAAAATCGAAATCTTGGATTTCCTAGTTCACCTGTTAATTACAAATATATCATATCTCTTGCTTTCAAAATATGGATAGAAATTTGCTTTGCTTGATTTTAAAAAGAAAAAGCATCCAATGGTTCATAAATTTGCCAATATGGCATTAATATATTTGTATGGCCGAGTCACAAACTGACCCCTCAGATTAAGTTAAAATATCTTTAAAGCTAAGTGGTATAAATAAATCAAAACCTTCCACAGTTCCTTCTTTTATATTGGGTTGAACCTGTGGTTGAATATTAATTTCGTCAAACATTAAAATACAATGTTTATCGAGAACATTTGAAAAATTTTTGACTTCCGCTTTCAAAACAATATGTAGTCATGCGCGTATCGGGATTCTGTTGAGCAGTTTCATTACCGTTAACCAATAACCTTGTCCTCAAGAGTATATCGTTGTCCTTTCGGCTTCTTATCGATATTGTCTAACTGACTCTGAAAAAAACTATCTTTAATTCTATCCATGATTGAGAGAACTTTCTGAAGCACTGCAGGACTGGTTAGTTTTTCAGTCATTCGAAGTTTCCTTCTTGTCAATACACCACCTTCCTTTAATCTTTCTGCCTGCCTCTTAAACTGGATAGCCCTTTGATAGAGTTTTCGTGCCTTAGGACTTAAATCTTTAATTTGGCCCACATTCACTTCTGCTAAGAGTGAAGAACGTTCTAAAAAAATATATATTCTAAAATGCAAATAACAAAAATGATTTCAGTCTGTTCTGCCTTCAACAATATTATCATATTGTATTGTTAAACGCTCTTTAATTTATATTAGCGACGTACCTATACTTACTCTATAATCTATAATAATTTTTTAGCATAAAAAGTTGCTTTTAGTATTAAACACAGAGCGGGATACCCACCGTATAAATTAAAATTATTTTATGCAACTTAACTTACTTTTGGGGGTTGTCATAATAATATGTACTTTCGAGGAAGTACCGATATGTTCACGTTCTTCAGTATCTAATGGGACAATATCCATCTCTATTGAGATTTCCTGCTTAGTAGTACAGGGATCCACCTCCTGTTTTGTATATTCAATTAACGTTTGATCCGGTAGAACAGGTAATACCTCTTCAGCACTAGCAGAAGTAGGTAGGAAGGTCACGTTAGCTATTGGCTAATCAGTAATATTTTCGAAAATTGGATGTATAGAAGCTGAAACAGTCAATAGTTGTGGCTATACTATGGTATCAAAATAGGGGGATTGAGGGGACTAATTAATAAGCTCCATGAAATATTTAAATTTAAGTTACTTAAAAAAGTATATACAAGATTTTCATGAATGAACGGATTATTTATTATGTGTATTATTTTTATGTGTACAATACACAGAATCGGCTCATTTCTACTGCCTCATCCTACTTAATAAGTAGGTCTAGTTATTTTAAAATAAAAGATTTAATATACCTGGTAGATTTATTGATGGTAATACTCCTTTTTTAAGTCTATGATTTGGTCCAAAATCTTCAGGCAGAAAATGAAGGGAACAAACTCTGCAACTATTATAAATTTTTGGTGGAGTCATTTCGCGAACTAAACGACGGTTTCCACACAACGACATCCACTTGTCCAAAAGAAGTCTGTTTTTGGTTGGGTCAGGAAAACAATGTTTCGATTCATAACTTTTATAACAGCTACTGACACAACAGTAAGGCATATTTTTAACCAGTTTACACCCTAAAATATAAAAAAATAACTATAGAACAGGTACAATACACTAACAGTAACAAGAAAAAAGTGCAGAATGATACTTTTTAGCATGATACTAGCTGATGATAGAGCGTCACGTAGCGTCAATCACAACATAATGCTAGAACTATTCACACGCAAATTAGTGTGAAAATGTGAACTTTTTCGCAACCAAAACACTCCGAAGGGAAAAATTAATAGTATTCTTCCAATTTATTAAAAATGTTATAATATAATTTCCAACTTACCTTTTAAAATAAAATAAAAGTACTCACGAAAGTTTTTGGTCAAAATGAAGTGAGTCAAGGCTCAGTGTACAACGATTTCAAATCGGATACAAATCTAAATTACACTAATATACACAAACACAAGTTAAAATGAATTCCGTGGAATATTTTAGCAAAAAATACGAATTTAATGCGCGTCTCAAACTGACATAAGTACCTAGCGACAGCGGTAAAATTCGAATGTCCGCCCGGATGGTGGATCAACAATGAAAAAAGTGATGCTCCATCTATTGACCAATAGTGAAGCGCAGTCAGGCGAAGATGACATGATCATAATAGATTCCTGCTATATAGACAAAAGAGCGATCGGAGCGCCAATTACGAAAACGGCAGAACTAATGTTGAGCAAATATACGGGTAAACAACCCCAATTGAAGTTCGCAGACCATGCATACAAACACAAATAAGATGTCATTTGTAAAGTCAACCTAAAAATTCCAACCCAATCAGAGAATTATTCTGACAGAAACCGATCCATAACCAACAATTTGGCTTCTGCGAACGTCGTATTTTCTAGCGGCGAGAGATTTGTCGTGTATCAACGCTTTTAATCACATGCGCGTGTGTCGTCAGTTAGCTGACAGTTTCTGACCGCTGTATGAACGAATCTTATACAACTAGCTCACTGTAACTATGAGGTAGCATTGTGAAATAGGGTATTTTATATGTTAAAGTTGGCATTTATAACTATGACGAATTTGTTATATTTTATTTAAAATAGAATGTTTTGAGAAAAACTATTTTGTTTTGATGTTGACGATTGCCCTTAATAATAGCTTTTCACTTTTTTAACATATCATGTTTATTCCAAAAACCCCTTCTATTAGAACGTGTAAGCTTAGAGTTTGCTTTGTAATATTAGGAATAATAGGGCTGGGAATTTAACGTTGCCGTTCAGTGTCGCCTGTGGGCCGTGCCGACTCCCAGTCGATTTAAAGGCTAACAGCTTTGTCGATGTATTAGTCCGTCGGATGGTAGTATAACTAAATGAAGCCATCGCCTAAAATAACATACTTTTTTGCATATGAAATAGAAATTGACGACACTCCATTGGTCGATACCGACGAAATATCCAAAAAACTAAAAAAAAAAACACAAACTTGAACTTTAAACCCACATAACTTTTGTTCTGAAAAAGATTAAAACAAGTTTATTTTCTAGTTCTATTTCTTATTCAATTCGCTTTCTCTAGGTATATGATTTATCGCAAATATTTTGTAAATAATATAAGAAAAATATATTTAAAAACACCAATCATTTTTTAACTCGCCTCACGGTAACTTTCTTATGCAAGGAGTTAATCAATATTTATTTTACTAAAAACTACGCAATTTAATGTTGGGTCTATTTTTTATGGCTCCAACCTGCGCGTTTTTTGATTTATTACCCGCACGTAATTCTGTTAACATATTTCCGTAATTTTTTTTTTACAAGTGCCTCTTTTTATGCTTGTTCTCTTCACCGAAAGTGGCGCTTTCCAGACCTCTCCGAGAGAGCGGGCGGGAAAGTATCGAAGTGGGCGGGAAATATTTCTCCCGCCCACCTCGAGTCACCATAGTTTTTTAACTGACTTTAACTGATTTGAACCCGCGACTCTCAGATCGCCAGGCGTACACTCTGCCACTAGGCCACCGAGTCATACATACAAGCGATAATAAATAGCGGAATATATATATATATATAAATTGAATTTGCAATTAATTTTTAGAAAAATGTCTGAAGAATTTCTTTATTTATTTGGCCTCGGAGCAGTGGCTGTTCTTCCACAGGACCCTCCCTAATATTTTATCGTACCGTTAATTATCGTACCATCAACCAAACTGTATATTATAGGCTCTCGATCCGGCAACCGTGCCTCGGTCGAGGTTATTGACAATTATGACGAGACTTGCTCGCATGTGCGATTAAGTAGGCGGGGCATAATTCAGCTTCTCTGTAGTAACAGGTGGCGGGAGACAGCGAGGCTGTGGCGATTTAATATGGGAAAGGCGCATAATTTTAGTGTGCGCCGCGCCGTTGTCTGTTCGTGCCTCTAGTTAGAAATTCGGGCGTGTATGTTTTAATATTATATATTTATTAAGTTAAAATGAACAGTTTGACGGTGGACTATTTAAAAAATAACTTTAGCTCTTTGAGTTTGGAGCGAAAAATTGAAGTGAAGAATGCGGGAAGACCTAAACCCGAAATTAATTTAACGCAGACCACAAAGGGTAAATCTAGGGACTTTATTAGAAAGTTTAAAAATTAAATATATAAAAAAAAATTATAGAGGGTATTCCAAACTTTAATGAGGCTGTTATTGATCAATTTTCTACAATTAAGAACCGAAGAACGGACTTTACGTTTAAGCACTATACACACCAAGAAAACCTTTCTTATTTTCCAAAAGTTGTATTTCCTTGTGTAAAATTTTAAAATAAATAAAAATAAGTTTTACCTAACGCATTTTCTTATTACTTCTTTTATTTCTACATTGAAAACGCCTGGAAAGAAATTGTTTGGTCGTTACACAGAAATAAAATGTTAAAAATAATTTCACCATACTTGTGACCCCCTCTATCATAGGTCACGAGCCGCCACTGGTTGCAACACAGGCGACGTAAGTACGTTTGCGTTTGAAAAATAAAATTTTAAGAACGAAACACAACAAGTTATTTTATTATATTGTTAAGGAATATAAATACTTTTCTATTACCCCCCGTATATGCATTCCTTAACTAAGTACACATGACGTCAATAAAAATGCATAAGATAATAAAAAACGGAATTGGAAGGTTTGCATGAAAAAAAAATTATGTAACAAATTATACCCCTTGTCAATCCGAAATACTTTTTGCATATTTTCGTTTGACGAGTTACTGAAAATCACTGTAATTAAAGGAAAAACCTGTAATAATTTTTGATTTTCGATTAAATGTCACGCAATAATATTTTTACTATTTAAAAGATCGTTTAATTCTTAATTTTTCTAATTTCCCTCGCGTTTAGGATTAATTGGGTGTATAGTAGATATATAGTTTTTCGGGTTACTTTTCAGCTTGTTCAATTTATTTATAAATTTACGGTAAGTTTAATAAGTGACGATAATAATTTTTATATAAGGTGTTCGCAAAATACTTGGAGAAGCGATTCTACATGTTAAAATAATGATTTTAAGTTATATAGGGTGTTGAAAAAAGGTCGGTACCCCGGAATAACTCCGGGGCATTGCATTGCAGCGGAAAATGTCTGGGGAAAAAGTTGTTTGGTTTTGAAGGAGGAATAGTTTGCAATTTAAACCACCTTAGGTTAGGTGCCTAAGATAAGGACGGATCTCGTTAATGTGAAAAAAGTATCGCAATTAAAGCACTAACAATATGCAACACCAAAAATTAAAAATCTTACCAAAACTTTTTGTGCGGCATATTGTTAATGGTTTGATTGCGATATTTTTTCCCCATTTAATTGAAGTGGTATCTGTTACCATTAAGGAGAGCTCCATAGAGGCCCTCCTTATCTTGGGCACCCTGTATAAGAGCGAGGAAAGTGATGCTGAAGTTGTTTGTCGATTCTTATATTATTATGTCTTTTGATTTATCCATTTAAGTAGAGTTGTTGGTTTAAAAAATGAAAGTCCCTGTATGGTTTACTAAGGAGCTATTCGAGAATGCCCTTAGGACATTTTTTGACAACCGCAATATAGAAGTAACGTCCTTGTCAACACAAGATGCTATTCCAGCTGGAGAGAATTACACCAGTGACTTATTTCGAACCACTATTAACTATAAGTATTGTGCCGAGTAAGTATAAAATTATTTTTTAAATTAATTGATAAATTGTTATTTATAGCAACTTCCTTATTTTAAATAGAACAACCCCGTATACTATTCAGTTTTTAGATTCATCTTTTAGTTCTAATTCTATTTTCTTATAACTCTTTCCTGTGGTCTGAAAGTTGAAATTTTGCTGATAGTTTAAGGAAATCTAATGTACCTAGTCAATCTATAATAGAATCGTGATCATACGGGGGTGGTTAAAATTATGTTTATTTGTGTTACTTCTAGAAAGCGGTCAACGGACTCGTTTCAATGAAACCCCCTATACAGGGACGCGCCAAGTATCTTCGGCGCCGTCGTGGGAAATACTGATAGGCGCCTTTAGTCTATATGTAGCGCACTGTCTAGACGACCGTATGCGCGTTTACGGCCTTGGCACCGTTGTGCGCCACACGAACTTGCCAATATGGAGGCGCGTCCCTGCCTATACAGGGTGTTTCTTAATAACACTCTAATATTTACCCCATTCTTGGGTCCATTTTCAGAAAAAAACGTCATATGAACATAATGTCCTAAACGTCTTAACTGTTGAGATACAAGGTGTCTCCTTTTTTATTAATATACAGGGTGTCCGCTAAGTAATGGGACATGAAAAAACTACAGACTCCTCACGTAAAAATATTAGGATTTTATTATACTTACCTATCGAAAGTTGATATTAACTGAGATACACGGTGTTAAAGTTAAAACTTCATTTTTGTTTTTCTCTAATAACTTTGACAGAAACCAACGGTTTTTTACAAAATTTGGCAATTATTGTTTTTTTAGGACGAGAAACTGATTTTTTGGTGAAGTTTTAATGTACAATGTACTGCGGCATTTTTTGCACGTTTAATAGGTCATAACTTTTTTGTGCCTCCATGTATTTAAGTTTTTAATGAAAATAATGCTTTTCTCATATTTATTACGTAAAAAAGGTACACTAATTTCAGGTCGCCCAGAGTTACCGTTTCGGAGATATATGCATTTATATTGTTTAGTGCCTATTATTAATTTGCAAACAAATTTTTTTTAAAGTAACCTATGAGAAAACAAATGAAATTTAGAGATGCAGTTGCTATGAAACCTCCATGTTGTTATTTGTTTGTTGATTATTGTGTTTCGGCATTGTTACTTAACTTAGGATAAACTCAAAAATGAAACATTTTTTTACACAGCTATTTTACAATAATCAACAAGCAAATAACAACATAGAGGTTTCATAGCAACTGCATCTCTAAATTTCATTTGTTTTCTCATAGGTTACTTTTAGAAAAAAATTTGCATATATCTCTGAAACGGTAACTCTGGGCGACCTGAAATTAGTGTACCCTTTTTACGTAATAAATATGAGAAAAGTATTATTTTCATTAAAAGCTTAAATACGCGGAGGGCCAAAAAAGTTATGACCTAATAAATGTGCAAAAAATGCCGCAGGCAGCGCCCCCTACATGTACATTAAAATTTCACAAAGAAATCAATTTCTCGTCCTAAAAAAACCATAATTGCCAAATTTTGTAAAAACCGTTGGTTTCTGTCAAAGTTATTAGAGAAAAACAAAAATGAAGTTTTATCATTAACACCCTGTATCTCAGTTAATATCAACTTTCGGATATTGGTAAGTATAATTAAATCCTAATATTTTTACGTAAGGAGTCTGTGATTTTTCCATGTCCCATTACTTAGCGGACACCCTGTATACTGCTCTAGATATTTTTGTGAAATTTGGTACACAATTTCTATTCATCAAGAGGCATTTTATGATCTATAAATAACATGTTTTTTATTCCGACCAGTGGCGTTCGTGCGGAAATTGCCCTCGGTGTTTTTGAAGAAAATAAGGGCATGCCACATCTTTTTATTTTTGAAATTCTCATTCCTTGATGAGCAAATGTCATCTCTTGATTTTTTGTCGTTTGACGTACAGTTTTCGTAGAAAAAATGAAATTCATTCATTTGCACTCTGTTGTGAAATTAGTAATTAACAAAGATTAAAAAGGATCTAGTAGGTAAGAAGCAAATTTTGTTTTGTAAACATCAACAGTTTTGACAGTTGTCTACCTAGTCTAGTTGTCACTTTAAGTCATTAACCTTAACAAATTATTTAAAAAACATGAAAGTTTTTAACACCCTGTATCTCAAAAGTTAAGGATACATGTTAGAATATCCTCCTTAAATATTAGCATGTTATTAAGAAACATCCTGTATATTATGAACGAAAAGAGTTACACAAAAAGCAGTTTTATGTTTCATTGTTAGTTACTTTTTGGTGCCCAAGTTGCAGAAACTGCTGTTATTTAATTATTTCTAAATAAAATAAAAAAGTTATCACACAAATTATGGGTTTTTATAATTTTTTGATATATTTTAGTGGAAAACATGAGAATATGTCGGTTATAGTGAAATGTGGAAACGAAGATGGTGGAGTTAAAGAAGATTTAGCAAAGAAATTAAATTTGTTTGAAAAAGAGAGCGAAATGTTCGGACGAACTTTTCCGGCCATGTATGAAATTTTAGGTATGGCTGATATCAGTGTCGGCTCGTGATGTAGAAGCGCAGTGGTTGCACTGATTGGTATAACATGGAAATCAAGATCAGATTTTTCAAAAATAAATTAGTTTAAATTGACACACTGTATTATATTCCGCGATTCTTAAACGGCGTCCGAGTAAGAGTGTTTTAAATTCGGAATAATTTTGGAAAAAATGGATTTGTACGGGGTGTCCCATTTTCGACACTTTTATAGGGTATCTCCGTAATTGTTAGTGCTATCAAGAAAGTAATGTAGGTGTCATGTGCTCTATTTGGGTCAAACTTAAAATGGTAAAATCAAAATTTGAATATTTTCGCTCGCTTAAGAGATACGGGGGAAAATCAAAAAATTGACAATTTCAAAATTGCCCTATATTTTCTTAGTTAAAGGAGATATAGAAAAATGTTTTATACAGAAGTTTATTTATACTGAATGTTGAATAATATGTCGTTTTCAGAATAAGTATACGGGGTCAGGTAAAAAAGTTATCAGACCTAACCTCATTTTTAAAAATGGAACACCCTGTATATTTTAATATAAAAAGATGTTATTTTAAATTCTGCTTTCAAATATATAACACACCATGGATGATATTGGTTTCCTAGGCGATTTATTTAAACTTTATTACTTTGAAACGAAATTAAAGATTCAGATTAAGCTAAAATATAACGGGAATCATCGCAAATGTTCGGAATAAGTCCTTAAATGATTTCCGGATAGCGAACAAAATATACATTTGCGCCGTTTCTTCGTTTTTTTTTTTCACTTTGTATATAAACTGATATCATATCAAATTTTTCAAAATGTTGATAGGTCATTTTCGCAAATGAATATAATGAAATTGACGTTAAATGTTAATAGTCAATATATTTGTTTCTAGGATATTATTATCATTTGTTTCATGGTCTACTGTGGTTTAAAGTAATAAGAGAGAGATATTAAAACTATTTAAATAATTAAATAATTTTTTTTTTCATTTGTTAATAATGACAGCGTTAAATTAAAAAAAGACCAACATTGATACGATCAGCACAACTGGAGATATAAAATTTCTAGTATGAGAAGAGAGAAAATTCAGTAAATTATCAAAAATTCATATGTGGATATTTTAGAAAATAAATTATTTTCAGCAAAATCCTGAAATACGTGAATATAAAAAAGTATGAACATAAGTTATAAAAAAATTTGCGAACGATTCTAAAATGTCAAGTGTGCGATTTGTAAAAATTTTGTAACAATTTGCTTAGCATCTGTCGAGAAATATTAAATTATCCCTACCGGAGCCACTACGATCAACGTCTTTCCAAGGATACCACATTTTTTAACACATTCGGAATGACAAAAAATACAGTTTGTGCATTTTTACCTGGTTTCATGATAGTTGATCTTAATAGTAGTTTATTGTACGTAAAAGGCGAATGAGGAGCGTGAATCGCACTTTACATATTGCTAGCTGCTTAGAACTAATTTCTCCAGTCTCGTCCCAGAAAGCTTACACATGGATAATTTATTTTTCAGGAGAACATTTCATTTTATCCTCGAAATGCTTATACACCTCCCTTCGTCCTCATTCTATAATAATTTTGGAGGATTTGACAACTTATGGTTTTGACGTATTGCCAAGACATATTGGATTTGATTTAGAACACTGTTTTTTGGTTGTCGAAAAAATGGCACTTATGCATGCAGCATCTGTAATTATGTATGAAAAAGTAAGACCTATAAACCACATATATATAAACAGTATATTGCCAATACGAACGTTCCAAAATACAAAAAGTGTCCCCGCTATGGGAGATGGAGCGGGCCTATTGTGTTTGTGCAGTAGGATGGAAATTTTATCGATCGCGTCAGAGCCGGCCCGACATTATTTGTTTGTTGTTATTCGTCGCCATCTTTGGTTCTGGATGCTTTTTCAAATTACAGAATAAAACAATTTTTGTAAAGGAGTTTTTAATTTGTGGTGATTCGATTCGCTGTTTGGTGGGTTAGTGACTTGTTTTTTTTAAGATGAAAGGACACAAGTACATGATGCTTTTTTGCAAAAGTCGTGGATCAATACCAAGTGGATCAATACCAGATATTGCCATATATACGAAAATATTTTGCTTATCACATGATCCGATCGAGTGTCACCCGTATACAATATAATATATATGTGGTCACTACCTACCTAACCTTAAAATTAATGTATTTTTAATTTGGTGCATTAGTAGCTGATAATAATTCTCAAAATAGTCAAATATAGTCATTCATTCTTAATTCTTGGTTCAGAAAAAAGTGAGGTTAAAAAACATACGACGTCGATTAAAGTTACAATAAAGCTCATCGTGTCGATTGTTACAAATATTCGGACGGAATTTGGCACCATCAGGGCACCGTCGGGTCATCATATCGTCAGAAATCGTATGCATGGAACGCTGTCTTAAATCGAACTAATCGAAATTTTCATTGCAATATTTTTCCTAACTAACCAGTGAAATTTACATTAAAAAGTTGAAATCCGGTCCTGTCGAATGTTTACTTTCACAAGGAAATTTCCGAACTGCACCAACTCACAACGCCCCCTTCGATGCCCATAGCGGGGACATAATTGCAGATGGAATTAGCAATATACTGTATATACAGTGTGTCTACTTAAGTTCGACTCATATGAAAAACTTTTTTATTGTTTGTTTTATAAAAAAAATTATTCTTGATGAAAAGATCTGCATGGTCCAAAACTTAAAATGCCAACATCAGATGTCAATTTTTTAAAGCCGTATACGATGTTTGTCAAAAAATATCAATATCAACTCAAGAGTAAAGTACCTTTATTTTTTACAATACAGAAGAATGTTATAAAGTAAAGTTATTTTGAATTTTAAGTTATATTCAGATATGCAATTCCAGCCATTTAGCATAAAAATTAAATTTATAATTACAAATAATTTATAATGTAAATGTAAATAATCACCAAATCTAATTTGTATGCTAAATGGCTGGAATTGAATATTTGAATATAACTTATAATTCAAAATAACTTTACTTTATAACATTCTTCTGTATTGTAAAAAATAAAAACTTTACTCTTCAGTAAAATTTATATTTTTTTGACAAACCTCGTATACGGTTTAGAAAAATTGATATCTGATGGTGGCATTTTAAGTTGTGAACCATGCAGAACTTTTTGTGAAGAATAACTTTTTTTCATAAAACCAGCAATAAAAAATGTTTTCCATATGAGTCGAACTTAAGTAGACACACTGTATATAATATGTACTATAAACCATCTATACATAAAGCGAGGGATGAATTTGACAACTTGCGCTATTACTTAACGTTCAGCGCTCTAAAATCGCTTACTGAAACGCATCATAAATTTCTTGACTGTTAATTTTAGGATCCATCATTGGTAAAGCACTACTCTGAAGGGCTCTATGGTAGCAACCCATTAACAAGAGAGTGGGTAGCGGCGGGTTATAAAGGATTGATAGATGCTTGTTCCAGATGGCCTGGTAATTATTTTTTTGTAAAAAGAACGGTGATTGTGTTGAAATGAATTTGTTCCTTTGGATAAAGACACTCAATAATGTTATTATCCTTTGTTCAAAATAACAATTTTTTTTCAATACATTTCGGAAGCTAAAGGTGCATTTACACATGCATGGATTTAGTGGCGCCATCAGTGGTCGCACCAGTTCTATTTGCTCGCCAGTGAAGGTTTACACTTTGTTGATTTCATTTTTCATTTGTTCATTTTTATAGTGTTTTTCACAGTGCGCATTATGTCGAGTGAACTTTCCGAATCCTGTAAAATAGTCGCTGAACTTATAGTGGAAAAAAAGATAAAAGAAATACAGAAAAAGAAGCGACGAAAAGGCCGTGTCTGGGTTCAACCACTGCTTTGGGTGCACATCCCATAAGCACGGATAAGATTCATACCCTTCAAGAAATTTGATTGTCAGTTCTGGTCCAGTAGCCATAATAAACTATATAAACTACAATGAACAAAAATTAAAAGCGCAACCTAAACGAAAATCAAACTAAAAACTGGCGAGCGGTCTCCGACGTGCAAACACTTGTTTATACTTGCAAGTTTTGATTTTCTAAACGAATTTGTCACCACTGGCGCCAGTGATTTCAGATGGATGCAGACTTTTTTGGTCTATGCTGCAAAAATAAATTTTTAAGTAAGTCGATGTTTACACTTGCTAATTTTATTTACTGGCGCGCCAGTTTTTATTGGCGCCACTGCCATGCATGTGTAAATGCACCTTAATGCAAAAAGTAACAAGTGTAAAATAAAAAAAGACCGACATCGATCCGATCAGTACAACTGGAGATAATAAATTTCAAGTATGAGAAGCTTAGAGAAAATCCAGCAAAATATCAAAAATTCATGTCTGGATATTTTGGAAAATATATTTTTTTCAATAAAATCCTGAAATACGTATGACTTAATTTTATGTATTGTAAATTGTAAAAATGTTTTCGGATGATTCTATAATTAATTGGTGTGAGCTTTGTAAAAGAATGAGCCAAATAGTATTTGTGGTTTTATTTTCATAGGCTTTGAAAAATATGGCTACAAGCTTCAAGCTTTGGGGGAGGAAGCTTTGGAAAGAGGCTTTGAGGCTCAACGGCGAAGATTAGGAGGATTTAACGTTTTGAATCATGGCGATCTTTGGGTTAATAATATGATGTTCTCCTACCATCCAAATGGAAAGCTTAAAGATATGAGATTTGTACGTTTATTGTTCTTAAAAAAGATTAATCTTTTCTAATGCGTTTAATAAGTTATTTTGGAAATTTGCAGCTTATTTTAAACCAACTAACGAATTTTTTTTAAGATCGACTTTCAAATGAATATATTTACGAGTCCGGCCATTGATCTTCACTATTTCATAGCGACGAGTACGAAAATTCAAGTCAAGCTGGATCATATCGAGATAATTTTGGACCACTATTATGCCCAACTTATAGCGAACTTGGCTAAAATGCAATATTCTTTGGAACGAGTACCTACTAGGGAACAGTTTAAAAAAGACTATAACTTTAGAGCGTTTTATGGTAATGTATAAACTAAACATAACAAATTATACTTACAAGCTACAAGGGACTTTTTTGGAATTATATTTTTTAACATAATCTTCAATGACCTTATTCTCTATTCTATTAGAAAAAAATATTCCTCTTGTCCTTTAAAATATACAGGTTATTCTAAAAGATATGGTCAACGTTAGGCATATAATATGCATAACAATCTATATATGAAACTTTTTTTGGTGCATAAACGAACCACTGGTAATAAGAAACACCATTAATTTTTTTTAACTTTGAAAACATGACACATGCAAATGTACGTTGCATCTTCCACGAATATAAATCGTATGGACATCCTGCATCTCCTTCGTGCCCTAGTTGCATGATAAGGCTATAAAATTGATTATCAAATCGTATCTCTTCCAAAGGAGGACGAACATTTCTAATATTTTGTAATTTTTCAGTTTTTATTAGGCGTAAGGCTATATATGACTTAAATTCAAATTGGGACATTTTTGTATCGTAAACAATGTTATACAATTTCCCAGCATCTACTATCTATAGAATTACACCACCACTATTTTTTTTAGCAATCCCATTATCGTGGAGGTGTACTCCTCCCATAAATTTATTATATTGGGCGATGACGTTGGGTTGAGTAACAATATCTCTTTTTTTGCATCCTATCATAACGCTTTACTCTGGTTATTGGTTTCACGTTATGAACATTACTGCAAGCTGTGACTGTTGAATTGTCCGTCAAAATAATAATTAATTACTTTTAAAGCTATATATATTTGAGCTTCCATAAGTGCAATACGTTTATCTATATAGTAATATGAAACTATTTTTTCTAACGAAGAACAAAGACAGAAAATTCTAACAAATATTTCATATATTTACGGTGCATATTAAAATTTTTGAAAAAAACAATC
The DNA here is from genome assembly GCA_963991005.1 of Barypeithes pellucidus. Taxonomy (NCBI): domain Eukaryota; kingdom Metazoa; phylum Arthropoda; class Insecta; order Coleoptera; family Curculionidae; genus Barypeithes; species Barypeithes pellucidus. Next base: position 13,980,927 of record OZ022556.1, read on the forward strand.
AAGGTGTAGTATAATTTTTTTCTTTTATGCTAGCATGTCAGAATATTGTTTCGAATAAAAATAATTGCAGATCTTTTTTCTATAATAATGCAAATATATTATTAGTATGGTGCGTTTATGCACCACTGGGATGAAATGGGTTAAAAGCAAACTTTTTTTATGTATTGCAATTTTTGGTTGTCTGTTTAAAGATATGAGCGCCTCTTTAACTAACCTAATACATTTTTAATAATATATCATATACAGGGTGTTCATTTGAAAACTTCCCACCACGGATTTATCGAAAACCACTGATTAAAAGAAAAAACGCCGTGACACGTCAAGAGATTTGCCAAAGGGGACAACTTTTTAACAAAAACTACTTCACCCCCTTTTACCCTCTGGCCCCCGGGGTCATCCCCTTAAAAATTTTAAATGACAAGGGGTAGCAAGTAATTGCTTGTTTGAAAGGTCTTTCAAGTGCTTTATTTTGACGTTTGATTTCTGAAAAATCTTTATTTATCTTAATTTGTTCAGATAGAAAAAAAAGCACACGAAAATATCACTTTTTATTTCAATAAGTGTGCAAAATATTGCCCGTTATTGGCCAAACAATGATATAGGCGATTTTCAAATTCCTGACGGACATTTTCAAAAACATGTTGTGGGAGATCATGGCAGCTTTCGGTGATGCGTTGACGAAGTTCATCCAAACTGTTAGGTTGGGGAGTGAACACAATAATTTTCAAATGGCCCCATAGAAAAAAGTCTAATGGCGTCAAGTCAGGAGATCTAGCAGGCCATTCTATAGGCCCTCTTCGCCGTATCCATTTATCTGGAAACTCGTCGTCTAGCCATTGCCGAACCGGAAGAACATAATGAGGAGGAGCGCCGTCTTGCTGGAAATATATTTCAGCCTCATCAAGTATAGGGTTTCCATCGTCTTCGATTTGGTTTTCAATGGTTTCAGTGATAAGCGGATTGATGGTATTTTCCAACATATCTAAATAAATGCCTCCATTTAAATTTCCATTAATAAACAATGGCCCAATCACTTTGTTTCCTAAAATGCCTGCCCATACATTAATTTTTTGGGGGTACTGAGTATGCCCTTCTACAAAAGCATGAGGATTTTCATTGCTCCAATACCTGCAGTTATGCTTATTAACAAATCAATTTAGATAAAATGTGCATTCATCACTGAAGCAGATATTCTTTACATGAATGGTATTATCATTAATCGCTGTAGTCATTTGTCCACAAAACTCAACTCGCCTATCGAAATCATCTTCGGTTAACTCTTGCAATATTTTCATTGTGAATGGATGAAATTTATGTAATTTAGTAACTGTGTGTACAGAGCCTAATGACATACCAGTTGCATCAACAATTTTGCGTAATGAAGTATTAGGATTTATGGCAAAATGACCCAAAACTTCAACTTGAGCGGCTTCATTTAAAACTCTACGATGATTACGTTTTTTATTTGCAACAGATCCAGTTTGAGTAAATTTAGTAACAAGGTCCAAAACATACCTATGCGAAGTTATCTTTTCCGGATGTCTGGCGTTAAATGTAACGGCAGTTTGCCGTTGTTGATTTTGGGCACCATAAATTAGAATCATTTCCACTCTTTCCGCTAGTGTGTAAACCATTTTGGAAGTAAAATTGAATCAATAAATTAATTTTGACTATCCCAAGATTGTCACAAAGGTAACTGACAGCAAATTAAATTGTTTCTTTCCCTTAGCAACTATAAAAAACTAAACAGGTATAAGAATAAAAACAGTTCGCCCATGTTATCTGTGCTGATAAAAAGAAGGCGGTAAAAGTTTTTCTAATTTTCTCGAAAACGAATCGACCGATTTTAAAAAATCAAACGTCAAAATAAAGCACTTTGAAAGACCTTTCAAACAAGCTATTACTTGCTACCCCTTGTCATTTAAAATTTTTAAGGGGATGACCCCGGGGGCCAGAGGGTAAAAGGGGGTGAAGTAGTTTTTGGTTAAAAAGTTGTCCCCTTTGGCAAATCTTTTGATGTGTCTCGGCGTTTTTTCTTTAAATCAGTGATTTTCGATAAATCCGTGGTGGGAAGTTTTCAAATGAACACCCTGTATACAAATTAGCAGTAACGAATTGAATAAATGGCAAAATAATAAGAAGAAATGTAATTGTTATATCATAGAATGTTCTCAATATGGGTACCGTGAATCAATTCATTTGTTTTGGCCCAATATACTTAACGCATAATTATTGACCATGCCTTATAAGGCACCCTTGTTAATCCGCAGAACAGAAACAAACGATTTTTAGGTCTAATGGGTGCCGCAACTGTCTTAGCGTTTGTCAAAGCTGCCGAAGGACGGACAGACGCATCTTTCGAGAATATAATCAAAGATGAAAGTGAGGAAGGATTTAGGTATCACGCTTATAATAACGAGAGGTATCGAAAACACATGGAACATCTTCTTCCTTATTATGATAGGTTTGGAATACTGGATTAGTTTTAAGAACTAAAAATGTACCATTGTCTTACAAGGAAGAAAATAAAAATTGGGGAAGTTATTTTAAATTTTTACCTTGTTTAACTTTTAATATACAGAATCATAGGGATTATATTTAAATATGTGATTTCTTATGAATCCTAGAGGAAGCCTACATACCTTTTATTTCAAATCGATTGTCTAGATTCTAGACTCTAGAGACTTAGATAAACATGGACAAGTCGGTATTAAAATTAAAAACAACGTAATTTACAACTTAATTTTTGAAAGCTATACAGGGTGTCCGAGAACATGTGGGAAATCTCCCGGATATGAAGAAAACACGTGAAAAGAATACTATAGGTTCATATAAACTTCTTTCGTATCGGCCTCCTCTTCGGAGATATGGGCTCCCAAAGAGCACCAATGGAATCAAGTTTTTTACACATAATTATTGAACCACCTGGTATATTTCAATTATTTTTTAATATGATGTATACCAGGTAAGATCCGTCAAATTACTACCCAAGAAACTGTTGTGAATTACTCACAGCTGCAGGGACGGACTAGCTGTAACACTCATGTGCCCATTTTTTTAACGCCTTGTATGATAAGAACTTTGGACAACGTTTTTTAAATACCTTTAACTATTAACTAAATATTAAGTACTCTTCATTCCTGTCGCTAATCCTAACCGTTTTCGAGGAAACGTCATTTTATTTGCACTGATCCCCCTATCTTCTCACGGGTTAAATATGAAAATGCGGAATTTTGACGTTCATCATTTCATAGGAACAAAGATGGATCTCTTACCGAGATACGCCAAATACATGATGTAATTAAAATGACGTTTTCTCGAAAACGGTTAGGATTAGCGACATGAATGAAGAGTGCTTAATTTTTAGTCAATAGTTAAAGGTATGTAAAAAATATTGTCCAAAGTTCTCATCATACAGGGCGTAAAAAAAATGGGCCCATGAGTGTTACAGCTAGTCCGTCCCTGCAGCTGTGAGTAATTCACAACAGTTTCTTGGGTAGTAATTTGACGGGTCTTACCTGGTATACATCATATTAAAAAATAATTGAAATATACCAGGTGGTTCAATAATTATGTGTAAAAAACTTGATTCCATTGGTGCTCTTTGGGAGCCCATATCTCCGAAGAGGGGGCCGATACGAAAGAAGTTTATATGAACCTATAGTATTCTTTTCACGTGTTTTCCTCATATCCGGGAGATTTCCCACATGTTCCCGGACACCCTGTATATACAGGGTACACCAAGTAAAGTGGCCTATTAGAAGTATCTCGAGAACTAAATGAGATTTTATTTTGAAAATTTGGCTGTGGCTATAAGAGATGGTTTTCTACGTTTATAAAATATTTTGGATGGTGCGGTGTTGCCGGATCATACCGAAAGTGGTAGCAACTTCGCAATTTTAAATGAATTACCCAATATATTATATTTTTTTTGGAATCTAGGTAAAAATCTAGAACAGTTTTCTGTAATATCATATACCTATATTTAAGAGTTTTTGAAATCTTGTGATTTTTTAACGCCGTATCGGGACCTAAAAATAAAATCATATCTTCTTAGCGGTTACAGCTAGAAAGCTGAAATATTGACAATAGTTTCAAGACCATAGGAATTTTATAATTTCGAACAGTATTTAATTAGTTTTATACAGGGCGTCTCCATAACAATATTTCTGAGGGAGATAAATTATTCCAAAAATCTTCTTTTCTTTTAAATGGGACACCCTGTATTTGATATGTTTTGCCAATGAAGGATCGAATTTTCTGTCTAATGATATAAAGTGTTCCTATACCTATCTTCAATATTTTCGTAATACCTATAGCGAAATTAAAAAAGTATCTTCTATTATATTAAAATATATTTTTTGTTAGTTGGCTGTGGAATGGATTCATAGGAACAAATTAATGAAAAATCCATTTGACGTTATTAATCTGTTGTTTTAAAAAAACAGTTAACAAATAAAAAATTTATTAATAAACAAATAAACAAAATTAAAATTACGCAACAACACCAATAAAATAACTTATAATTAAATTGTTGGCTCTTAAACATTCATGAATTGTGATGATATTCATTTGTCACCTTTTTCATTTCTTCCCCTTCTAGAGACCCCAGAGCTGTTCTTACTCGATTTTCTAAATCTTCCCTTATTGTGACGGGTGTCTTGTATACTATTTCTTTAATCCTACCCCATAGATAAAAATCGAGGGGGGTAAGATCCGGAGACCTTGGGGCCATTTCCATGGACCTCCTCGGCCAATCAACTTTTTGAGAGTCACAGGAGCTGCATCAAGATGAAGTTCATTAAATTTTCTGCAAGTTCTAGATAAAACTCTCACACTCCTCATGAATATAAAATAAACTTAAAATATCTAATCTCTAATAATGTGAATTAGCCATTTTTATTACAATAACACAGACATAACGTCAAATGGACCAGCCAACTACCAAAAAATATATTTTTATAAGATTATTTTTAAATTTCGCTATAAGTCCGAAATTATAGAAAACACTTCACACTCAAACACTCATTAGATAGAAAATTCGATTCTCCATTAGCAAAACATATCAAATACACTGTGTCCCATTTAAAAAGAAGAAGATTTTTGCGATAATTCATCTTCCTCAGAAATATTGTTATTGGGACGCCCTGTATAAAACTAATTCAATACTGTTCAAAATTATAAAATTTCGATTATGATATTATACCGAAAACTGTTCTAGATTTTTACCTAGGTTCCAAAAGAAATATAATATACTATAGGGTAATTCATTTAAAATTCCGAAGTTGCTACCACTTTCGGTATGATTAAACAATACCGCACCATCAAAAATATTTTATAAACGTAGAAAATCATCTCTTATAGCCAGAGCCAAATTTTCAAAATTAAATCTCATTTAGTTCTCGAGATACTTCTAATAGGCCACTATACTTGATGTACCCTGTATACATCTATATATCATAAAAATCAGGTACAGAAATCAGGGCCGTATATAGACTTTTCGAAACAGAGGGGTTCTAGCGAGTGGGTGGTGGTCCACAAGAAGATTATAAAATCAAAAGAGGTCTGTTGTCAACAAAGTTTGAGAAATGCAGGTTTAGATAATCCCCAATCAAATCCACAGCTTTGCCACTATGCTTGTAACGTTAATTCATACTTTGCAACAAAGATTGCCGCAATGTAAATAGCTATTTTCATACAACAATACATACTTATATGATTTTCAATGGCGATACACCGTATGGGGTCTGACTTTAGCGGTCTTTGTCCAAGTTTTTAGACGGTCGATTTTTAAAAAAAGTATGTATTTCTCTAAGACACCCAAGGAGTAATCATTTTAATAATAATAACCTTTTCTATAACGCCTTGATTGCAATTATCGATTAAAAATCTCTGCGTTTTACCTTGTTTTGGCAAAAGTAGATTAAAAATAAAACTCATTCATTTAATGAAATAATTAAACATTTATTTACACCTATTGATAACTAACATAAACGAAAATATAATAAATACTTATTCTACCGAAAATTACATTGTAATACATTGTAATAGTATTGCATTCAAGTTATTAAACATTTAAAAATTGTATTATTACTTGTTTGCTTACCTTTTCTGGTGAATTTCTAGGAACAGTTTTAGAAAAGTATTCATAAAGTAAATAAATACATAAAAGTACATCACATCTATTTTCCTTAAACACCTAAAATGACTAGAATTCGTAGGTTGTCTACAGGCTGAATTTTCAACACACCGATTGGTGAGTATAAATATGGCGAGACGAGCCCGAGACGCGCCAACAACGAGCGTGGTTCGTCATATTGGTACTGGCTGTGAGCTTCGGACGCGCCCACGACGAGCCTGCCACGAGCCTCCTGAGGAAGGCTCGTCAGAGGCTCGCAGCGATCCATTTTCTGTTGGTTTTTATCTCGAGGATATGGCACGTCTAGTGGAACGGGTTTGTGACTAGCTCGTAAAGAAGTTCTGTTTCCAGATCGCTTTTTATAGCATATAGAGTGGTCCAAAGAAGGCATAAATATCGCCATGTTTATTTGAAACCAATAATTGTCCTTTTTCTTAAATAATAAAGACTTTCTTTATTATTATTATTTAGTAGAGACCTACAAATTATTTTCTAATATGAGGGACCCGAGGGGTGGACCACTGGGGTATTTTATTGTACCAGTAAAGGGTATTTTTTGGGAATTTATTAAAAAAAGGTCGTTTTTTATGGTATTTATGATGAGTATTTTGAGGTATGTAAAGCATATCTTTGTAGGTATTAATGGTGTGACTGTGAATAAATACCCTTGCATCGACACGCCTATAACGGTCTTATTCTAACTTCACCAGCCGAGATTTTACAAGTCGGTCGACTTCACCCTGCCGGTCAAGTTCACCCCAACTTAACATTAAAAATGCACTATGATGTGATAAAAAAAAACATGTTAAAAAGGCCGTATTAGACTAGGCAATTTTTTCTCTTACGCCAGCAATTATAATGGCACGTATTCATGCGCAGTAAACCGTTCTCGATCAGCTGGAGCATTGTCAACGAGTCAGAACAGCAGTTGGTACTGTCGAAATCCCTAAAATACCCCCAGAATTAGAGATAGGCAAACCTGTTCGTTTTGATTACCAGTTAAAGCAGCTACTGCTATTTACAAATAGGATGTGCAAAAAGTTGCTGAATTAGCAGTCCATAAGTTTAATAAAGAATGTAAACTGCTAATTTAAGTACCAGTGGGTTTAAATGGCCATTACCTGTTCATACCTGGTTCGGCCAAATAAAAAACAGTTAAAAATAACAGAATAATCCATGTCTACCCAATTGCGCCGGCAAGGGCAATTAAAATGGCGCCTGCCCCATTTCTGGTAATGAGAGACAGCTGATCGGGAACAGTGTAGTGCGCATGAATCCGTGTCATTTTAATTGTCAGAAGAGTAGAATTTCTGACTGTAGTACGGAGAACGGTGTACTGCGCCTGAATCCTTAAATTATAATTGCCATTGCTGGCGCCATAAAAATTCCCGAGTGTAATAAGGCCTTAAACAAAATTTATTTGTGGCAAGAAAAAAAGTTTTACACTAATCGAATTATAAAATTTGTTTCATTTGTTTAAAAAAATAATAATAAATATACATAGTTAGTTAAAAAATTGCTAAAAATTCCCCCCATACGGTACTATATACTCGGTGGCCCAGAAGTCCGGAATGAAATTAATATAGCCTTAACCTGTAACTTTTGGGGAAAACGCTCGGGCACGTCAATTTAGTTTTATATATGCTCACATTTTGACGTTATTCGTTTGTGTTTTTTTAGACATTTGTCAAAGATATGACGACATCGATCTTGTTTTTTAAATAGAAACATACAGTTTGTGATACATCATTTGCAAGCTAATATCTCGTAGAGTATGCTCATAAATTTTAGCGCGATTCTGTCAAGCTATTTCAAAATGGCGACTGTTAAAAGTTTTTAAGAAATCTCTATTTAAATAAGCGGAAATTATAAATCATTTATGGTTTTTTTACCTTTCAAGGTAAGAAATCTTCATTGTGTCGCGTTCAGAAGATTTCTTACCTTCAAAGGTAAAAAAACAAACAATTTCCGCTTATTTAAATAGAGATTTTTTTAAACTTTTAACAGTCGCCATTTTGAAATAGCTTGACAGAATCGCGCTAAAATTTATGAGCATACTGTACGAGATATTAGCTTTCAAATGATGTATCACAAGCTGTATGTTCTATTTAAAAAAAGATCGATGTCGTCATATCTTTGACAAATGTCTATAAAATAACAAACGAATAACGTCAAAATGTGAGCATATATAAAACTAGATTGACGGTCCGAGGGTTTTCTCCAAAAGTTACAGGTTAAGGCTATATTAATATTATTATGGGCAACCCTGTAGAAATTTAAATAACACACGGTTCCAACTTACTGTTTTACAGTTTTATAATGTAAGAGAGTTACATTGATTTTTTAAAATGTTTGGCTGTTTAGAGACGACCAAAGCACGGAATTGAATTGGACCACTGGTCGCCTTAAAACGTCCATCCTAAGACCAAACTTATTCATCATATAGACAACCTATCCTAATATTCGTATTGCTGATATTTCCTTAAATTTGATTTTATTTACAGAGCCCAAATCACTATCCAAATTAATTACCGACTATTCAAAAAAATACCTACAAATTAATAAGCTATTACTTAATAATGAACCAATTTTAATAATTTAATTTAACTGATAGAAAACAGTTTCTAGAGTTCATTGCAGAGTGGTTTACGTCCTGATATGTCTAATTGTAAGATGAATGCAAATTTTCTAAAATTTTGACCTACCTTAAACACAAATTGAATTTAATTAATTTTTTGAACTACACGAATTAGTAATTAGTGATATATATCTGAGTTAGGCACTCTCCCAAAAGTATCGCCATACCAGTCGAGGTAACAAAGCAATTAACGTTTCTTCTAAACATTTTTGTTAAGATCAAACACAAGCACTATAGTAGGGTGAAATTTTTCTAGGCGTTTTAAATGTAGAAAGAAAAAAAGTAATAAGAAAATGCGTTAGGTAAAACATATTTTTATTTATTTTTTAATTTTACACAAAGAAATACAACTTTTGGAAAATAAGAAAGGTTTTCTTAGTGTGTATAGCTGTCGGATCTATACAGTCCCTTGTCTAAGTACAGTCCACTACTAATACTACCAAAGCCATCTACGAGCTATCAAGAAAACCGAATGATGTCAAATACTACTACCGCCATCTACGAGTTATCAAGAAAACCGAATGATGTCTAATACCGCTACGCCATCTACGGCTACGTCATTAGGCGCAACCAAGGCGAGAACAATAGTTAACTGTTTTATGACGAGAACGAATCGAGCCACGAGACTGACAAGTTGGCATTCTTCATATTTTCAGTGTTTTTTAGTTTAAATCCTGAAATAAAGTGGTTTAAAATCATATCGAGTATCATTTATCGAAATGTACAACATTTATCGACCCTACACAATAGTGCTTAAATGTAAAGTCCATTCTTCGGTTCTTAATTGTAGAAAATTGATCAATATTATTTCTTAAATAGTCCACCGTCAACTATTCATTTTAACTTAATAAATATATAATATTAAAATAATAAAACATACACGCTCGAATTTCTAACTAGATGCACAAACAGGCAACAGCGCGATGCACACAAAAATTGTGCGCCATTTCCATGTTAAATCGCCATAGCCCCGCTATCCCCCGCTGCCACCCGCCACCAGTTACTACAAATAAACTGCACTACTTATTATTCTTGTTAAGAAACACATCCAAGCAACCTCTATGCCAAATCCGGATAGTAGCAATGTGATAGAAGGTACATACGTTATGATCGGATCCGTTTACTGTGGCCACCGCCTTCAAAACGATATTAACAGGGAGTGTCTTCGCAATATATTCGACAATGACAAAACAACTATAATCGGAGGAGATCTGAATGCAAAAAATCGAAACTGGAACTGCAGAATGACCAACCCCAGAGGGCTGGTGCTATACAATAATTCTGATGTTTTTGATTACCATATATTACCACCAGAGGGCCACACACACCTAAGCGCTAACGGTTTACCGGAACTACTAGATATATTCGTGATCAAGAACACAGATCGTATATCACAGCCGAAAGTAATCAATGATCTAACATCTGATCATCTCCCAGTGATAATCGAATATGGTGACCCACGCAGGAGGGGTATTAGCGTCATAACCAAAACCAAAACTGACTGGAAAAAATTCCAGGCACAGCTGGAGGGTTGCGACGTTATCGCTCCCCTTGTAGGCAAACCGGACGTCGATGAGGCTGTGAATGTGCTCACAAAGAACATACAGCAAGCACATGCTAGAGCAACATCAACTAAAACAGCTGATTACTCGAAATATGGTAACTTTAGTCAAGATCTCAAAAACGAAATAAGAGCGAAGAACCGTCTCAAGAATAGAGCATACAGAACTGGAGATCCGAGGATCAAACAACAGGCAAACCAGGCAACCCAGAAGATAAAGCAGTTAATAAGCGACTTGGAGTCCGAAAGATGGGAAAGAAAGGTAGAAAGCCTAAATATACAAGATAATAGCCTCTTCCGGATGGCAAGCTCGCTTATTAAAGGCAGCAAGACACCAATGCCGCCCATAACAACAGGCGACAACACTGTAATAACAGAGCCTCAAGAAAAAGCGGAAAAATTCGCTGAAGCGCTCTACGAGCAATTCAGCGAAAATCCGGCTACAGATAAAGCCCTAGAAAATCGGATTAACAGGACTGCCGACATATATAAAAGCATGGATCATCCTCCCGAACCAAACCTGCAAGAAATCACAGCAGAGGACGTCAAAAAGATCATACATTATGTGAAGGTCAAAAAAGCTCCCGGGCTAGACGGAATAACCAACCTGTCACTGAAAAATCTACCGGAGAAAACAATAATGGACATAGTTAACATCGCAAATGCTATGATGAAAATTGGACACTTTCCTGCCCCATGGAAACAGGCAAAAATCATCATGATAGGAAAAACAGGCCAAAACAGACGAAAATTGAGCAGCTACAGGCCAATCAGTCTTTTGTCTAACATAAGCAAGATAGTGGAACGGTTAATTTCGGGTAGGCTTTCAGCCTTTGTCGAAACTAACAACTGTCTACCAGTGGAGCAATTCGGCTTTAGAGCTAACTTGTGCACAGTAAGGCAAACGACAAGACTGGCCTCTAACATAATCAATGGATTCAATAGACGGAGGGACACAGGAGCCGTCCTATTTGATATCAGTAAGGCTTTTGATAAAGTATGGCATAACGGCTTAATTGTCAAAATGATCAGGATGGGAGTACCAAACTATATAATAAAGCTTATAGCCTCCTATCTTGAAAACCGATCTTTTAAAACATATGTTGAAGAACATTATTCAACATCTAAAATAATCAGGACCGGAGTCCCACAAGGTTCGGCAATAGCACCCATACTTTTCAATATCTTTACTTCAGATATCCCAACGCATCCGTCTAGTGAAGAATACATATACGCAGACGACACAGCGATAACAACAACGGCAAGAGACCCGAAAGAAATAATGCTGAAGCTAAAACAAAACATCATCACTCTGGAAAAATGGCTCAGCAAATGGAAAATAAAAATCAAGACCCAGGCAATTTACTTTACCAAGAACTGTTCAAGGTTCAGAAGACCGGAAGGCAGAGTCACTGTTGGAAACAAACTGATCGACTGGAGCCCGAGCGTAAAATACTTGGGACTTCATTTCGACAAACGCCTCAATTGGAAAGTAAATACAGCCAATATACTGAAGAAAGCCAATGCACAACTTGGCGCTATATACCCGATGCTTAACAAAAGAAGCAAGTTAAGCACAAGGACGAAAGTCACGATGTACAAGGTGTTCATCAGGCCGCTGCTATCATACGGGGCAGCGTCATGGTGCACACTGAGTGGACCTGACTTAAAGAAGATACAAGTAATGCAGAACAAGGTACTTAAAATAATACTGAATACATCTAGATACACTAGAAATGACATTATACACCGAGATCTCCAAATTGATACAATTTCGGAGTTTCTCGACAAACTAATCATAAAATATCATACTAAGGCGAATCTGACCAATAACGAGAAGATAGCCGCATCGCACATTCCTAAACTACCACACCACAAACACAAAATGCCTAAAGACTGGATCACTCACTAAAATCCAAACTCAAAATTATTTAAGAACTTGTTCTTCATACAATCATACTATACACAAAACACTACACGACTATTGTAAAAATACACCGCCTACCACACACCTACCGCCAACATGTTAGGAGCCCTTATATCTTGCTCATTTGATTAAATTCAAATTAGAAAGATACTAGAGCTGACACCAAACATCATCAACAACGCCTAAAGGCTTAACCCAAAAATCATACTTATGATAGACAAAAATAACACGTCGAGTGAAAGGAGTTAAAGGCTTTATACTTGACTCAAACGGTGAGTTTAGTCGGTCGGCCCGCCTCTCAGAGGCGGATCTTTTCCCTCAGAAAAGATGATGTTGATGGAGGTATAATCCCCACAAGTTGCTAAGCCCGACACTACCTTGCAGCCGCGTCTGTAAGGTGTCTGTGTGCAGATTCTCACCGGCTGTCCAAAAAAAAAATGCACTACTTAATCGCACGTGCGAGCAAGTCTCGCCATAATCATCATTTACCTCGACCGACGCACGGTTGCCGGATCTATACAGTTTGGTTTGACGGGATGATAAAATATTAGGGATGGTCGGACCTTTTTAGTTTGACGGTACGATAAAATATTAGCGAGGGTCGGACTTTATACGATAAATAATATTCAATGAATATAAATTAATATTTTTTATTCGTTTTAGGGGTGCACGTGCGCATGTGCTCCTGTGGAAGAACCGCCACTGCTTCTGCTAAATTAAAACAAAATCATTTCAACAAATAAAGTCTATAATACAGAGTGCTACGCAATTGTTTTATCGCTGAATTTTATATTCGTATCGTCATTTGCGAATTCTTAATGTTGAGTAAATGTATTAAATGAACAGATAATTGCGTAGCCTAGATTCTAGATTTTATACGCTATCCCGTACAATTCTAGACGTATCAGGACGTAAACTACTCTGTCCTAAACTCTAGAATCTGTTTTCCATCAGTTGAAGTAACAATTATTAAAATTGGTTCATTATTAGCGAAAAAACAGCATATTAATTTGGATGTGTATTTTTGATTATTCTACAGGGTGCCCCAAGTAAAGTGGCCTATTAGAAGTATCTCGAGAACTAAATGAGATTTTATTTTGAAAATTTGGCTGTGGCTATAAGAGATGGTTTTCTACGTTTCTAAAATATTTTGGATGATGCGGTGTTGCCGGATCATACCGAAAGTGGTGGCAACTTCGGAATTTTAAATGAATTACCCTATATATTATATTTTTTTTGGAATCTAGGTAAAAATCTAGAAAAGTTTCTGTATAATATCCTATACCTATCTTTAAGACTTTTTGAATTATAAATAATTTTGTGATTTTTTAACGCCGTATCGTTACCTGAAAATAAAATCGTATCTTTTTAGCGGTTACAGCTAGAAAGCTGAAAATTTTACAATAGTTTCACAAGACCATCGCAATTTTATAATTTTGAACAGTATTGAATTCGTTTAATACAGGGCGTCTCCATAACAATATTTCTGAGGCAGATGAATTATTGCAAAAATCTTATTTTTTTTAAATGGGACACCCTGTATTTGATATATTTTGCTAATAGAGGATCGAAATTTCTATCTAATGATATTATGTGTTCCTATACCTATCTTCACTATTTTCGGACTTATAGCGAAATTTAAAAATTATCTTATAAAAATATATTTTTTGATAGTGTGGTTGGCTGTGGAATGGATTCATAGAAACAAAATAATGAAAAATCCATGTGACGTTATGTCTGAGTTATTGTAATAAAAATGGCTAATTCACATTATTCGAGCTTAGATATTTTAAGTTTATTTTATATTCATGGGGAGTGTGGTAGAGTTTTATCTAGAACTTGCAGAAAATTTAATGGACTGCATCCTGATGCAGCTCCTATGACTCCCTAAAAGTTGATTGGCCGAGGCGGTCCATGGAAATGGCCCCAAGGTGTCCGGATCTTACCCCCTAGAATTATATCTATGAGATAGGATTAAAGAAATATTATAAAAGACACCCGTCACAACAAGGGAAGATTTAGAAAATCGAGTACGAACAGCTTTGGGGTCTCTAGAAGAGAAAGAAATGAAAGAGGTGAAAAATGAACATGTTATAACCACAATTTATGAATGTTTAAGAGCGAACGGAGGGCATTTTAAACAATTTAGGTATTAGTTATTTTATTGATGTAATTTTCATTTTGTTTATTTACTTATTAATAAATTCCTTATTGGTTAACTATTTTTTTTACAACAACACAGACATAACGTCACATGGATTTTTCATTATTTTGTTTCTATGAATCCATTCCACAGCCAACCACACTATCAAAAAATATATTTTTATAATATAATTTATAAAAGTCCGAAAATAGTGAAGATAGGTATAGGAACACATAATATCATTAGATAGAAAATTTGATCCTCTATTAGCAAAACATATCAAATACCCGTTTAAAAAAAATAAAATTTTTGCAATAATTCATCTGCCTCAGAAATATTGTTATGGAGAAGCCCTGTATAAAACGAATTCAATACTGTTCAAAATTATAAAATTGCGATGGTCTTGTGAAACTTTTGTCAAATTTTCAGCTTTCTAGCTGTAACCGCTAAAAAGATACGATTTTCTATTCAGGTAACGATACGGCGTTAAAAAATCACAAAATTATTTATAATTCAAAAAGTCTTAAAGATAGGTATATGATATTATACAGAAAACTGTTCTAGATTTTTACCTAGATTCCAAAAAAAATATAATATATAGGGTAATTCATTTAAAATTCCGAAGTTGCTACCACTTTCGGTATGATCCGGCAACACCGCATCATCCAAAATATTTTAGAAACGTAGAAAACCATCTCTTATAGCCACAGCCAAATTTTCAAAATAAAATCTCATTTAGTTCTCGAGATACTTCTAATAGGCCACTTTACTTGGGGCACCCTGTATAATTAATTGGGTATTGTATTTAATTTATAGTAAATTTCCCGCAGTATGTTTTCTTCTAAATGTGGATTTTTTGGTCATTGGCAACAAAGTAGATCATGAACCGAGTACTTTTACCAATATCTATGGCAATGTTTACATCTTCCCATCCTTATATCAGCGATAGCTTTATTAATAAGTTTGCAGGTTTGCACTACCCCCAAAAAAATACAAAAGAAAGGAAATAAAATATTAATATTTCTTAAATTATATCCTACCTCAATTCTGCTATATAGCACTCAAGGGAAATCATTTAATTACACAGTCGCCGGATTAGCCGAAACTCTGCATCTAACGTCTATCTCGCCAGTCCCTACGACGTGGTTCTTCCGGTTTAACGTAACATGACTTGTTGTTTTCATCTCAGGATTTGCCAATTTAAGTATAACGTATGTCCCATAAGTTTTGGCACAAATTTCAGATGCCATAAAATTGGTAATAAGAACAAAATATCAAGTTGCCCTGGTAACAAAAACTTCTTTGACACCTTCACACACGTTGACAGTTCAGTTTTTAAATTGATTAAGTCGATATGGCTTACAAATTAGAAATTCGGAAAGGTATTTATAATTTAGTTGGACGGGTCTCTCAGTTCGAAATAATACGCATTTTGGAAATTCAAAATATATCGCCATTATCGGACAATTGCTGAATGTGAGCAAGGTATTCCTTGTATGAACTTGGAAGGCCTAGAATTTTTACCAGAGTAAGATCAGAAAGACTGGTAAGGAGGGCGAAAACACACATCAACAAGAAAACTAGAACGACAATATCGAGCACCACAGCGCGGGAACTATCGCGGAATGGCCAGAAGTACCGAAAAAGAAGAAAGGTTTCGAAATATACAGCCAACCAACTAGCCAGAATCCCGAGATGCTGCCGTGCATTAAGAATATATTTTGTAACAACCGGGTGATAAGTATGGATGACGAAAAGTATTTCACACTAAGCAACTCCGAAATGAAGGGAAATAATTGTTTTTATACTGACAATATTGCAGAGGTCCCTGATAATGTCAAATTTAAACAAAATGCCAAATTCGCTGATAAGATGTTAGTATGGTGCGCTATTTCCACCAGGGGTGTATCCAGCAGCCCGGTGAGACCGCTTATGGCGGGGATCGAAGCATATAAGTAGGTCGTGCAAGTGACGTCACAGCCAGGCAGGTTACTCCATACGTTTACCCTTTTGTGTGAATCGTTCTGTGTCAATATCAGACTTACGTAGCAATATCTGAAAGTCAAAAACGTGAGTGTATTTGTTCGGGTTTGTTCGATTTGATCTAGGCAATATTTGTCTCCCTTTAATGAAGCGGGGAAGGTTGATGCTGACAGAGACATACATAGAATGCGAGCAGCACACGTTCTTAAATTATTTCACAACCGAACATCCTTCGTCTGGAATGAAATAAAATCAAGTAACATATGATTTATAATGTGATTGAAAATGGTGGAGGAAGCGTCATTAAATTCTAAAATAATTTTTAATTTTCTATTCTTTTCACGAAAACGGACCTTTTCGTTTTGATGCAGGTAAGTAATTTATGATTGAAATATTTTCTTACTAATTTTTATTCGTTATTGTTATTTTACATTATAAAATTGTCTCATTATGTCCCAAACTTCTCACGCAAACTAGCAACAAAGACATTTTTAAAGAATTTTACTTAATATTAACCCGTAGCCAGAATTTTGATAAGTCCGGTAATATATTATTATAATAATTCTTTCTTTTCATAGTTTAATTGAGAATCCCATAATAACTGAACATTAAAGAGGACTTCGATAACTTAGTGAAGATGGTAAACTATTATATGTAAATTATGATTTACTTCCTATAAAACTAATTACAACCTTCAATCTCTGAATTCTTTATTTCTAGTTTCGTTACTAGTTCAATAATAATATAAAAGTATGTAAGGACAATTTTAAAGCGATATTTACATCTGAAAACCTATGTCAAAATCCTAATATTTGATTTTCTCTACTTAGTAAATCAAATGAATGGGTTTTGATGTTCTCTTTGCTTAAATGTCACTTTAAAATATTGACAGTAATAAAAATTTGGACAAAAGTGACATTTGAAAAGCACGTGCGCGCCAGGCATAATGGATGTCGCCGTATCATGCCTGCTTCGATTATTTAACACGGCAGTTTGTCTTCTTCCTGGTTATAAGTATTCGTTGGTATCCAGGCCTTATGTGGGTCGAGTAAGATGTGAAGCCCTGGATAGTCAAAGGTATATCGATAATTGTCTTACGAACCTGGTTAATTTTATTGAAGAAGAACATGCTGGAGACGATATTATGTTCTGGCCAGACCTTGCATCCTGTCACTATGCAATACAAACCCAAAATTGGTTAGCAGACCAAAATGTACCCTTTGTTCAGCGAAACGACAACCCTCCTAACCTTCCCCAGGCTCGGCTCATAGAAGAATTTTGGGCTCTTTTATCTCGAAAAGTTTACGATCGAGGATGGGAAGCACAAAATGTGGAGGAACTTCGACGCAGGATGTATAAAAAAATCCAAGAAATCGATATAAATGCCGTCCAAAACCTAAAGCTAGGTGTACGCAGAAAGTTGCGTCGAGTGGAAGACCATGGTCCTCTATATTTAATTTAAGTTCATAATATTGTTGCTTACGAAACAATTAATTACTATGTATCACAAAACTTTATTTAAATATATTTAATTATAAAAAACAATTGGTTGAAATTTGTGCCAAAACTTATGGACAATTTCCATAACACCCTCTATAAGCTTGTTAGCCAGTTGTTTACTCTTAATCCTTAAATATATATGTGCCAATAAGTATTGTATATCCCTAAAAAACTGCACTCTTGCGTTAGCTTGAATTCCGATGCAATAGGCCAAAGTCTTTTATTTCTCGCTTGATATGTTGTCTGACGTGCAGAAGTCGTGTGGTTGCTTGGGTTCGTTCGGATAAAAGTGAAGTAAAGGTAAAGTAAAACGAATGCATAAATAGACACGAAGTGAGAAATACTGCTACAGTATCGAAAATGTGCTCTGAAATATCTTACAAAAATTATTCCGCGTTTTAATACGTTAATAAAATTTCCTAATTTTTCGTCCTCGTTTTAAGTGTCACTTTTTGATTCGGCCATCTCCGGTAGGAGCTGGAACAGGAATTGGCGGTACTGGCGTGGGGGGTGTTGATAAAGTTGGTCTCTTTTCTTTACTGCATATCTAGGAAATAACTATTAATACATCTTACCTATTAAATCTATGTTAGTTAAAACAACGAAAAGGGAAGAGAAATTCCATTCAATGTCTATCTCAAATTCTGGCATTGGAGTTGACACTTTACCTGGTGATGATTTTCCCAATCCTTATGTTGACAGAACGGTCCACAGTATCGAGCTAAGCTACATCCTGAGCATGTATCGTGGGCTTTACGGCCACAGTTCCAGCAAGCCTAAAGTAAAAAAGATTGTAAAATACATACTATATGTATATACGGGTGTTATGGAAATGACTTATTATACAGGGTGATTGATGATGGATGGCCTATTAGACGTTTATGGAGAACTACTCATCGAATCACTTTGAAAATTTGGGAGCTTATAGAAGCGGACATGATCTCTCTTTGTCTAATACTTTCAAGTAGAAACGGCAACACTGCATGGTTAAAAATATTTTTAAAAGAGAGATCATATCCGCTTCTATAAGCTCCCAAATTTTGAAAGTGATCCGATGACTAGGATCTCGATAAACGTCTGTATTTAAATGGGTGACTCCTTGGGTGTTCTAGTGAAAGTCTACTAAGGTAAAAATCCTTTTTATCCACATACTGTCGCCCAGTTCCATCTGGATTAACTTAGCAACAGTGTGGGTCACTAGAGTATACTAACAGTGATGTCAGATCACACCGCGTGTCTCGCCCTTGCTTGGATACCGGCCGCGCGCCACTATCGTTCCTTCAGTATGTTTCGAGACTCGGGGTCGAATAACGCTGTCGAGGGTTCCACGTGCTTGACGTATACGAATTTTAAACGTATTGTTAGTTGTAGCGTTACCCGATTTTTTTTCTGTTGTGAAATAATTCATAATAATAAATGTGGTGATGTGATTTCAAATTTGTGTGATATTATCTACTGTTGGTTCTGTTGAAAAACATACTTTTTGTGTGTTTTCGAAGGTAAGAGAGTATGTACCTTAAAATTGTAGTTTTTTTTAAAGATTGAAAAAGAAGTGATAACGCGCGTCAAAAACTGAATACGTGCGTTCCCAATTTTGTGTTGCAATATGACAACACTGTCAATAATGCGCTAACCTCTTTTAAACCTCGAGACTGCCTCAATAAACTATTGATTGTGAAGGTCCTCAGGAGAGGCCACGTTGATTTTGAGATTTCATATAAAGTGTATATTTGGATTTGCCGGTTTAAATATAATAAGTCATTTCCATAACACATTATATTGTATGCCCAGCCGTTTCTAACTAATAATTTAATAATAATATCCGTCATAAGGACATTTGAAAATAGTTTTGAATTTTCAAGAAGAATCCAACTGCGGAATCAACGCATTGTATTTCTTGATTTCGCACTTACCAAATTATTGTTTGACCACGCCTATGATGACACGCTTTCGACCATGGTTTTTATACACTTTTCTCCCCTCGCTCCTCGTACGGAAACGGCTAGGCAAACAATAAATTTATTGTATAAGAACCATTATTTAGTTTAAAAACTCACATTTTGTTGAGATGGTGCTGGTTGACTGGAAGGTGATTGTCCGCTGTCTCCAAACTCGGAATGATTAGTACTTGTATCGTCACTTTGCTTTCTAGTTTCTAAAAATAATAATAGAAGTGTTGAAGTGCGAGTCCAATTCGCATAGGCATTATCATTTTTCTACCCACCGGGACGACAACGACTAAGGAAAGAAGATATCGATCCCGAATCAGTTCTGTTCCCCTCAAATATATTACTGACTGTTTAAAAGATTCACTTACCTCCTAAAGCTTTTTCCACTCGAGCTCTCTCAGCTGCTAGCAAGTCCCCTGCTCGGGCTTCAGCTGCGGCTACAGCTCTCTGTAGATCCAAGACAGCCTGACGTTTGACATCGCCGACAGCTTCTTCTGCACGACGTCGCACCTTAGAAACAAAAATTCTTGTAACAAATAATATACAGGGTGTTATGGAAATGACGTATTACATTTAAACCGGCAATTCCTGAGATAAAGACAAATTGAAGAAAAATAGCCATAAATGGCGCTTTCAATTCATTCAGCGGTAAAAATGACCTGACGTCCAACCAGAAAAACACCTGTGTGGCACTGCGATACATATAAGCAATCAAGGAATTCTGGCCGGTGTTGTCATATGTACACCTTAAACTCTTTAGACAAAATAAAATAATTTAAACACTTTTCCATTCTGTAATACCTTTTTGTACAATTAATTGAAAAACATTTACGATGAACTATGTTTTAAACAACCCGAAAAAACATATGGAATAGTAATAACCACGTACGTCACTAGGTCAAATGCCAATGACCTCTTGACTCCTTACATCGTCTGAGCGAAGTAATTTCATATAGTGCCGCACGCTTGCGTCTGTTAGTTGAAGACCAACCAGTGGCCGGATACGTTGCGTCTCGTCGATCACCAACACACTCTCAGCAATCCGCTCTGTTTTTTCGGTTTACGCGTGTATCTTGCCCGTCCATAAATAAACTGTGAATATTGTTTTTATTGACGCGTTTCTTCTGGACGTCAAATTTCGTCGGGTGTAATAAAATCTAATAATCTGTAGTATAATCTGTATTATTATATTTTCAAAAGCTAACTATCGGTTCTGTTTCACTATTACTGTGTGTACATAAATTGTTTCCAGGAGTGTTCCCATGAAAAAGAAAAAAAACTGATTGGGTTTCTGCCTGGATTTCCTCGCTCTTTAGGTATAAGGATAAATACAAGTAGATAGAAAATAATTTATTTTTATAATTTTATATGGAATATCAGTTTTACATTAAGTTTGGCAACATTGCCATTGGCTCTGTGTGAAATGTTGTACAGTAGCGCGGACTGACCTGTGAGTAAGAGTGTTTGTTACCCCACTTTTAAAACGGTCGATTTAAAAAAATAAAATATGTACCACTTCTCTAGGCCACCCAAGGAGTCACCCATTTAAATATAATACGTAATTTACATAACACCCTGTATAAGGTAAAAATAACAAGTTCTTTTCGTATTTTCAATTTGAAATTCAATGTGCAATTAACTAAATTTAGAAAATGGTTACCTCAGCAACGCGTTCCTCCGCTGCTCTAACTGCGGCACTGAGAATGTCATTGGCTGCCTTCTTTAAGTCCTGGCTGACGTCTTGTTTGCGTAACCATTCGGTCGTCGGATCTGTTGGAGTTGTTGAATTGCGTTGCTGAAGGATTGTTAGTGCCCTATAAAAATTATGAATGTGTACGGAGTTCTACAGGGTACAATCCTAGGATCATTACTTTTGAATATTTATTTAAATGATATACAACGTGTCCAAGATAAGGAGGGCCGGTACAGGGATCTCGGAAACCGTAAGAGATACGAAGTCGGCTAAATAGAGGTAAAGTTGTGCATTTACGTGCCTAATAATATGCCGTTTAGAAAGTTTCGAGTGGTTCCGGAGATATCTGGAAAAAAACGAAATTCAGAAAAATCGTTTTATTGTTTTCCTGGATTTTTTTGAGATCGAATTCTAACGTAAATTGCACTTTTTCCGCCCTATCTAACAGCGTTAATTGTTTTGTAATCCGACGAGTCGTCTTCGAAGGGCCATTATCAACTTTATTTTTTTAAATACGGTCCTGTTTTTCTGATATTGGAATTTGACAGCTTTTTTCTTCCGAATGCAACGATGTATTACACATTATGATTTAATGACGTTTCGATGGTTTTTTGAACAACATCAGGAAATTTTGGGATACCGTCCTGTATTTCTCCTAATTTTATAAATAATATCTCATAAGTAAGCTATACATTTCTTACAAATCTCTTCAATTAATAATAAATAATTTAATAGAGTAAACTACAAATAAGTGAACAAAAATCATACCACAACAGTATTAATACGAACAACGAAAAAAGTAAGGAACTACATAATCAGGTGTTCAAAATGATTTTCGTTATTCTCTAAGCATAAATAACATCTTCTAACTGCCACATAACAGTTTTTTTCAGATAAAATAAAACATGCGATAGAAGATCACACTTTTCAGCATTTGTAAAATTATGTTGCCAAAAATAGAAAACCTCTTAAAACGCTTTCAAACGATCACAATGGGAATATCAAGTGAAACAAATCACGCGGCACCATCTTAATTTTTTTATTTCAGACGGCTAATTTTCTTTTAAATCCCGAATCAACAACTTATTTGTGGCTTATTATTAAATTATTTGTTATTTATTAAACCTAGTCCAACATAAGTAAAAAATTTAGAGGGTATCCCAAACAGGACCGTATCCCAAAATTTCCTGATGTTGTTAATGTTAATTACCTCCGATAATTAGACCTGCGTTGCTATGAAAACCTTTAAAATAATCAAATATCTGTCAATTTAATTCTGTGAATTAAGAACTTAGTTGTTGTTTATTAGATATTTTGAATATTATATATTGAAAAGGTCTGATTCCTACTTTCCTCTGACTCCACCGGAATTGGTAGAAGCAGCAAAAGGAGCGTCACAAAAATTATTGTCAGCTAAATCGCGCAAAATTTACGCAACCGCGTATTCAACATTTATGGAATGGAAGATGAAAAAGACATGCAGTCCTTTGGCGGAGACGGTGTTATTGGCCTATTTTTCGGAATTGGCACAACAACAAAAGCCATCAATAGAGTGGTCGAATTATTCAATGATTAAAAGTATGTTACAATCCAATAATAATGTAGACATTTCAAAATATTTCAAACTAATTACATTTCTAAAACAAAATGGGAAAGGTTACATGCCCAAGAAAGCTGCCATTTTTACTATTACAGATATTAGTAATTTTTTAAATAATGCTCCCGATTAAGTTTATTTAATGGCCAAGGTTATTGTTTTATGTGCGATTGCAGGAGCTTGTCGAACTTGTGAAATCAGCCAGGTAACATTAGATGATATTGAAGATTCGGGAACGTTATTAATTGTGAAAACAAAAAAGCAAACAAAGAATGATGTAAACAGGAGATTTGTAGTTACTGAAAAATATATTAAATTTTACCGCCCTTCGTCCAACAGCAGCAAAGGATCGTCGCCTATTTTATGCGTATCACAATGGAAAATGTATTAATCAGGTTGTGGGTAAAAACTCAAATAGTAGCTAATTGTCTTCAATTCGAAAATGTTAACTTAAATATGGGTCATTTATTTCGAAGATCGTCTGGTACACTTTTAGTTGAATCTGGGGAAGACTTGATGACATTAAAGAAACATGGCGGTTGGAAGTCATCAACGGTCGCTGAAGGGTATGTTGATGAATCAGTAGTACACAGGACAGAAATAGCCAATAAAGTCTTTAGAACGTGTGGCAGTGCTGAAATAACACCCGATTTGCGACCAGAAAATTCGACTATTGTACCGAATAGTAAAAGGAACATGTCATTCATGCAATACACATTTAAAAATTGTACTTTTGATATAAAGAAAATGTAACTTTTTGTATAATAAAATAATAAATAATTAAATATCTACCTTTAGTTATATGTATATATATCCGGAAAAAAAGTAATTCTCATCATTTTTTTCCCGGGGAAAAAATTAATTTCGTAGAAAGTGACATTTTGTTACCTGTCAACAGAGATAAAATGTCAAACATTTTTCCCGTCACAGAAAAATAGTTATTTACATTACAAGCTGCGAAAGTTTACTTTTTGGTGCGAGGTGTGTTTAAATAGGCGAGGCGAAGCGTAGCGAAGCCGAGGCTATTTAAAAAACTCCGAGCACCTGAAAGGGCTTTTGCAGCATGTAATGTATTAAACTTTTTCTACTACTGTTCTTTCATCAATAATATTATTAAGTAATGAACTTTGATTTTATTCAAATTATAATAAAATACACCTGTAAAATAATCCATGACAACTAGTTATTTGAGTACCAACGAATACTTATAAACAGGAAGAAGACAAACAGCCGTGTTAACACATCGAAGCAAGTATGAACAAACGAACAAACCAGGCATCCATTCCGTCTGGAATCAGCTGACAAACGCACGTGCTTTTCAAATGTCACTTTTGTCAAAATTTTTATTACTGTCAATATTTTAAAGTGACATTTAACCAACAAAAAACATTCAAACCCTTTTATTTGATTTACTTAAGTAGTGAAAATCAAATATTAGGATTCTGACATGTTTTAAGCTGTAAATATCACTTTAAAATAATCCTTACACACTCTTATATCATTTTTTTTAACTAATAACGTAACTACAATTGAAAAATTAAACTTCAGAAATAAGCTTGTAAGTAGTTTTATTAAAAAATAGGAAGTAAATCATAATTTACATAAAATATTTTACCATCTTCAAGTGGGCTCTAGGTCCTAGCAAATATTTCAAGCTTCAAGTCCAAGCATATTTTTGGGCCCCATATGATTTAGGAAAAGAAATTATTATTGAAGCTTACTCTCAGTAAAGATGACTAAATGATTTCAATTACAAATTACTCACTTGCACCAAAAAGAAAACGACGTTTTTCGTGAAAGATTAGAATATTAAAAATTATTTTAAAATTTAAAGATGCGTCTTCTCCACTTCTCCACCATTTTAAATCATATCAGATGTTGCTTGATTTCCATGCCCGCCAGACGAAGGAAGTTAGCTTGTTAAACTATTTAACAATTCGTGCTGTTCGCATTCTATGCCTGTCTTTGTCTGCAGCAACCTTCCCTAATTCAGTAAAGTGAGACAAATATGACCAGGATCAAGTCGCCTGCATAAACACTCACTTTTGTGCTTCCCATATTAACTCTACGTAAGTCTGATATTGACGCTTAAATGATAGAGTGAAACAGATAGATAAAAGTAGGTTACATGTGAGCGTATGGAGCAGAGTAGGCTTAGCATCACTTCCAAGGCCTTCTTACGTGTTTCGACCTCCCCAATAAGCAGTCTCACCGGGCTGTTGAGTACTGTCAAAGTCTGTCAGTTCGAATTTTTTAATTTCGATTGTCGAAAATGTTGTTTCAAGACCAAAACGAAGCTATACAGAAGGCGGCCGAGTTGGCATGTGCCTCACTCTTACCCGTAAAGTCGAAAGATAGGTACTGTCAAACGTACAACCTGTTTCTAGAATGGTTCGTGGAGAAAAACCTTTCACAAATTGACGAAAATGTAATGCTAGCGTACTTCCAAGAGAAATCTGAAGCCTTATCACCTCCGTCCTTATGGTCACAATATTCCATGCTTAAATTGACTATTTCTGTGAACAAAAATATAGATATTTCGCAGTTTAAGAAACTTATTGCATTTATTAAACGAAAAAATTATGGTTACGAAGCTAAAAAATCTAAAATTTTCACAAAAGAAGAAATAATAAAGTTTTTACTTGACGCTCCTAATCATAGCTATTTGTCTATGAAAGTGATAGCAGTAATGGGGATAGCTGGAGCATGCCGGACATAGCTATTGTTAAAATCCTCCAGAGCAAAAACAAGGTTCAAAGAAGTTTTGTGATAGCCGATGATGGAGGTCCAGTTTCTTTTATGAGGTTACTTCAAGATTATATTAAACTTAGGCCAAATAATGCACAAGACGAACCCTTGTTATATCGCTATGAACGAGGTAGGTGTGTGTGAATCAGGTGATTGGAAAACACACTATTTCAAATGTTCCCAAAGAAATTGCCAAATTTTTGAAACTTCAAGATATAAATAAATACACTGGTCACTCGTTTAGAAGAACATCAACTACCTTTCTTGCAAATGCTCCAGGTATCGATATTTTGGATTTAAAAAGACATGGCGGTTGGAGATCTTCGTCCGTTGCGGAGGGATATATTGGTGATTCGTATACAAATAAAATCGAAATTTCCAAAAAGATCTTAAATCGATCTCTTACTTTTATTCCATCTAACGACGCGAGAGTGACAAATAGTTGTATGGTCCAAGTCCAGGATAATAACGAGTCTCTAATAAGAAGCGGCGAAGGTATTGAATTGAATAATAATCAATCAATTAATATTTCTAACTGTTCAAATTTCACTATTAACCTTAATGACAATAAATAAAAATTAGTGTTATTTAAGTTTTATATTATTGTTATTATACCACTTGTTTTTTCAATAAATATAAACTTTTTATTATTAAGTAAGATTTTTTTTAATTCGCTTGAATAAATACAATAAAAAAATTTATTCTTGTTTTTTGTCCTGGCACCGAAAGTATTACTTTCGGAGCTAGCAACCTACTTTCGTAGCTAGCAACGGATAATATTCAGGTAACTGTAACATTTACTTTCGTTTTCTTTCGTGTTGCTACGGCCCGAAAGTTGATTTATTTATACAGTAGTAGAAAAAATATATTTTTGCTGCATAGCTATATACCTTAATCAAAATGGTACGACATGGTGGATTAATTGTTTGGACCCCCCAAACCCTTCCTTGAGTGCGCCATTGCCACAAAACCTCGTGCGTATATTATGCCACAAGGCAGTACTACCTACAGAGTTCTCTAACACCTATATTTACTTTTTATTAATATTCTTACTTACCTTTTAGTTTTCTCCACCATGGATAATATACAATTCAGCATAACATGGATATTCCTCCATTCCTCATCTCCCCTACTACCACTGTTTTCTTCTGTTTTTATTCCGGTTTGATTGGCCGTTTGGTAGTCGAACAAGTGCGAACTTGTTACATTCATATTCGGCAGGAAAAGACTTTGTTGCTGATTGAACAAAAATGGAGTGATACCGGCCGCAGGTCTTTTTGTTGCGGGCGTGTAGTCTTCGGTTTGGCCATTGACGCCGTTTTCATAAGTTCTGCAATAAATAATGTTTCATTAAAAATCGTTTTCAAACTATAACTAGGATACACTTAGTTCTCTGACTCTATTTGAAGAGATATGTGGAAATAAATTTTCATTCTCATTGCCACTCTTTCTCTATAAAATAATTTCATTAAATTTTCAATCCGAC
The DNA here is from genome assembly GCA_963991005.1 of Barypeithes pellucidus. Classification (NCBI taxonomy): domain Eukaryota; kingdom Metazoa; phylum Arthropoda; class Insecta; order Coleoptera; family Curculionidae; genus Barypeithes; species Barypeithes pellucidus. Next base: position 14,008,291 of record OZ022556.1, read on the forward strand.
GTTTCGTTTTTCGCAACCATCATCAACTTTGTGGTTTCAAATAGTAGTAACATTTTATTTTGTGCTTGACGACCACCTATATTCTGAATCCAACGATAATAATATATCAATTATTATTTTGTGTTCGCAAATGATGCGTGTTTGAAAATGAAAAATAATTGTTATTGTAAATAATGCGAAATAAAAAAAATTGTTTTAAATGCCAACTGAAGTATAAATAGAACAATAAAAACAAAAATATTTTCCATAAGATGGTTATTTGTACTGAAGACAAGTTTTAGCAGTGTTGCCAATTACCGTGTAATTACACGATTTGCGTGCATTTGCATTGCCTTGTGTGTAATTTTTGTGCAGCATAAGGTGTATGTAATTTGAGTGTAATTTGAATAACCACCTACGTGTGTCACTATTCAGTTTCTTTTTTTTTCGCAAATACATCAGAGCCCACATAATGTAATTAATTTCAGCTTTGGCCACCTTTCTTACAAATCAGAGCCAGTATCCGTAATACTGTGCCTTTATCAGGGAAATTGTGGGGTAGTTTTGATTTTTTCCCTTCGACATGTTCTTGGGGGTGCTGAATCCAAATTTGAGTTTTGCAAACAACATTTCGTGACGCAACAATGAAAAAAATCAAAAAAAGTTAATTTTTTGGTGTTTTTTTGCTTGTAACTCGGAAACTATCAACTTGTCGTAAATAACCTTCCTAATCATAATGATAGTAAATAATATTTCCTACAAATTATATCACTTAAGTTTTTTTCTCTGGCGAACCATTCGGGCTCAAGTGATAATTCAAAATTGAAGCATTTTGGATATCTAGTCAAGAATCCACTTTTTACACTCCAAAACCCGAATAATGAAATTTGTAGAAAATGTTGTGTGATTTCTTTTTGAATAGGAGGGTTATTTACGAAAAGTTGAGAGTTTTCGAGTTATAATCAAAAAAAGCCAAAAATTAAGATTTATTACCTTCTTGCATTTTATTGAATTTTACAAAATGTTTTAGAAAGTTTACAAGTGATTTTAGTAAATTTTACAAAAATATAAATAGTTTACTAAATATTTTCGTAATTTTACTAAAAATGTTTGTTAAAATTGTGCCATAATTTTATGGCAGTTCTTAATAAAAGTTATTCCATTCACATATACAGGGTGTTCCTTAATGACGTGCTAATATTTCAGGGTGTGATTCCTTAGGTTATTTTATAAAGAAAGGTTCATATGAACATATGTCCGCAACTGTTTTGCTATAGGGTGTTGAATTTTTCTTATTTAAATGGTTATTTTCTAATATCTCCCAAAGTACTTTAGACATAATTTGGTGTGTGTTAATAGGATATAGAACCACAAATTTTAGTTAGAAAAGTTATTCAATTGTTCCACCAGTGGCGTCCCTGCAAACATGTCCTCCGATATTTTCTACAAAAAAGATGGTACGCCACTGATATTTTTCCATGTGGATATTTTTTCTGATTAGCCTGGTCAATTCTACATGAAAACGGTTTCTTAAGTTTTTCTCGTCGAACAAACCCGTTCTTGATTCAAACCACTAAATTCATAAAGAAACTCATTATTATTAACATTGACAAAATAATTAATGATAAATTTTGTTTTATAAAAATTGTTGGAAATGGCCACCTTCACTTAAAAGGAATGCTTCCGCCGTCTTCCCATCGAATTGACCACTCCAACAATTTTTACAAAACAAAGTTTATCATTAATTATTCTATCAATGTTAATAATAATTTTTTCAATGTGAATTTAGTGATTTTACTCAAGAAAGGTGCGTATGACGAGAAAAACTCAAGAGACCGTTTTTATGCAGAATTGACCAGGCTAAAATATCCACATGGAAAAATGTCAGTGGCGTACCATCTTTTTTGTAAAAAATATGGGAGGACATGTTTGCAGGGACATGGACATGGTGGAACAATTGAATAACTTTTCTAACTAAAATTTGTGGTTCTATATTCTATTAACACGTACCAAAATTGAGAATAATATCTAAAGTACTTTCGGAGATATTAAAAAATAACCATTTAAAAAATAAAAATTCAACACCCTGTAGCAAAAAATTTAAGCCGTTGCGGACATATGTTCATATGAACTTTTCTTTATAAAATGGCCTAAGGAATCACACCCTGAAATATTAGCACGTCATTAAGGAACGCCCTGTATAGAACGATAAATTAAGGTTAGTTTCACTATTTTTATAGTAAATTTAACTAAGTTTTTCTTACCGTGTACAATGTTAACAAAATAATGAAATCATTCTCTCCCTTAGCTAGTATCGCCGCTTTTATCGCTTATCGCAGCTCTAACATAAACGCACCCTAAAGGCCGTATTACCTACACTTGGCAATTTTTATGGCGCCAGCAATGGCAATTATAATTCAAGGATTCAGGCGCAGTACACCGTTCTCCGTACTACAGTCAGAAATTCTACTCTTCTGACAATTAAAATGACACGGATTCATGCGCAGCACACTCTGTTCCCGATCAGCTGTCTCTCATTACCAGAAATGGGGCAGGCGCCATTTTAATTGCCCTTGCCGGCGCAATTGGGTAGACATGGATTATTCTGTTATTTTTAACTGTTTATTATTTGGCCGAACCAGGTATGAACAGGTAATGGCCATTTAAACCCACTGGTACTTAAATTAGCAGTTTACATTCTTTATTAAACTTATGGACTGTGTCGCACCCACCCCCCAACTTAGCGCCAAACTCCTGTTGTAGCGCTCCGCCTGATATTAGTTACAGCGGCTGGAGTCGGATATACAACCCACCTCGTGTTATCTCTATTCTGGAAATCCGAGCGGTCTAAATTTCAACACAAGAGGGTTGGCGACAAATTATACTTTTGCCGGGTTCGGAAGATTCCCGTGTTAGTGGCGGACTACTTTACTACTTAACTCTCTCTTCCCTGATAGACGCGCGACCCTGCATATACTTTCCCTAAGGTCTCGCCTATAGCTGTCAAGTTTCTATCTCTATCAGTCGTATCAATAAACAACACAATATTCAGGTTTAACGTACACAATTTTATTTTAAATTTGTTAGTAAACTCAATTCTTTAGTTACTACAGTTACACAGTTATTAGCTTAAATCTGGTTTATAAAACTTTTACAGACTTTTACACACTATTACTAGTATTAAGGAGTCACCAACAACTTATTGGGCCATATGTAACACTTACTTCCGCTTTAATAAAATACTTTTAATACAATCTTAATCCCGACCGATTTCGATCATTAATTATTTAATTCAAGAGACTTTTGGGCATTAATTCGCCTTAATGCCACTTTCCACTTATTTCACTTTAATCACGTTTAATTCACTACACTTTACTTCGGCCTATAACTTCGCGGATATGTAACACTTTGATAACACGTCGGTGACTAATTTGCAGAATTTCAGTTCCGCCTTAAATAGCCGAAAAATCCACTCTATTTCCCTTCCAAAACCTCTCTGTGACAGTTTTATTACCTTATTTGGACATGCATTATGGTCATATAAGGTCCAAAGTCGCGTATTCCGGAGAAATCTAGGACACGCAGGTGTTTTATTACGCAATACTTCTACGATCGCTCCCGCGTTTTTTCCTTATAAGGTGATGAATGTCTCGCGATGATGTAACCGCGCAGGTGTTCACTCGACCCCTTTTGTTTTAGGTCACACGTGTGTTCGGTCAGTGTCCTGATGTGTAAGTGGGGGTGATGAACGCGGCATCTTCCCGGGGATTTATTCATTAGTGTTTTGTCGCGTCCCGAGGTGTAATTGTGGTGGTGAAATAAAATAAAATATTTTGTTTTCTTCGAAGTTCCCCTTATGAAGAATTTAGTTTGTTATTTAATTGGATTAATTCCACGTAAGTTTTTTCTATAAATGATTTTGTTTCGCGTTTTCCCTGGAATTTAATTTTAATACTTAGGTTTTATTTTAAGTAATTACTTCAACCCTCAATTAACTTTTATTCATTTAGACTAGTGTTTTACTCGGATTCTTTAAAATTTTATTTTAATAAAAATCATTCTTATGTCGTCCTTTTCCGTACCGTATTTTGAGGTCATTACAACTGCTAATTCAGCAACTTTTTGCACCTCCTATTTGTAAATACCAGTAGCTGCTTTAACTGGTAATCAAAACGAACAGGTTTGCACATCTCTAATTCTGGGGATATTTTAGGTATTTCGACAGTACCCACTGCTGTTCTGACCGTTGACAATGCTCCAGCTGATCGAAAACGGTTTACTGCGCATGAATACGTGCCATTATAATTGCCGGCGCAAGAGAAAAAATTGCCTAGTCTAATACGGCCTTTAGATCCTTACATTTTTCCATAAGTTCATGAATATGGCCTTGGATTAAAATAATGTGATCGACTTTAATAGAACATTTATTAGACAGATAGTTTGTACAGAAAATTGTCACATGTCCTCTTTTTTATAAAAATTACATTATATATTACATTTTTATTTACTATATATTTACAAATCTGTACATAAAATTTACAGGTTTCTTGTCAACAATTGCAGTTCTACTTTTTCCTTCTCTAAACACTCCAAAACGTCACAAGAGCTAAGTCCCGATTTACAATCGCTTTCGTATACCAATTTATTGAGGTTTGTTATAACCATATCATTCCTAACTTCTTCTTTCCATCCTGCCTTGGAAGACCTTGTATCTGTTTGTCCTTGTTGTTTTCCACACCAGGCCACGGTATTGTTTCGTCGAAAAGGTATGCCTTTTTAACGAGGATACTGTTCTTTGATTCTTTCTTTTTCGCTTCATGTGAAAACTTTGACTCACATTTTTGTAGTAATTTTTCCTTGTGGCTCCATATATTTTCTTTGCCAATTTTCTTATGAATACGATCCTTGGCATAGTTGGTATTCTTTGTGGTAGGCCATGGTATTGTCTCGTCAAAAAGGTATGCCTTTTTAATAAGGATACGGTTCTTTGGTGCATTCTTTTTCGCTTCATGTGAAACCTTTAACTCACATTTTTGCAGTATCTTTTCTTTATATATTTTCTCATGAATATGATCCTTAGCATAATCGGTATTCTTTGTGGTAGGCCATGGGAGTGTCTCGTCAAATAAGTAGGCTTTGGATGGCGGTATATCGATCGTCAAGGCGTTGTTTTGGGGTAACTTGGTCTTGCAATAGTCTGACAATGGTGGGCTGAGGCGAATCTTGACTATAACTGATTGATCCATACTCATAAAACCCCCACTGGCTGAATGTGTTGTTTTCTTCCCACATGTCAAAATATTAACCTTCTGGCTGGTTTCTCGTTTGGTAATTTTTGCCGGTCTTTCTTTGAAAATAAAATCTAACTTGGGGTAGCTAGAATCCCTTTTACGTTTTCTATCGCCATGTTCCGAGATTTGAGTTTTACTAATGTCCATGATATAAAAACTGAATAAAGGAAGACTTGTACTCTTTTACTGAATACAGAAGAATGTGAACGGTTGATAAATTTTCTGTCTTTTTATGAAACTTAGGTATTAAGTTAATGTAATATTCCCATTATATTAGTACGAGCTTATTATAGGAAATGAAGTAATTAGTTTATCATTACAGACGCTCGATGTAAGGATTAAGTTTTGTGGTATTTTTATATTATAATGTTTTAACTGTTGCAGACCATAAAGTACCTAATTATAATTGTACCCTGATCATTATTACCTGGCATATTTTAAGGATTCACGGAAAAAAGGGTGGTATATTTGATTTAACGACACCATTTCCTTACTTCAAATTGAAAATAGTTCATTGGTTCAAAGAAATATAAGTTTATCACAAAATATCCAGACCTTTAGAGTAAACGCCCTTAGCTAAATTCTTTATAACTTGTAGGAAGATTTCGTTCGGTATAGTTGTTGCAGAATTATACCGTTGACTCTTACTGCCATAAATAAACTACCTGATTAAACCCTATTGTATACGCCTCAACCACTTCAAAGCTCAATAAATGGGATCAGGGCCGGCTTGAAAATGTATACCACACCACATGATTTATTTTTATAATTTAAAATAAATAGATAGGTACTTTTTGTTTTAGGTATCTATAATAAATGTAAAATAATGATAACAATTAATGATAATTGAAAATAGTTTAAAAGTATAACTATTAGGATAACAAGTACAATAAAAATTAATTAAATTCTAAGAAACTATTGATAATTTATTCAAAATTTAACTCTGTATCACTATCATTATCTTCATCTAAGCCTAAACTTATAATTAAGGGTTGAACATTTGTAATCATACAATTGTAAGAATTTTCCACCTTAAGTACATGCTGTACACCGTTTTTCCAGCTGTCTGCAGAAATTTTTCTTACTTCGATTTTAATTAATTCTACTATAGATGCATTTAATGTAGGAGAAATATTATTTCTCCTAATATTGGATTTTAATTGGTGCCATATTAGCTCAATAGGATTGAATATAGGAGGAAGACTGTATGTCCATTTTCTGCTGCAAGTTTGTCACACTCGTATTCCTTATTTAGTTTAAAAGCTTTTAATACTTCTAGCAGTTCTCGTTTTTTGTAAGTTTCTTCAAGATATAAATCATTTTCAATCATAAAATTTTGAATTTCTGCTTTGTATTATTAGAATTGGGAATGATTTTTGCTTGCCGACTATGATAACTAGCATTGTCCATTACAATGACGCTATTTTCAGGTATATTTTTAAGGAGTTTATGTTTAAACCAATCTTCAAAAAGTTGTGCGTCGGTATCTTGATGGTAATCTAAAGAAAAATCTGCTATGTTTTTAGCTAAAAGCAACAGACAATTTGGAAGAAACCCGTGCTCTGAACCAGCATGTAATATTGTGATTCTTTTGCCTTTATTTGATGGTGCCTTGGTTTGACATTTTTTGGAAGAATCATCCCAACCTTTTCTTAGAGTGTCATGGGTATCGAACCATGTTTCATCAAGGTAAATAATTGGACGATTTTCTTCTCTAAATTGTTTAACAGCTGTTAAATATTTAAGTCTCCATTCCCGTAAACGTTGATATTCCATTAATGTTTGTCTTTTATCAATGCTTCGGTATTTAAAACCCATTTTACGCAATATTTTCCTAAGGCTTGAAAGGCTACAAGAGATATTTGTTCCATCTTTAATCAGCCGCTCTTTGAGGGAAATCAAAGTGGGTACAGCTTGTGCCTCATACATTTGGTAAATCTTTCTTCTTAATAAATCCATGTCATTTTCATCAATGCTTCTAAATGTGCCAGAATCACTCCGATTTTTTTCTAGGATTAACAGGTTTAAGTACTATGTCTCTTACCGAAGATAAAGGAGTTTTTGTCAAAGTAGACGTCTCTGCTAAAGCATCCATCCTAATTTACCTAGTTATTACTATTGGCCAGATAGAGGTGTAGTAATAAGTAGGTACGTGAGACGTCACACCAACTGCCGCCATTTGCTGCTAGGAGATGGCGCTACGCGCTGTATTTTCTCGACTACCGTTGATAATACGGCGTGAAGTATTCCTAACCGACCTGACGAGAACAAAAGAGTTCGATACCGGTCTGCAGGTGGTTACATCCTATCAATGGAAAAGGCTTCCTTTTCTTGGTAGTACCATTCAATCTGAAATAGTATTTTAAAGTGCTACTGTGTAGACTAAATACGCCCTTATTGTATCGGGTGGTCTGGAAAAATAATCATTTTTCCATACATTGGTATTTAATATTTCCTTGCTCTTTTAACAATAAAATAGGTAATAATTAACAAACACAATTATTGAAACAACAATAGGATGTTGCTCCTAATAATAATAATTCTTTCGGGTACTAGAAGTCCTTGGTTGACTTAAAAAGAGTTATTAGTGACTCCAACTAGAATAATCGTATAGCAATGAAATTTGGCTTTCCATACTAAATTTCCTCTTATCGCCATCACTAAAGTTTCTTGTTATTGAGACTAAGATCTTGGTATCCTAAACTAGACCATTTTTTAGAGTGTATTAGCTATTTAAGTAGAAAAAACACTGTATTTTGAAAAAAAGGTTAATACATTTTATTTTAATTAAAACTAATTCCTATCTTCTGTTATTTGTTAATATATTCTATTGAAATTAAAATTAATTCCTAGTTTTTGTTAAATATGAGGCCATGCAAAGTATCGATATATCGATGTATCCATAGTAAATTCTTAAATATCGATATTCCCTATATTGATATCACTGGGGAACAGCAAAAATGTTTCCGAGACCAAAATAGCAAAATCTTACTTATTTTATTATACTAATTAACAATCTGTCTTGCAAAAGGCTCAGTTGGCTCCGGTTTTATAGATCCATCCCAATTATGATAATTTACCTACCTGCCCTTAATATATGGGAAAATTTCACCATTAAATGAGAAATACCTGGATTTATTATAACAGGTGTACTTTATAAGGGGTTTAAATACATATAATATAAATCCTAAATTGTTAGTTAGTTGTATTTCAACCACCAGTTGATCGAGAGCTGTTCGTATTTGAGAAATTAGAGAGTTTTGAGCAACATGTCGCGAGTTTGTGTAAATAAGCCGGATCATTTTTGTTATATATGTGGTGAAATGACTTTTGTGAAACAAAAACGTACGCTTAGCCCTTTAATAAAAAAGGCTTACCACTTGTATTTTGGCTGCAAAGTTGGAGACCAGGATAAAAATTGGGCTCCCCATATCTGCTGCTACAAATGTGCGTCCAACATTCGCGGCTGGCTAAGTGGAAAAAACCGTAAGATGCCCTTCGCTGTTCCTATGATCTGGCGAGAACCGAAAGACCACGTTACTGACTGTTACTTTTGTTTGACACCTCCCATCAAAAAAGGCTTTTCAGAGAAAAAAAGGTCTGCGATACAGTATCCAAATTTACAATCCGCCATACGCCCGGTGCCTCATAGTGACGAGTTGCCTATACCTAATCCACCTCAGGAATATACCCTTCATTCTGATGATGATCAAGAGGATTCAAACGGTAGTGTACCGGAAAATGTCGCCGGCCCATCAACCTCGCAAGACTCCGATTTTGTCTGTGAACTTCCAAGTAAAAAGCCTCACAAAATAAGTCAAAGTGAATTAAGTGACCTTATAAGGGATTTGGAACTGCCCAAGACAAAAGCAGAACTATTGGCCTCTCGATTGCAACAATGGAATTTACTTGAAGATGAAGTAAAAGTTTCTGTGTACCGAAGCCGTCAGAAAAACCTAACACCATTTTTTAACATGGATAACAATTTGGTAGCCTGTAGGGACATTGAGGGATTAATGGCAGCTTTAAATCTGGACTATGATCCAAAAGACTGGAGACTTTTCATTGATTCCTCAAAAGTAAGTCTTAAAGCTGTGTTACTCCATAATGGAAACAAATTGCCTTCAGTCCCAATTGGTCATGCAGTCCATATGAAAGAAACATATAGCAATTTGAAATTGTTACTTGAGACCATACAATATGAAAGATATAAATGGCAAATTTGTGGGGATTTAAAAGTTGTGGCGATCTTGCTTGGAATGCAGCTAGGTTATACCAAATACTGCTGCTTCCTCTGCGAATGGGACAGTCGAGCACGATCGGATCACTACAGAAAGAAAATTTGGCCACCGAGAGAGTCTTTTGAGCCAGGAAAGAAAAATGTGACCAGCGCGCCATTAGTTGCCCCAGAAAAGATTTTACTACCGCCACTTCATATAAAATTGGGACTTATGAAAAATTTTGTGAAGGCAATGGACAAAGAAGGCCGTGCTTTTAGTTATTTAAAAGAAAAGTTCCCTAGAATCAGTGACGCTAAAATTAAAGAGGGAATATTTGTGGGTCCCCAGATTAGGAAACTTTTCGGAGATGCGCAATTCGATTCCATACTTGAAGGCAAGGAAAAAGACGCTTGGGATGCCTTTAAAATGGTTGCAAAAAATTTCTTGGGAAACATAAAAGCAGAAAATTATAAAGACCTGGTTGCCCAACTTCTTTTGTGTTACCAAAACCTAGGGTGTAATATGTCGTTGAAAATTCATTTCCTGGATTCTCATCTGGATTACTTTCCGGAAAATTGTGGTGCTGTAAGTGACGAACACGGTGAGAGGTTCCACCAGGATATTTCGAACATGGAAAGAAGATATCAGGGAAAATGGAACTGTGAGATGTTAGCCGACTACTGCTGGACTATTACGAGAGATGCCCCAGAGGCTGCTTTCAAAAGGCAAGCTAAGAAGCGCAAAATGAGTGTCTAAACTTTGGATTCAATGATAAAAATGTGCTATTTAGTTGCTTTTGTTGAACCAACAATATATTGTTATCTGTATTTTGTATGTCCATTGTATATGCCTATGAATTAAAATTTTGTAACAAATAATTGAGATTTTTTTTTTTGCGAGCCAACTAAAATCTTTAATAGGTATTTTTTAGTTACTTGGGTACAGTTGAATCCAAAAAAATAGGTTTTGTTCAGGAAACAAAAAAAAAGTTGAAATTTGTTTCCCAGTGTATTTTGCCCACCCCTAGTTGAAATTGCGATTGTTTTCATCCTTCGGAGGACATTTTAAGGTCCTGATCAACCTCTCAGAATCTGCAAAAATTACCCCATAGACAACACCCTGAATCTGTTTGCATAGTAGGCCCTTCCACATAAGGTGCATACTTTCTAGTGCACACTTGTGCTCGACGCCATCTGTTAGCAACACACCGCCACCCTGGCCCCCGCCGCCCCCGACGTCACTTGCAGTCCACAGCACACTCTTGCCTTTTAATTACGACTGTGAGAGCGCTGACGTAAACTTTTCAAATTTTCACGGAAAAAACGCCGCTCCTGCCATGTTAATCGATGACCTGGAAAATTCTCGCGACTTTTCATCAATGAAAAATTGTTCTGACGTTTTTTGCGGTTGATACTTTTATGAGTTCATTTAAATGTATAAAGACAAGTTGCACCTTCAGCAGATTTATTTCGATCATCGGTTAATTCATCGGCGAATCCAAGGATTTTAAATCAAGGAGGATAATACGGCTTTGGTTCAGTCTTTGAAGAATGAACAATTCACATTCTTAGGTGGGTTGTAAACAAAGATCTTACAAACTCCAGATAGAATTGTTTACATTTGAAGTCGACGTAACGACTGTAAACGCGCACTCCCCACCTTGCTGTTATGATTGTCCTATTTATCGCTAAGGTATCTGCAAAATCCCAATTAAAAATTTGTTAATTTGACAATTACAACTGGTTTAAGGTTAATCCGCAATTGCTTTTAAAATAAATTTATTTCCCAATAATTTTAATATAAATTGTGAATAGGCCTTGAGAGATTTAGAAAAAAAATATTATTATTATACATAAAAGTTTGAAATAAACCGACTGCACTCTGACAACATCAAGTTAAAAGTTACTACGCTCGCCGGCAAAAGATCAAACTTTATCAATGGATCGGCTTATAGTAAAGAATACACTGTTGCTACTCGCTGCTAACTGCTTTTAAGGGATTGTTTATATATTTTGGTTGTTTTTATTTTTTTTTGTGAGTATTGGTGAAAAATCGTCTTTATTATAAACAATGATGGTGCATTCATGTATAGTTTGTAAAAGAGTGGATCATTTAAGCAAGGATTTATCTTTCCTTCGGTAAGTATGATTATGTTTTAATATGATTGTATTGATATGATTTCTGATATAACCATTGACGTTTAAAAGGTTATGGACCGGTCCGTGGTGCTAGTCCGGGCAAAAATCAGTCGAGTTGGTTTATTTCTTAATATAAATCTTGCATTTACAAGATGGTTGAGTCTTGTGCGGCCATAAAATACTTCACTAGAAGATGCAATGGTGTTAAATTAAAATTTCACAGGTTAGTAAATATATTTAGAAATTTGATTTTGAGTTTGCATCACTATGAAAATTCGCTTTGTTTAAGAATGTACCAAATGTTTATCCACTTCGTTAGGATACTAAAGGGTCGTAGCCTACGCCAAATTTGGATACATGCCCTTAGAAGGAATAATTATAGTCCAGGTGATACAACAGTTATTTGTGAGAAACACTTCACAAAAGAAGATTATGGAGGTAATGTGGGAATAAAATACTGAAGAAAGGAACAGTCCCGTCAAAATATTTTACATCTTTATTTTTCTATATTTAAACAACGTTTGCAGTGTAACAAGTAGGTACGTGAAAACAGGTTTTATATAATTTATTTATTTATTTTTATTTATTTGATCTAACTTGTTTAGGTACATATTATTTTAATTTACTTATTTAATTAATCACTTTAGTGTACAATATGCCTTAGTGGCTTGTGTGTGCATTTTTTTAAAGAATCATCCTTTTCACAGTTTATAGTAAAATTATTAGAAATAAACTTATTTTAAGAGCAATTGCGGATTAACCTTAAACCAGTTGTAATTGTCAAATTTACAAATTTTTAATTGGGATTTTGTAAGATATCTTAGTGATAAATATGACAATCTGGCTAAAAATATACACTTTTATATCTGGAGAGTATCATCCAGTAATGAATATACCAAAAATATTGATGCTAAGCATAAATAGTTAAATCCATCCTTGGATACACTGTATATAAAAACTGGATCAATATATCTATCTTTTTTATAAATATCCAATATTCGAAACTACACTTTTTGAACAGATAATATAGTTAAACGTAAAGAATCTCAAAGTAAATTATACGCCCTTGTTGGGCTTTTTGCCCAGACTAGCTCCGCTCCGAAACGAGGAAGGCCGCTCCATAACCTTTTAAACGTTATTGGATTTAACCTTGTAAGATCTTTGATTTAACCAGACTTCAACATTGTTGCCATTAGCGAGACAAACATGTTTTGTCACTCTTCCACCCATTACTGAGTGTTGGCCCTATGGTTGTAAACAACTTCCCAGAAAAACAATCGGGGAGCTCTGAAAGTTAGTATAATTTCTTTTTGTCGTTTTCTGTTAATTTGACAACGTCATTACGTCGCCTTCGAGCGTTCGGAACGTACTTTTTATAACGCCCTTATTGGAACGGCCGTCTTACTTACCTAATTTGACGTTTGACACTACCGGATTAACAACTGTCATATTTGTCATTGTTGTTGCATAACATTCTTTGTTGTCTTTCAGTGTATGTGTGTTAAATTTAAATATTGTTTGTAAGTAGTACACTGACAAAAATGCATTTACCAATGTCGTGGATTACAAAATTGGAGCTACCTCAACCCACCTCTCTATGTTGTTCTAGCTGAGCCTACGAATTATCACAAATTATTTAAAAACGCTGCAGTAATTCAGATTCTTTTGGTTCGCCTCAACCCAGAAAGAGATTTTTTAGCAATATTTTCAACATATTTGGGATCACCTCATCTTGTAACTATTTTATGAATTACCTGAACTCAGTTTCTGGATTGGGAAAACTTACTAATTGATTATAAAGTATCGTTTTAATCCGGACGTGCATTATTTGAACTCATTACCATGTGTAAATTATTTTGAGTTGGACTAATTCAGGAAACGTGCTCCAAAACACCATATCGAGGGTAAAACGCACGATTGTAAGGTCACGGAAAGTTCCGAATTCGTGCTCGTGCAGGTTCGACGCGATTCATTCTATTGGTATTCGTCAATTCTCCTTCGATCGCGCGTATAGACACCTGTTGGCCGTTGCGCCGTTTGCGGGATTTTTCATCTTTGTTCTCTGTGCGTGAAAATTTGTATTTTGCATAATTTTGGTCAGTTGGTGTAAAATGGAGGGACAGGAGGGAGATGCATACAAATTGTTATTATTGGAATGGAGCCTTATTATTTATAAGTAATCGTCATCACTTCGTCCGCATGGTTTCTTAGCCGTAGTATGCTCTCCTGTCTATAATTCATTTGATTTTTTTTTTTAAATATACAACAAAAATGTCATATCTTGAAAAAACAAAAAGCAATTGAAGTCCACAATATGCAGGCGTTAAATCAAAGAAATATTTTGAGTTCCGATAGTCCACAATTTAGGTACTGTTAGTCCAAAATTTGGACTCTGGCAGCCCAAAAGTGAATTCATCTGAATGATATGATAAAAAAAAGTGAATTCATCGAGAACGGACGTTTCGAGTGTTGCAAAAATTCCATAGTTTACATAAAAGATGTAAAGAAAATGGGGTATCAAAAAGTTACAGCGCCCGGGTCAATTTTTTTTTAAATTGACGATAACACTCTAAAAAATAGTAAATCAAGTCGAACAGACTTTTTCCGTGTTGCGCAGCTACAGGGAGGACAGCGGAGTCGGATCTCGTATCTGTATAATTCATGTTCGCGGTACACGGGGCGCGTGCATGGGACGGCTTGCCGTGTGGCTTGGTTCTCTATTAGAACTCAGGCATAATAACCGATTTTTTATCCGCATTTTTTCATCAAGAGAGACTCGTGAGATCGGTATGGTTCTGTTTTTACCGGAACAAATACGTTCTATCCAAAAATATCCCTTCAATTTTTCTAATACACGCGGCGTCATCTGGCATATTTTAAACAAATAGCAAGTTGATCGGGCGAAGAGCACTCAATCGGTTGCGATATCGGCTCTGCCGCGCTCGCGCCGCCGCTTTTATTAAAATGAGTAATGGTTTCTTTAGGTGGGCCAACTGGTGCCAAAGCCAAGAGGCCTACTATGATAGAAAATTTTAAATTATCGTGATCGTACTTCGAAAATCCACAATTCGGGTTTGTATTTTTTCTTTCTATACAGTGTGTTCCTTAAAGACGTGCTAATATTTCAGGGTCTGATTGCTTAGGTTATTTTATAAAGAAAAGTTCATATGAACATATGTCCGCAACGGCTTAAATTTTTTGCTACAGGGTGTTGAATTTTTATTTTTTAAATGGTTATTTTTTAATATCTCCGAAAGTACTTTAGATATTATTTTCAATTTTGGTATGTATTAATAGGATATAGAACCACAAATTTTAGTTAGAAAAGTTATTCAATTGTTCCATCAGTGACGTCCCTGCAAACATGTCCTGTATATTTTTTACAAAAAGATGGTACGCCACTGACATTTTTCCATGTGGTTATTTTTTCTGATTATCCTGGTCAATTCTACATGAACACGGTCTCTTAAGTTTTTCTCGTCAGACGCACCGTTCTTGATTAAAACCACTCAATTCATATTGAAACTCATCATTATTAACATTGATAAAATAATTAATGACAACGTTTGTTTCATAAAAATTGTTGGAAATCGCCACGTTCACTTAAAAGGCATGTTTCCGTCCTTCTTCGCATCGAAATGCCCACTCCAACAATTTTTATGAAACAAAATTTATCATTCATTATTTTATCAATGTTAATAATAATGAGTTTCAATATGAGTTTAGTGGTTTTAATCAAGAACGATGCGCCTGACGAGAAAAACTCAAGAGACCGTTTTCATGTAGAATTGACCAGGCTAATCAGAAAAAATATCCACATGGAAAAATGTCAGTGGCGTACCATATTTTTTGTAAAAAATATAATAGGACATGTTTGGTGGAACAATTGAATAACTTTTCTAACTAAAACTTGTGGTTCTATATTTTATTAACACATACCAAAATTGAAAATAATATCTAAAGTACTTTCGGAGATATTAAAAAATAACCATTTAAAAAAAACATCCTTTAGCAAAAAATTTAATCCGTTGCGGACATATGTTCATATAAACTTTTCTATTTAAAATGACATAAGGAATCACACCCTGAAATATTAGCACGTGATTAAGGAACACCCTGTATACTTTTTGGTACTCTACAATTTACAAGGACCAATTTCACAGGCTTCGACTTTGCTGGGCATCCACTGTTGTCAACCCATGGGAAATTTCCAATTTCGTTCGATTTTTGAGGCCTCTGTGGAATGGATATTTACAGGTCGACAAGTGGATCTGTGTCTCCGACGTATCGGTAAGGACGAAGCAATATCGTTTAAAACATGTTCTAGTCATGGGCGTGCTATTATAATTTTAAATGATGTAATAAAAATATTAAATTCTTCAATAATTGCATTTTATGTTTGTAGATAGGTAACTATTGTTATTAAGGTTTAAACAATTAATTTTTACAACATTGAAAAAAACACATTAACTGATTAATGATGATTTTTCAGTTTTGGTCGTATTAATGTACCTTTCTAGCTTTCGCAATTTAAATATATTGATTTGTGATTCCTCTTCACATACCCTATCCAGGGGTCGGCAACCTTTTGAGACGGAAGAGCCAAAAGTTATAATTTACACAATTTCTCAGTTTTAAAGAGCCACTAACGGCCCCAATTTGATATCGAAAGAGACACAACTTGACATCGAAGAGACGCATGCGGCTCGCGAGCCGTAGGTTGCCGACCCCTGGTTACAGCCAAAGCACTGGTGAAGACGCCAAATTGTCTTGCGTCGAAAACGAATTAAAACCTACATAGAAACATCTAACGACGGCGTCATTCGAGAGCTTTCGACGGACTGACGACAGTAACGACGCGTGTCGCGGAGGAGGGGTGCGGTGAAAAGCGAGTACAAGTGGCTGAAAGATAGAATCGGTGTCTAATCCTCGTTAATCGATACTGGACGAATTTTTAATGTTTTTTTTTCCGATAAAATAAATAATATTTGAGTATGGAACTAAAGAGCCGCAGCTTCACATCCAAAGAGGCGCATGTGGCTCGCGAGCTGCAGGTTGCCGACCCCTGCCCTATACACATTTGCAATCGCTTCACGGGTCTGACTGTGAAGGTTTTTACCAGGAGTATACTCATTCATTGTCACAAAGTTCAAAAAAACCCTGTTATTACGAAAATAAACACAACAAAAAAAAGATGGGGATTCTATCTGTAAAATCCCCATCTCTTTTTATCTTTTGTCTGTTTCTGTTTTCATTGTAACAGTTTATCTGGTTAATATGTCTTGGTTAGGAAAAACAAACAATCGATGGACGTGACTCAAATACATATATCCTATAGTAAGTTGTTTTTGATGATAAAAAAGGGCATATAAAACAACTGAAGGAAATGCACTTATTCCCACCTAGGCAATATTTCCTCCAATGTCATCACATCACATTGGTTTTGTAGTTCTGTATGTTTAGGCTGTCCTTATATAACATAGTCGGTTTTTAACAAAAACACAACTTCGTTTGATGATTGCAACACTTTTTTCAAAGCAATGGTCGATTAAAAGTAAAAAAATTGGACAACAAACAACTTACCCTTCAGATGACCTTCTTTTGACACCTGCCAAAGGAGCTGTGTCGTTCGGCATAAATATTTCTGATGCTTCCGAAGGTGAGTGGGTCGGTTCCAAAATTAAATGGTCGTGACTTCTGACATACTGCAACGGAGACTGAAAACAAAATTTATACAGGGTGATTTGTACATTCTAAAGTTATACGAATATACAGATAAGGGGATAATAATTTCACGAAACGAACAAACCCGAACAAACGCAAAATATAAATGTCAATAATGTCGATGTCGATAATATATTGTAATTTTGTCTTTTCCGTCCAATAGATACAGTACGTTTCACGAAAATTGGATACGACTTAATGATTTCCTGGGTTGGTCCCATTGTGTCGACAAGATCTTGGCAATAAACAAGTGAAGTATGAAGGGACGGACTAAGGAAAACAAGTAATGATATGATTATATTAATATAATCAAATGAAATAACATTTTTTTTAAATATTGCTAGTCATATTTATTTACATTTATAATGTCATTCTATAGATAGTTCTGTTTCGCTATCGCTATCCTCATCAAAATTAATTATAATTGGATGAATTATACGATCCAGACTAATATACGAATTTTCTACAGTTATTACGTGACGGACTGAATTTTTCCAACTACCTGGGGGAATATCATTAAAGCATTTTCGTATTAATTCTACAACACTAGAACTTAAAGTCGGAGAAATATTTTCAGACCTAACCAGTGATGATTTTAACTGGTGCCACATATGCTCTATGGGGTTAAAAATGCAATAATAGGGTGGGAGCCTTAGCACTGTATGTCCAATTTCTTCTGCCAATGTCTCACAAACATACACTTTTTTATACAAAATGTCTTTAAAACTTCTAAAAGATCACTTCTTTTATAACTTTCTTCAAAATATATATCATTCGCCGCCATGTAGTTCTGAATCTCCAATTTTGTATTATTTGAGCTTGGAGCTTTATGTAATTGGCGACTGTAATAGCTCGCATTGTCCATTACTATCACTCTATTCTGAGGAATGTTTGGTAAAAGACAATTCTTGAACCATTCCTCAAAAACTAACAAATTTTACCACAAAAAGATATTTAAATATAAATTAAGCAACCTAACCTACCTGATGTGCCTATATTTAATTATAATTATTACAATCCGGTCCTTTCCACATAATAATAACAAACGGTCATAAATAATGGGATGGCCCCAGGTACTTTTAGTCATTAAGTTATATCCATTTTTCTTGAAACAATCTTTACACTGAATTGTATTTCGTTTCCAAAGACAAACGTTGTCTGTTTTATTCTCTTCATTAACTGATAAAACAAGAATGTCTGCTCAACCATCCAAATACTCAACACTTACAGTATGTTGTTACAAATTGTAATATACTATGTGCATTTTCTATTTTTCCGTTTCCGCTACAAAATTTTCTGTTTTACTATTTACTGTTCGAAACCGCGTCTGGTTTCTTTTACGATTGTTTGGAAAAGTTTTACGAAACCTTTAAAAAGTTTTCTCATAATTTCGCGTTTGTCAATTAGTGCAATGTACTATATAGTGGTTCTAGCGAATCCTCGCGCCAGATATGTCAAGTGTCACGTGACATAATGACTTGCCTGCTTATTTCTGGTTATTTATTTTGCCTAGGTTTGTATGACATTCCAGGACTTTCCAGGACCGTACTACAATAGTACGTACGTTTATTTTAAAAATGAAACGAGTCTATTTATATTTTTAAATACATCTTTTATTATTTATTATAGGGAATAAAACATAACACATTGTATTTTTTGTTATTTATTTATTCAAATATATAAAATAAAGTCATTATTTTATAATTACATGTCTAGTAGGTACCTCTATCTTCACAAAAAGATAGGAAGTACGCATCTACATGCATGTCCATCTTTACCTACTGTAAACTGTATACAGTGTGTCTACACATGGACTTAACTATACCTGTAATAATTTGTATCTTCAATTTTTCGAAAAAGTCATCCTTGATCATTTCTTTTCCCTGTTATGTAAATACAAATCACTTGGAAAAATTTCCATGTTTTGTACCGGATGCACAAAAAAACATTTTTGAAAATAACTATGGACTAAATATACGGTTTGCTTAAAGATTGTTCACTCTTGTTACCTCTGTTTTAACTTTAATGTTCACTAGTAACTTATAAGCGTATAGTATCATAACAAGCAAATTCTATATGCACCCTTCTTTTGTATACGTAGGCTACGTATACTGCAAATATGTAGGTTACGTAAGTCATATATGCAAAAAACTAATAAAATGGGTATTTCGGCCTTTCCCATTGGGATTTCGGGAAAGGTAAGAGTAAAGAGATACGAAGTCGGTTAAATTGGGACAATTTTGCGATTCGGTTTTTAGTTTTTTCTGACTTTGTTCGAAGAGATGTCCAAAAATAAATTTAACTTTCTCATTGCCACTTTTCATCCTCCCCAAGATGGCATTTTATGAAGGAATGAACAATATGAGCATGGTCGTTATTACCCATTACTGTCTACATTCAAGTCGCCACACAAAAGTATTACCTGATATTTAACTGAAACAAATCTCAACTCGATCAGAAAGAAATGAAACATCTAGAAATTTTTTTATTAATATTAAATTCACCTTAGTTTCTCTAACGGTGGCATCAGCTGAGGTAGAAGGCAGACAATAATTATGCTCCATAATTATTATTTTCGCCTAAAAACAGATAAATGAAAATATTAACCTATAAATTTTTCATAACGTGACAAGTACTTACTGTGGTTTACCAGATATACAAACAACTCAATATGTAATTAATCAAAGTTTTCAACACAAAATAAACACTTCTAAAACGACGGAAATACACTTTTAAACGTATTAGCACTAATCAAACTCGAAAAATATAAAAACCAAACAAGCTCAATACGGTTCCTATAAAACTGGGGTATTTGGTTAAGTCCCCAAACAGCTGATCGATGACATATTAATGATGTCAACTGTCGAAAAAGCTTGAGGATTCGCTATAAATACTATAGCATATCGGTAAGGACACCGAAGTCTACTTTGTCAGGTAGGTGGTAGTAATATTCAGACAAATACGGTGTGTATACAGTGTGCATATACAGGGTGTTATGGAAATGACTTATTATATTTAAACCGGCAAATTCTGAGATGAAAATAAATTGAAGAAAAATAACCATAAATGGCGCTTTGAATTATAATCATTAAGCGAAATATATACTTTATATGAAATCTGATAATTTACGTAGCCGCTACTGACGACGTTCGCAATCAATAATTTATTGAGGCAGTCTCAAGTCTCCAAAGAGGTCAGCGCATTGTGGGCGGTGTTGTCATATTACAACACATAATTGAAAACGCACGTGTTCAGTTTTTTACAACAAGACGTTTTTTACCCGCGTTATCACTTCTTTTTGGAACTTTTTAGAAAGATAAAACTACAATTTTACGGTACATACTCTCTTACCTTCGATCTTATTTTAAGATAATCCGTTTTATAATTTAATTGCATAAAAAAATAAAACACAAAAAGTATGTTTTGCAACAGAACCAACAGTAGATAATCTCACTCAAATTTGAAATCACATCACAAAATTTATTAATATGAATGATTTCACAACAGAAAAAAAATCTGGTAATGCTACAACTAACAAAACATCTATCCAAGCAAAGGCGAGATACGTGGTGTGATCTGGCATCACTGTAGTTTACTCTATTGACCTACATTATTGCTAACTGAAATTAGATGGAACGGCGCGACAGCATGTAGGCAAAAAGGGTTTTTACCTTAGTATTTAGATATTCGATTAAAAAAAAGCATGTAGACTTTCTCTAGGACATCCAAAGAGTCATCAATTTAAATATAATAAGTCCATTTTCCATAACACCCTGTACCTATAGTCTGGAAACAGCTTATTAACTTTAGACCCGCTCAATATTTTTTACAAAATTTGGGTGTAGCTTATAGAGGAAGATAAACTTCCTTTTGACCTGAGAATGACAGTACTAACGTCAAAATGTCCGATAGGCGCCATCTTGATAAAGAAAGTTAAAGATGAACAGGGGTCCTGCGATACATCATTTTGAAGGTACCATCGAGTACTTTACGATGAATATTACTTCTCTATTCGCAACGAAAACAAAATGGCGGCGCTTTAAAAATTGTATAGTTATTATTTTTTTACTTTATGCCAAGTTATAAAATGTAAACTAAATACCAAAAGAAAAAAAATAGTAAATATTATTTTTTAAAAAGCCGCCATTTTGTTTGGGGTAAGAATAGAAACACAATATTTTGGGATCGTAAAGTACCCCATAGTCAATTTTTTTATCAAGATGTCGTCCATTCGCCATTTTGAATTTAAGCACCATTAGGCACATGCAAGAAAGTGTAGTTCTCTGATTCCTACTACACCATGCCAAGTTGTACCTATTTGTTTTTCTAAGAAGGATAATAAGAAAATAATAACTATGCAATTTTTAAAGCGCCATTCTGTTTTCGTTGCGAATACAGAAGTAATATTCTGGCATCGTAAAGTACTCGATGGTATCTTCAAAATGATGTATCGCAAGACCCCTCTTTCTATGTAATTTTCTTTACTAAGATGACGCCCATCCACCATTTTGACATTTACAACTACCATTCCTCCGTCAAAAAAATCTTCCCCTATGAGCAACACCCAAATTTTGTAAAAAAAGAAATTAGCGGGTCAAAGTTATTAAGCCATTGCCAGACTAACTTTCTGAAAATACCTTATACAATATGGAATAAACAAATAATGCTAAACAGCTATTCTCCAGTCCATGATCGAGCGTCAAATTATAAGTAAAAACTTGTCATATTTTGCCTAAGACAGCTAAATATCAGTATCAATTAAGATTGAATGGTACCAATTAAAGGAAGCCTTGTAAGAAGTTACCATATGCATTTCGGTTTCGAACTATTTTATTCTGATCAGTAAGGGTAGATGTTCATCCTTGACCATCATTATTTCAAATTCATACTAGTCCCGTGCCATTTGAGCAGAAACCCCCTTTAGACGAGACTTGTGGGCGAGACTTATATCAGTGTTCGGTTTTTGTTACTTCAATAGGAATAGGCATTTCTTTTATTTTCCAGTAGCGGCGAAGAAATCTAGTAGGTATAAAACTGGATCACATATATATAAACATTATATTGCCAATACGAACATTCCAAAATTAAAAAAGTGTCCCCGCTATGGGAGATGGCGCGGGCCTATTGAGTAAGGTGGATCGCGTCAGAGCCGGCCCGACATTATTTGTTTGTTGTTATTCGTCGCCATCTTTGGTTCTGGATGCTTTTTCAAATTACAGAATAAAAAGTGGTTCGTCCACATTGTTGTCGATATATTAGTGCTTATAAACTTCCATTACCTAACCACAATTTTTGTAAAGGAATTTTTAACTTGTGGTGGTTTGGTAGGTTAGTTACTTGTTTTGTTTAAGATGAAAGGACACAAGTGCATGGTGTTTTTTTGCAAAAGTCGTGGATCAATACCAGGTATAAAGTATTTCAGGTATATTCATATATACGAAAATATTTTGCTTATCACATTATCCGATCTTCGGAACCGAATTTCACTAAAAACCTTGTAAAAAAAGAAGGGAGGGTCACTCATATACAATATAATATATATGTGGTCACTACCTTAACACCAATCAGGGCACCGTCGGATCATCATATCGTCAGAAATCGTATGTATGGAACGCTGTCTTAAATCGAACTAATCGAAATTTTGGTTGCAATATTTTTCCAAACTAATCAGTGAAATTTACGTTAAAAAAGTTGAAATCCGGTCCTGTCGAATGTTTACTTTCACAAGGAAACGCCCCCTTGGATGCCCATAGCGGGGACATAATTGCAGATAGTATTAGCAATATACTGTTTAATGTGAACTGGATACGATAATGTTAAAAATGTATCTCGCTCTATCGAAAAACATAAAAAAATTAAGGACTATATTTTTTGTGAAATATAAACAGTCTCCCTTTTATACTAAATGTCTTTGAGTTTAATTACATTTGCTTGCTTTTGACGTCTTTGAGTTTAACTACTCCTTTGCATTAACTTACTATGGATAGTATACCGGCAACATTACAAATTCCGATCCCTAGTTAAATATTTTCTTTTAATGAAACGGCTGTCGTGAGAAAAACGAACGCCGCATTAATTTGGATTTTCTTAAAATGAAAAGTCTCATTTCTTATTCTGTCTCGGGGAAAATTAATGAAAAATAAATAGAAATACTGGTAAAGAAAAACTTGAAAAATTACATTAAACATGAGAATTAGTTTGTTTTATGCAAAAGAACGGACGAGCGTTCTTTAGAAGCCGTTCGTATTTTTTTATGCAACGATCCAAAGTTTTCCTTTTATTTTAGTAAAGCATGCTTAAGTTTCAGACAAGCTCGGAGTTTAATTTCATTGTTATCAATGAATTGAATATTCCTCATGAAATTTTATAGGAATAAGTGATGAAAACGTCCCAACAAACCTTTCTCTCTTTATCAAGATTGTAAGAACATTCATTGCAAATATTTTGAGCTTCAAGCTGTATAAAAAATCATTAAAAAATGTATATAAATGTAAAAATCCCAAATTTGGGATACAGAAGGTGTGTAGCAGCATCTAGCAAACATCAACAACCAAAGTGATACCGCGAATAAGCTTACAGAACAATTTTTCTGTATAATGTATTCTGTATAATCATTTCATCGTAATACACGACACAACAATACATACAGTCGGTTAAGTTGGGGCAAAATTGCGTAATTATGGGCCAAATAAATAAATACAGGAGCTTTCAAATATTTGGAAAAATCTAAAATTTTGCATTTTGCCTTTTACCTTTGCGAGTTTGTTCGAAAAGATGTCCAAAAATAAATTTCGCTTTCTCATTGCTACTTTTTATTCTCTATGAGATGGCATCAGGTTTTTAATGCGACGTTTCGTCTTTGGGGCACCATCATCAACTTAATTTTTTTAAATACGGGTCCGAATTTTCTTGATTTAAATTATGAAAGAGAACCTAAGTCTACGTTCAGCAGTATACAACAATTACCGGTTTCCCGACGTTTTGTTCATAAATTGACCATCTTCATTCAAATACATCTATAGTACAGGGTGTCCCATTTTCAACACTTTTATAGGATATCTCCGTAATTGTTTGTGCAAGTAATGTAGGTGTCATGTGCCCTTTTTGGGCCAAACTTAAAATAGTAAAGTCAAAATTTGATTTCAAAATTACCCTATATTTTTTTAGTTAAAAGAGATATAGAAAAATGGTTTATACAGAAGTTTCTTCATATTGATTGTTGAATAATCTGCCGTTTTCAGAATAAGTATACGGGGTCGGGAAATAAAGTTATCGTACATTTGCGAAAATTACCTATCAACATTTTTAATAATTTGATATGATATCAGTCTTTATTAAAAGTGGAAAAAATGAAGAAATGGCGCAAAATGTCTATCCGGAAATACGGTAATTATTTAAAGACATATTCCGAACATTTGCGATGATTCCCGTTATTTTTTACCTTAATCTGAATCTTTTATTTCATTTCAAAGTAATAAAGTTTAAATAAATCGCCTAGGAAATCAATATCATCCATGGTGTGTTATATATTTGAAAGGAGAATTTAAAATAGTATCGTTTTAGATTAAAATATACAGGCTATTCCATTTAAAAAAAATTAGGATAGATCCGATAACTTTTTTACCTCACCCCGTATACTTATTCTGAAAACTGCAGATGATTCAACAATCAATATAAAGAAACTTCTGTATAAAACATTTTTCTGTAACTAAGAAAATATAGGGTAATTTAGAAATTGCCAATTTGTTGATTTTCTCCCGTATCTCCTAAGCGAGCAAAAATTTTCGAATTTTGATTTTACCATTTTAAGTTTGACCCAAAATGAGCACATGACACCTACATTACTTTTTTGATAGCACTAACAATTACGGAGATATCCTATAAAAGTGTCGAAAATGGGACACCCTGTATATAAAATTTTCACAAAAAATCAATTTCTTGTCCTAAAAAAACCGTAATTGCCAAATTTTGTAAAAAAACCATTGGTTTCTCTCAAAGTTATTAGAGAAAAACAAAAATTAAGTTTTAATTAATATTAATTAATAAAATATTAATAAATTATTTTAGTTAATATCAACTTTCGGATATGGGTAAATATAACTAAATTCTAATATTTTTACGTAAGGAGTCTGTGGGTTTTCCATGTACCATTAATTAGCGGACACCCTGTTTAATAATTTTGCAATAAAACAAGATATACAGGGTTATTCACGTTATTCGAGACGACATATTATAGCTAAGCTATTTGTTTTGGATAAAAACAAATATTCAGGGTGGATAGGGGCCTATTTGAGGTACATTTTAAAATTATTTTCATAATGTACAGGTTGTCCCAAAAACACGAAACGTATCAAAGTTGCATTTTTTTAAATGGAATGCCCAGTATATTATTTAATTTTCGGTTCCTACGATCAAAATCAATATTATTTTCATTAAGGTTTACCGTACTTAAACCTTACGGTTTGTGAAATATTTCATATTTTGTCAAAATGTAGTAACAATTTTAATGATTAAATTCTCAACATGTATTTTGTTTTTTAAACCCAATTTCTCAGTGGACTCTACTCACTGATTAAGTTTTGTGTATCAGTTATGAAAAACTTATACACGGTGTCCAAAAAGTACCACTAAATAATTACAAGTTTGTCGTTACCTTTACTACTAAGTAATGCATTTCCCCCTGTTTCTCTAGAATCTAGATCTGATCTGTCAAAATGTCATAGGCGACTTGATTAATATTAAATTGATTATATTTAGCCTGCTTTGTGAATATTTGCATTTTTCATGAAAATGCGAGTAATTAGCTATGGGAGAGGTTAATACTTTTTGATAGACAATTAAATTCTACATCTGCTAGTGACATAAAATACAGGGCGTTATATTTAAATTAAGCAAGTTATTACCATTTCAAACTTGTAATTATATAGTAGTACTTTTTGGACACCGTGTACAAGTTGGTGAATTTTTCATAACTGTAACACAAAACTTAATCAGTGAGTGGAGTCCACTGAGAAATTGGGTTTAAAAAACAAAATACATGTTGAGAATTTAATCATTAAAATTGTTACTACATTTTGACAAAATATGAAATATTTCACAAACCGTAAGGTTTAAGTACGGTAAACCTTAATGAAAGTAATAGTTATTTTGATCGTAGGAACGGAAAATGAAATAATATACGGGGCATTCCATTTAAAAAGTGCAACTTTGATACGTTTCGTGTTTTTGGGACAACCTGCACATTATGAAAATAATTTTAAAATGTACCTCAAATAGGCCCCTATCCACCCTGAATATTTGTTTTTATCCAAAACAAATAGCTTAGCTATAATATGACGTCTCGAATAATGTGAATAACCCTGTATATTGTGATTGTAGTCTTCATTTATAAGGTTATTTAGATTCGGTATTTTACTGAATAAATACGAATGGAATTTTTTTAATTTCTTAGATTTTTATTTTTGCTCGCATTCTTTTCGCTGTTTCAAACTAATGTGGCCAACGATACTTACTTGCTTATTAACTCTAGCTAACGAGTGTATTTCTCTCTGGAGCATCGGCATGTGTGTCCTTAGAAACGGCAGTACGAACGGCCTTAGTGGAAAATTTGTCACATCTTGCAAAGAATGATGAAATTCTTCTAAGCTTAAATTTGAACTCTGAAAATTTTTATAAAAATTAATAGATTATAGTTAGGTTTTGTCAATAATCCGTTACGAACGCGTCACAGAGAAGATACTGCAGGTCGTCGTCTAGCAGTAATAGGTCGAAAATTCAATTATTTATAGGAGTTTATATTATACCGTTGACCCTTACTGCAATAAATCAACAGCCTGATTAAACCCCATTGTGTAGATTCCAACATCTTCAAACCGCACCAAATGGGTGCAGGGTCGACTTGAAAATAAAGCTATCTATATCTATACAGGGTGTGCCCATAACTTATGCGCCATAGAGCAATTGGAGATACTAAACATCAAACTATACCGATTAAGTCTTATTTTTTTCGAAATGTTTTAGAAATACAGTGTGTTGAAAGAGCCATAATTTGCCGGCCATAGCCTACTACTAAGATGAAATGTCTCGTTTGCTCTAATTGCAACATTTTGTTTTTCGTATTATACTTTTAGATGGACAATTAATTGCTCTTTTACGTGCCAATATAAAATATGGGGTGTTCCATTAGATATTTAGCTATACTGGTTGTGAAAAAAATCATGTTTATGTTTAGGGATGTTGCCAAATTTCTTAAAAAGTAATTTTTATTTCCTAAACGGATAAAGATAGGTATAGTACATGTTGCATGGAAAAGTTCTAGAATATTCATACAATTCAAAAATGTTCCATTTAAAAAAAGAAAGTTGATATTAGCTACGAGTAGAGCTGGCAACACCGCACGGCCAAATATATAGATAGCTCATACTCGTTTATATAAACTACCAAAATTTCAGATCTTTGCCTAAGTAATTCTCCATAAACGTCTACTAGGACACTCACCGTGAATAACCCTGTATATAAACAGTATATTGCTAATACCATCTGCAATTATGGGCATCGAAGGGAGCGTTGTGAGGGCGACAGAACCGGATTTCAACTTTTTTTAATGTAAATTTCACTGGTTGGTTAGGAAAAATATTGCAATCAAAATTTCGATTAGTTCGATTTAAGACAGCGTTCCATGCATACGATTTCTGACGATATGATGATCCGACGGTGCCCTGATTAGTGTAAACTTTTGGTGCGAAATTCCATCCGAATATTTATAACAATCGACACGATGAGCTTTATTTTAACTTTCATCCGACGTCGTATGTTTCTTAACCTCACTTTTTTCTAAACCAAACATTAAGAATGAATGACTATATTGACTATTTTGGAAATTATTGTCAGCTACTAATGCACCAAATTAAAATACATTAATTTTTAGGTTAGGTAGTGACCACATATATATTATATTGTATAAGAGTGACATTCTCTTCTTTTTACAACCACTTTAGTGAAATTCGGTTCCGAAGATCGGATAATGTGATAAGCAAAATATTTTCGTATATATGTACATAGTTACATGAAATACTTTATACCTGGTATTGATCCACGACTTTTGCAAAAAAGCACCATGCACTTGTGTGCTTTCATCTTACAAAACAAGTCACTAACCTACTAAACAGCGAATCGAATCACCATAAAGTAAAAAGTCCTTTACAAAAATTGTAAGGGTAAAGAAAGTTTATAAGCACTAATATACCGAAAACAATGCGGATGAACCACTTTTTATTCTGTAATTTGAAAAAGCATCCAGAACCAAAGATTGCGACGAATAACAGCAAACAAATAATGTCGCGCCGGCTTTGACGCGATCGATAATATTTCCACCCTAATGCGCAAACTTAATAGGCCCGCGCCATCTCCAATAGCGGGGACAATTTTTGTATTTTGGAACGTTAGTATGGGCAGTATACTGTTTATATATATATATATATATGTGAATTTAGCGCCCTCTAATGTGTAAGTTAAAAAAATTTATACAAATTCTTGTCACGCATAAAAACATCATTTCGCCAACTTTCAATCCGATACATTGAACCGTTGTCAAATTATGGCTTACTTTCGAAATTAAACTTCCACTTTCAACACCCTGCATTTCTAGAACGAGAACCATTTCGAAAAACGTATAATATGGCGTAATCGGAATAGTTTGATGTTTAGTATCGCCAGTTGCTTTATGGCCTAAAAAGTTATGGTATATTGATTTATTTTTATTTTGAATTAAAGAGACACCTACTTAAAATAGTATAATACTTAGAGTACGGCAGCCCTTTACCAAAATGTCCTGTTATCACGCCTTCATCTAGTCAATCGCTAGATTAATAAAAAAAAGAAAGTTTTACTCGAGCGAAAAAGTTCGGCAACGCTGCGCTTACCCGTCAGAGTGATTTCAGTCCGTAAGAATGCAGATCGTCTTTTTGTTACTACACTTTGTCCGTTCGTGATGAAATAAAAGATGTAAAGAAAAGGGGTATCAAAAAGTTACAGCGCCCGGGTCAATTTTTCTTTAAATTGTTGATAACACTCTAAAAAACAGTAAGTCGAACGAACATTTTCCGTGTTGTGCAGCTACAGGGAGGGAAGCGGAGTCGGATCTCGTACCTGTATAATTCATGATCGCGGTACACGGCGGTGCGTGCATGGAACGGCTTGCTCTGTGGCTTGGTTGCCTATAACAACTCAGCATCAGCTATGTCCCCATATTGCATTATTATTGATACACGTGTTGTGTTGACTGAAAACGGTTTTTCTAAAAAATACGTATGTAAAAATGTCAGTTCATATTTTCCCCCCATTTTCCGAGCCACAGTACATGATTTCTGCTTGAAAACGGACGAGGCCCGATAACTCTAACAGCGTTAAAAAAATTACATACCTAAGATCCAACACTGCGGTTGCGCGTCGATGAAAATGTCCGTTCTCATTTTTTTTCCGGTCAAGAATAACGAAAAATATCATCCGACAAGTAAAACGGACGAGGCGTGATAAGTTGAATTCTCCGCTGTGATTCGATCGATCGATCGATTTTTCTCAAACCAAAACTATTCACCGCACGGAAAATGTCAGTAACTATTTTCATCTCCTCAAAAACATCACTCTGGGTCAAAAAAATAAAAATAACGGACGAGGCGCGATAACTATTACGACCACTTTTTTTACATATGTAAAGATGATTCTCAATGATTTCGCAACGTTGCCAATGTCCGTTCTTGTTAATTTCCTTCTCAAGTCCTTATTAACTCACCAAAAAACTCAAAAAGCTTTAGGTCGTGATCAGTCTGAAATCCTGGTAACGGGCTGCCGTACTATTAGGGATGCCTGTAGATAATATTATGTGTACTCCGTCTCTGCCAGAAAAGATGCAAACTTTGGGCATTTTATGGTCAGAAGAATAATTAGAGTTGTATGGCAATCGAACGATCAACGGTATAACGTAAACTTTACTATACAGGGCGTTTCTTAATAACATGCTAATATTTAAGGAGGTTATTCTTGGGTCTATTTTCAGAAAAAAACTTCATATGAAATGTCCTAAACTTTTGAGATACAGGGTGTTAAAGATTTTCATGTTTTTTAAATAATTTGTTAAGGTTGATGGCTTAAATACGTGACAACTAGACTAGGTAGACAACTGTCAAAACTGTTTATGTTTACAAAACAAAAACTGCTTCTTACCAACTAGATCCTTTTTAAATTTATTAACACCTAATTTCATAACAGAGTGCAACGGAATGAATTTAATTTTTTTATACGAAAACTGTACGTCAAACGGCAAAGAATCAAGAGACGACATTTGCTCAGGAAGGAATGAAAATTTCAAAAATAATTTTTATTTAAAAAAAAAGAAGTGGCGTACCATTCTTTTCTTAAAAAATACCGAGGGCAATTTCCCGCACGAAGGCCACTGGTCGGAATAAAAAAACATGTTATACATCATAAAATGCCTCTTGATGAATAGAAAGTGTGTACCAAATTTCACAAAAATATCTAGTGCAGTATCACAGATATTAATAAAAAAAAGGAGATTTTTTGAAAATCTCTAACACCTTGTATCTCAAAAGTTAAGTAATGTTGGGAAAAACCGATGATTTTAATAATCGAGTACTTGATACTCGAGCGATTTTAATAATCGAGTTAATCGCTCGAGTGAATCGCCTGAAATTCCAATTTACCAAGCGATGACGTCACCGACTGCTTAACGGGCTGCCTAGCCCTTTACATGTGATCAGGTCGGGTATTTAGCAGGCACGTAACTACGGGTGGGCACAGGTTTAGCTAAAAAATTTTATAGTGTCACCAAAAAAATTCCAGAAATTTATTTATTTGTGAATAATGAATTTTTACCACGTGTCTCGATACCAAACAAAAAACTGCAAAAAATCACACAAATATGTATTTATTGTTCGGGTTTATTATTGTGCGTTTTTAACCCGAACAAAAAGTATTACCAAGAGTTATTTTTCTTCACATCTTTCTCAATCTACGAGCATAAAATAAGTAGATATTTAAAATAGCTTGTCAAATTCTTCCACTTTGTGCACTTAGGCTTAGTTACGCGACTGGCAAAATAAGAAAATTGGTTATTATTTTTTTAAATTCATGTACTCATGTATTCATAGTTACCTAAAAGTTCCTGTTTAAATTTAAGAATGCTTACTTTTAATTACCAAAAAATTTGTCGATACCTATATGTTTTGTTAACTATTTTGCTCGTTTCCTTATTTTCCATTAATATTTTCTATAATGTATGTTATTTTTGAGAAGTCTTCTTGAGTTTAATAATAAAAAGTTCCTGTTTAGATTTAAAAATGTTTACTATAAGATTACCAACGAATTTTTCTATGTATTTTGTTAACAATTTTGTTCGTTTTGTTATTTTTCATTAACAATTTCTATTATTATGTTATTTTTGAGAAGTTTTCTCGCCTTTATAGTAATTAAAAATTTTAAAATTATATCCTTTAATTTTTTAATATTTACACTCGGAGACCTAAACTACTCCATTGGCTAACCAGTTAAAACAAAACTTTACCAAATCATGTCGCGATGACTCCGCTAAGGGATTCAGCATACTTTTTTATATGCACCTTCTCGTTTATGTGCCTTTAAGAAAAACGTATGTCGTGTACTTGGCGTCAATCTCGCCAATCGGATCGCGCGGCGCTTAGACCGGAGGTCGTCTATCAGATAACCGGCGATATTTTTTTGGTTTTACGCCTGATTTTTAACTAGAGTATTTCCTATCGAGCGAAAAACTGTTTGAATATACGAGCAGTTTTTTAGTTCGA
Organism: Barypeithes pellucidus; assembly: GCA_963991005.1. NCBI lineage: Eukaryota > Metazoa > Arthropoda > Insecta > Coleoptera > Curculionidae > Barypeithes > Barypeithes pellucidus. The sequence continues at coordinate 14,040,477 of OZ022556.1, forward strand.
TCACGCTACAACGGTAAATTCCGTCGGCGGCAAGCGAAGCGCGGGTATCGAGTGAAAGATAATAAGTTACGGGCGACGGTTTTCGCCTGAATAGATAATTCGAGCGGTTTTTTTAATAATCGAGCGATGTCGGTTATTTCAATAATCGAGTGATCAAGCGGTTTTTCGCTCGAGTGATCACAACACTAAAGTTAAGACGTTTAGGATATATGTTCATATGAAGTTTTGTTCTGAAAATGGACCAAAGAATTACCTACTTAAAAATCATATCAGCATGTTATTAAGAAATACCCCTTATATTTTTTGAATAAATTGTCTTAAGAAGGTCATAGTCTTGCACTTGCGGTTATGTCTTTCGGATTATTGACGACACTCATTTTATTGCCTCTAGAGAAACATCCAGTTCCAGTTAGAGGACTGTTTGTCAGATACGTCATAATAAAAGTAAGCATAATATGCCTTGTTAAATAAAATTAATTGTTTAATTTGTATACTTACAACTATATTTATCACAAGACTTTTAACTCTCTCTCCGACTTCTGGACTAATATCGTTTCCAAATTGGACCAAGGTACTTAAAAACCTTTTTATTTTGGATAGCTGCCTTCCGCCTTGGTAAGCTCCGAAGCAGCCATATTGAATATCGTTGAAGGACCTTGGCGACTCCAGGGAGAGTGACAGTGCCTAGAAAAGGGAATATTTTTAAGTAGGATAATTCATAAATGGCTGTTTTCCTGGCGCATAAGATCAGCTATTTAAACACATTCGGATAATGTCAATTTGAAAACGTTCTCTCCTTCTTTCCCTTAATATCTCACGCTTTTAAATAATACAGTGTATATAGCCTGTTCAAAATGAAGTCGGCACTATTGCTAACAAAGTAGTGTAGTTTTTCACGCTGATTATTATGCTCATTATTATTATTATGCTCATGTCAAAAAAAACAATTGAACATCAGATGCACGTGATTTTTACAAAAATGTATTTTTTTTTAAATGGAATGCCCTTTATCTGCTATAACCGTTTGATAGAATGTGAAATTCTAAACAAAATTCATCCTTTACTACATATCGCTAAAATTAATAATAACGGATATATCTTGATTTATTGTAATTATCCATTTCCTATCACCTTTCTACCTCACCTATCCTTTGTCTTATTAGTTACTAACTTAGTAATGGAATTTACGTATACTGTATATGCCGACATGCATTTAATGTATGGACAAAAATATTCTTTTCTCGAAAACAGTTCATTTTATCGACATTGATCAAGAGTGCCTTTTCTTCAGCTTAAGGTTTAGAGTATCCAAAAATTTTATTGCCGTTCCTTCATCACACAGGGTGTAAAAAGCCATTTTTGTGTTACGTCTAGTCCGTCCCTGGCAAACTAATCTAGTAAACATTATAACAAAAAATTATTAAATTACACCAAGTACTTATAAAATTATTTAAAAAACAACGATTTCCAGAGACGTCCGTTATGGGCCCGTATCTCCGTAGGGGAGGCCGTATAGGAAGAAAAATGTATAAGAACTTCTCCTATTATTTTTAAGAATCCGGGAGATTGCCCACATATTCTTGGACACCATGTATACATACACTGTATATGCAGCCTTTTAGGCGTTCGAGTTGTATTAGATATTATTTCAAATGACATGTAGTTTTCTCCATAACTGTCAAAGATTACGGTGAAGTAAAACGGCATTTGACTGGGTGTAACTCGAAGAGTTTCCTGCTTTTTGTTATATGAGTAACTACCTTTATTTTCACATGTAGAATTACCGCTCCAAGTATAGTGGTGCATTATCCGAATACCCTATATTGCAATACTAAATTCGTTATCAAATAATTATCATTCCAAGAAGCTTACAAAAAAAATTATTTCTACAAATGAAATGGTACATTCGAATGTGAATGGAGGAGGAACGTAATATTTTTACTTCGGCTCCGCTTCAATCTAACAAACGATTAGGTATTATCTTTATCGATTAAAACGCCCAATATATAAGCGCCAGTTTTTAAAGTAGTTTTCTAAACAACAACGTTTTATTTCGCACAGACAAATCTTAAAAGTCCCTGTGTGTGAAATTCGTTTTTCTTAATTCGGGAAAAGTCAGTTGCACGCCCTTCTTCAGGTTCACAGAAAAAGTGAAGGGTCCTTTGCGGAAACCCTGTCTTTCAGAAACAGGTCTTTCTTGTGGTCGTCCGTTTTCTCAAGCACAGAAAAAGGACCTTTTTGTGTAAAATAGATAAAGCTATGTTATCAGAAAATAATTGGAGAAGCTTCTGATTAGAAAAATATCAACGACTTTGTAAAAAAAGTTGTGTTTAAACTTCAACACATACTAAAGAAGCGTTCGCACTGTTAAAAATTTGCGATGCGTTTTGTTTGCGTCATAAATTTTAATGTGGACAACAAATTGTTGCTCGTGCGGCCGTGTCTGACGCATAAATTTGCTTTCGATTGGCTTGACAAATCCGACGACGTTTATTTTCAGTGCAGGTAATATTAATCCTGCAAGAAAGCATGCAGTATGTTGCCTTGTGAACCTAGCTTAAGTAGTAGCGCATATATTGACATAGAACTGTTCACACTTGGCTTGTATTGCTAAAAGCCGTATGAGAGTCGGCAATCCTTCTCTTGCGCGTGCAATGGCAATTATAATTGCACGTATTCATATGCACTAAACCGTTCTCAATTAGCTGACTCATTGCCAACAGTCAAAACAACAGTTGGTACTATCGAAATCCCTAAAATACCCCCATATCTAGAGATGGACAAACATGTTCCTTCTGATTACCTGTTAAAGCAGCTGCTACTTACTGCTATTTACAAAAAATAGTAACGTATACGGTTGAAGACGCCCTGAAATTACTCATAAGGTTAACAACCTGCTCTCAATTCTGTTTTTATTGTTGATATTCTATGCTGTCATCGAATTCCCATGGAAGTCAAAATTCTCTCATAAATTCAGTCGAACCCAATTGTCGAACCGTCAAACGTCTCTGCGGAGTCTTTGTTGTTCACAAAACCGATTTTATTTTGAAGAAGGATTTTTATTTCTTTTCAATGAGGTGGTTATAATCTATTATTCACTTACTGTTGCTGCAGGTATGGGTGGTGGTGGTGTCAAACTATCAGCGTTACCATTGTTAGCTGGAGATGTATTTCTTAGTGGCGGCGACGACTGAGAGGGTGAATGTGGTGTGGTGGCTTGCCGGGCTCCTTCCGGTGAATCTGGAGTTTTACAACGTTCTTTTACTAGACCTGAAAGAAAATATGTTTTTAAATATTATGAAACCAGGATTTAAAACATTTATATCAACATAATCATTTATTTCTGTGCGTTAAAGTTAAGGCAGATTATTACTATATAATTGTTCTCTCGTATACAGGTTTGGAAACATCTATTATTGGCTGGTAAAATATTCAAAAATTACTAGTATCACAGGATAGTGCTTCATACATAATATTTTATTTACATAATAACAAAAAAGCACCACAAAAACTAAAGAACAAAGTTATAAAAATTCGAATAATATTGTTTAGTAGGTAAAGATTGTTCCACGAAAAATAGATATAACTTAATGACTGCAGTAAAAGTGCCTGTGGCGATCCCATTATTTATGACCGTTTGTTATTATTATGTGGAAAGGACCGGATTGTAATAATTATAATTAAATATAGGCACATCAGGTAGGTTAGGTTGCTTAATTTATATTTAAATATCTTTTTGTGGTAAAATTTGTTAGTTTTTATTTCTTGCTGGAAGAGTTTAGTTGTATTGCCAATATTATTTTACCAAACGTATAAAAAAAACAGTATGTTGCTTCCATGGAAAAACATTGATGGTGCTTCTTCTAGTGTTGAAGTGAAGAAAATGCATTTATCTCTCGATGCTAGGGAAATTGTAAAAAGAGTATATACTTCTTTACTCAACACAGGACTGCTGCTGGGACTGAAACGTCTGATTTAACTAAGATACATCTGACTACAGTGAAAAAAATCGCGTCAAATCCCATTAAATCTAGAAAGAAGCGTAAAACCAAAGCTCCGTCAAATAAAGGAAAAAGAATAAGCATTTTACATGCTGGGTCAGAAAACGGTTGGGTTCCAAATGCCTTGTGGCTTTCTGTAAAAAACATTAAAGACTCTTGTGTGGACTACCATGAAGATACAACGGCCGAACTTTTTGAGGAATGGTTCAAGAATTGTCTTTTACCAAACATTCCTCAGAATAGCATGATAGTAATGGACAATGCGAGCTATCACAGTCGCCAATTACATAAAGCTCCAAACTCAAATAATACAAAATTGGAGATTCAGAACTACATGGCGGCGAATGAAACATATTTTGAAGAAAGTTATAAAAAAAAATGATCTTTTAGAAGTTTTAAAGACATTTTGTATAAAAAAAGTATATGTTTGTGACACATTGGCAGAAGAAATTGGACATACAGTGCTACGGCTCCCGCCCTATTATTGCATTTTTAACCCCATAGAGCATATGTGGCACCAGTTAAAATCACTGGTTAGGTCTGAAAATATTTCTCCGACTTTAAGTTCTAGTGTAGCAGAATTAATACGAAAATGCTTTAATGATATGCCCCTAGGTAGTTGGAAAAATTCAGTCCGTCACGTAATAACTGTAGAAAATTCGTATATTAGTCAGGATCCTATAACACTGGGAAACAAATTTCAACTTTTTTTTTGTTTCCTGAACAAAACCTATTTTTTTGGATTCAACTGTACCCAAGTAACTAAAAAATACCTATTAAAGATTTTAGTTGGCTCGCAAAAAAAAAAATCTCAATTATTTGTTACAAAATTTTAATTCATAGGCATATACAATGGACATACAAAATACAGATAACAATATATTGTTGGTTCAACAAAAGCAACTAAATAGCACATTTTTATCATTGAATCCAAAGTTTAGACACTCATTTTGCGCTTCTTAGCTTGCCTTTTGAAAGCAGCCTCTGGGGCATCTCTCGTAATAGTCCAGCAGTAGTCGGCTAACATCTCACAGTTCCATTTTCCCTGATATCTTCTTTCCATGTTCGAAATATCCTGGTGGAACCTCTCACCGTGTTCGTCACTTACAGCACCACAATTTTCCGGAAAGTAATCCAGATGAGAATCCAGGAAATGAATTTTCAACGACATATTACACCCTAGGTTTTGGTAACACAAAAGAAGTTGGGCAACCAGGTCTTTATAATTTTCTGCTTTTATGTTTCCCAAGAAATTTTTTGCAACCATTTTAAAGGCATCCCAAGCGTCTTTTTCCTTGCCTTCAAGTATGGAATCGAATTGCGCATCTCCGAAAAGTTTCCTAATCTGGGGACCCACAAATATTCCCTCTTTAATTTTAGCGTCACTGATTCTAGGGAACTTTTCTTTTAAATAACTAAAAGCACGGCCTTCTTTGTCCATTGCCTTCACAAAATTTTTCATAAGTCCCAATTTTATATGAAGTGGCGGTAGTAAAATCTTTTCTGGGGCAACTAATGGCGCGCTGGTCACATTTTTCTTTCCTGGCTCAAAAGACTCTCTCGGTGGCCAAATTTTCTTTCTGTAGTGATCCGATCGTGCTCGACTGTCCCATTCGCAGAGGAAGCAGCAGTATTTGGTATAACCTAGCTGCATTCCAAGCAAGATCGCCACAACTTTTAAATCCCCACAAATTTGCCATTTATATCTTTCATATTGTATGGTCTCAAGTAACAATTTCAAATTGCTATATGTTTCTTTCATATGGACTGCATGACCAATTGGGACTGAAGGCAATTTGTTTCCATTATGGAGTAACACAGCTTTAAGACTTACTTTTGAGGAATCAATGAAAAGTCTCCAGTCTTTTGGATCATAGTCCAGATTTAAAGCTGCCATTAATCCCTCAATGTCCCTACAGGCTACCAAATTGTTATCCATGTTAAAAAATGGTGTTAGGTTTTTCTGACGGCTTCGGTACACAGAAACTTTTACTTCATCTTCAAGTAAATTCCATTGTTGCAATCGAGAGGCCAATAGTTCTGCTTTTGTCTTGGGCAGTTCCAAATCCCTTATAAGGTCACTTAATTCACTTTGACTTATTTTGTGAGGCTTTTTACTTGGAAGTTCACAGACAAAATCGGAGTCTTGCGAGGTTGATGGGCCGGCGACATTTTCCGGTACACTACCGTTTGAATCCTCTTGATCATCATCAGAATGAAGGGTATATTCCTGAGGTGGATTAGGTATAGGCAACTCGTCACTATGAGGCACCGGGCGTATGGCGGATTGTAAATTTGGATACTGTATCGCAGACCTTTTTTTCTCTGAAAAGCCTTTTTTGATGGGAGGTGTCAAACAAAAGTAACAGTCAGTAACGTGGTCTTTCGGTTCTCGCCAGATCATAGGAACAGCGAAGGGCATCTTACGGTTTTTTCCACTTAGCCAGCCGCGAATGTTGGACGCACATTTGTAGCAGCAGATATGGGGAGCCCAATTTTTATCCTGGTCTCCAACTTTGCAGCCAAAATACAAGTGGTAAGCCTTTTTTATTAAAGGGCTAAGCGTACGTTTTTGTTTCACAAAAGTCATTTCACCACATATATAACAAAAATGATCCGGCTTATTTACACAAACTCGCGACATGTTGCTCAAAACTCTCTAATTTCTCAAATACGAACAGCTCTCGATCAACTGGTGGTTGAAATACAACTAACTAACAATTTAGGATTTATATTATATGTATTTAAACCCCTTATAAAGTACACCTGTTATAATAAATCCAGGTATTTCTCATTTAATGGTGAAATTTTCCCATATATTAAGGGCAGGTAGGTAAATTATCATAATTGGGATGGATCTATAAAACCGGAGCCAACTGAGCCTTTTGCAAGACAGATTGTTAATTAGTATAATAAAATAAGTAAGATTTTGCTATTTTGGTCTCGGAAACATTTTTGCTGTTCCCCAGTGTAATTAATCCAATTATAATTAATTTTGATGAGAATAGCGATAGCGAAACAGAACTATCTATAGAATGGCATTATAAATGTAAATAAATATGACTAGTAATATTTCAAAAAAAATGTTATTTCATTTGATTATATTAATATAATCATATCATTGCTTGTTTTCCTTAGTCCGAACAAACCCTTCATAGTTCACTTGTTTATTGCCAAGCTCTTGTCGACACAATGGGACCGACCCAGGAAATCATTAAGTCGTATCCAAATTTCGTGAAACGAACTTTACCTAATATAGATCAGTTCCTGGTTGTGCCACTGGTATTATACATAGATGACTTAGGTATTTACAGGAAATTAAGTAAAATATATTTAATAAAAATAAAAAACACTAGATCAAGTGAAGTTTTACTAAATCTGACTCGGCAGGTAGGCAGGCAGCAGTTTTCTCTAAAAAGGTTAACATTACAGAACCGGATTTAATCATGGACGGACAAATCCGAACAATCCCACTGGCTTCATCTATTAATTTGCTGGGCGTCAATCTGGGAGGAATATGTCTTGGCATAACCACGTTGTGGCAATCACCAAGATAGCTTCTCAGAAACTTGTTGTACTCTTCCGAACCAAAAAGTTGTATAAACCTCAACAACTTTTGACACTATACAAACCTCAGATTCAACCATCACTAGAGTACTGCTCTCATGTCTGGAGCTCTGCACCCGAACATACTCTTCGGCTACTGGATTCCATCGAAAGGAGGGCCATTCGTCTGATTGGAGATCACGAGCTGACGAAGAATCTTAACAGTCTAGAACAGCGTTTCTCAAACTGGGGTCCGTGGACCCCTTAGGGGTCCGCGAGCAGTTACTTAGGGGTCCGCGAATAACTAAGTGGCAATAAAATGTCACAAAAACAAAATATCGTAATCGGCTTAATGCCGAACCAGATATATAAGGCTGCAGCTTTCTTCAAATTAAGCCCAACATAACATACCTGCGTGGAAGAAGAAGAATGCAGAACTATCCATCTCACTAAGTACATTTGCTGCAGCCAGTGATATATTATTCAGATTTTTGCTTATTAATTCTTTTTGATTTGTGAAAAATAATAAGATTCGAATAAAAATTATTTTTAATTAAAGGTAATTAGTTAGGCATGACTCCTATCCCAGAATTAATTATGTACTAATGTAGTGAGCGGCTGGGGGTCCACAACAAAATTTTAGTATCAAAAGGGGTCCGTGGTCAAAAAAGTTTGAGAAACGCTGGTCTAGAACATCGAAGACAGGTTGGGGATTTGACTCTCTTGTACAGATATTATCATGGAAAGTGCTCGGCTGACATTGCCCTCTTAATTCCGCCCAGAGCGGCGAATAGCCGAAATACACGACGAACCACTGCCGCCCATCAATATGTGGTTAAGCTTAGTACTCCTGGAACTTCATTATTTAAGAATTCTTTCATCTGGAGGACTCCATCCTTATGGAACAACCTTCCCGAGGTCGTTTTTCCCAACGAATATAACCTCCAACGATTCAAAACCAACGTGAATCACTTTTTGCGCATACGCACCACTCCCAGCGTGCCCTAAAGGATTTTTCCTATAATGCTTGTGTTTGATCATAAAAAAAAAATTATCAATTTATAATTATAACATATACTTTTTTTATACAAAATGTCTTTAAATCTTCTAAAACAGTGTTTCTCAAAGTGGGCGATAGCGCCCCCCTGTGGGCGCTGGAGGCTTTCAGGGGGGCGGTAGAAGCCTTGGAGAAAATTGGGGGGCGTCAAGGCGGTCTAGGGGGGGCGATGGAAGACTGTTTCGATAATGATTTCATCTTGCCCAAAAACAATCAATTATTTAATTAAATTAAATTAAAAACCATCGATTATCGTAGTGAATTATCGATGTTCGTCAAACATCGATAATTATCGCACACCCCTACTTGTTAATCTAAGGGTTGTTCGTTTGGTCTGCTAGACCTGCTGGAGATATCAACATCCGTATCTAAAAGCATTGCGTTGACGTCATCTCAAGCAGATTCCAGCAGGTCTAGCGGACCAAACGAACAACCCTCTAACTTGCTCAGTCCCACAACTGTACCATGGATTATGGTCGATTGTTCAACGATTTCTGATAGCATTCCCATCGTCGTATTTGTCTGAACGTGGATTCAGTGCTGTAGCAACGTTGCTAACTAAAAAGAGAAATCGGCTGCATGTTACTTTTAACTAAATTCGAGCCTGATATTAACAAACTCGTTAAAGTGCATCAAATTCATCCTTCACATTAGATTAGTATTATATTTTTGTAATCAGATAGATTTTTTGTAATTATTGTGAATAAAAATACTTCTAAATATGATTAAGTATGCGTTTCAATTGCTCTCATTGAAAATTTCTTCGTTGCACTCAGAAATATGGTATGGGCCAGGTTCTATCTATCCGTATAATATGACTTTTTTTAGATGCGCAACTGATGATTAGGAAAAAAAATCTGAGGGGCTCTAGAAAAAATTTTATTCGCAAAGTGGGCGGTAGGCCAAATAAGTTTGAGAACCACTGTTCTAAAAGATCACTTTTTTTTATAACTTTCTTCAAAATATGTACTATCATTCGCCGCCATGTAGTTCTGAATCTAAAATTTTGTATTATTTGAGCTTGGAGCTTTATGTAATTGGCGACTGTGATAGCTCGCATTGTCCATTACTATCACGCTATTCTGAGGAATGTTTGGTAAAAGACAATTCTTGAACCATTCCTCAAAAAATAAATTAAGCAACCAAACCTACCTGATGTGCCTATAATTAATTATAATTATTACAATCCGGTCCTTTCCACATAATAATAACAAACGGTCATAAATAATGGGATCGCCGCAGGTACTTTTACTGTAGTCATTAAGTTATATCCATTTTTCGTGGAACAATCTTTACCTACTCAAGCGATTTTTCGCTCGAGCGATCACAACACTAGGTCTTAATTTTTACGAGCATTTTATGTCGTTGTAATGAATTGAAGTTTAATATTTTAGTGTTTTGCAGGAATTGATTGAATACTTTTTCTTCAAACCAAACTCAAAAATAAAAAGGTTTTTGGACACGCCGTTAATTTTTTGTAAATATAATTTTCTTGGTTAAGCATTGAGGACAGCGATTGTGCGGTGTCATCTGGCAATGATGGAAATAGTAAATGAAAGCCATTTCTATGGGGAGGTGTCAACGCCAGGGCCGCCGCGACGCCGATTGTTTGATCGCTTCTGCGGATCGAGTCGCGTTTTGCGTTTGAGGGTCCGTCACCGGCAACGGATGTGTAGTTCGACGGCGTTTAATCACTTTTGGGCTATTCTAGTCGGAATATTATACTCTAATAGATTAAATTTTTATCCAATTGTTCGGTAATTTCGAAAATTATCTAATTTAATTTATTTTTCAAAAAATTATATTTCAACAGAAAACTATATCTAAAAAAATTAAAGAAATAGAAACAAAAGTATAAATTAAACTGATGAAGTATACAGGGCGTCCCACAAGGAACCCCCCCCCCCCCCCCCCCCCGATCGATATACAGGGTGGCAACTATTTAATTGATCGCTATAGGTACCTTTTGAAAAGTAATTTCTACGAAGTTGGTCAAGTTAGAGAAAATGTGCAGCTTTTAAAGATTTTTAGAATCCTTTGCCGAATTGTTTTTGATACATGAGCAGACGCGGAACTACTATGCAGCAAGACCATGCAACGCGGGGGTGGGGAGGGGACTGGCGTCCAGGGGGCCCACGGCCCAAAGTGGCCTCCCGTTACGCAATGCGAGGACCCTCGCCACTTCAAAAAGTGTTTTTTCTTACGCAACACTAATTTATTATAATTTAATACTATCATCATGAAAAGGAGTTCCTAAACATCTGTCAATCGCTTTATATACAGTGATGGGCTAAAATATGGAACAAATTGATTTAAAAATCAGGTATTAATTTTTTGTAAAAACGCTCGGACACGTCGATTATCATTTTTTCTTCCGGATTTTTTGCCTCAAAAAGAAATTATACTGGGTGTGTCAAAAAGTAGATGTAGGTATAATTTTGAAAAATTATTTTATTAAGACGTGTTGAAAATGCAAACCATTAACTTCTTGACAATATGCCAATCTACTTAAAAACCCTTCTAAGACATTATTTACAGTATTTTCATTAATTTGCCTAATTTCATATCTAATTTTAAATTTTAAGTCTTCCAAATTTTGTGGTTTATCCTTATACACTTTTGATTTCAAATAACCCCAAAGAAAGAAATCCATTGGTGTAAGATCGGGAGATCTTGCAGGCCATTCTATGGGTCCTCTTCTACCTATCCATCGTTCGGGAAAAATAGTATTCAAATACCCTCGTACTTGTCGAGCAAAATGAGGCGGAGCACCATCCTGCTGAAACCAAATAGACGCTTCTGGTAGATTAGGCTGATTCGGATTTGGAAAATCCGCTGCTAGTGTGGGAATTAATTCATTTTGAAGAAATTGTAAATACCGGTCTCCTGTAAGATTTCCATCGAAGAAAAAAGGTCCAATAATTCTATCATTTAATATCCCTGCCCAAACATTTACTTTTTGTGAGTATTGCGTATGCTGTTCTCTCATCCAACGGGGATTATTTGTACTCCAATACCGAAAATTTTGTCTGTTTACCGAACCATTCAAACAAAACGTGGCTTCATCGCTAAAAAGTACGCTGCGATGGAAAAATAGATTTAAGTTGCAAATTTCCATCACAGTTTCACAAAACTGTAGTCGGCGGTCGGGATCATCTTCGTTTAGCTCGTGCAGCAACCTAATTTTATACGGATGGTACTTTTCTTGTTTCAATACCCACAAAACAGATCGTCGGCTAACATCATTATTAAGGGCTACTTCAGTGAATGCACTATGGGGATTATCTTCAACTTCTAACAAAATGTTCAATTTTGTGTTTTCACTAATTCTTGGACGACCTGGCCGTAGACGATCCTTTACATTCCCTGTTTCCCTGAATTTTTTCTCAATTTTACTCACTGTAGATCTTGTAATCCGTCGTTCTGGATACTTAGCGCTAAACAAGTTACAAACTTCTTCTTGACTTCTTGTTTTGTCTCCACATCCAATTAAAATTAAAATTTCGATTCTTTGAATTTCATTTAAATGCACCATGATCACCGTTTTTTCAAAATTATACTTAAAATTCTTTTTGATTGACACATGACTTGCTATCGTAGTAACAATTAATTTAAATTTACCTGTTTACCTTTAAGTAAGTATGTACCTTTTTTTAAAGAAATTTCTTTTTTAAGATGTAATTTTTCTCTAAAACCGTTAGAGATAAGGATAGAGTATGCTACATGAATTATGCTCAGAATTTGACGTAGAATTTATGTGATAAGTAAAAATAGGGTGGTTCTATTTAAAATACAAAAAAATTTTACAACATCTACTTTTTGACACATCCAGTATAATTTCTTTTTGAGGCAAAAAATCCGGAAGAAAAAATTATAATCGACGTGTCCGAGCGTTTTTACAAAAAAATAAAACCTGATTTTTAAATGAATTTGTTCCATATTTTAGCCCATCACTGTATATTACTTACTAGTAATATATTAATCTACAAACAAAAGTAATTGAAAAGTTGTTCAATGGTTCAATTTAGGGAAAATACGTTCACAGAAATGCATTGAACAAACCAGAGGTCATATTGCACAATTTTTCAAATAATTTTTTTGTAGATTATTATTATTAGTAAGCTGAAATACATTTCTTTCATTCAAATATCATTTATGTTTCATTTTATAAAATAATTGTTTCCATGGCTAACTGATGACTACACATTGTGATATTCAGTTATTAACAGAAAATTAGTTATAAATGGTTAATCGAGTGAAATATCAAAAAATCTCTTAACATATTTTTTGTTCAGAATATAAGAAGAGTTACCATGTAAGTCTAAATTATTTGAGGAAAGAAATAACCTATTTTTGCGACTTGTTTAAAATAACTTCTAATTTTAGCCTGCCCTGTATGATATTAATTTTACGAGAACTTATACTTTTGTAAATATTTCCTGGAAATTTGATTTAAAATTGATTTTAAACAATAAAAAGTTATTCAGAAAAGAATAGTGTGGTCACTTTTTATGGGTTCTGGAATAATATTATTATAATAATATTATATAATAAATGTGATTATTAGTATAAACCTTAGTTTCTAAAGAGTATTAAAAAATTTTCTCTCATAGGAATCATCAGTTTTCTATTTTAAATTCTTATGGAGTAACATCTATACCTATCTATAATTTACCAATTTACGTTATTCTAGCTTAACTAAATAAATCATTTTATAGGGCCTAATAAATAATTTTGCGGGGGGCCCAAAGTTTGAAGTTCCGCCACTGTGCATGAGATACGCTTGTAATCGTGATAATCTCCACCGCATCTGCTCTTATTACAGGTCGACAAGTGGATCTGTGTCTCCGACGTATCGGTAAGGAGGAAGCAATATCATTTAAAACATGGTGTAGTCATGGGCGTACTATTATTATTTTAAATAATGTAATGGAAATTCTTCAGTAATTGCATTTTATGTTTGAAGGTAGGTAACTATTTTTATCAAGATTTTAGAAATTACTTTTTACAAGATGTCATTTTTTCCGCATGGAAAAAACAGCTACATGATTAATGATGATTTTTCAGTTCTGGTCGCATTAATGTCCCCTTCTAGCTTTCGCTTAAGTGGCAATTTAAATATATTGATTTGTGATTGCCCATCACATGCCCTATAAACATCTGCAATCACTTCACGGGTCTGGCTCAGAAGGTTTTTACCAGGAATATACTCATTCATTATCACAAATATAAAAATTTTAAAATAACATCCTAAAACTCGACACAACTTATTTATAAAATACAATACAATAACTATTTCCCTTTCTATCACTACGCAACTGGGTGAGTACATCCATCAAATATCGGACATCACCGAACAAGTCCGATGGCCCTTCGGGCGTCTCACGAGACGCATGCGCTATTAACTGTCTGAGATATAAGCTATCGAATTAGCTCTAGCTACCTATAACCATTGACAACGCACAATGTTGCCATATTTTTAGATTAAAAGTACTTTAATCAAAAACATATAATATTTTGGATTTAAATATCAAAATAAACAGTATGAGAAGAAAGTTTAAATAATATTGAAACTATAATAGAATTTTGGTTTCTTATAGGCCTATTACAATTTATTTTAAATGCGTAAGTGTAATTTTAGGGTAATAGATTATTAAATTAAAGTCTAATATATGTGACAACATTGTTAACCACAGAAGTTTTTTGGCCGCATTCCTTTCGTAGCTACAAATAAACTTGTCGACCTGTACCGTGCATTTAATTATTCATCAAATTCCTTTCAAAAGTACAAAAGAAACCATTTTGAGCAGAAATTTACTATCCTAGCCGTCAAATTACCTTTAAAATCTTCAACTATAACAATAAAAACCAAAAAACAATACGTACGTGTGCATATTCATGCAATCTTTCCTAAGGGGATATCGTAAAAGTTTATTGTCTTTAAAAGCGCAATATTCATATGAACCACATGACGTAAGGGATTTCTGGCGTCGCGTCATATGTACTGGATGACGATGATGCTTTCTTTAAGTTTAGCTTCGGATTGCAGTGGTGGAGGAATCATATTATATATGAAGTTAAACGAAAAATAACTATTTATTTAGTTCGTACATACAGGGCGTGATGGAAATTGCTAATTATACAGGGTGTACGGTAAGTACCTTAAAAATCTCTTGGGGGCATATAGAGGAGGTCAATATATACTCTTTCTATTTGGGTTTCATAATGGCTACATTTTATGTAATGCAAAAAATTTGAATAACCTGCCACTTTATGAAACCGAAATTTTATCTTTTTTATGTTGGCAGCAAGTAGGTTTCGAATTTTAGGCTTACATCGATTTCGTTGAAATTAGTTTTCTAGGCATTATGGATTCTACAAAAAATTTTTATAGAAAACTTTAAAATACTAACCTTTAACCTTGCAAATTGATCATTTCTACTAGATATTTATCTGAATATACTCGGAAATATATAACATGCTGACGGTGTACGTCAACTAATTTCTAGTCACAACTATAAAACAACATAACCTAAAAATAATAGAAATATCTTCCAGTTTATGCTCTACTTCTAAAGTTTTATTCAATAAAGTACTATTTTTATTTTTATTTCAATATAGTATTATACATATTACTTTATACGTACATATTAATAGTTACTGTAGTCATTTCCTGGGCATTAATTGTTATTCCTGTCAGATTCTGTTTCGACACAATATTTTGCTCAATAGTATTATTTATTATTTTGTTCAATATTTTGAACTTTGTTCTGCTCGCACGATAACTCAAAGTTTTGCATATTCTTTTGAAAAGTTTTTCTAGATTATTTTCTGCAATTTCTAGTATTTCTGACGTAGTACAACTTTCTTCCTGACTCATTTTTATTAACTTTAATAATATATTTATTTTTAATTATGACGGATGGGAAGAAGCTTTGTTGTATTCAATTTCTATCATGGTATATTTGATACTTGTGACATTTTATTAAATTGTAGTATTGCCAACCCAAAAAGAAATTATTAATTCAAATGGAAAAAATCTACTATATTTTTTTAGGTTTTTCCGACTTTAAAGACCCAAATAGAAAAAAGTATTATAAAATACACTGTTTATAAGACAATTAGAGATAGCCACTGTCGAGAGACATACACAATCAATAATTGTGGTAGGTCACGTCTCAAAGGAGTCAAAGATACGTTAGCCGGTGTGAGATAAACCAAAATCATCTTCGTTCCTATATTGTTTAATTTTTAGAAAAGTTTTTAAATTGTTTAAATTTATCAAAAGCTACTTTTGATAAAATAATAATCTGGTAGTATTATCAACATAAAATTTAGACATCAAAAGTTTATATGACATATATTTTTTAAATATGGTTTTTTTATTAAAAACGACTTTATATACAGAGTGTTCCTTAATGACGTGCTAATATTTCAGAGTATAATTCCTTAGGTCATTTTATAAAGAAAAGTTCATATGAACATATGTCCGAAACTGCTTAAATTTTTTGCTACAGGGTGTTGAATTGTTATTTTTTAAATGATTATTTTTTAATATCTCCGAAAGTACGTTAGATATTGTTTTCATTTTTGGTATGTGTTAATAGGATATAGAGTCACAAAGTTTAGTTAGAAAAGTTATTCAATTGTTTCACCAGTGGCGTCCCTGCCAACATGTCCTCTGATATTTTTTATAAAAAAGATGGTACGCCACTGACATTTTTCCATATGAATATTTTTTTCTGATTAGCCTGGTCAATTCTACATGAAAACGGTCTATTGAGTTTTTCTCGTCGGACGCGCGTTCTTGATTAAAACAACTAAATTCGTATTGAAACTCATAATTATTGACATTGAATATTAATGATAAATTTTGTTTCATAAAAATTGTTGGAAATGGCCACCTTCACTTAAAAGGCATGCTTCCGCCCTTCTCCGCATCGAATTGCCCTTCAAATATTGAAATTTTTATAAAATAAAATTTATCATTAATATTTTATTAATGTTAATAATAATGAGTTTCAATATGAATTTGGTAGTTTTAATCAAGAACGGTGCGTCTGACGAGAAAAACTCAAGAGATCGTTTTCATGTAGAATTGACCAGGCTAATCAGAAACAATATTCGTATGGAAAAATGTCAGTGGCGTACCATCTTTACTGTAAAAGATATCACAGGACATGTTTGCAGGGACGCCACTGGTGGAACAATTTGAATAACTTTTCTAACTAAAATTTGTGGTTCTATATCCTATTAACACATACCAAAATTGAAAATAATATCTAAAGTACTTTCGGAGATATTAAAAAATAACCATTTAAAAAATAAAAATTCAACACCCTGTAGCAAAAAAATTAAGCCGTTACGGATATATTATGTTCATATGAACTTTTCTTCATAAAGTGTTCTTTATAATGTGACCTAAAGCATCACACCCTGAAATATTAGCACGTCATTAAGGAACACCCTGTATAATGATTTATAAATCTTATGCTTTAATATACTATTATAACACGCACACTCATTGATCTTGATGCAATGTAAAGTGCCGTATTTCTCCTGATTGCTTTCACCACAAAATCACGTTTCCTACGCCCATGACAATGGTGTTCATTATTGCCTTTTTAATGTTATCAACCGGCGTTCTGTCAAAGTGAAAACGGTCCGTCCCAATCAGCACTTTCATTATTGGCTGTTTTCTTGACGAAACGACCACCGCGGACGCCACAAACGATCTAATGAGATTTCCCAGATGGCGGGACACTTCTTAACATATAAACTTACTGTGCGTTTAGCAAGACGGAATATGAGATATTTTAAATTAATATTAGATTAAATTAGGCCCATCTCAGAAAATAATAATAATAAATACATATACTCTATTTATTTTACCAATTCAGGAAAATAAACAAACATCAGCGCGTGCTCGATGCATAAACTTATTGCTATTGGTCAATAGGCGGTAAAACTTCCGATGCATTTCTAACGGAGTCGTTGTTCAGTATAGGCTATTATTTCAGGTTTATTCATGCGTGGTTCCAGATTGTACTGTCATATTGTTCTTAAGGCGACCCCAAAGTTATTTAACATGTTTTTCATAATTTATTATATTTTTTCTTTGTTTCTGCTGCAAGAAGTTGATCTTAAGAATGTCATAACTTTTACGTCCTACGTATTTTCCACTGAAGATGAGAGTATACAGGGTGTTATGGAAATGACGTATTATATTTAAATGAGTGACTCCTTGGGTGTCCTAGAGAAAGTCTACATACTTTTTTTTTAAATCGAATATCTACATACTAAGGTAAAAACCCTTTTTACCCACATACTGTCGCGCCGTTCCATCTGGATTCACTTAGCAACAATGTGGATCACTAGAGTATACTAACAGTGTTGTCAGATCACACCGCGTGTCTCGCCCTTGCTTGGATACCGGCCGCGCGCCACTATCGTTTCTTCAGTATGTTTCGAGACTCGGGGTGGAGTGACTCTGTCGAGGGTTCCACGTGCTTCACGTAATTCATAATAAAAACTGTGATGTGATTTCAAATTTGTGTGACATCTTTTATTTTTTATGGAATTTAATTATAAAACGGATTATTTTAAGATAAGATCGAAGGTAAGAAAGAGAGTATGCTTTTTAAAATTGTAGTTTTTTTTTCTAAAAAGTTTGAAAAAGAAGTGATAACGCGTGTCAAAAACTGAACACGTGTTCTGTGTTGCAATATGACAACACCGCCTATAATGCGCTAACCTCTTTCGAACCTCGAGACTGCCACAATAAACTATTGACTGCGAAGGTCCTCAGGAGCGGCCACGTAAATTTTAAGATTTCATATATAAAGTGTATATTTCGCTTAATAATTCAAAGCGGCATTTATGGTTATTTTTCTTTAATTTATTTTCATATCAGGATTTGCCGGTTTAAATATAATAAGTAATTTCCATAACACCCTGTATATGCCTTCGAAATATGTATGGAAATTAATATCTAAATTTTGTTATTCAACTAGTGGGGCAGATTTTGAGTTTCTTTACCTCTTTATAATTTAACTCCACTGAGAGATGGAATACTTCAACTTCCAAAATGTAAAGATGTAAAACTATATGTACAATGTGTCCATAAAAAAATAAAATTTAATACAAACATTTATATGATCCACCCTGTATAATATCTTTTTTTGTAAAAAAAAATTAAATTCTTGATTAAGTAGGTGGTCTTCTATACCGAGTGTTTCAAGAGGAACGCTCTTATTATTTAAATTACAGAAATAAGATTTGGCGGATTTGTATGTGCTATTATTTTGAATTTTATGACATGACGGACTGCATTTTGTCGCTCCCAGTTTAACCGGAAATAACCTCACTTTGGATTTTAAATAAAACACCCAGTATATTTTTGGCTATATCGAATCAGGATACCATTCCAAATTCAGCGACACCACATACGTCACTTTTTGAAACTTAAAATCATTTTTCTTTTAAATTTTTCATCTAGATTGCTAGGAACTCGTTAACATGGTTTACTTCTAAGCCAAATTCTGGGTTTTTTTTATGATCAAACATAAGAACTATAGGGAAAATCCTTTAGGGCACTCTGGGAGTAGCGCGTGTGCGCAAAAAGCCATTCACGTTTGTTTTGAATCGTTGGAGGTTATATTCGTTGGGAAAAACGACCTCGGGAAGGTCGTTCCATAAGGATGAAGTCCTCCAGATGAAATAATTCTTAAATAATGAAGTTCGAGGAGTACTAAGCTTAACCACATATGGATGGGTGGCTGTGGTTCGTCGTGTATTTCTGCTATTCGCCGCGGAATTAAGAGGGCAAGGTCAGCCGAGCACTTGCCATGAAAATATCTGTAAAAGAGAGTCAAATCCCCAACCTGTCTTCGAGGTTCTAGGCTGTCGAGGTTCTTCGTCAGCTCGTGGTCTCCCAACAATTTAATAGACGAAGCCAGTGGCATAGCGTGTCCGTCCATGACTATATCCGATTCTGTTATGTTAACCTTTTTAGAGAACACTGCTGCATGTTTTTTAGCGTTAAATTCGACTTGGTTGCTGTTCCAATTGAAAATCCAAAGTTGGGGTCATTTTCGGTTAAACCGGAAGTGACAAAATGGAGTCCGTCATCTCATAAAATATAAAATAATATCACATACAATTCCACCATATTTTATTTCTGTAACTAAACAATAAAAAAGTTATAGGGGTGAGCGTTCCTCCTGAAGTATCCGGTATAAAAGGATGATCCGTTTCTTTATCACAACGCTGTATAAATATACCATTAATGAAAAATGATTTTCACAAAAATATTGCATATTTAATATTCGTGACATATTCCAATTGCTTGCATTTTTTTAATATTAGAATGCATTTTTAAAACCTGCATCTACTTCACAGTATAAACCACATTACCATAAAGAATCCACTGAATAGGTGTTGAGACTATGAGCTGGTGCAGATTGTCTTTGGCCACACCTATACTATACGTAATCTGATTCTATCCTTAGGCGACGTAACATGATCTAAATTTTAATTGAAAGTTTAGTCAAATCCTAAACTCATTCGGCAGTCAACACTCATACAAAATAGAGCCGAGGCAATTTGAATTTTCATGATGTTTTAATCGCTTATATATTTCGAAAAGCATTTTCCGTCTAGAGAGAAAATTAATATTTCGCACCAAGGCAAAGGTGAGGACAGGTCCCATTTCGCATTTCAATCAGCTGCAGCTGTTCCGTTTGTTGAAACGGCTCAATGCAGCCAATTGTCCATTTGACCCGTTGGACAACCTGGGGGATCTCCGCAGATTCAATGGAACTTGGCGGATGTACAATAATAGTACATTTATTTATTGACGGATTTGTATCACAGATGCCTCATATAATAGAGAGGGGAATTATGAAAATAAGATTAATTATGTTATAATCCATATGCTAGTGGTGATGCATGAGACCGTTTTGATGTAGAATTGACCAGGCTAATCGGAAGAGGTATCCATATGAAAAAATAGCAAAATGTAAGCCCTGTCCCTTCATGAGTATACAAGGTGTCACATAATTTATGGGTCATAGAGCAACTGGAGGAACTAAACATCAAACTAGAACGATTAAGTCATATAAGTTTTTTCGAAATGAGTCTCGATCCAGAAATACAGGGTGTAGAAAAATTCACATTAGAGGGGGCTAGTTTTATATACGGGGTTTAATAAATCTATGTTTTTTTACCTGTTATTAAATAGTTTTACTCCACGATTCTCAACCAAGGGCAATTTATGAACTATAAAGGTCTACTTGGCTCGATTGTAATATGTTTAACCGTTCTCCAGGTATTTCCATTTAAACATTACAATGCATCAGAGGAATCAAAGTAAAAAAAACTATTTTTTATACAGGGTGTCCCATAACTAATGGTACACAGGAAAACTGCAGATTCCTTGGGTGAAAATACTGCGATTTGGACATACTTAGTTTAGTTCAATAGCTGGTAGTAACCGAAATACAGGGTGTCCAAGTAAAAATTTATTTTCAATTTTCCTAAATAACTTATTTCTGAATCAATATTTTTGCACAAAATTTTGTGACTAGGGTTTTTTGGGGAAAGGAATTTGAATTTGTTAATAATTTTGATGTAGATTGTAGGGGGCGCTCTCTGCGGTACTCTGAATACATAAAAAGAAGTGTAACTTTCTTGGGCCTTAGTATAATTATGTTTTTATTAAAAATATCAATATTTCCGTCATTTTTAAGCAATAAAGGTATACTTTGTAAATATCGCTCCGACTAACCGTTTTCGAGATTCTTGCATTTAAATGCTCAGTGCGCTTCTTAAAATATTTAAATAAAACTTTAAGCGGTCACTAATATAAATAAATATTATTTTATAATTTTATTATTTTATAAATAAGAGGTCAAGTTTTACATAAATAAATAAAAAAACTATCAATAATAGAAATGGTCTGTTTTGACAATAATTGCTCAAAGTGATTGCCGTTAACTTCAATTCATTTGGCTACACGCTTATTGAAGGATCGCCTGATTTTAAACAACAAGCGTTCGTCTTGAAACATTACCGCCGCATCTTGAATTCTTTGCCATAGTTGCTCCAGACTATTTATCGTTTCATTATAAACAAGTGATTTCATGCATCCCCATACACAAAAATCAAGGGGATTGAAATCGGGTCTTCGGCCAGGCCAAGGCAATTGGCTTCCACGACCTATCCATCGATTAGGAAATTCGGCATTTAAGTAGTCTCTGACAAGCCTGGAATAATATGCTGGGGCACCATCTTGCATGAAAAACATATCTCTTCTTAGCTCTAACGGTACATTATCCAAACAGTCGGTAATCTGATTTTGCAAAAAATTAAGATAGAGCTGTCCGTTTAAATTGGAACGGACCCAACATGGAGTTGTCATTGAGGCCACACCAAACATTTATTTTAAACTCGTGCTGAAAATGCCGTTCGGTTACTAAGTGAAGATTTTCTAAATCCCACACATGTTTATTTCTAAAATTAAAGATACCCCTTCGTGTGAAAATCGCTTCATCGGTGAACAAAACCCTATTCAAAAACATTGGTTTGGCGATTTGCTAGATACGACAGAAATGGGAAAATTCCAATCTAGCTGGAAGATCAACAGCCAGCAAATTCTGAACAGGCGCATAGTGATATGGATAAAGCCCTTCTTGGTTAAAAATTCTAGAAATAGTGGAATTACGTGCTGGAGCTGCTGAAGCCATACGTCTTGTGCTAATTTCTGGGTTTTCCGCCAGACGAACAAGTATTACTTCTTCCTGCTCGCGTGTAGTAATCTTCGGACGTCCTCCACTATTACGTTTTGGACGCAAGGATCCTGTTTCTCCCAGTCTGTCGTATAGGCTTCTAAAAATTTAAAAATCTGGTTGCCTTCTATTTGGATACATTTCCAAATACCGCCGATGTGCCCGCGTCCGTTAAAATTTTCTTGTGCGTATAAACATATCATGTCTCGCATTTCTCCGTTAGAAAACAAGTTATGTCGCGGAATTTTTAGTTTAATTTTTGATAACAGTATCTTCAGAAACTCCTTAAAAACACCCACAATGCTGATAAATGAAAATGAACTTTCACAGAAATGAGGTTTCAAAGTGCTTTCATTGTATTTGTTTTTACCAAAGCCTACTGTGACAAATTTCACATTTACAAATCAAAATTTTAACGGGCGCATTAAAAATGGTAATTGAAAATAGCTCGAAACCGTTAGTCGGAGCGACATTTACAAAGTATATCTTTATTGCTTAAAAATTACGGAAAAACTGATATTTTTATTAAAAACATAACTATACTAAGGCCCAAGAAAGTTACACCTCTTTTTATGTATCCAGAGTACCACAGAGAGCGCCCCCTACCAATCTACATCAAAATTATTAACAAATTCAAATTCCTTTCCCCAAAAAAACCTTAGTCACAAAATTTTGTGCAAAAATATTGATTCAGAAATAAGTTATTTAGGAAAATTGAAAATTAAATTTTTACTTGGACACCCTGTATCTCGGTTATTACCAGATATTGAACTAAACTAAGTATGGCAAAATCGCAATATTCTTACCCAAGATATCTACAGTTTTCCTGTGTACCATTAGTTATGGGACACCCTGTATACATAGAGAACAAACACGAGCCTTTAATCTCGTGCGATTTTCTTACTATGCGTTTTGTTTATAATGTCTAATGTTCGACGTTTAGTAAAATATACATTGCAGTATTTGGCCGCAAAATTATTTTACATACATTTTTTGTTGTATAGTTTTACGGCTGGAAATAAAACAATTTTTTACCATGACTGCACGCACATCAATGTCCAGAATTCGTTCGTTAAACAGCGATGTTTTTTTTGTAATTGCATGCTTTCAATTTAAAACTATAAAGAAAGCTAACAACTTTGGGAAATTTAGTACACAAACCTGGAGTTGACACCTTTATTCAATTGCCTTCCAATGGAAATGGCCTTCATTTGCCATTGCTATCACGAACAGCTGTGCGGGAGCCATATTGTACGCGCTGATTGTTTTAAACGGCTATTTTAGCTAAGAACTTTTGCCCAATTACTGATATTATATTTTTATAGTTTATACTTCGGTTTTACGCCGAAATTTTCCGGTTTATTATAATTGTTATGTGTTAAGAAATAATGTCACTATTATTATTAATATTTTAATTTCTCAAAATGTGCTTTTGATGTGGGCTTTATTTGATAATTATTGAGGATTGATTTTTTTTACACTTCCTTAACTATTATTAACAGTGCGGTGCTGTAATGCCGTAATCATAAAGTACTCGATAGAACCTTTAAAACTCGATAGAACCTTTAAAATGCTATATTGGCGATTGACGGATTTCTCTGAGACACCTTCACCATCATTGCCGGTGTTCCTCAAATGTCCGAACGAAAAATCCGATATTTAGCTTGGCTGACGATTGCACCCTTAGCGCATCTTTCTTTTTGAATGCACAAACATCGGCTGCCAACGCACATCTTCGCAGACAGCATGAAGTATCAAGCCTCAACAAAGACCTGGAATAAATTTTGGCTTGGGGTGACAGTAACCAAGTCGAATTTAATGCTAAGAAAACCCAGGCAGCAGTTTTCTCTAAAAAGGTTAACATTACAGAAACGAATATAGTCATGGCAGGACACGCAATGCCACTGGCTTCATCTATTAATTTGCTGAGCGTCCATCTGGGAGGAAATATATCTTGGCACAACCACGTTGTGGCAATCGCCAAGATAGCTTCTCAGAAACTTGGTGTACTCTTCCGAACCAAAAAGTTGTACACACCTCACAACTTTTGATACTATACAAACCACGACCATCGCTAGAGCACTGCTCTCATGTCTGGAGCTCTGTACCCAAACATACCCTTCGGCTACTGGATTCCATCAAGGAGGGCCATTCAGAGAGCCTAGAACAGGGGTCGGCAACCTGCGGCTCTTTGAATGTGAAGCTGCGGCTCTTTAGTTCCATACGCAAATATTATTTATTTTATCGAAAAAAAACATTAAAAATGCGTTTTGAATCGATTAACGAGAATTAGGCACCGATTCTATCTCTCAGCCACTTGTACTCGCACCCCTCCCCCGTGACACGCGTCTTTACCGTCGTCAGTCCGTCGAAATAGGGGTGTTACGGCACAGCTTTTGTTCGTATCTGTCTGGACCTGTACCTGTTTCAAACAGAAATCTGTTCCAAAAACCTGTTCCAGGTCCAAACTAACCCGCCGGTATAAACCGGCAACATGTGATGTCTCTTGACAATTTTAAAATTTTCGCAACAGTTTTATGATTTTACCATAGCTCTAGCACATAGGTAGATGAGTTCTGCGATCTGCGCATCGTTGAAATATAAATTTTTGTTTTCAGTTGCGGTTTATCAAGAGTATACCTAATTTTTTGTGTTACATATTAGTTAGTACTTTGTAGTAAACCATGATAAAGCGCACCAGCGTAGTGTGTATGTATTTTTTTTAGTTGTTGTTTACAACACTAATTGTTGTTTTAGTATTTTTTATAAATATGTATTTTCGTTGATGTAGCCGCTCCAATGAGTAGCTATTTATATGTTTTATTTTTTGTTAATGTATTTTTAAGAATAATGATTTGGTTTTTATCCATTTAAAAAATAAAATATCCCAATTCCATTTCTCTTTAATTTTTTTGTGATTTATTTAACATTTAATTTTTCAAAATGCGTTTAAAATATCAGCTGCCACAGTGTCAGACGCTGCCCCACGTTTAAATGTCAACCTAGCCGCTGGTAACCGTAACATATCGATTTAAGCAAAACCTGTTGCCGTTCCATTCGCTATATCGTACCTGCCGTACTTGTACCTACCAACTTGAAAGCCAGCTGAACAGTGCCGACGGACCTGGACCTGGAATAGGTACATGGTAATAGACAACAGGTACGCGGAATAGGTAGGTGACACATGTTCCAAAGGAACAGGTCCAGGTCCACTGTAACACCTCTATGTCGAAAGCTCTCGAATGACGCCGTCGTCGGATGTTTCCATGTAGGAGACAATTGGCGTCTTCACCAGGGGTCGGCAACCTACGGCTTGCGAGCCGCATGCGGCTCTTTCGATGTCAAGTTGTGTCTCTTTCGATATCAAATTGCGGCCGTTAGTGGCTCTTTAAAAACTGAGAAATTGTGTAAATTATATATATATATATATAGTACTCCTCAAACTTCATTATTTAAGAATTCTTTCATCTGGAGGACTTCATCCCTATGGAACAGCCTTCCCCAGGTCGTTTTTGCCAACGAATATAACCTCCAAAGATTCAAAACCAAGGTGAATCGCTTTGTCCGCACACGCACCACTCCTAGAGTGCCCTAAAGGATTTTTCCTATAGTGCTTGTGTTTGATCATAAAAAAAAAATTGCAAAACCCCACTTCCTATTGAATTTTTTTTATCAAGATGGCGCCCATCCGCCATTTTGAATTTAAACACCATGAGATTTGCTGTTAGTGTAGCTCTCTAATTCCTACTACACTATGCCAAGTTGTGTTTATTTTTATAGGACGGTAGATTAAATAAAGGATAATAAAAAATAAGTATTCAATTTTAAAACGCCGTCATGTTGTTTCGTGTGCGAATAGAGAAACCATATTCTGGCGTGGTAAAGTACTCGATAGGACCTTCAAAATGGTGTATCGCAAGAGCCCTCTTCCTATTTAATTTTCTTTATCAAGATGACGCCCATCCGCTATTTGTCAGTTAGAACTGTAATTCTTGCGTCAAAAGGTAGTTTACCTTCCCCTACTGGCCACCATCAAATTTTGTAAAAAAAATCAGGTAAAAAGTTAGCAACGGGGGGACATTAAGGTGAAAAAAATCCATAGTTTCCTTGGCAAGATTGATTAGCGCGTTCATCCGGCAAGCCGGAGGCCCTGGGTTCGACTCCCAGCGGGGCCTCAACTTTTTCAATTTTAAAAAACTTCACCCGCACGCCGATAAAACAATTTCAATTTCAACCTATGTGGGTCCTATCAAATTATTTGCCGAACCCAATTAAAAAAAAAAATTCCTTATCTTAAACTTTGTAAACTTCGGAAAACTTTAACAAAAGCAAGCCAAGCCTTTGCCATTCTTCCGCCGTTCCTTTGTTTTCCTAATTAAAACAAAACTTGATACCCAGATGGCGCTGCCCTTGGCTGCGATTGTTTTTTGTGATAGATTGCTTTGTCTGTATTGTGCATAGTTTTGATTGTTTTTCGGCTGTTGAAAGGTGAATTTATAACCGTCACTTGGTGCTGATTTCTATATCGAGTCGGGCCTCGGCGGCCGCTTTGTGCACGAGACGTAATTTATCGGCAAAACTTCATTAATAATAACTGTTTTTCAGTTTGCTTTCGAGCAGTTCCTTGAAACTTTTCTTATTACAAGAGATGTTTTTACAAATCAGGGGGTTTTAATTTAATAAATCATTTTGTGATTTGGTCGCATATTACCTTAACATTTTTTTTTTTTGGTGATGTCCAGTTAGTGGAGTCGTTGTGGCGAAATAAGCGGCTCGAAAATCCCTTGACCAAATCGAGTAATTTTTTTTCCCAATCGATACAGTAGGATCCCCTCGACATTCTGAAATGATTTGTGCAGGGCGCCGCATGGGGGGAGGGTGGGGGGGTACGCCCCGTAAATCTATCCTACAACGGGAAATTGAAAATAACTCGGCCGGTTTTGATGCTACAAAAAAAATGTGAAAGGCAAAATTGAAGAGCTTGACAGAGCGGGTAAGCTCGAGCAAACCCTATCCCGATATCTCAATGAGTTCGCGAATTAACGCGATTTTCAACTGCAACAACAATAAAATTTAATTAATTATATCTCGAGAAGGGGCGGAGTTGGGGCATCATTTTTTCGCGAATCAACGGGTGATACCGAGTACTTTGATGGGCCGGAGGCTGGGGTTGGTGGGGCAATTAGGAAGGGAGTTAGGGGAGGGGGAAAACAAAAATGAAGTTGTAACTTTATATTGTATCTCAGTTAATATCAACTTTCGGATATAGGTAAGTATAATTAAATCCTAATATTTTTACGTAAGGAGTCTGTGGTTTTTCCATGTCCCATTAATTAGCGGACACCCTGTATATGTTATCTAACGTTCTTATAAATGGTTTAGATTTTGACTTAGGTAAAATAATTAATTAAAAATAAATTAATCGAACAATGCTATGAATAATGAATTACATTGACTACTAGAAGATGTTCCTGTAAACATCAGAATACCACTGTATGATCAGCACGATGGAGCTCCTACACATTTTGCTTATCAGGTCGAGCAACATTTGGACGGAAGGTATCCAGGGCTTTGGATTGGTCGCGGTAGTCCTATTGGTTGGCCTCCAAGATCCCCAGACTTAACACCACTAGACTTCTGTTTATGGGGCTGGTTCAAAAATGAAGTTTACGAAGTAAAAGTCGGCGCTCGGAATGAACTAATTCGACGTAGTAGAAACACTGCGGCCGATATTAAAGAAAGACATGAAGCAATCGGGAGGGCAGGCCTTCGCAGACGAAGCAGAAAATCTTTAGAGGTAAATTGAGATATTTTGAACATTTATTAGAAACTATGAAACTTTGTTTTTTTGTAGTTACGGTATAGACAGTTTGTTACATTATTTTCACGTGTACGATACACTCCTGGAATTTGAACCACTCCTCCCGACTCATCCTGTATAGTTCGTAATAACGTGTATGAAGAATATTTATTTGTAACTTCTGAATGCTTCCTATAATCTCTTGCTGAATTATTTCATTTGATGTACATAATTTCTTTAATTTATCGTGTAATAAAAGTATAGTTTTCGTGATTTCTTTTGACACCAAAGTCATATTCAAATTTTATCTGAACGAATATAGAAGCAGAAAACATTAAGGTGACTGTAGAACTGTTCATTACACGAAACTAAAATGGCATGGGATCAACTTATAAATGTATGATAGTCCGTTTCTTATACGCTGCATAATTTATTATGAAATGACCTAATTTTAATTATTTTTAAATATATTTATTTCACACATACCTCCATAAGAGCCCATGTATTCAAAATTAATAGTTTGCGAGATATGACAACTGTCATTAATAAAAATAATTATTAATGTTAGAATTTTTTTAATTTTAAGCTAATATACGGTCGTAGTATTTTCATAGCATATATTAAGTGTTGTGATCGCTCGAGCCAAAAACCGCTTGATCACTCGATTATTGAAATAACCGACATCGCTCGATTATTAAAAAAACCGCTCGAGTTATCTATTCAGGCGAAAACCGTCGCCCGTCACTTATTATCTTTCACTCGATACCCGAGCTTCGCTTGACGCCGGCGGAAATATACCGCTGTAGTGTGATCGAGTTAAAAAACTGCTCGTATATTCGAACAGTTTTTCGCTCGACAGGAAATACTCTAGTCATAAATTCAGGCGAAAAACCGAAAAATATCGCCGGTTACTTGATAGACGACGTTCGGTCTACGCGCCGCGCCATCCGATTGGCGAGTTCGAGCAAGTACACGACATACGTCTTTCTTAAAGGCACATAAACGAGAAGGTGCATATAAAAAAGTATGCCGAATCCCTTAGCGGAGTCATCGCGGCATGCATTTTGTAAAGTTTTGTTTTAACTGGCTAGCCAGCGGAGTAGTTTAGGTCTCCGATTGTAAATATTAAAAAATTAAAGGATATAATTTTAAAATTTTTAATTACTATAAAGACGAGAAAACTTCTCAAAAATAACATAATAATAGAAATTGTTAATGAGAAATAACTAAACGAACAAAATGGTTAACAAAATATATAGAAAAATTCGTTGGTAATCTTATAGTAAACATTTTTAAATCTAAACAGGAACTTTTTATTATTAAACTCAAGAAGACTTCTTAAAAATAACATACATTATAGAAAATGTTAATGGAAAATAAGAAAACGAGCAAAATAGTTAACAAAACATAGGTATCGACAAATTTTTTGGTAATTAAAAGTAAGCATTCTTAAATTTAAACAGGAACTTTTAGGTAACTATGAATAAATGAGTACATGAATTTAAAAAAATAATAGCCAATTTCCTTATTTTGCCAGTCGCGTAACTAAACCTAAATTTTTGAAGTGCACACAGTGGGCACCACCTGATAATTTAAAGTGGAAGAATTTGACAAGCTATTTTAAATATCAACTTATTTTATGCTCGTAGATTGAGGAAGATGTGAAGAAAAATAACTCTTGGTAATACTTTTTGTTTGGGTTAACAACGCACAATAATAAACCTAACAATAAATACATATTTAGGTGATTCTTTGCAGTTTTTTTGTTTTATATCGAGACACGTAGTAAGAATTCATTATTCACAAATAAATAAATTTTTGGAATTTTTTTGGTTGCTACTACAATTTTTTAGTTAAACCTGTGCCCACCCGTAGTTAGGGCGTAATTGTGAGCAAAGCCCCTCGATTTGTGGTAGCCATTTAAGATTGCTATCAAAAGTTACACCCAGCAACTTTGCCGTTTCAGACAATCTCACAGTCAATCCAGATTCGTCACGAAGAGCAAAATCAATGTCAGTCGACCTCAATGAAAAATTCACAACTGTCTTATCCCTATTCAGATTTAGCTTATTTTTTTCAGACCAAAAAGAATTCTGCTGTATACCATTTCTGCAACAGATATCAGAGAAATAATATTATCCCTGACAATCAGAATATTCAGCATACCAAGTATAATTTTCTGCAATTTTGGTAATAAAACTTATCAGGTCGTTGACAAATACCAGACACAACAAAGGTCCAAGAATGGAGCCCTGCGTAACTCCCCTTTCTATCGTCCTACTCGTGATGCCATTCACGCTAACATATTGCATTCTATTTCGTAGGTATGATCTT
This sequence comes from Barypeithes pellucidus, assembly GCA_963991005.1. Taxonomy (NCBI): domain Eukaryota; kingdom Metazoa; phylum Arthropoda; class Insecta; order Coleoptera; family Curculionidae; genus Barypeithes; species Barypeithes pellucidus. Next base: position 14,071,002 of record OZ022556.1, read on the forward strand.
ATATAATCCAACGGTTTACCTCTTACACCACAACGACAAAGTTTGGCTAAAAGTAGTTCATGATTCACTAAGTCAGAAGCACGCGAAAAGTCTATTAACATCCCTAGCACGGACATCTTCCTATCAAGAAACTCCACTATTATGCGCTGAAAGTCACATAAATCTATTTCAGTGCTCTTATTCAATGTAAAACCTTGTTGAGACGTTGATAATGAACTATTATTGTAAAAAATAGAAGAAATCATCAAAGAAAAGAATCATCATCAATCATTAAAATACCCCTAGTACATTCCTGTAATTTCTTTTGTTTTCAAAAAGTCCGTTTAATTCGAAACTGTAAAACCCAATGCCTTTTCTAAAACGACTTAAAAATGTGATGGCTTTAAGAGACAAATTGTATTTGTGTTAATAAAATAAATAACTTTTAGATACTTAGTAGAAATTTGATAAAACTATTGTAGACTGTAATAACAAACTACACCCGCGATAGTTTTGTTCAGTAGATGAGGCATCCCGTCGTGTGTATTCAATACAAATAGTAACAAACCAAGACCCAGAATTGTGTTAAAACTATGTATTGACCCGATGGAAGTAAAAATAAGCAGGAACAAACTAACTTTGCTGAATATGTAAATATAGTTGATACCAGCAACAATTGAGCAAGCTAACTCACTATATTATATCCTTTTTTTTTAACGACACTACAAGAAGGAAGGTAAACTGTTAACAATATTTATTTGTCAAGAAAGACATTCTCAAAATGCAATAAATTTAGTTGTTAATTGTATCTCTCTAAGAATATGTTTTTATATTAGTGTAATTAAGAACCTATTTTTACTACTCTTGTATTAGAGATTTATTATTTTAATAGCGTGGTGCGCTTGGCTGTAAATGCAAACTTCATTATCCTGCGGGGCGTGTAATTTTTGCTATTATTTACCAGACAATTGAGCAGGACTAAAAATCGAACCGTCAAAATAATCGTTATTTGCAAATGTAAAATGCGAAATAAAACTGACAATGCCCAAAGTTTATATTTTAATTTAAAATAAACGTACGAAATTTGCGGCATGTTATCCGCCCACAGTGAACTGAATATTTCGAACAATAAATTCATTATTTGTGTTTAACAGAATGGCGAGCACGGATAAAAATGTTTTGAAAATCCTGCCGCTCCGGCCAATTCGGCACGAAAACAAAACTAAAATAATAATTAATCTGTCAAAATCACGCACGTAACATCATAATACGAAAATCGCGCAGAGCGTTTTGCTGCCACGAGCAAACACTGCGGTATGGGCCCCGCTGAAGGGGATTATGGGGAAGTGGGCGGTCAGAGTATGCCTCTGTGCACTTGATAGGTAGATTTAAAAGTTTTGCAGTAGGTTGAAAGTCGGTTTTTGGAAGTTATTTTTAAATATAATTATTATTATATTATTCACGAGCGGCAATGACAGTTATTATTGTAAAATACAGGGTCCATTGCATGGCCTATTACAAGATCTCGGGAACTAAAAAAGATATTTATGTGAAATATTGGTACTCGCTATAAAAGATTATGATCTTTTTAATGAAGTTATTTTGACATATCTATCACTTCCGGTTATACCGGAGGTCGGCGTCAACTTGCTTATTTTAAATATAACACCCTAGACATTTACGCAAGATTCTAGACAGATTTCAGATATCATGCCATTAAGTCTTAACATGTTTGACACACAGGGTTATGATAAAGAAACGGCTTTTTATATATACAACGTGTCCAAGATAAGGAGGGCCAGTACAGGGATCTCGGAAACCGTAAGAGATACGAGGTCGGTTAAATGGAGGTAAAGTTGCGCATTTACGTGCCTAATAATATGCCGTTTAGAAAGTTTTCAAATTCCGAGTAGTTCCGGAGATATCCGGAAAAAAAAACGAAATACTGAAAAATCGTTTTATTGTTTTCCTGGGTTTCTTGAGATCGAATTCTAAAGTAAATTGCACTTTTACATTGCCACTTTTCGCTCTATCTAACAGCGTTAATTGTTTTGTAATCCGACGAGTCGTCTTCGAAGGGCCATTATCAACTTTATTTTTTTAAATACGGTCCTCTTTTCCTGATGTTGGAATTTGAGTTTTTAGTTAATTTATTGATATTTAGATTGTCTGACATGTCGATTGGGGTATCAACAAGTTTCAGGAAGATCTGTGACACAAATTTGAAAACTGTTCATATTTGAAATTGTTATTATTATTCTTAAAACATTATGTTTTTAACTCAATTTTTTCATAACGTTTTCCGATCCTTTAACTTTACGAATCCCGTTTTAGATTAGAAAAAAATTAAGTATATTTGGCTAAACGTTCGCATAAAATAGTGCCTGCTTGGCAACCTGTGATTAAACGAAGCTCTTAAATTATCGAAATATGTTACATTTTGAGTCGGTACTCACATGGTTATCAGTACACCAGTCATACATTTTTGATACACTTTTTCTGGATTTTTCTAGTAGAAATTATTTGCTGTGGAAGCAGCTTGTAATGTAATTTCTCGTGGCGTTCCGTCAATGTGAATATCGTAGTCACTCATCCTTTACTAATACAGGGTGTTATGGCAATGACGTATTATATTTAAATGGATGGCTCCTTTTATTTTTTTTAAATCGGCTGTTTTAAACACACAGGTCAGTCCACGCTACTGTTCAACATTTCACCCACAGCCAATGGCAATGTTGCCAAACTTAATGTAAAACTGAAATCCTATATAAAAATAAATTATTTTCTACCTACTTGTATTTATCTTTATAAATAAAGAGCGAGGAAATCCAGGCACAAACACAATCAGTTTTTTTTCTTTTTCATGGGAACACTCCTGGAAACACTTTATGTACACACAGTAATAGTAAAACAGAACCGATAGTAAGCTTTTGAAAATACAATAATACAGATTATACTACAGCTTATTAGATTTTATTACACGCGACGAAATTTGACGTCCAGAAGAAACGCGTCAATGAAAATAATATTCAAAGATTATTTATGGACGAGCAAGATACACGCGTAAACCGAAAAAACAGAGCGGATTGCTGCGAGTGTGTTGGTGATCGACGAGACACAACATATCCGGCCGCTGGTTGGTCTTCAACTAACAGACCGCAAGCGTGCGGCGCTATATGAAACTACTTCGCTCAGACGATGTAAGGAGTCAAGAGGTCATTGTCATTTGACCTAATGACGTACGTTGCTATTACAATTCCATATGTTTTTTTCGGGTTGTTTAAAACATAGTCCGTCGTAAATGTTCTTCAATTAATTGTACAAAAAGGTATTACAGAATGACAAAGTGTTTAAATTATTTTATTTTTAAATATAATACGTCATTTCCATAACACCCTGTATTCCCAAAAATATCTAAATTAAAAATGTTCAGGTTTAAAATTTCTTGACATTTACGTTGTCAAGGTCCCATGGACTTCACAGCCAACAAAATATATTGGAAACATTGACGGTTTCGGCATATCACGGCTAATGTGATTTGTGGAACTGTTACGTAATAGTGAGGTAAAGAAACTCATAATCTGCTCCACTATTTTAATAACAAAATCAACAGCCATTCATGTTTCGAAGGTTCAAACATTCATCTTCAGTGGAAAATACAAAAGCATTAGGAGAGCTTGGAACCACGTGCCAGTATGCGAGTTTTTATAAAATCTTCGAATTTTATATCAAATTAAAATTAAAAATAAAATCAAATAATGCATTAAAGTTTTTTTTAAAGTTAACGTTAATTAATTTATAAATGGATTTTTTCTTTTCCTGCTTTCCTCAGTTTAAATCAATGTCATGAGTTTCTCCTAATGCTCTTGTATTTGTCACTGAACATGAAGGTTTGAACCTTCAAAACGTATAGTTTTTGATTTTGTTATTAAATTAGTGGAGCAGATTATTAGTTTCTTTACCTCACTATAACTTCACTCCACTTCGAGATGGACTACTTCAAAAAAATTGTTACGTAATATACGGGGTGAGTTTTTTAAAGTGTTACAAGGCGATATCTCGCAAACGGTTTAAAATATTTTCTTGAAATTAAATTCGGATCTACGTAAAAAACTACGTATTTGTACAAAAAAAAATTTTGGTTAGCTCCACTGGTTACCGAATTATAATTAATTTATTATTAAATTTCTATTGGATTTAAAAAATAACTAAATTTAAAATAAATCAAGTTCATTTATTTCAAAATTATTATTCGTTTACATGGAAATGCGTTGTTTTGACTTCAGTCAGTTGAGAATTTTTACATATCAACGATTATTTCTCAGCTTGGTCAATTGAACATAGAAGCGAATTTTAGTGTGCAAGTTGATATGTTGTTAATGTTGGGGGAGTGCAGAAGAAACTACAGACAAGCTTCACTAAGGTGGGCGGAAAGGTTTCCTAACAACCTGAAATCTCACATGGCATTTAAAAGGCTGGAAACTAGATGTCGCACTGCTGGCAGCCTGAAGTCAAAACCACGATTTCGGAAGCGAACTTAAACAGATGCAGATAGGGCAGTTGGAGTTTTAGGAATGGTAGCTATTAACCCGCATGTAGGTTCCAGACGGCTTGCTGCAGATGCTGGCATAAGCCAAAAATCCGTTGTGACCATATTGCATATGTACAAATTTCATCCATACCACATTACACTCCACCAAGAGCTTTATGGGCAAGACTTTGAAAATCGCGTTACATTTTGCAATTGGGTAACAGGGCAAATGCAAGGAAATAACAGGTTTCTAAAGAATGTTGTTTTTTCTGATGAAGCTAGTTTCCAGAATTGTGACCAGGTAGGATTTTAAGTTATCCCTTGTCGGTAGAAATTAATTTTTTTTATTGTTTGTTTTCTTAAAGGTAAATAGACACAATATGCACTACTGGGCATCGGAAAATCCCCACTGGATGAGAACTGTGCGTCTAATGTCTGGTGTGGTATAATTGGAGATAGGGTTATTGGTCCGCATTTCTTTGAACGCCATTTAAATGGAGAAATGTATACAGATTTTTTAAGGAACGAATTACCACTATTATTAAACCAAAACATAAATCCTGACATGTGGTTTCAACAGGATGGAGCTCCATCGCATTATGTAATACAGGCCCGTAATCATTTAAACGAATTGTTTGAAAACAGGTGGATTGGTCGAGCTTGTCCGGTCAATTGGCCTGCTGGGTCTCCGGATTTGACCCCTCTTGACTTTTTCTTCTGGGGATTTGTAAAAGACAAAGTGATGGCGACTGCACCTACAACTATAGACAATATGAAAGACCGAATCCGCTTTGCCTGCTTATTAGTGACACCTGAAATGTTAGAGCGGGTACGAAATTCGTTTAAAAAAAGAGTGAGAAAGTGTTTGGAAGTTGAAGGGAGACATTTCGAACATCTTTTGAAACATGACAGGCGATAAAGGGTAAATAATATTTTTCAAATTTTTATAACCTAATTAATTATTATTATAATTCGGTAACCAGTGGAGCTAACCAAAATTTTTTTTTGTACAAATACGTAGTTTTTTACGTAGATCCTAATTTAATAAACAAAAGTACATATTCCCATTTAAAATTTCAAAGTTACCCCCCACCCCTCAAAATGGGGAAAGGAGGTAGATAACAAAAATATGTTTAAATATGTCCCCCCATCTCACTATTACCTCATTAAAATTTCAAGAAAATATTTTAAACCGTTTGCGAGATATCGCCTTGTAACACTTTAAAAAACTCACCCGTATATATTACGTAACAGTCATTAAGTAATAGTAGACAGTGCAGAAGTAGGTTCTTACTAATATAGGAGAATAAAGAAAGGTTTTTCTTATTTAAAAGCATGTACTAAATAAATATAAACAGTAGATAAATGAAATATTTAGCCATTTAAATATTTTAAAGTCCCTACCTATTCATCGCGATTATCATACAAATCATTTCTTTACCCTTTTATATCAAATATATACACCCTATCTCAAACCGCACCGCCCGGAATTTCTGGAATTTTCGTCAGCGCGTAAGTTCTCGCCATGACAGGGTCCACACTGTTCCCGGCTGATAACGCTTGGAACCGCGGGAAAGCGGTATCAGGGATTATTTGGATAATGCGCCACGTTTTATGTGTGTTTTGTTTTCACTCTTTTTATACGTGCTCGGGATGCCGATTCTCCCCCGCTTGTTGATCTTCGTCGGTCGCAGAGAGGTTTAAAAGTTTGATTAGTTTTGAAGTGATGTTAGTTTTAAACTAACTGGTGATTGTTTTTAAATTGAAATGGCATTGCGAGGCTATGGCGATAAAGACAGTGGCAGGTTAGCATGCTGGATGTTTTAGGAGGAACACTCCAGTGGCGGCTCGTGACCTATGATAGAGGGGGTTCACAAGTATGGTGAAATTATTTTTAAAATTTGATTTTTGTGTAACGACCAAACAATTACTTTCTAGGCATTTTAAATGTAGAAAGAAAAGAAGTAATAAGAAAATGCGTTAGGTTAGGTTCTTAATTGTAGAAAATTGATCAATAACAGCCTCATTAAAGTTTGGAATACCCTCTATAATTTTTTTTTCATATATTTAATTTTTAAACTTTCTAATAAAGTCCCTAGATTTACCCTTTGTGGTCTGCGTTAAGTTAATTTCGGGTTTAGGTCTTCCCGCATTCTTCCCTTCAATTTTTTGCTCCAAACTCAAAGAGCTAAAGTTTTTTCTTAAATAGTCCACCGTCAACTATTCATTTTAACTTAATAAATATATAATATTAAAATATTAAATCATGCACGCTCAAATTTCTAACTAGATGCACGAACAGACAACGGCGCGGCGCACACTAAAATTGTGCGCCCTTCCCATGTTAAATCGCTATAGCCCCGCTATCCTCCGCTGTCTCCCGCCACCTGTTACTACAGAGAAACTACATTATGCCCCGCCTACTTAATCGCACATGCGAGCAAGTCTCGTCATAATCGTCATTAACCTCGACCGAGGCACGGTTGCCGGATCGAGAGCCTATAATACTGGGTGGCCCATCGAAAACAGTCCAGCAAGGTTTACGGCTATGTACGTGAAAATTTAAAAAAAACTCGGACCCGTAAACTTGTGTTTCAGGGGGACACGTTTCTCTATTAATTTCATCCTTGTAACCTCAACCCCCTAGCGGGGGCGGCTGCTGCCCTTGTTTTTTCAAATGGGAATGGGTATGTTGTGATACATCTTTTTAAAGGGCATTAAATTCTCTTTAAAATGGCGCTTTGTTTTGTAAGTTTGAGCTACGCGCCGCCGAGAAAATCCTCAATAGAATAAACCTTTTTTTATGTCACGATCAATTCAAAAGAAAATAATAGCGCAAAAATAACGTATGTAGATCTGGATCAACCACTTTACTGAAGATAAAGTTGAATTGACTGATACTTATTACTAAAAAAAAAATTTTTTACGCATAAACCTGTGTACTTGATAAGAGGTGCAGTGAAATGTTTCAAATTCCGTTCCTCGGCGGCGCGTAGCTCAAATTTACAAAACAAAGCGCCATTTTAAAGAGAATTTAATGTCCTTTAAAAAGATGTGTCACAACATACCCATTATACAGTTTGGTTGACGGTACGATAAAATATTAGGGAGGGTCGGACTTTATACGATAATTGGCGGTACGATAAAATATTAGGGAGGGTCGGACTTTATACGATAAATAATATTCAATGAGCACTCGCCTCATCTATAATTATTTTATTGTTTAAATTACAGAAATAAAATTTGGTTGGTTTGTATGTGATATTATTTTGCATTTTATTACATAACACATACAGTAGATTTTTGGCTATATCAATTCAGTACACCATTCCAAATTCAGCGACAGCACGTCCCATACGTCACTTCTTGACACTTTAAATCAATTTATTTTTATTTTGGCAACTAGTTTGCTATGAACTCCCCAAAATGGTTTACTTCTAATTCATTTGTTTGTAAGCGTTATAGCGTCATGGGTGCCTAGATAAATGCAAAGCCGTTTGCGTCTCTTGTTGTATTTTTTGTCATGAATTGGTATTTTTAATAAATTATACCTCCTTTTTTAAATTGACATAAGGGTGTGTGATATGAAATTGTTGGAAAAAACGGCTCTATCTTGCCAATATGTTTCCATTTGAAATATCACGTCAACTTAATTGTGAAGGGGGACGACAAGTGGTGTAATCTCCGGGGAGGAGTAGATTTGACCCCTAAAATCTTAAATGCGCAGGCGGGACGGCATCTCAAAATCAGTTGCTCGGGCTCGGAGCGACATTGACAAAGTACAGGGTGTCCCTTTTTCGACACTTTTATAGGGTATCTCCGTAATTGTTAGTGATGTAATGTAGGTGTCATGTGCTCTTTTTGGGTAAAACTTAAAATGGTAAAATCAAAATTCGAAAATTTTCCCTCGCTTAAGAGATACGGTGGATAATCAAAAAATTCACAATTTCCTAAATTACCCTATATTATTATATTCTTAGTTAAAAGAGATAGAGAAAAACGTTCTATACAGAAGTTTATTTATAATGATTGTTGAATAATCTGCCGTTTTCAGAATAAGTATGCGGGGTCAGGTAAGAAAGTTATCGGACCTAACCTCACTTTTTTAAATGACATAACCTTGAATATTTTAATCTAAAAAGATAGCATTTTAAACTCTCTTTTCAAATTTATAACATGGATGATATATATCATATCAAATTTTTCAAAATGTTGATAAGTCATTTTCACAAATGAATATGTAAAAATGAATTTGACGTTAAATGTTAATAACAACTAGAATGTCAACATACTTGTCTCTAGGATATTAGCTTTTGGTTCATGGCCTACTGTGGTTTAAAGTAATAAAGTTTATATAAATCGCCTAGGAAACCAATATCATTCGTGGTGTACATATATTTGTAAAGAGAATTTAAAACGCTATATTTTTATATTAAAATATACAGGGTATTCCATTTAAAAAATAAGGTTAGGTCCGATAAATTTCTTACCTGACCTCGTATACTTATTCCGAAAACGGCAGATTATTCAACAATCATTATAAATAAACTTCTGTATAAAACATTTTTCTGTATCTCTTTTACCTACGAAAATATAGGGTTTGTTCGGGTTGATTTTACCATTTTAAGTTTGACCCCAAAAAGAGTACATTACACCTACATTACTTTTTTGATAGCACTAACAGTTACGGAGATACCATACAAAAGTGTCGAACAAACCCGAACAAACCCTGTCCATCATTTTTGGATAAAAGTGATGAGAAAATGAATATATTTATATTTTAGTTTGGTGACATCCTGTATACATCCTCGAGCGTGTTCGGTACACGGGATTATGCCGATTGGAAAGAAATTTAAGAGTTTAATCAATTTTGAATCGATTTTAGTTTACCACTAACCGATTTTTGTTTTGAAAATATAAAGTTAAAAGTTATTGGTTGCAACCAGTTACCAACCAAGATGACGAAGTACCAACCTGCAGTAATCGGTATATTACATTTCAAATATCTCACACACACACACACACAGTACTGCAAACATTGTGATATCACCCCGTATAAATACAAAATTTCATTATAACCAAGAACGGATGGCGTCACAAATCATAGCTTTCATATCTGCCGCCAACGGAAAACGGAAATTTTCGAATCGTCGGCAAAGCCCGTCATTCCACAAGTTTGTCGTGACAGGGTCCACACTGCTGCGGGCTGATAACGCGATGGCGGATTTACTGTTTAAATCGTTACATAAATTCCTACTTATTCGTTATTTTTTATTACCGTATATTTCGTATTCGCTAGAATTATATAACGTGTCAATTTTACAATTTAGTCATTAATACAGGGTGTTATGGAAATAACGTATTATATTTAAACCGGCAAATCCCGAGATGAAAATAAATCGAAGAACAATAACCATAAATGGCGCTTCGAATTATTGAGCGAACTATACGATTTATATGAAATCTCAAAATTTACGTGGCCGCTCCTGAGGCCCTTCGCAATCAATATTTTATTGAGGCAGTCTCCAGGTTCAAAAGGGGTTAGCGCATTATATGCGATGTTGTCATATTGCAACACATAATTCTAAACGCACGTGTTCAGTTTTTGACAACAAAACGTCTTTGACGCACGCTATCACTTCTTTTTCAAACTTTTTAGACAAATCAAACTACAATTTTAAGGTACATACTCTCTTACCTTCGATCTTATTTTAAAATAATCCGTTTTAAATTAAATTCCATAAAAAAATAAAACACAAAGTATGTTTTTCAACAGAACCAACAGTAGATAATATCACACAAATTTGAAATCACACCACAACATTTATTATTATGAATTATTTCACAACAACAAAAAAATCGGGCAATACAACTAAAAAAACGTTTAAAATTCGTATACGTCAAGCACATAATTTCAAAACAAAAAAATGGCACCCTCGACGTCGAGGAACCAACGTCGTTCCACTCCCCAGTCTCGAAACATACTGAAGTAAGAAGCGGCGCGTGGCCGGTATTCAAGCTACTGCGAGACACGCGGTGTGATCTGACAACACTGTTAGTATACTCTAGTGACCCACATTGTTGCTAAGTGAATCCAGATGAAACCAGGCGACAGTATGTGGGTAAAAAGGATTTTTACCTTAATATTTGGATATTCGATTTAAAAAAAAAAAGTATGTAGACTTTCTCTAGGACACTCAAGGAGTCACCCAATAATAAGTCATTTCCATAACACCCTGTATATTAAATACTATAATAAGTAATATACCTCGTCGGCACAAAATTCCGCCACCCTGAAGATTTGGTCAAGATTGATATTTTATAACTTTTTCATTTTTTATGCGATTTTCATGATTTTATTATTCGTTTGTAGATCCATTTATTGTGTTTTTCCTTAATTATTTTATAAAGTAACATTTTTCGATTAGGCTATATTATACAGGAGTAAATCAAACTGTTGTTTTTTGTCTTAATTTGAAAACACCCTGTAGGAAAATTGAGGTGGATAATTTTATTTACATACTGTTTCTTGTAATCTTTGATGTATTCTAAACATTTCGCTTTTTTGATTCATTCCATTATCTCATTTCATCGACGTTGGCTAAGTACGCGATATATGACAGTAACAATATTCTTACGTACTATTCACTGATGAATTCAGGGTTTGTTTAAGATCACCGGATGGTCGTGAGCGGGTACACACACGTAGAAATGAAAGATATGCTGACTGCATCATATCAGAACAAATCTCATATCATGGTGGTTCATGATTTAGGTGGGTATTTCTGCCGAAGCACGCACCAATCTTGAATTTGTTGAAAATGGAGCTCTAACCGCCCACCGTTACATAGAGGAAATCCTCCAAGAATTTGTTGTTCCATTTGCTCCTTTCATTGGGAACCAATTTACATTAATGAATGATAATGCTAGACCTCACGTTGCACATGTAGTGAACGAATATCTGGATGAAGTTGGACTTCCAAAATTGGAATGGCCCGCATGTCTCCCTGGGATCAACTTAAAACGGCATTTCGTCATCGTCTAAACTAGACGCGAAACTACTATACAGTAAAGCAAGCAACGCGGGGGCCAGGCCCTCCAGGGGGCCGCGACCCAGAATGTCGTTCATGCAATTACACGTCACATAAGGGTGCGTTTATATTGAAGCTGCGGTAAACCAAAAGAGCGGCGATGTACGGCGGTCCGATATAATCAAATGACAAAATAAGGCCAACTATAAAGTACAGATTTGAAATAATTGTAACAATAATATTTTAATATGAAACATTTCGAAAAACTTTGACGTCCTGTTTTGACTCACTGCACTCCATTATATCACATCACAGTTGGGATCATTTTTGAGCATTAGCTTTAGAAGAGTGATATAATTAGTGTTGTGATCGGTCGAGCGAAAAACTGCTTGAGTACTCGATTATTCAAAGCACCCATATCGCTCGAATTATTATAAAAACTGCTCGAGTTATAAATTCAAGTGAAAATAGTCGCTTGTTACTTATTACCTTCCAATCGATACCCGAACTTCGCTTGACGCCGACCGGAATGTGCTGCTTGGTAGTGTGATCGCTCGAGGTAAAAGACTGCTCGTATATTCGAGCAGTTTTTCGCTCGATAGGAAATACTACTCTAGTTATAAATTCAATCGAAAAATCGAAAATCATTGACTTTTACTTGACACCCGATTGGCGACGTTTGAGATTGACACTCCGAAGGCTGACACGACATACGTCCTTGTTAAAGGCAAATCCCTTAGTGGATTCATCGCGACATGGGTTTTGTTTTGACTGGAATTGGCTAGCCAACGGCGATTGTAAATTCTTAAAAATTAAAGGATATAATTTTAATCAGAATCAACTGTTCTTCCTTAATAGAAACTCTAGACTAAACTTCTAAAACTTACAAGCACAACCCCTGGTGTTTTATCAACATATTCTTCTTAGTCATAAGAATTTGAAGTGATTAATCGCTCGAGCGATTCACTCGATTATTAAAATCGATCGAGTATCGAGTACTCGATTATTAAAATCATGGGTTTTTCCCAACACTAGATATAAATATGACATTTTGTTTGAACTATACATATTATTTTCATAAAACAATGTTTTATTACAAGGCTCCATACACTTGTAAGATTTATCGCACTAGTGTGAAATTGTTTCAATATAAACTGCTGGCCATTTGCTTTCGAGCAAGAAAAAATTCGCCTAAATTTAAAAGTTAATATTTTCTGAACCAGATATGATATCGATCTCCGGTTTTTAATGGTTGATAGATTTGTCCCTTAGGAAATAATTGCCAAAGTTGGATTGTCTTAAACTGTCAGAAAATTTTATATACAGGGTGTTAAAGAGGACGATGATTTTTGCTCCAATTTCAATGGCATGTAACTTTCACAATAATATTTTTAAATTTTATCACTGTACGTCAATTGAATCACTGGTTCATAGCAAAGAAAGTAATCTGTCAAATTTTTTATATCTGCTATATTTTAAGAGATACCGATTTTTTTGAAAAACTTTGCTTTTTTTCAACTTTTTGTTAGCTAGATCCCACTGTGCGTTGTATCGTGCAAACTTTGCAAGTGACTATTATACCTTATGAAAAGCTTGTTTATGTTCAGTAACAACAATTGTACCTAAATGTTGTGATGTGCAGTGGCGTACTTATAATCACTTATATGTCTATGCTTTATGAGTATGTCACATTTTTTTTGTATTGGAAAGTGCTCGCCCCTAGATTAGGCAAGTTTTTCCTTATTTTTTAGATTTTCATATCGCGCTACAGATATATTATACAGTGTCTACAAAATTTAAAAAAGATAATTTTTTTTATTTAATTGTTTGAAAAAATTTATTTATTAATTTCTAACTTTCTAACACGACACTATTCCTAACATTAAACTAAATAAATTAAAATAAAAAAATTATCTTTTTTAAAATTTTGTAGACACTGTATAATATACCTGTAGCGCGATATGAAAAACTAAAAAATAAGGAAAAACTTACCTAATCTAGGGGCGAGTACTTTCCAATACAAAAAAAATGTGAGATACTCGTAAAGCATAGACATATAAGTGATTATAAGTACGCCACTGCACACACAACATTTAGGTACAATTGTTGTTACTGAACATAAACAAGCTTTTCATAAGGTATAATAATCACTTGCAAAGTTTGCACGATACAACGCAACGGGATCTAGCTACCAAAAAGTTGAAAAAAAGCAAAGTTTTTCAAAAAAATCGGTATCTCTTAAAATATAGCAGATATCAAAAACTTGACAAATTACTTTCTTTGCTATGAACCAGTGATTCAATTGACGTACAGTGATAAAATTTAAAAATATTATTGTGAAAGTTAAATGCTATTGAAATTGGAGCAAAAATCATCGTCCTCTTTAACACCCTGTATATAAAATTTTCTGACAGTTTAAGACAATCCAACTGTGGCAATTGTTTCCTAAGGGACAAATCTATCAACCATTAAAAACCGGAGATCGATGTCATATCTGGTTCAGAAAATATTAACTTTTAAATTTAGGCGAAATTTTTCTTGCTCGAAAGCAAATGGCCAGCAGTTTAGTTAAATCCATAGGCCGCAACGAAGTTTTCTACCGGATATATGTAGGTGCAGGTATGGAGATTTATTGTCGGCCCATATCCTAATAACAAATTAGGAGACCAGAAATATTGAGTATCGAAAAGCAAGCAGTAGATAATAGTACTTTTCCCTGGTGCGTATCCCGCTACAACTTTATTACTATTACATAAATATTAATTCTTTCGTACGTTGTCGCCTGAGAATTTTATCTATTTTACAACAGAATATAAGTTTTATTTGTTTCAAACGACAAAAAAATGTTCTTATAAACAAATTAAAATAAAATTAAAATTTTATCGATCGCGTCAGAGCCGGCCCGACATTATTTGTTTGTTGTTATTCGTCGCCATCTTTGGTTCTGGATGCTTTTTCAAATTACAGAATAAAAAGTGGTTCATCAACATTGTTGTCGGTATATTGGTGCTTATTAACTTTTATTACCTAACAACAATTTTTGCGAAGGAGTGAAAGTGTGAAAGGACAGATGTGCGTGGTGCCTTTTTGCAAAAGTCGTGGATCAATATCAGGTTGAAAGTATTTCAGGTATGTACATATGTACGAAAATATTTTGCTTATCACATTATCCGATCTTCTGAACCGAATTTCACTAAAAAGCTTGTAAAAAAAGAAGAGAGTGTCACTCGTATACAATATAATATATATATGGTCACTACCTAACCTTAAAATTAATGTATTTTTAATTTGGTGCATTAGTAGCTGATAATAATTCCCAAAATAGTCAATATAGTCATTCATTCTTAATTTTCGGTTTAGAAAAAAGTGAGGTTAAGAAACATAAGTTTACACCAATCAGGGCACCGTTGGCTCATCATATCGTCAGAAATCGTATGCATGGAACGCCGTCTTAATTCGAACTAATCGAAATTTTGATTGCAATATTTTTCCAACCAGTGAAATTTACATTAAAAAAGTTGAAATCCGGTCCTGTCGAATGGTTACTTTCACAAGGAAATTTCCGAACTGCGCAATCTCACTATTACCCCTTCGACGCCCATAGCGGGGACATAATTGCAGATGGTATTAGCAATATAGTGGTTATATATATGTGGAGCAATCCCGAACAACGTGTATATAGGTTAGTAGCTACATAGACTGATGGTCGCCAAATCTTATTTTTGAGAACCGGAATATCGTCCAAAACCGATCTTTTATTTCCCGACGTAAAGAACACACTCAAAGAGCTTTACAAATTGCAAAAATATTAAATGAATTAATTCCCGTTTTCAATTTGCACTTCGGCATTACAAACGAACACATTTCCTGATTATTTTCTTTGATTATTTTCAACAAACGCGAATTATTTTATATAAAGGCCCCCATTTCTAGCGAGCAGGTGCTCTGGAAGTACGTACACTCGCGCTATTTAATATAATTCAAATATAAAGTCGAAATTCCTGCGAGGCAAACACGTGGTTCTGACGTTTTCCATCAAGCAGCAGGCGAACAGTGGTCTGGTGTACGGAAAAGGTATGTAAAATCCGAATTTATAATTTTATGTTAAATAATGTTCTAATGTTTAAAAATTGTCAAGCATAATGACATTCTCGCGTGACATTAATGGCCTGCCTGCTTACTTCTAGTTGTTTAATGTGTATTGGTTGGTATGAATTCCAGGACCGTACTTGAAAATAGTACATTTATTTTGAAAAGTTTATTTTAAAATGAAATGAGTGTAATATATTTTTAAATGCATTGTTTTAATTTAAATTATGTTTTAATTAACCTATAGGGAATAAATCACATAAAAACATTGTATTTTTTGTCAGTACATTCTCTTTTAGGTTCATTTGTAAGTAAGAGCGATTTTAAACCAAAACTATTAAAAATATCATGCAGATATTTCTTATTTCCCCAGTAAACCAAACTGTGCACATTCAAGTAGCCACACAAAAACACTACCTGACATTTAACTAAAATAAATCAGCATCAGTAATAAATATTTTTCTATTTGGGTTTCATAATGGCTACATTATGAAATGAAAAAAAATTGAATAACCTGCCACTTGCAACTGAAATTTTATTTTTTATGTTGGCAGCAAGTAGGGTTCGAATTTTAGGCTTACTTCGATTTCGTTGAAATTAGTTTTCTAGGCATTATGGATTCGACAAAAAAATTTTATAGAAAACTTTAAAATACTAACTTTTAACCTTGCAAATACCTATGCTCGGAAATATATAACATGCTGACGGTGTCCGTCAACTAAATTCTAGTCAAAACTATAAAACAACATAACGTAAAAATAATATAAACATCTTCTAGTTTATGCTCTATTTCTTAAATTTTATTCAATTAAGTATTATTTTTATTTTTAATTCAATATAGTATTATACATATTACTTTATATACATATTTACAGTTACTGTAGACATTTCCTGGGCATTAATTGTTATTCCTGTCAGATTTTGTGTCGACACAATATTTTGTTCAATAGTATTATTTATTATTTTGTTCAATATTTTGAACTTTGTTCTGCTCGCACCATAACTCAAAGTTTTCCATATTCTTTTTAAAAGTTTTTCTAGATTATTTTCTGCAATTTCTCGTATTTCTGACGGAGTACAACTTTCTTCCTGACTCATTTTTATTAACTTTAATAACATATTTATTTTTAATTATGACGGATGGGAAAAAGCTTTGTTGTGTTCAATTGTTTCTATCATAGCATATTTGATACTTGTAACATTTTATTAAATTGTAAAAGTATTGCCAACCCAAAAAGAAAATATTAATTCAAATCGAAAAAAATCTATTATATTTTTTAAGACTTTAAAGACCCAAATAGAAAAAGTATTATAAAATACACGGTTCATAAGACAATTAGAGCACTTGTACTTTAGAAAACGACCCGCGAAGCTCTAAGATAATGCCTTATGAAACCTGTATCTTAATATACTATTGTGATGTTGACGGAATAATGTAATAACCTCTTTTTTTTTGGGTGTCGATTGTATCTTTTTTTTCTTACGGGGCCCCGCATGAAAGTGATGACCTTTTTTAGATATCCATTGTTAAATAAGTCACATTTTGTAAGGACTATCGATATTATAGCAAATAATTACAAAAAATAGATTTATGAGCGGTGTAATAACGTAATAAATCATCGTATTGCGTAACAGATCTGTTACGAACGTAATGACGCTGGTAACGCTCACGCTCTCAGCAGCACAAAGAAATAAAACATCGACAAATATTCATAAATCACCTTAGTTTCTCTAACAATGGCATGAGCCGAGATAGAAGCCGTAGAAAGTAGACAATAATTATGTTCCATAATTATTATTTTTCGCCTAAAGAATAAAATATTAGCCTATACATTTTTCGTCACGTGATTAGTACTTAATGCACAAACAACTCATGGGGCTTATTACAGTTCGCCCCTAAACTGGTGAATTTTATGAAATTTCTCAAGCAGCTGATGGTATTGCTGGTGTCAACTATCGAAAAACTGGACGGTTCACGGCAATTACTATAATATAATAAAAATTAAGTGACGGAACGTTTGCAACTGCAACTACAATTAAAAAGGAAAGTCGGTGCGTCACCCGATGAAATATTAAATATCCCGTGGAAAAATCGAATTTAACGACGAAAAAAAACAAAACATTTTATTTACAACTATGCATGTAATAATGACATTTTATCTATCTTTGAAACGTGGAAAGTTGACGTTTTTTTACTTTTACTTTCCAATTCCTTCTTTCCTTCTGTTAAAAAAATTGTTTCTTACATTGTCATTGTTAACAAACAAATTGAATTGCGATCAAACTTAAGGAGATGACAACATTCACAGAGGAGAAATACGGCAGCGAGTAATATAAAGCCTTTCGAGGTTATAACGATAGATAGATAAAAAGATGGATAAAAATATTAACCATTCTGCTTTGGCCTTTAGCCGCAAGAGTTATCCCAAAAATATATTTGTCTTCTTGTAAAAGTCAAGCTAATTCAGCAAAGGTTCCGTTTTATCGGTATCGAACTAGTGTTAAATTTATATAATTAAAGAATTCATGTCCTGTATTAGTCTGGGATACACATAGTTTTGATATGAGCTTATATACAGGGTGTTATGGAAATGATATTATAAATGGGTGACTCCTTGGGTGTCTTAGAGAAACGCTACATATTTTTTTCTTTTAAATCGACCGTTTTAAAAGTGGGGTAATAAACACTCTTACTCACAGGTCAGTCCGCGCTACTGTACAACATTTCACGCAGAGGCAATGGCAATGTTGCCGAATTTAATGTAAAACTGAAATTCCATATGAAATTATAAAAATAAATTATTTTCTACCTACTTGTATTTATCCTTATACCTAAAGAGCGGTGAAATCCAGGCAAACACACAATCAGTTTTTTTTCTTTTTCATGGGAACACTTTATGTGCACACAGTAATAGTGAAACAGAACCGATAGTTAGCTTCTGAAAATACAATAATACAGATTTATACTACAGATTATTAGAATTTATTACAAGCGAGAAACTTGACGTCCGGAAGAAACGCGTCAATAAAAACAATATTCAAAGATTATTTATGGACGGGCAAGATACACGCATACCACACAGGTGTTTTTCTGGTTTGACGTCAGGTCACTTTTACCGCTGAATGATTTGAAAGCGCCATTTATGGCTATTTTTCTTCAATTTGTCTTTATCTCAGGAATTGCCGGTTTAAATATAATACGTCATTTCCATAACACCCTGTAATTACAAAAATAGGGGACGTGCCAATTCCTCGCCTTAGGTGTGAATTATATTGACGTGTAACTATAGTCTGTGCGTTTAAGACAATTTCATATTCATTCGTGTGCATCACACGACCTTGTCCATATGGACGACAGGTCCCTGCCCACGAGTACCTGACTTAGAGCTTTTGTCAAGTCACAAATGAACTTAAAAAGTGTATGTTCGGTAATAAATAGTAAAATTTCAACCCTTTTCTTAGTGAATATCAGCGATATTTGTTCTCAGTTTTAGATAACTTCGACCACCACGCAAGCGAACAGCCGTTTCTTTCCACGTCTGTTTTCGATTGATTCTCTTTGCAGGCCCGCTTCTCTCTGCGCCGCCGGTTTTAATCTTTTTTCTGGAAATTATGTAGGCAAAATATGTCAGCACCGCACCGATTTTCATTTAGGTACATAAAAAATAAATAGAATCATAACCTTTTCACTTTTCGATACCTGTGCTGTATTTTACAGGGTGGTCGTAAAAGTTTAAACGGTTCACTGTCGACGGGTACAAGGAAAGAAACCGGGATGGGATGTCTTATCCTTGAGTGAAATTAAGATTAGATAATTATACCATGAGCGATAACAATTTTTAACAAAATTTCAACACCCTGTACCTGTATACTGTACAGTACAATTCTTTAAAGGGGGACGATGTTTTTAAAATACAGTTATTGCCTGTGAGAAGTAAGATATTCTGAGAGACATTCATTTCTGAGAACATTTTTCGTGGATGGTTCGAGTTTGTATCGGTAATACTTGTCCAGTCTCTCGGAACCGTCTTGTTCAACGCTTCTTAAAAATTATCCGTCATGAGGGTCAAAATTTTTTTACAGGCAACTTTCAGTCCTTAGCATATACCTTACTAAAATAAACTATTTGCCTGTAAAAACGATTATAATTTGCCTGCATTAGAAAGCAATTTTAAAAGATATTTTAGCCGTAGCAGTATGCAGTATTCTAATTTGAATAAAATGTAACGCCGGTCACGTGTCCCCAGTCAATAATTTCTTACTTTACCCTTTTATTTTTCACGTCATTTTACTAAAGTTACTTTTATATATAAATAATTTACACTCCTAGTACAATTTGTATTGAAAAAATAATGTTTAAAGATGAACAGTTTAGTTGCTCTAACGCAATTATTAACCAGAAGTTCCCCACAGCTGCATGTATCGTCGGTCATGGCAGAAATTGCTTATAAATGACGCCACTAGAGGTCGGCCTAATAGTTTTACAAATATGACGGTATATGTTTGATTTTGTCTAAAGCGTGCTCCTGTTTAGGTAAAATTCTTATTATGTTTATTTAGATAGGTAACTCAGACCTAGTAGTCTTAATTAAGGGAAAAATACTACACTTTTCTTGAGTACAGATAATCATTTCAGTCTAACAAAGTTTAAGACATAGGTTGTATAAGCTGTTATCCACGAATTTGTGCATTTTTGTATCGCCGATCACAGTAACACCGGTCACGCATGAAGATGTTACCGGAGTTTTTTATTTATGAATCTTTACAGAACTACGAAGTCACCGTAAATTCATAAAAATGCCTAATCTCAAGCAAATATAATCTCTTAAAAGCAAAATTAAAAAGAAATAAGAAGAAAAAGAGGCTGTACAGCAAAAAAAAAATAGGTTTTAAAACAAAAAATATTATAAAAGTAAGTTTAAATTGTTAATTATGTTCACATTAAAGCATTTTAAGTTTCAATAGTTTGATTTTTAAAGTTAAACTCCAAGTACCCATGGAACTATTTAATTATTGTAACACCGGTCACATTAAGTAACACCGGTCACACTTAATATATTTGTATTGCTGGTAGCCACAGCGGCCATAGATTTATTTTTACTGTTTTCGGATATTGGCAACATAGATAACATTAAGGAAAAATATATATTGATGTGCAAGTCTCGTTTACACAGGTAGATTAAAAATATGACTAATTTTCTTAGTATTTTAACATTCTATAAGGAGCTTTCCAAACCTTTAAGCCAGTATAAGACAGGGCTGTTATAAATAACAGGAAAATGGTTATAGTGACTGATGAAAATAACTCAGTTCCAAATATTGGCGTTATATGATTCAGAAGAGTAAAATTAGTCATGTGACCGGCGTAAATTGTTAAAAAATCGATGCTATACAAAAATAGACCAGGATTAGATACTATAAGAAACAGATGTTTTTGAGATTATTCTTTTTAAATTCCGATTTACTGCAAGTTGCCTGTAAAAAAATGTTGACCCATAAATGTTGTCTCTCTGGATATCTTACAGCCAATAACTGTATTTTCAGAATATTAGAAATAAACGGCCAGTATGTCAAATACGATAACTTTCAAATTGTTTGTTTTGAACAACAAAAGCACAATTTTAGAATTCAAAATACCAAATTACGGTGAAACTAATAACATAACATAACATAACATAAGGAAGGAATTTTACGAGTAAAGGCCGTATTAGAGTCGGAAATTTTTTCTCTTGCGCCGGCAATTATAATGGCACGTATTCATGCGCAGTAAACCGTTCTCGATCAGCTGGAGCATTGTCAACGGTCAGAACAGCAGTTGGTACTGTCGAAATCCCTAAAATACCCCCAGAATTAGAGATGGGCAAACCTGTTCGTTTTGATTATCAGTTAAAGCAGCTACTGCTATTTCCAAATAGCAGTTCAAAAAAGTTGCGACGAATTACCAGTCCATAAGCTTAATAAAGAATGTGAACTGCTAATTTAAGTACCAGTGTGTTTAAATGGCCATTAGCTGTTCATACCTGCTTCGACCAAATAATAAACAGTTAAAAATAACAGAATAATCCATGTCTACCCAATTGCGCCGGCAATGTTAATTAAAATGGCGCGTGCCCCCTTTCTGGTAATGAGAGTCAGCTGATCGGAAACGGTATACTGCGCATGAATCCGTGTCATTTTAATTGTCAGAAGAGTAGAATTTCCGACTGTAATACGGAGAACGGCGTACTGCGCATGAATCCTTGCAATTGCTGGCACCACAAAAATTTCCGACTCTAATACGGCTTTAGTAAGGCCTGCAAATTAAAAAGTTAGGCTCCTATTTTACTTTTCATGGAAAATGGAGTAAATTGCTCAACCGACCAAATAAGTGCCATCTAGCGGCTCAGTCTTAAACTAAAACTCTATTATTATAGACTATAATTCGGCTATCAAATAGTTTTAAAACAAGAAAATCGGTTAATGTATTCGGAAGTTATCGAACTTTTTCTTCAACACGAATCAAACCTTCTCCCATCCCTTATTTCAGGAGATCGACCAAATTGTCAAATAAATAATTTGTAGTGTTAATTGGAGAGCCCAAAAGACTTCCACGTGACATACTTTCATTATTGATTTTAAGAGATATTATCATTTTCTGATTTTGAATTAAAAATACGCCATCTAGTGGTACAATCTCAAAGTTGAAAATAATTTTAGTATACTTCTAGGAGTAATAATTGTAACAATTTTTTTTTCCCGAAGCTGTAGAACCTTAGCGGGACACCCGGAATATAATACACCATTTCCATAATCCCCTGTACCTATATTACCAATCGATAAAGATCATGACAATTTACTACAAATACGTTTTGCTCTATAATGTTTGTCACAGCGATATAATCGTGTTTTTTTTTATGGCGACCATGTCGAAGCAATTTCGACACAGTTTCGAAACAGTTTTCGAACATCGAAGGTGTAAATAATTCACACAGAAAGAAGCCAAAATAGCTTAATGGATAACACAGTTTTACGATGATGTGTTACACGTAAAAAAACACTAATCATAAATTTCCCTAAGCGATGTCCTTAACGAGTTCGGCTATTAAACGCGGAAAACGGTGAAAACCACACATGGCGGTCACAGTTGGCCGTGTACCCGATGTGCGCCATAAAGATGGAGGGCCATGTGCCCGAGACGGGGATACATACCGCTGCTTTTAATGGACATTGTTCGCAAATCACGAAAAATAAGAAAATTAAGTTTGAAAATCAGAACAGTGGTTGACAAGATAATTGATGGAAGAATCGGGTGACTGTGATAATCAACCTCTTTAATGCCTATGTAGAAGGGGGGGGGGGACTATATTTCTGCATCATCAATTCCTTCATGTGTCTCAAGGAACTTACTATCAACGAATACTTATAACCAGGAAGAAGGCAAACTGCCGTGTTAAATAATCGAGGCAGGCATGATACGGCGACATCCATTATGCCTGGCGCGCACGTGCTTTTCAAATGTCACTTTTGTCCAAATTTTTATTCTGTCAATATTTTAAAGTGACATTTAAGCAAAGAAAACATCGAAACCCTTTCATTTGATTTACTAAGTAGAGAAAATCAAATATTAAGATTTTGACATAGGTTTTCAGCTGTAAATATCACTTTAAAATTGTCCTTACATACTTTTATATTATTATTGAACTAGTATCGAAACTAGAAATAAAGAATTCAGAGATTGAAGGTTGTAATTAGTTTTATTAAAAAATAGGAAAAAATCATAATTTACATAAAAATATTTTAATGTTCAGTCATTATGGGATTCTCAATTAAACTATGAAAAGAAAGAATTATTATAATAATATATTACCGGACTTATCAAAATTCTGACTGCGGGTTAATATAACTAAGCTGTAATTATTATGTTGTAGCTTTTGACTTCTGGATTGTAAAATTTATGTAAAATTCTTTAAAAATGTGTTTGTTGCTAATTTGCGTGACAAGTTTGGGACATAATGGGACAATTTTATAATGTAAAATAACAATAACGAATAAAAATTAGTAAAAAAATATTTCAATCATAAATTACTTACCTGCAACAAAACGAGAAGGTCCGTTTTCGTGAAAAGAATAGAAAATTAAAAATTATTTTAGAATTTAATGACGCTTCCTCCACCAGTTTCAATCACATTATAAATCATATGTTACTTGATTTTATCCCCTTCCAGACAAAGGATGTTCTGTTGTGAAATAATTTAAGAACGTGTGCTGCTCGCATTCTATGTCTGTCTCTGTCTGCATCAACCTTCTCCGATTCAATAAAGGGAGACAAATATTGCCTAGATTAAATCGAACAAACCTAAAGTCTGATATTGACACAGAACGATCGACACAAAAGGATAAACGTATGGAGTAACCTGCCTGGCTGTGACGTCACTTCCACGGCCTACTTATATGCTTCGGTCCACGCCATAAGTGGTCTCACCGGGCTGCTTACTATCGACAACATTTCTTGTGAGACCTGAACGAGACACTGGTAAAGCTGAGCTCTTTGGATTAGGGATGCCGCTTTGGAACAGAATCTGTTCTCTTCGAAAGAAGTTTTTATGTGGAACCGGTTGGAATAGGTATGTGTCGATAGGTTTTCCCAACGAATACTTATAAACAGGAAGAAGACAAACAGTCGTGTTAACAAATCGCAGCACGTTTGAACAAACGAACAAACCCGGCATCCATTACGTCTGGCATCAGCTGACAAACACAGGTGCTTTTCAAATGTCGCTTTTGTCCAAAATATTGCAAATCAATATTAGGATTCTGACATGTTTTAAGCTGTAAATATCACTTTAAAATAATCCTTACACACTCTTATATCATTTTTTTGAACTAGTATAATATTTGCAGAATTATATCGTTGATCTTCTCTGACTGCAATAAAATCTCATTATCCCTTCGACCATAAAATAAATAAGGAAATCCCAAATTTTAAAACCTTTTCGAGCAGAGCCGGACCAGGTATACAAATTCAATTTATACCTATGCCTGATGGATATATAATTAAAAAGTGATTTTTAATAATTTTAATCTTTAGTGGTTTTCCGGCGAGTAATATTTAGTTAGGCTTATTAGTAGTAGAATGTGGCGTCCTTGGAATTGTGCTGATAGGGGGGCATCATCAAGTGTCATTTTTAAAAGAAAGCATTTATCTACCGATGCCAAACTAATAATTAAAAATGAGTATCAATCGTTATTGAGTACAAATTTTAATTCGATGAATGCTTTAGCAGAGACGTCTACTTTGACAAAAACTCCTTTATCTTCGGTAAGAGACATAGTACTTAAACCTGTTAATCCTAGAAAAAAATAGGAGTGATTCTGGCACATTTAGAAGCATTGACGAAAATGACATGGATTTATTAAGAAGAAAGATTTACCAAATGTATGAGGCTCAAACTGTACCCACTTTGATTTCCCTCAAAGAGCGGCGGATTAAAGACGAAACAAATATCTCTTGTAGCCTTTCAAGCCTTAGGAAAACATTGCGTAAAATGGGTTTTAAATACCGAAGCATTGATAAAAGACAAACATTAATGGAATCTCAACGTTTACGGGAATGGAGACTTAAATATTTAACAGCTGTTAAACAATTAAGAGAAGAAAATCGTCCAATTATTTACCTTGACGAAACATGGTTCGATACCGATACGATATATGACACTCCAAGAAAAGGTTGGGATGATTCTTCCAAAAAATGTCAAACCAAGGCACCATCAAATAAAGGCAAAAGAATCACAATATTACATGCTGGTTTAGAGAACAGGGTTGTTCCAAATTGTCTGTTGCTTTCAGCTAAGAACATACCAGATTCTTCCTTAGATTACCATCAAGATACCGACGCACAACTTTTTAAAGTGGTTTAAACATAAACTCCTTAAAAATATACCTGAAAATAGCGTCATTGTAATGGACAATGCTAGTTATCATAGTTGGCAAGCAAAAATTATTCCCAATTCTAATAATACAGAAGCAGAAATTCAAAATTTTATGATTGAAAATGATTTATATTTTGAAGAAACTTATTTTTAAAATAAATAAGGAATACAAACAAACTTGCAGCAGAAAATGGACATACAGTGTTGCGTCTTCCTCCGTACTATTGTAATTCAATCCTATTGAGCTAATATGGCACCAATTAAAATCCAATCTTAGGAGAAATAATATTTCTCCTACATTAAATGCATCTGTAGTAGAATTAATTAAAATCGAACTAAGAAAAATTTCTACAGACAGCTGGAAAAACTGTGTACAGCATGTACTTAAGGTGGAAAATTCATACAATTGTATGATTACAAATGTTCAACCCTTAATTATAAGTTTAGGCTTAGATGAAGATAGTGATAGTGATACAGAGTTAAATTTTGAATAAATTATCAATAGTTTCTTAGAATTTAATTAATTTTTATTGTACTTGTTATCCTAATAGTTATACTTTTAAATTATATTATTTTCAGTTATCGTTAATTGTTATCAGTATTTTACATTTATTATAGCTACCTAAAAATACCTATCTATTTATTTTAAACTATAAAAATAATGTGATGTGGTATACATTTTCAAACCGGCTCTGATCCCATTTATTGAGCTTTGAAGAGGTTGAGGCGTATACAATAGGATTTAATCAGGTAGTTTATTTATGGCAGTAAGAGTCAACGGTATAAATCTGCTAAAAACAACTAAAATTAAAATTGCACGGAATCATCCGCAGTACACCGTTCTCGATCAGCGGGCGCAATTAGTATTGCATTGTCAGAAATGGGTCGTGCGCCATTTTAATTGCCATTGCCGCTGCAAGTCTGAGTAGAGATGAATTATTCTGTTATTTTTAACTGTTTATTATTTGATCGAAGCACCTATGAACAGCTGATGGCTATTTAAACTAACTGGTACTTAAATTAGCAGTTCACATTCTTTATTAAGCATATGTACTGGTAATTCGTCGCAACTTTTTTTGACCTTGCTATTTGTAAGTAGCAGTAGCTGCTTCCCAGGTAGCAGAGTCACGTGAAAACACGTAATTTTGACGGCGATATGTGGTGCTATTTGGTCGAAAATGATCGGGGGTTATTTAGTGACGAGTTTGTTACGTCATTTACATGTCGACTTCATAACCAATTTTACGTGTTATAAACACGTGTATATAACGTCATTGTGACGTGAGTTTTTCTATAAGAAATGATAAAAGACTCGATATCTACGAACATAAAAAGTGATTTTGTAAAGAAATCCTTTGTTCAAATATGTAGAATAGGTTACTGTTATTAAAGGTATTTATTTCTCGTATTCTTTTATATGAGCAACCATATCATATTTGAACATTTGAATTACCCTCTGAAAAATAGACAGTCGCGAGTTTGGCGTCATTTTGGTTATTCTGTCATTCCTCATTTATTTTTGTCCCAGTATCATTTTAACCAGTCTTTGCATCTTTTGTCGTCATCTTTTATGGTGCGAACTTTGTGGTTTTGAGACAATAATATAACAAATATCAGGTAAGTCTCTTTTAAAACATAATAAGGAATTTCATAGTAGCATGTTAAGTAAATTGGCCACGAATAACCGTAAATCACGTCAAATCGCTGTTACATACTGCCGTCATTATCACGTCAATTTTACGTCATAGTTTTAGTGATTTCGACGAGAATGATAACATGTTTTCGACGTATTTAAGACGTGTCTTTGCTACATGGGTTTAACTGTTAATCAAAACGGACAGGTTTGTCCATATCTAATTCTGTGGGTATTTTGGGGATTTCGACGGTACCAACTGCTGTTCTGACTGTTGGCAATGCATCAGCTGATCGAGAACGGTTTACTGTGTATGAATACGTGCAATTATAATTGCCATTGCAGGCGCAAGAGAAGAATTGGCGACTCTACTGCGACTTTTAGGTAAAATAGGCTGAAACCTGTGAAAGTTGGGCCTCGGATTTGCAAAAAAAAACTGAATAATAATTATTATTTGTATTTAGATAAATAACCCAAACAAATCCGCTAATTCGCCCACAGAGTATTAGGAAAAGCTATTGTTTGTAACTACAGACGAGCCGCCCGCACTCCCGCAGCTCTTAGCCCAAAATCGCTGCTGGTAACAAATTAGCACGTATACGGGTTTTATATCCGAATTATTCGGGAGGTACCAGCACTGCGGAAAAGAACTTTTCATCAAACGCGGGAAAATAATGGAAAAAACAAAAGACCGGCAAGCGGGCGCGGGTGCCTGTATTGGGCTTTGCGTAGGTCCATTATCATTACTTTTAGAACAACGGTTTTATCTTGTTTCAAAAAAAATTTTTCTACGCTGAAAAAGTAAACTTAACATGTACTGGGTGTTTGTAAAATATGTCTGGAATCTTCAAAGGGTATTCCTAGGATAAGTATACAAAGTTTCATATACAGGGTTATGATAAAGAAACGGATCAGCGTTTCGTATAGACTACCGCCCACTTAATCAACAATCACTTGGACCCGTCAAACTTATGTTTTTGACATGCATTTTTTTAGAAAAAGATATTATACAAGGTGGATCATAAATATGCTACTTGTATTAACTTCAATTTTTTTAACGGAAGATATTATACAGGGTGTTCCTTAATGACGTGCTAAAATTTCAGGGTCTGATTCCTTAGGTCATTTTATAAAGAAAAGTTCATATGAACATAATATGTCCGCAACGGCTTAAATTTTTTGCTACAGGGTGTTGAATTTTTATTCTTTAAATGGATATTTTTTATATCTCCGAAAGTACTTTAAATATTATTTTCAATTTTGGTATGTGTTAATAGGATATAGAACCACAAATTTTAGTTAGAAAAGTTATTCAATTGTTCCACCAGTGGCGTCTCTGCGAAAATGTCCTCCGATACTTTTTACAAAAAAGATGGTACGCCACTGATAATTTTCCATTTGAATATTTTTTCTGATTAGCCTGGTTAATTCTACTTGAAAACGGTCTCTTGAAGCTTTCTCGTCAGACGCACCGTTCTTGATTAAAGCCACTAAATTCATATTGAAACTCATTATTATTAACATTGATAAAATATTAATAATAAATTTTTGTTTTATAAAAATTGTTGGAAATGGCCACCTTCTTAAAAGGCATGCTTCCGCCCGTCTTCGCATCGAATTGCCCACTCCTTCAAATATTCAAATTTGTATAAAACAAAATTTATCATTAATATTTTATCAATGTTAATAATAATGAGTTTCAATATGAATTTAGTGATTTTAATCAAGGGCGAGAAAAACTCAAGAGACCTTTTTCATGTAGAATTGACCTGGCTAATCAGAAAAAATATCCATATGGAAAAATGTCAGTGGCGTACCATCGTTTTTGTAAAAAATATCCGAGGATATGTTTGCAGGGACGCCACTGGTGGAACAATTGAATAACTTTTCTAACTAAAAATTCTGTGGTTCTATATCCTCTAACACATACCAATATTGAAAATAATATCTAAAGTACTTTCGGAGATATTAGAAAGTAGCCATTTAAAAAATAAAAATTCAACACCACCCTGAAATATTAGCACGTCATTAAGGAACACCCTGTATACCATTGATATGTTTCTCGACAATTTTGAAAATTTTATTAACATTCACTAACATTTCTCGACGTCTCAAACTTAAATAGCACATTGTTATTGTCAATGCCTTCAAGATTGTGATTTGAGTTCAGAACGTTTCTATATCGAGAAACATATGAATGGTGCATACCTGCATTAAAGTATTAATATTTCGTAAACGGTTGAATATAGGCATAGGACATGATTAATGAAAAATGTCTAGCATTGATTACAGAATGTAAAAATGTAAAAATATACAATATGTCCCGTTTGAAAAATTTAAGTTGATACAAGTAGGACTTTTATGATCCACCCTGTATAATTATAATATCTTTTTTCTAAAAAAAAATGCATTTCAAAAAAAATTTGACGGGTCCAACCGATTCTTGATTAAGTTGACGGTACCTACTCTATATAAAAGCCTGATCCGTTTCTTTATCATAACCCTGTACATATTTTTAATCATTTTTAACTCTCGGCACATTCATATATGAACATATTACATTGCCCAGCTGGGTAATAAACAGATGTTCAGGAACAATGTTGCCAAAATGTTTAAAAGTGTAAAACTTTAGGTTCTTACAAAAATAAATATTTAGCTTACTTAGAAAGTAAATCTAGGACGCGATTAAGGAATCCAGGGCACAGACACCTTCAGTTCTTTTTTCTATCGGAAAAACTTTATGCTCATCACGTGTCCTGATGATAGTGTGAGAGTGCATAATAAGCTTATCACTAAACCCCAACACTAACGCATAATTACACTTTACAATAACACACATAGAACAAGATCACTTAATCATTTCGCAATAGAAATAATAATAACGCTAATTTCTATGGGCTATTAACCCTTTACTAAAGATAAAATGAAACAATGATGTTAACAATTGACAGGAACTACCCTTTGAAATAATAGTCTAGTCCTTCTTCGGACCAGTCGTCGAACTTTTTTTCCGAGAAATCTCCGCTCTCTAGAGCCAGCGCGGTTGCCATTTCCGAGACTATAATTATACAGGAAAGTAATATTATAGAAGGAAATTCGACAATTTATGATAGTCGCTTATAAAACACCGAAAGTGGCAACGCTGTATTTTTAAATATTAGCCCGATTGTCCGCAATCAGCTGTTTAAAGAAGCAGGCCGATATCGATCGAGAGAACCAACGTGTTATTTATTTTTAAAATTTTTAGATGTTAAATACATTATTTCCCAGACCACTCAGACAATAAGGGTGTATTTTTGTCTACACAGTAGCACTTTAAAATACTAATTCAGATTGAATGGTACTTAGATGTGTTATGTGATTTTATTGTGCCGGTTTGTTTTTGTTCAAGTTACCTAGGTACTTGGTGTTTTTTTATAAATTAAGTTGGTGTTAAATAAGTCCGAAAAGCTAAATAAAATTGCATTTTTTTTCTAAAGGGTAAGTGGCCTTTATAAACTTTTAAGTTGTCCAAATCTGACGGGTGTCGTTCGAATTGAACAAATGAGAACATACCTGACCATTTAAAAACTCCGCGGCGGTTCGTTCGAGTCAGTTCAAGTTTATAAATCAGAGATTGTTTCCTAGCGAACTAAACTGAATGTAAAAGTTTATAATAATGTACCCTGAAAAATAAACAACTTGCAATGTGTCACAACAACAATCTGTCAACACTGTTGAAATATGTTGCTTTGTTTACCTTCCTGACAGAGGCACCACGTGGTCATTTTTGGTTTAACATAAGGTCATGTACAGGGCATATTAAATTAAAGCGCTATTTTTGGATATTTTTCTTCAATTTGTTTTAATCTCAGGAATTGCCGATTTAAATATAACACGTCATTTCCATAACACCCTGTATTTAAGTAATTGATTTTACTAAATTTATTAGAAATTCTAACTATACTTTTTTAGAAATTATGTGTGTATAATATTATAATTTTGGTACGAATTAATAATGACAATTGTAATTAATACAATATTTTATGGGAAATCGTACAATAATATCTTTATTATAATAATTTTACTACAGTGATTGTAGGAACACATATACATTCGTTGTAAATTTTACAATATATTTTAGTATTTACTTGATTTTACTAAATTTATAAGAAATTCTAACTATACTTTTTTTGAAATTATGTTTAGGTTCAATATTATTTTCATATGCATTACTAATAAAAAATGTAATTAATACTATATTTTATAGGAAATTTTACAAAAAAATATATACTATTTTCCACACTAGTGCGGCAAAAGTAGTGCGGAAAAGTAGCACTTTCCAAAGCGAAATGCTTTCAGAATAGTGCACTTCTCAGCACGCTCGTAGATCGTAGGAAAAAATTATTGTAGAGTTATTTTTATAACATGTTACTGTAAAACTATCATAGATTGATCGGGAATAATATTTACCCAGTGATCGCTATAATTTTACATAATTGAAATAAAATTTGAATAAATAGTCGGTGTTTATTTTCCGGTTTCCGGAGCGCTGGGAATCGGTCCAGTTGCACAACCGGAGACGTGCCGAGTGGCCGAGTCCCCGGATTCGGTTTCCAGCACGTTCTCCTATTAGCCGCTAATTCGGGATTTTGCGAAAGAAGAAGGATGATTCTTGTGCCAACGGAACGCCTACTATACTATCAGCGCCGGTTTAATCATTAAGAATCGAGGTATATTTGGTCTTTGTTTTTTATGATATGCACATTATATCACATATCAAAAAAGTTTCTTTCTGGCTTTCAGTTTTGTTTTAATTTACATATTATTTATTATGTTCCGCAGTTGTTTCTATCTTAGTTTCGTTAAATAAAAAAGCTGCTATGTCGCTGTGGTTCGGATGTTCATAATTTCTATAACACATGTTATAATTTCAGATCAGGCCGTTTCGACCGGATTTTGTACCGGATCCATCACTAATTATTAGTGTAAGAATACCACTTCGTTTCGTTTTCAATCGGAACGTTTTGAGGACAAAAAAAAATCGGAAAATTAAAAGCGACCTGCTCATAACAGTTCTCTTCCTACTCCAACCACATATATATACAGGGTGTTATGGAAATGACGTATTAAATTTAAACGGGCAATTCCTGAGATAAACACAAATTGAAGAAAAATAGCCATAAATGGCGCTTCCAATTCATTCAGCGGTAAAAGTGACCTGACGTCAAACCAGAAAAACACCTGTGTCGCACTGCGATACATGTAAGCAATCAAGGAAGGTGTTGTCATATGTACACCTTAAACTCTTTAGACAAAATAAAATAATTTAAACACGTTTCCATTCTGTAATACCTTTTAGTACAATTAATTGGAGAACATTTACGACGGACTATGTTTTAAACAACCCGAAAAAACATATGGAATAGTAATAGCCACGTACGTCACTAGGTTAAATGCCAATGACCTCTTGACGCCTTACATCGGCTGAGCGAAATAGTTTCATATAGCGCCACACGCTTTCGTCTGTTAGTTGAAGACCAACCAGCGGCCGGATACGTTGTGTCTCGTCGATCACCAACACACTCTCAGCAATCCGTTCTATTTTTTCGGTTTACGCGTGTATCTTGCCCGTCCATAAATAATCTTTGAATATTGTTTTTAGTGACGCGCTTTTTCTGGAGGTCGCGTGTAATAAAATCTAATAATCTGTAGTATAATCTGTATTATTGTATTTTCAAAAGCTAACTATCGGTTCTGTTTCACTATTACTGTATGTACATAAAGTGTTTCCGGGAGTGTTCCCATGAAAAAGAAAAAAAACTGATTGTGTTTGTGCCTGGATTTCCTCGCTCTTTAGGTATAAGGATAAATACAAGTAGGTAGAAAATAATTTATTTTTATAATTTTATATGGAATTTCAGTTTTACACTAAGTTTGGCAACATTGCCATTGGCTCTGGGTGAAATGTTGTACAGTAGCGAGGACTTATCTGTGAGTAAGAGTGTTTATTACCCCACTTTTAAAACGGTCGATTTAAAAAAAAATATGTAGCGCTTCTCTAGGACACCCAAGGAGTCACCCATTTAAATATAATACGTCATTTCCATAACACCCTGTATGAACAGTATATTGCCAATATGAACGTTCCAAAATACAAATAGTGTCCCCGCTATGGGAAATGGTGCGGGCCTATTGAGTTTGCGCAGTAGGGTGGAAACTTTATCGATCGCGTCAGAGCCGGTCCGACATTATTTGTTTGTTGTTATTCGTCGCCATCTGGATGCTTTTTCAAATTACAGAATAAAAAGTGGTTGATCCACATTGTTGTCGGTATATTAGTGCTTATAAACTTTCATTACCTAACAACAATTTTTGTAAAGGAGTTTTTAATTTGTGGTGATTCGCTGTTTGGTAGATTAGTGCCGTGGATCACACCAGGTATAAAGTATTTCAGGTATGTAGGTACATATACAGGGTGTTATGGAAATGACGTATTATATTTAAACCGACAATTCCTGAGATGAATACAAATTGAAGAAAAATATCCTTAAATAACGCTTTCAATTCATTCAGCGGTAAAAATGACCTGACGTCAAACCAGGAAAACATCTGTGCGGCACTGCGACACATACGAATTCTCACCGGTGTTGTCAGAATTACACCTTACACTCTTTAAGTTTGAAATACGCAACTACGTAACTAGGTCAAATGTCAATGACCTTTTGACTTTTAGTGATTGGCTGACTGATTTTTTAATGTAATTTTATTTAGGCCACACACATACACTTACCTTGTCGGTCTAATTTAAAAATTAGTGTCAATTTCTATAAAAACTTATACAGCGTTTTAGTAAAGAAACCGGCACATCACATAACCCATAACCGAAAAACTTCACATGAACAATGGCCGCCATAATGCACAAAATTCACTTGGAGACATCGTTTTTATTAATATTGGCTTGTCTCGCCTAGATTTGTATGAACTTTTGTTTTTAATTAAAAACACATTGTAAAATGTAAATTACATTTCTTCGAATTAAAAATGACATCTGAACTGAAACATTTAAAACACGAGCTGTCAAAAAGTAGAGATGTACTAATGCAATGCATGTTTTTCCGGTAGATTCCAGCGCATTCACCAAAAAGGGTTGAAATAAATAAGTATAATACAGCACTTATTTATTGTTTTCCTTCACTGCTGTAGATACCAATAAAGATTTAAAAAACTCGTTAATCGCTGGTCTGGTGCTCTTTTTCATTCGAAAAGCTTAAAAAAATTAAATTGATCGTTTCACAGCGGGATTTTAAAACCAAAGATTAGCCAGCCATCTCTACTATAAATCGACAGAAGGTTAGAAGTTGACATTTGCTTGACAACAAGATATTTCTCTGCAGCTTCGCGCGCAAGAGTTTTTTCGGGATATTTAATCAACTGTAACAGTGCGAGTAAGTGTGAAAATGTTTAGTACATACAGAAAAATCAAGTCGAAGGCATATTAGAACATGTTCCTTTAGTAAGAGACTGGAAATCGGAAGATCACCGGATCTTACCCCATGCAATTTTTTTTCTATGGGGTACGATGAATAAAGAAATAGTTTATAAAGTCGAAGATATGGATCAGTTGCGATATAAGATATTGGACGCAGCAGATAAAATAATTGCTGAACGTTTTAGTTTATAAAGGGCCAATTTGTGTGTTTGTTAAAGAATGCATTAGTGTGTAGCAATTTTGTGTGACAAGGGCATATCTTCAAAAAACAAATTTGAAACATGTGTGTGTTTCTTTAAGTGATTTATGGTGTAATTTGTTCAGTGTTTTACTAAGTGTTCTGTGTCTCTGACGATATACAGGGTTATGTTCTGAGATTGGAAGAAGAACGTCGAAGGGGTTTTAGTGGGGTATAAGCTTTACCCACTAAAACCAAAAAAACTGAAGGTGTATGTGCCCTGGATTACTTGGTAGTGTACTGGTACCTGGATTCGCTTCTATTTGGATACTAGGTAGCTAAATATTTATTTTTATAAGAATCTAAAGTATTACACGAACAGTTTGGCAACATTGCGCCAGAACATCTGTTTATTACACAGCTGATTAGTGTAATATGACTGTGTCGAGGAGTGACCTATAGGTTTATGGGTGAATTACCTCACTTCTTAAACGTTCGATTTGAAATAAAAATATGTTGCTCTTCTCTAGGACACCCCAGGAGTCACCAATTTAAATATAATACGTCATTTCCATAATATATGTGGTCACTACCTAACCTTAAAATGCAGATGTTGTATACGGTCCTTGTCTTTTGGGTGTCGTATTCGTCGTATTCAATTAGTACAAAATTGTTGTGTAAGGCTTATAGGTGGCATTAGAAAGTATGATCGTGATGTTTCTGCTAAGTTGCGTGAACTTGAATGGCTAAGAATGGATGAAAGACGGGTGTTGCATGCACTCACTTTATATAATAAAATTATTTGTAAAAAGTGCCCAGACTATCTCTATAACAAATTTAAATTTCGATATGACTCGCATAATTTGGATCTACGTCATAAACTCATTGTTACCCCATCAGTTTATCGTACAAGTTATTTCCAAAGATCTTTCTCATTTAATATAGCGAAATTATATAATAAAATTGATTCAGAATTAAAATTGTATTCAGATTTTAAATTTAGGAGGCTAATAAAAGCCTCGATAGATAGATTCATGTAGTTTATAGGAGGAAGGGAGGGGAAGGAGGGGAAAGGAAGGAAAGAGGGAAAGGAAAGATATTCATCCTGATCTCTCTGGTTTAGAATTTAGTGTGTGTTTTGTAAGGGTGTGAAAGTGTCAAAAATTGTAAATTTATTTAATTATTTGTTTTTTTTTTTCTTTCTCTTTATAATTTATCTTTATACTTTTACTGGATTTATTGTCTATGTAGGAATTGGTCAGAATAATATGGATCGTAATAATTTACCATTCTCCTGTTGTTTCCTTATTTTTTTTTTGTTTTGTATTCCTATATTTTTTCATTATGCTCTGACTGCTTGCTATATTTTGCATTATATTGCGTATAGTGGGCAGGTACAGTATATTGACTTATGGCATTTTTATTAATCTATGTTATAGTCTATTGTATATCTAGGTTAAGCTAGGAGTCTCGGCCTCAACTTCGCCATTTGTAAGCCATTTATTATTAGTATAATTATTATTATAGAACATAATGCTCCACGACTTACGGCAGAACAATCCAGAATATATAAGATTTAACATATAGAAGGCCTCTTAAAATTTTTAGCTTATTTTGTCTGTCACAAGACGCCTTTATCGTTGAAGTATTATATCGGCCACAATGCTAAAGAAATTTATACGTTTACACTTTCCACAATACGAGCAGAGCTTCCTTTTCAAGACAAAATCAGGAAAAATAAAGAATAGGCGGAGTGTTTTTGACAATAGACATCTAGAAATTGTTGCACCTGTCGCCCGGGAGAAAGAAATATTATTTTTCCGCTAAAGGGACAGTTGTAATGACTAAAGATAGCTCGTGTGTAGTATTCGGGTTATTTCTGAACTGGAGACCTTATAGTATCCAACCGATAAAGTAGCATATCGCTGTCAATTAACCTAATACGTATATAGGACAGTGGCGGTTCTTCCACAGGAGCACATGTGTACGTGCACCCCCAAAACAAAACGAATAAAATATTAATTTATATCCATTGAATATTATTTATCGTATAATGTCCAGACCTCCCTAATATTTTATCGTGCCGTCAAACTAAATAAGTCCGACCCTCCCATTTTATCATCCCGTCAAACCAAACTATATAGATCCGGCAACCGTGCCTCGGGTGATGACGATTATGACGACACTTGCTCGCACGTGCGATTAAGTAGTGCAGTTTCTCTGTAGTAACAGGTGGCGGGTGGCAGCGGGGGATAGCGAGGCTTAGGCGATTGAACATGGAAAAGACGCACAGTTTTTGTGTCTGTTCGTGCATCTAGTTAAAAATTCGAACGTGTATGTTTTAATATTTTAATATTATAAATTTATTAAGTTAAAATGAATAGTTGACGGTGGACTATTTAAGAAATAACTTTAGCTCTTTGAGTTTGGAGCAAAAAATTGAACAAACCCGAACAAACCCATACTTATCGACACAATGTTGCCAGGTCAAAAATTAAAAATCACTGGCACAATATACAGGGTGTTATGGAAATGACGTATTATATTTAAATGGGTGATTCCTGAAGTGTCCTAGAGAAGCGCTACATATATTTTCAGGTCACTCCTCGGCACAATCATATTACACTGCCCAGCTGTGTAATAAATACATGTTCTGGAGAAATGTTGCCAAACTGTGGAAAAGTATAAAACTTTAGATTCTTATAAAAATAAATATTTAGCTTACTTAGAAATTAAATCCAGGCCGCCGACACGAGTAAGGAATCCAGCGCACAGACACTTTCAGTTATTTTTTCTATGTGAAGAGGTTTATGTTCATTACGTGCCCTGATAGTGTGGAACTGCATAATAAGCTTATACCCACTAAACCCCATTCGGCCTCTTATTTCCAATCTCGGAACATAACCGGCATATCGTCGAGAAAAAAAAATACTTAGTGAAACAGAACAAATTGCACTAAATCACTTAAAGAAACACACAGACACCCACGAGTTTCAAATTAGTTTTTTTGAAGATATGCACCTATTATCAGATTACACAAAAGCACAAAACACTATCGTACACATAGAATAACAGCACACACAGAAGATAGGATACAAATTATTTCGCAATAGAAAGTCAGAAATAATAAGAACGCTAATTTACAATGGGCCTAAAACAATTTTTAATCCTTTAATGAAAAATGATGAAATAATTATGTTGACAACAACAGGATCTCCCCTTCAGTCTTAACATAGACGAGTCCAACCAAAGGTCGAGTGCTTCGTTGCCATTTCCGAGACAATAATTATACAGGAAAGTAATATTACAGAAGGAAATTCCGCAATTTATGAATATAATCTTATAAAACATCGAAAGTGCCAAGGCTGTATTTTTAGAAATTATATTATTTCCCAGAACACCGGATGAAACTTTATACAATAAGGGCGTATGTTTGTCTACACAGTAACACTTTCAAATACGAATTCAGATTGAATGGTACTTAGATGTGTTCATGAGATGCATACAAATTTACGCGAAAACTAATGTGAATTTGTGCTTTTGTTTTTGTGTTTTGTGAGGTTATTGTGTCGGTTTTTGTTTGGATTACCTACTTGGTGTTTTTTATAAATTAAGTTGGTTTTAAATAAGGCCGAAAAGGTAAATAAAATTGCAGTTTATTTTTCTAAAGGGTAAAGTAGCATTTAAGTTGTTCAGTTCCGACGGGTGTCGTTCGAATTGAACAAATGAGAACATACCTGACCGTTTATAAACGCCGCGGCGGTTGGTTCGAGTCAGTTCAAGTTTATAAATCAGAGATTGTTTCACAGCGAACTGAACTGAACGTAAAAGTTTATAATAATGTACCCTGAAAAATAAACAACTTTCTATCTGTCAAACGGTTATCGACTTTCTAAAGAGTGACAACACTGCTCAGAATTCATTGACGTTTTCCGCCATATGTTGTTTTGTTTATCTTTCCTTTCTTCCAGTGTCACCACGTGCTTAATTTTGGTTTGACGTTAGGTCATGTAGAGGGGATATTAAATGAAAGAGCCATTTTTGGATATTTTTCTTCAATTTATTTTCATCTCAGGAAATAAATACGTCATTTCCACAATGAAAATCAATATAAACTAGCATTCTTAAAAAGTGTTCACTAAATCACTAGAGTGAAAAAAGATCATTAAATCTAGTTAAATTTTACTAAATCTGGCAACTCACAACGACTTCTACGAGAGGGGAGTATAAAAATCCCCTACCGTGATAGATTAGGAATGCTGGTGAATTAGGATACGTCAAGGAAACCTGTTTCTTCTTTATTCAACTTATTGCTGGTACATTACTCTCTCTTTTCTGCCCGTTACGCATCTGATCGTCGTAACAATTGATTGCCAAACCTGTATAACCATCACACTATCTGACATAAACTCATGGATATTTCAACGTTGGTTTCTAGCAATTTGTTGAACGTATCTAAAAACACCTGTGAAACAGTTAAATTTAAATGCCTCCAATAAATAACGGGGTTGTAACATAAAGCTAGATAGAACGCGATATCGGCCAGAAGGGGTCCGTTTTAATAAATAGGACTTGTGAGCGTCCGACAAGCGCTACATCACCAAAAGTGCCTGTTTATGTTAAGGATTATCCTGCAATTTATAGATATTAGCCGGAAACGGTTGCAGCGTAGGCCGTTAATTGGCACTATGTGCACCTGTTTTCAATGCTGTAGTTATGGCCAGTATGATTTTCAGAAGGAGTATAGGTGGCTG
Organism: Barypeithes pellucidus; assembly: GCA_963991005.1. Taxonomy (NCBI): domain Eukaryota; kingdom Metazoa; phylum Arthropoda; class Insecta; order Coleoptera; family Curculionidae; genus Barypeithes; species Barypeithes pellucidus. Next base: position 14,110,576 of record OZ022556.1, read on the forward strand.
GATATACACAAGGGTCCCACTTATAACGGTATGGTTACGTATGATCCTAGAGCGGGGCGGGATATTGCAAAGTCACCTTAAGGTACAGAATGACGTAAGTGTGACAGTATGTTAAAGTTCCCTTTCTCATCTAAAGTGTCACCTTAAGGTATAGAATGACGTAAGTGTGACAGTATGTTAAAGTTCCCTTTCTCATCTAAAGTAATAGACCTTTAAGGACGTGGTAATCTTAAACTTAAGGCGTCAATTGACCCTCATATTTGATTTAATAATCGAGTTAGTCGCTCGAGTGAATTTATTTATTTGTGAATAATGAATTTTTACCACGTGTCTCAATGCCAAACAAAAAAACTACCGAAAATCACCCAAATATGTATTTATTGTTCGGGTTTATTATTGTGCTTTTTTAACCCGAACAAAAAGTATTACCAAAAGTTATTTTTCTTCACATGTTTCTCAATCTACGATCATAGAATAAGTAGATATTTAAAATAGCTTGTCAAATTCTTCCCCTTTAAATTATCAGGTGCCCACTGTGTGCACTTCAAAAATTTAGGCTTAGTTACGCGACTGGCAAAATAAGAAAATTGGTTATTATTTTTTTAAATTTATGTTTATAGTTACCTAAAAGTTCCTGTTTAAATTTAAGAATGTTTACTTTTGGTTACCAAAAAATTTGTTGATACCTATGTTTTGTTTACTATTTTGCTCGTTTTCTTATTTACCATTAACATTTTCTATAATATATGTTATTTTTAAGAAGTCTTCTTGAGTTTAATAATAAAACGTTCCTGTTTAGATTTAAAAATATTTACTATAAGATTACCAACGAATTTTTCTATATATTTCGTTTACCATTTTGTTCGTTTTGCTATTTTTCATTAACAATTTCTATTATTATGTTATTTTTGAGAAGTTTCTCGAGTTTATAGTAAATAAAAATTTTAAAATTATATCTTTTAATTTTTCAATATTTACAATCGGAGAACTAAGCTACGCCGCTGGCTAGCCAGTTAAAACAAAACCTTACAAAACCCATGTGGCGATGACTCCGCTAAGGGATTTGGCATACTTTTTCATATGCACCTTCTTGTTTATGTGCCTTTAAGAAAGACGTATGTCGTATTACCTGCTCAACGTCAAACTCGAACGTCGCCAAACGGATGGCGCGGCGCGTATAACGAAGGTTTGTTATCAAGTGACAGGCGATATTTTTCGATTTTTCGCCTGAATTTATAACTAGAGTATTTCCTATCGAGCGAAAAACTGTTTGAATATACGAACAGTTTTTTAACTCGATCACACTACAGCGGTACATTTCCGTCGGCGTCAAGCGAAGCGCGGGTATCGAGTGAAAGATAATAAGTGACGAGCGACGGTTTCCGCCTGAATAGATAACTCGAGCGGTTTTTTTAATAATCGAGCGATATCGGTTATTTCAATAATCGAGTGATCAAGCGGGTTTTCGCTCGAGCGATCACAACACTACTAATAACTGACAATATTCGTACAGCTTAGAGAGAAAAAAAAACGGATATAACTTAAATTTGTAATAGATATGATGCTGGAGAAAATTTAAACATCTATTAACTGATGAAATCTGGATACAACTTGAATTCTTAATAGATATGATGTTGGAGAGATGATTAAAAACATATATTAACTGATGACAATCTTCGGACAGCTTATAAAAAAGAAACCTGGATACAACTTAAATTTTTAATAGATATGTTGCGTGAGAAAATATAAACAGCCCGCTACCTGCTCCAACAACAGAAATATCCTATAAAAGCAAGAGTATACGAAGAGGAAGCAAGCATAATACAGGCAATAACAGATGCTAGATTTCCAGTTGGAAAATATCGATGTAGGCAGAGTGTCATCCATCTTTTCCGGCCTATCATGCCCTGGCAAATATTTGTGTTATTTTATTCGGAATTGATGGGAGCACGATAGTGAATATACTTTGTTCTGTACGTAAAAAGATGGATTACTGATCTCTTAAGTAGCTTTTTGTTTGTATTTAGTTACTCAGTTAGAATATAGTAATGGTAATTTGCCGAAGGACGTTACTTGCTACAATCCTTCTGCGTTAAATATTATTTTTCAAAATATTAAGCACGAAAAATATTTGATAGGATTATGTTGAAAAAAACAAAATATAAGCATTAGCTATATAATTTTCATCATGTCTATCTATTGGAATGTTTTCTATGTTTAAGTTGTTATTGCCCAATAAAAATGGTATAGTTGTTGCAGAATTATTCCGTTGACTCTTACTGCCATAAATAAACTACCTGATTAAACCTTATTGTATCCGCCTCAACCTCTTCAAAGCTCAATAATGAATAACACGTCGTCGACGCCGGATTCCCTTGAATTTTTTCACGTATCGGTGCGAGTTCATACGTTTAAGGTGTTTCTTGCTTAATAAGTTATGGAGTAAAATTTACCATATGTATTTCTCAATTCATTGTTATGGAAATAATTGCCCATAGAGGTATGACAAAATAAAAAAGTGTTGAAATTACAGCATTTTTTCTAAGGAGTTTGACGTGTAAAACACCAACAAACAAAACAAGCACCGGCTCAGATAGAAATATTCAAGCTGTCTCGATTGCAAAAAAGAATTTCTTTTTATCTTTATGAAAATTGTGGAAGGAATTCTTGAGGTAAGATTAGATTAACATAAATTGAATTGAACTTACAGGAGAAATTGACAACTTCGGTAGTTACTGATGTCTCTTGACTAATCATATGGATTATTTACCAATATTTAACTGACACTTAAGAATATTTATCAGTGAACCGCGTGGTCCGATATGAGATCTCGCCGCGGAACTACATAAGTCATTGTTATTGAACAATGAGACAACATCGCCATTCCCAGACACGACGAGCCAGAGCGCTGGCCCGCTGTATCGAGGGAGTAGGAGACGTTTTCCTTATTCTTCTGCCTTTGATCACCTGAAGCGTTGCCAAATCACTTTAGATAGTTCCGATTTTAGATATTTTTCGGTGTGACTTTTTTTGCATTAAAACTAAACTATGAAATTAATTCAGATTATTCATAGTGCATGCAATACTTTCAGAAATGACTGTACAACCATATTTTTACAATTTAAACATTATTTACCATTTTGAAAAAAATAAAATTCTTTTTCGAAAAATTCAATATAATATAGTCATGGAATTAAAATTCTATCCAATAGTTTTCTTGTAGTTTGTCACACCTTTCTACCTTAACGGAGGTCACTGATAAGTGCTCTTAATGTTACCGCTGTTTTTGTTTAATTGCTGAATTGGTAAAATATTCCTAATTTTCTAAACTCACCTTTAGGAGTTTTGGTTCTTGGAGCTTCGGCGAAACCGCCATCTTTCTCGACAGTTTCTTCTTTAATGGTCTTTGACTCAACGCCCTAAAAAAATTAAATAATGTAAAGACTGCATTAAACTTTTTGCATAAGAATAACTGGTGTTTAAAAACTTTTAGTTTATTTTAAGGTAACTTTAACATCTTTTTATTAAACATTTTAAAGCACTTTTAAACCATAAATAAATCAAAAGTGTCTTACACTTGTTACTTGGGCTCTATAGTTTTGGCTGACCTAAAACGTCAGGTAAAACTTCAAGTGTAGATCGGGCTTTATACAAGGATGGTACATTTTAAGTTAATAAATACAGCGCCGTCTAATTGTCTCTAAAGTATAATCGCTACAAAAATGAGGGATGGACATCCCTATATTTTGATTTAATCGCCACCTTACTGTATCCCTAATATAATCGAATGTCCCCAGGAAGGGGAGAAGCCCCCAGCCCCCCCGGCCAGCGCAGGTGTGTGGTCTCGTCCGACCGCAGCAGGGGATATATTGAGGCCGAAACCGATCGCACCTGTTTAACCTTTCTGCGAAATTGGCACAGCCAGCGCGGCTGAACGGGAACGTACAGATGTTGATGGCGGGAAAGGAAAATATAAAATAGAACGGAGAAAAAGTGCTTTTTATTTTTACGAAAATGTTTTATAAACTCTTTAACGGAAGCGGGGAAAAGAAATGCGTCTGTATTTTAAGCTCCGTTATGAAATAGCCGATTACAAAATAGCGGTTTTAAACAAACAAACATAATAGTTATTTATGCAACACTCGCCTTCGGCTCGTGCGCTCAAATTTCTCGTTCGTGAGAAAAAGTAACACTTTATGCATACGTTTCATATAATACGTTTGTATCAGTTTTCTTTTTCGTCCTTAACGTCCGTCCGTTTTGCGTTAACGTTCTCCTACGGCGCGTTTACGTAAGACGTTTTCTGATAACCCCTGTATAACCAATTTACCCCTTGAATTTATTTTAGAAATTAATTTAAATTGATTATTAAGTAGATGGTTATTTTTGGAAATTTAATTTTGTCCCCATTTTTGAATTCTATCCAGAGGTGAATTCCCCACCCAGGAATTATTTAGTAAGCCAATCTAACTCTTGAATCATTTTGAAGATGTGAGGACTGGTCGACGCTATCTGTAATGTCGCCAATCGTAATGAAAAATTCATCATAATCTTAGACGCCCTACTTAATTTTTTCGTTTCGGATTTCGATTTGTGTGTCAGGGATGACAGGCAATTAATGCCATTGCCGACTTGACACGCACGTGTCAGTCGGTCTTGTGTGGGCCCACCATCCTTTCTCCGCTAACTGGAAGCTGTCAGCAGTCCACCAGAGCAATTGAAGAGATGAGGGCAAATTTCTCATGAGAAAGAACGAATGATTTTAATTTAAAAGTATAGTTAGTTGAACGTAGAACGAGGCCTAACTGATGTTTAGACTATACTTTTGATTGTATTGGCTCGGGCGCGTCCAATGAATATAATAACAATGAACATTATTATATTGGTCTTTTGTCAATGAGGGTGAATTTAAGGGGTTAATCTTACGTTAAATTTAGTTTTATTTTGTTATTTACAATATAAAATAAACCTAACCTAGCATTATATTCCCAACTAAAGGGATCTCAACTACTCTAATAATTTCCAAAAGAAAAATTATATCTCGCGGTAGTGACTGCTAATACTAACTTATGATATTTTAGCACTTACTAGGACTCCGAATGTTTTTTACGTCACAATCGGGTGAATTAGGAAATCGCGGGTGGACCGTTACTGGGGTACGCACCAGTATTCTTTTTCAAACGAAGATGATAAGCGTCCAAATGATGGTGTTTATACTCTGTATTAAAAAATACAGACAGACAGAATGAAGATATTCCAGTGTTGTTTATACTCGCCCGAAACACGAGTGTTTAAAAATAAAATTCACTGAGGGAAAGATCCGCGGTTGACTATTCTCGGATTTTTTTGATGATGAACACTCTAAATCCTGTAGCCGAAATACGGACCCCCCCTTCTTACGTAAAAATTAATAAAAAGAATTAAACCGCGTTTGAGTACGTCTCCGAGAACCTCAAGCCGGCGGCCGCCGCGTGCCCGAGAACCCAAAAAAGCCGACTAACTTCTCCGCTGCATCTGGCCCGAAAAGCCGTTGCCGTTCTCATGATTTCTGCTGACATTGCAACTCATAAGAAGCGGGTCTGATTTTACATATTGAAAGATTATGTGTTAACCTTCGATCCTATTTATTTGTTAAATTAATTAAAAAATAATCCAACGTAAAATCCTCATTAATTTTCTTTAATTGGAAAAGGCCAGTTTTACAACACAACTCACTGTCACTGCAGAAGAATGCAATAAGTTTGGTGTAATTGATTATATCGACTTGATTATTCAGAAGTAATGTTGGTTTTAGCTTGAAATAGTATGACCATCTTTCTTGAATATACGTTCACAATAACCGATTGCTGAAACTTTTCACTTGCTTTTGGTCCATTTAATAAACGTATAATGTATATTCCTTCTTGTAAGCTTCTTTGGAATTTTCAGGGAATAAATTTTGTACTGCTTCATTGGCTTTATTAATTAGTTCGTCTGGAGCGCATTGAAATAATATACAGGGTCCGCAAACGAAGCGTGGACGGTAGATTAAATCGTTATCAAAGAAATTATCAACAATACTAAAACAGCTTGAGATATTGGATTAAAAGCGGCATGTTTTAAAAATATTTTACATTATACAGGGTGGCCCAAAAAAGTGTGACAGCATAAAGTTATATTTTTTTAAATGGGACACCCAGTATTTTATTGCATATTTAGGTTCGTACTACTATCGTTTATAAGTGCCTCAAATTTTATTTAAATTGGTTCTGTAGTTTCGGAGAAATAAATTAAAAACTAAAAAAAAAAGTTTTGCAGTCCTGAATAAAAAAATCGAAAAAAACAATCCAGAACTCTTTTTTTAACCTCTGCATTTAGTGAAATTTATGACAAGAGGTCTAGAGATACTATCAATGTAATTGCGTTTATTTATTTTATACAGGGTGTTCATCATAAGCTTTCAAAAACCCCATATTTTAAAATAATTTTTCTCAAGTTTTTCAAATGGAACACCCTGTATATTATTTGGCTATTTGACGTAGAATTCATAAACAATTTTTTTTTGTAATACATGCATATAACTTATATCCAGCCGTTTTCGAAATAATTGTAAATATCATAAATTATGAGTTTTTATTGGGAAATTTTGTTATTGGCGACTAGACTAATAATTGTAAACTAAAGTAAATGTTCAAAATAGCTTCCTTTTACTTAATTTAATGATTTTCCTCTACTGCCAACAGAATTTTCTTCATTAATAACGGATTTATTGATTATTATCCGTTTTGTGTATGCAGTGCTTCCTGTTGCTACAAATCTTGGCAACAACTTCTCAAAGGTTTCTGGTCTCGGCTTTCTCTCAATATCTGGATATCTTTCAGCATACACTCGGCTCGCGAGTAGGCAATTTCTTGCACATTTACCCAGTATAAAAATCATATTTACCATTTCTAAAGTTGTAAAATTCGACATTTTGTGTAAGTTAGTACTTAATTTCGACGACCGAACAAATGTAAATAATTTTATTTGGATGTCATAGTGACAATCTAAACAAAAAAAAATTCATGGCAACTCGATTAAGAATAAAAAATAAAATTAAATAAATAAAAGTAGCAAAAATGTAGGCTTTTAAAATTTATATCGAAAAAAAATAAAATACGATAAACTCTAAGAGTAAAAGGAAGCTATTTTGAACATTTACTTTAGTTTACAATTGTTAGTCTAGTCGCCTATAACACAATTTCCCAATAAAATCTCTATTTAAACAACAAAATTTATGATATTTATAATTATTTCGAAAACGGCTGGATATAACTTATATGCTTTTATTACAAAAAAAAATTGTCTATGAATTCTACGTAAAATAGCCAAATAATATACAGGGTGTTCCATTTGAAAAACTTGAGAAAAATTATTTTAAAATGTGGGGTTTTTGAAAGCTTATTATGAACACCCTGTATAAAATAAATAAACGCAATTACATTCATAGTATCTCTAGACCTCTTGTCATAAATTTCACTCAATGCCGAGGTTTAAACAATAGTTCTGGATTGTTTTTTTGATTTTTTTATTCAGGACTGCAAAACTTTTTTTTTTAGTTTTTAATTTATTTCTCCGAAACTACAAAACCAAATTAAATAAAATTTGAGGCACTTATACACGATAGTAATACGAACCTAAATATGCAATAAAATTCTGGGTGTCCCATTTAAAAAAATATAACTTTATGCTGTCACACTTTTTTGGGCCACCCTGTATAATGTAAAATATTTTTAAAACATGCCGCTTTTATTCCAATATCTCAAGCTGTTTTAGTATTGTTGATAAGTTCTTCGATAACGATTTAATCTTCCGTCCACGCTTCGTTTGCGGACCCTGTATATATAATATTTCTTTCCATTTTGATGTTTTCAATTATTATTTACATTTGGAAGGTAACAATAACAATTCGTCGCCCAGGCCACGAACTATGCGGATGATGTTTCCATGACACCTTTATATTATACACATTCAGAAAGAAGTGGAAAAATTACACGTTACGGCAATTTTTTTAACGCTAAATTACTTGTTTAACTTGTTAAAAAATAACCAATTTTATGCAATCATTTGAGTAAAAAATAGTTATTTATTATACAAGGGAAAAAGTATTTAGTTAGTAGTTTATTAGTTATTTTGAATATTATAAAGTTTAAAAGGTCTAATTCCGAGTTTTCTCTGACTCCACCGGAATTGGTAGAAGCAGCGAAAGTAGCGTCACGAAAGTTATTGTCAGCTAAATCGAGCAAAATTTACGAAACCACGTATTCAAGACTTATGGAATCGAAGATGATAAAGACATGCAGTTCTTTGGCGGAGACGGTATTATTCACACAACAACAAAAGCCATCAACAGTGTGGTCGAATTCAATGATTAAAAGTATGTTACAATCCAATACTAATGTAAACATTTCAAAATATTTCAAACTAATTTCATTTCTGAAACAAGATGGGATCGGTTACACGCCCAAGAAAGCTGCTATTTTTACGATTTACAGATATTAGTGATTTTTTAAATAATGCTCCCGATGAAGTTTATTTAATGGCCAAGGTTGTTGTTTTATTTGCGATTGCAGGAGCTTGTCGAACAAACCCGAATGTAAGCCCTTCGTCCAACAGCAGCAAAGGATCGCCGCCTATTTTATGCATATCACAATGGAAACTGTATTAATCAAGTTGTGGGTAAAAATCAGTTTTATAAGGTAGCTTAAATAGCTAGCTAGCTAATTTTCTTCAACTTGAAAATATTAACTTATAAATGAGTCATTCATTTCGAAGATCGTCTGCTATACTTTTAGTTGAATCTGGGGGAGACTTGATGATATTAAAGAAACATGGCGGTTGGAAGTCATCAACGGTCGCTGAAGGGTATGTTGATGAATCGGTAGCATATAGGACCGAAATAGCCAATACAGTGTTTAGAACGTGTGGCAATGCTCAAATAATACTCGATTTGCGACCAGGTACATCAACGGCAGTTGATGGCAGAAAAAAATATAGTTTCAACACCTGAAAATTCGACTATGTATCCAATAGTAAAAGGAACACGTCATTCATACAATTTAATAATTGTACTTTTGATATAAAGAAAATGTAACTTTTGTATAATAAAATATTCTAAAATTAAATCTAATTTTACTAATGTGTATACAACGTGTACAACATAAGGAGGGCCAGTACAGGGATCTCGGAAACCGTAAGAGCTACGAAGTCGGTTGAATGGAGGTAAAGTTGCGCATTTACGTGCCTAATAATATGCCGTTTAGAAAGTTTTAAAATTCCGAGTAGTTCCGGAGATATCCGGAAAAAAACGGAATTTCTGAAAAATCGTTTTATTGTTTTCCTGGGTTTTTTTGAGATCGAATTCTAAAGTAAATTGTACTTGTGCATTGCTGCTATTTCCGATCTATCTAACAGCGTTAATTGTTTTGTAAGCCGACGAGTCGCCTTCGAAGGGCCATTATCAATTTTCTTTTTTTAAATACGGTCCTGTTTTCATGATATTGGAATTTCAGAGCTTTTGTTTCCCGATGTATGACACATTGTGGTTTAATGGCGTTTCGAGGGTTTTTTGAACAGCATCAGGAAATTTTGGGATACGGCCATGTATTTCTCCTAATTTTATAAATAATATCTCATAAGTAAGCTCTAAATGTTTTACTTATGTTGGACTAGTTCAATAAATAACAAATAATTTATTAATAAACCACAAAAAAGTGAACAAAAATCATTCCAAAACAGTAATAAAACGAACAACGAAAAAATTAAGGAGCTACATAATCAGGTGTTCAAAATGATTTCCGTTATTCTCTAAGCACAAATAACATCTTCTAACTGCCACATAACAGTTTTTTTGAGATACTTTTCAGCATTTGTAAATTTATGTTCCATATTTTCTGGAAAATAGAAAACCTCTTAAAACGCTCTAAAAAAAACAATGGGAATGTCAAATGAAACAAATCACGCGTCACCATCTTAATTTTTTTTGTTTCAAGCGCCTACTTTTCTTTTAAATCCCGAATCAACAGAAGTTTGAAATAATGTTTCTGTATTTTGTTCACATATTTGTGGTTTATTATTAAATTATTTGTTATTTATTGAACTAGTCCAACATAAGTAAAAATTTAGAGCTTACTTATGAGATATTATTTATAAAATTAGGAGAAATACAGGACCGTATCTCAAAATTTCCTGATGTTGTTCAAGAAACCCTCGAAACGTCATTAAACTACAATGTGTCCTACATCGTTGCATTCGGCAGAAAAAAGCTATCAAATTCCTATATCAGAAAAACAGGACCGTATTTAAAAAAAGAAAGTTGATAATGGCCATTCGAAGACGACTCGTCGAATTACAAAACAATTAACGCTGTTAGATATAGCGGAAAAAGTGGCAATGCAAAAGTGTAATTTACTTTAGAATTCGATCTCAAAAAAACCCAGGAAAACAATAAAACGATTTTTCAGAATTTCGTTTCTTCAAGATATCTCCGGAACTACTCGGAATTTTAAAACTTTCTAAACGGCATATTATTAGGCACGTAAATGAGCAACTTTACCTCCATCACCATTTTTTTCCCGGAGAAAAAAGTAATTTCATAAAAAGTGACATTTTGTTACCTGTCAATAGAGATAAAATTTCAAACATATTTTTTATCTAATTGCTTCCTACATTTCTTTGGCTATATTTCTTTATTTATTTCTATCTTAAGCAGTTTTTAAGTTAAAAAATGGACTATTGATTGATATAAAATTTTCTTTATTTTCGTTTGCCTACTGAAATTATAGCACTAAAACGTTAAAATGCGCATTTAAAATGATTGAAAGCAGAATAAACAACCCTTTTAGAATCAATTATTAAGTATTAGTTATTACCTTTACTATTTAATAGAATATGCAGGCATTCGTGACTGCACATTGATTTTAGTAAACACCGGTTAACCCAGATTTCTATAAAGCTGTTCGATGGTTTACCTAATTTTTCTGTCATTCTAATTGCATCATGTATATTTTATAAATAACGTTAACCATAATCTTTGTGTCAAATTTGGGCTTGACTTGTCTACAAATCAAAAACAGAAGGGATGTTCAGGTTTATCTATATGTATCCATGTTATAATTAAGTTGTTAAGTTTAGTTATCGCAGTGTTTACGCGGTGACTACCCTCTGCCAGAGAAGTAAAAATGTACACTTGTGTACAACGAAATAGCCATTACAAAATTTTGATAAAGTTTTGGCCAAATACCTTTTTTATTTTTAGTCCGATATTAATGATTTTTTTTAGAGAACTGTACCTATTAATGTGTCTTTTATAAATTTAACAGAATAATCATGAACCTATATTGGAACCAGAGGGCGTGTGTGAAAGTAGACAAAGACAAAACTGAACAATTAGGATTTTGCGTGGAATAAGACAGGGATATATATTGTCGCCATTACTATTTAACATTTGCTCGGAACACATACTTAGAGAAGCCTTGGATAATGCACAAGAAGGAATTCTGGTAAATGGACAGCGTTTAAATAACATCAGATACGCTGATGATACAGTAATATTTACCGATCATATGGAAGACCTCAAACAACTAATGGATAGATTAATAACAAGTAGCCACCAACATGGATTGGATATCAACATGGATGAGACTAAATATATGATCATTAGCAAGGACAACTTTCCCATTCGACAACTAAGGTTGGAGGGTGGAACAATTGAAAGAGTTGAAAAATACACATATCTCGGCATCATCATAAATGATCAATGGAACCACTCGCAAGAAGTTAAATGCCGAATTGAGAAAAGCAGAAATGTATGCATTAAAATGTCGGCAGTTTTTAAGAGCCGAGACTTAACCATGAACACAAAACTAAGAATGTTACGCTGCTAATGCTATATGTTTTCCGTGTTGCTATACGGAGTGGAGTCATTGGCACTGATAGAAACAATGACGAAAAAGATCGAAGCATTCGAGATGCGGCTCTACAGAAGGATGCTAAGGGTATCATGGACAGAGCACCTAACTAACATTGAAATTCTTAGAAGAATGTCAAAGGAAAAATAAATCATAAGTACAATTAAGACAATAAAAACTAGAATATCTAGGTCACATCATGAGAAATGAAAAAAGATATAATCTGTTGCAGTGCATATTGCAATGGAAAGGGAAAGGAAAGAGAAGCGCCGGAAGGAGAAGAATTTCATGGCTAAAAAATTTGAGAACTTGGTTCTCCCTTACAACAGCTGTAAACAAAGTTAGATTAGCCAATATGATAGCCAACGTCTGGAACAGATAGGCACCTGAAGAAGAAGAAGAAGAAGTAACATTGGTTATTTTATTTGACATATTATTATCGTGGGCCTAATATAAAATTTACAAGTCCGAAATGAACAATTTTACGGCAGGAACAAAGAACGGTTTTACGGCTTAAAATAAAAATATAGTTAAATATAAATTAATTAGATGGTTTTATTGCTTTAATTAGATGGGTATAATGATGTTTGGATGATTATACAGTACGTCCATAATAAATAGTGGACTTATGTAATATCCATTCTCTAATTTAAAATAAACTTGGACTTGTACAAAATTTAAACTAGTAAAAATATTTTAGTATCTAACTAATCTAAAAAAGAACTTCTTTTGATTAGTAAAAAAAATGTTTTGAAATATGAATAACTCCGAATATTAGGCAAAATAAAATGATATGAAAGAGTTAACTGTGAGTCACTTGTAGACTTACCTTTGCGTTATTTTTAACAAATTTTAATACACCACTAATATACTTGAAAACTAGGAGAAGTTGTTTCACAAAGACGATACCTCATTTGGAGTCATGTAGATTGATAGGACTTATCCAATATTCGTGTAGATTTTAAATTTGTAAGACTGATGCTGATTTCATATTAATTTTGGCTATATCTACTGATAATATTAACTTATAGCTTTGGCCACTGTCTACCAGATTCCGCAAAAATCGCAAATTTAATTTGATCAATTTTTTCATATTGGGCCGACGTTATGTCATTTTAGAGACTGATGTCGTCTTGATGGTATACAGGGTGTCCCATTTTCGACACTTTTATAGGGTATCTCGGTTATTGTTAGTGCTATCAAAAAAGTAATGTAGGTGTCATGTGCTCTTTTTAAAATGGTAAAATCAAAATTCTAAAATTTTCACTCGCTTAAGAGATACGGAGGAAAATCAACAAATTGACATTTTCAAAATTACCCTATATTTTCTTAGTTATATATAGAGATACAGAAAAATGTTGTATACAGAAGTTTATTTATAATTATAAAATACACGGTTCGTAATACAACTAGAGCACTTGTACTTTAGAATACTCCCCGCTTCGCGGGTCGTTTTCTAAATTAAATGCGTGCTGTAAGATTATGTCTTATGAAACTTGTATCTTAATATATTATTAAATGTTGAATAATCTGCCGTTTTCAGAATAAGTATACGGGGTCAGGTAAGAAAGTTATCTCACCTAACCTCATTTTTTTAAATGTATATTTTAATCTAAAAAGATAGCATTTTAAACTCTCTTTTCAAATTTATAACACACCATGGATGATCATCAAATTTTTTTAAATGTTGATAAGTCTTTCTCAGAAATGAATATGTAAAAATGAAATTGACGTTAAATGTTAATAACAACTAGAATGTCAACATAGTTGTCTCTAGGATATTAGCTTCTGTTTAATGGCCTACTGTGGTTTAAAGTATAAAGTTTAAATAAATCGCCTAGGAAACCAATATTATCAATAGTCTGTTATATATTTGAAAATAAAATTTAAAATGCAATCTGCTCCATTTTAAAAAATGGGTTTAGGTCTGATAACTTTTTTACCTGACCGCGTAGAGTTATTCTAAATACGGCAGATTATTCAAAAATCATTATAAAGAAACTTCTGTATAAAACATGTTGCTGTATCTCTTTTAACCAAAAAAAGATAGGGAATTTTGAAATTGTCTATTTTTTGATTTTCCCCCGTATGTTTTAAGCGAGCGAAAATTTTCGAATTTTGATTTTACCAAACATTATTATATACATTATTTTTTTGATAGCACTAACAGTTGCGGAGATACCCTATAAAAGTGTCGAAAATGGGACACCCTGTACAGTGTGGCATAGAAGCTTCTATCAAAGCAGGGTTCGAAAATATCATGATATTTATATAAATATCATATCACATGATATATATCCGATATATATCGGATATATATCCGATATATATCCGATATACAATCATGTTTAAAATTTATTTTCTTAATTAAAAAACGGCATTGTTTCTTGCACAAACTATATTTTAACACAAACTCATTAACAAAAACCTATATTCTATATATCTCTCTCTCTAATTAAGCAGAAAAAACAAAAATCATTATTAAAAATATTAAAATAAACAGATTTTAGTATTATTTTATTAACATTAATATTTCAACACAATCACAAAATTAAAACTTATATTGTAAACAAAAAAACTTTTTATTCTAACATTTGCTTATAACTTCAATTAGGTAAAAAGAATAGAATTAAAAACAAACAGATGTTAACATTATTTTATTAACATTGATATTGGTATTTAGTAATAATAATATACTTATATAACAATGACCTACGTACCTGATGTGTTGACACTTCTTTTTGTAGTAGTGGAAGTGGAAGGCAGAACATCTTCAGGAACAGAATGATGCTGTTGTGTTGTTTCACGACTTGGCGTATCACTGGGCATATTTTTTTGGTGTGTTAAAATATGTTTTTCCATTCGCGATGGTATACCCTGCATCTCCTTTAAACACTCTCGACATTTTGCCCATTTTCCAGTACTGTTTTTGTTTTTAAATATACAGTCAAAATATCGCCAAACAGATTTGGTTTTGGCATATTCAATAAAAATCACAACTAACTTACAGTCAAGTCAACACAGAGTGAAAACACAGACATAAAGATTATTTGGGAAAAGCAAGAGCGAAACAAATCGTCGTGTACCTGGGAATCCCGAAGTCGGCGCGCGGTGATGCTTGCGCGGTAGCCAAGTGAATCCCTACAGTAATTATAATTTTGTACAGTGGCGTATTGAGACATTTTCGGATGTTTAGAATGGTGGAAAACATTTTTAATTTAATAAATGAAATTGTCGAATATATCGGATATATATCAAGTTATAAATATCATGATATATATCGTGATATATATCATGATATATATCACTTGATATATATCCTCCGAACCCTGTATCAAAGTGCTTCAAATTTTAGACGTGATATCTACGACGTTGTCAAACCTACCGTTTGTCAGATATTGTCAGTGTTTTGCTTGACATTGAGCTAACCGACATTGTCGATACTGGCATTTTGACATATGTATTATTTAAAATATACTAGTAAGGTATACACAGGTAGAGGCTTCCTTTACAAAATTTAACTGAGACCCTGCTGTATGTTTTTATCAAATCATAGTTTTAATTGCTCAAGAAATCCGAAAATGATACATGATGTTTGTTTCATAAAAAAATTAAATAGCGGTAGGTCTGACAACGTCGCAGATATCACCAACGAATGCAAAACAATTTTTTACCCCAGCGCAGCGTCTAAAATTTGAAGCACTTTGATTCAGGGGCTAACGAGAAAGTCGAACTTCTGTGCCACACTGTAAGATACAAAATCATTGTTTATAGGGTCAAAAAAAATTTACAGGCAACTTTCAGTAAATCGGATTTTAAAACTACATAATCTCAAAATAACCTGTTAATTTTTAAATAGGTTTCTTATAGTATCTAACTAGAGAAATTATATATGTCCGCGCAAAGGTTTATCGTCACAAAGATCTTGGTCTATAGCATCGATTTTTTAATAATTTAACGCCCGTCACATGGCTAATTTTACTCTTATGAATCATATAACGCCAATATTTGGAACTGAGTTATTTTAATCACTCACTATAACCATTTTCCTATTATTTATAACGGCCCTGTCTTATATTGGCTTAAAGTTTTGGAATGTTCCTTATAGAATGTTAAAATACTAAGAAAATTAGTCATATTTTTAATCTACCTAAGGTATAAACGAAACTTGCACATCAAAATATATATTTCATTAATGGTTAATAAAAAAATATTGTATATAGCTTCAGATAACAAACCGTCACATCAATGTATCTCCGGTAACATTTTCATGAGTGACCGGCGATACAAAAATGCACAAATTCGTGGATAACAGCTAATACAAGCTATTTCTTAAATGTTTTTAGACTGAAATGAGTATCTGTACTCAAGAGAATGACTTCGTGTAGTATTTTTCCCGTAATTAAGACTACTGAGTCTGAGTTAACCCTGTGACCGGCGATACATGCAGCTGCGGGGACGGAACTTCTGGTTAATAATTGCGTTAGAGAAACTAAACTGTTGATCTTTGAACATTATTTTTTCAATACAAATTTCAGTAGGAGTGTAAATTATTTATACAGGGTGACAATTTAAAAACTTGAAATGGCCATATATTAGAAACGAAAAACTGAAGAAAAAACGCAAAAAACAGTTTCTATAAAACGAAGGGGGAACAAAACAAGCGTATTAGCACACCCCTATCTGCAACCCATTGGACAGGGTGAGATAAACCCTTAAAATCTTAAATAGAAAGGGGGTCGAGTGATATATCATTTTGAAGCTCTTGAAAAATGCTTTCCAATGGTACCATTGAAAGGTACATTTCAGGAAATTCTTCTCTGTTTATTAAGGAAAACAATAAATGAAAAGACAATTTTGAAATTTTTTATTATTAGTTAATTAAATATTCAAAATGATTGCTACCAATATCCTGGCATATTAAGAGATATCTCTTAAGAATTCTAAACAGTTTAAGCCTCGGTATTTCGTTTTGGTTTATTTGCTATTTTTTTTGTCGAAAAAAAAAATTTGTTTATAAATATTCGCACCATTG
Organism: Barypeithes pellucidus; assembly: GCA_963991005.1. Classification (NCBI taxonomy): domain Eukaryota; kingdom Metazoa; phylum Arthropoda; class Insecta; order Coleoptera; family Curculionidae; genus Barypeithes; species Barypeithes pellucidus. The sequence continues at coordinate 14,127,538 of OZ022556.1, forward strand.
GAAAGCATTTTTCAAGAGCTTCAAAATGATGTATCACTCGACCCCCTTTCTATTTAAGATTTTAAGGGTTTATCTCACCCTGTCCAAGGGGTTGCAGATAGGGGTGGGCTAATACGCTTGTTTTTGTTCCCTCTTCGTTTTATAGAAACTGTTTTTTGCGTTTTTTTCTTCAGTTTTTCGTTTCTAATATATGGCCATTTCAAGTTTTTAAATTGTCACCCTGTATATAAAAGTAACTTTAGTAAAATGACGTGGAAATATAAAAGGGTAAAATAAGTAATTATTGACTGGGGATACGTGACCGGCGATACATAGCTGCAGTATTCAAAATTGAATACTGCAGCTATAATCTAAAAAAATACTTTTAAAATTGCTTTCTAATGCAGGAAGTAACATATATTTCGCAAATTATAATCGTTTCTACAGGCAAATAGTTTATTTTAGTAAGTTATATGCTAAGGACTGAAAGTTTCCTGTAAAAAAATGTTGACCCTATAATGAAAAATACAACGCCAGGCCATTTGATTGGTACTAAATAAATCCGTTTATTGCTGCATACCGTATTTTTTTAAATTGAGAAATTAATAACAATTTGATTTTGTAAAATTTATATGAATTTCTAATTTATATTTTATTAATTTTCCTAAATTTTTCAATACCCGCTAACATTTATAAATGTCGTTATGTGGCGTCACTCTTGACCATCCTGCTTCCGTATTCCGGTCACGGTGACGTCATAAAACAAAAATCAGCGGCGCAACGTGGACGATTTAAACTAGAAAAACGTGACGCACATTTTAGTCGGCAATTATTGCCCAGGATGGCTGCGATTTCGGCAATATGTCGCCGCCGCGCGCTGTGCTGTTTTTTTTTCGTATTTTGCCGTTCATTATGACTTTTGATGCTCGGCCTGCTCTGATGGAATCGTACCGGCTGTTATTTGACGATATTGCAACATGTTTATAATGAGAATTAGGAAATTAGTGTTGTTACCTCAGTCGGGGATTGTTTTATGTTTTATTATAAGAATGTGTGGTCACCTAATTCTTTAAATAGGGCCGAATATACAGGGTGTTATGGAAATGACGTATTATATTTAAACCGGCAATTCCTGAGATAAGCACAAACTGAAGAAAAATACCCATAAATGGCGCTTTCAATTCATTCAGCGGTAAAAGTGACCTGACGTCAAACCAGAAAAACACCTGTGTGGCACTGCGATACATGTAAGCAATCAAGGAATTCTGGCCGGTGTGGTCATATGTACACCTTAAACTCTTTAGACAAAATAAAATAATTTAAACACTTTTCCATTCTGTAATACCTTTTTGTACAATTAATTGAAGAACATTTAAACCGGACTATGTTTTAAACAACCCGAAAAAACATATTAAATAAGTTTGAAATAGGCACGTACATAACTAGGTCAAATGCCAATGACTTCTTGACGCCTTACATCGGCTGAGCGAAGTAGTTTCATATAGCGCCGCACGCTTGCGGGTTGTTAGTCGAAGACCAACCAGCGGCCGGATACGTTGCGTCTCGTCGATCACCAACACACTCTCAGCAATCCGCTCTGTGTTTTCGGTTTACGCGTGTATCTTGCCCATCCACAAATAATCTTTGAATATTGTTTTCATTGACGCGTTTCTTCTGGACGTCAAATTTCGTCGCGTGTAATAAAATCTAATAATCTGTAGTATAATCTGTATTATTGTATTTTCAAAAGCTAACTATCGGTTCTGTTTCACTATTAATGTGTGTACATAAAGTGTTTCCAGGAGTGTTCCCATGAAAAAGAAAAAAAAATGATTGTGTTTGTGCCTGGATTTCCTCGCTCTTTAGGTATAAAGATAAATATAAGTGAGTAAGAGTGTTTGTTACCTCACTTTTAAAACAGTCGATTTAAAAAAATCTTCTCTAGGACACCCCAGGAGTCACCCATTTAAATATAACATGTAATTTCCATAACACCCTGTATAACGGTTTGACTAACGCGACAGGGTATTACTTTTCGTAGCTTTGCCTTGTATGACCCCCCAAAAATGAAGTTTGACCCCCCCCCCCCCAAACCGAAGTTCTGGATCCGCCCTTATTTGACGACATTGCACAAAACTTAATTCATAAAAGAATTAAAATAAAATGTGTCTCTGCCTTCAATCTGATTTCCACCTAAACAAAAAAATCCCCAGTCGTTCGGAACGTAAATGCCAGCTGGCCCTTAACACAGTCCGCCATATGGTTCTCGTCTCATACGAAAGATGCCCGATGATGCAACTTGTTCCAGGCTGGAACAGTGTGTGGAGCGGGAGAACAAAAGCGCCGGCATCCAGTGAGTAAACTATGCGAAAAAACCGGGAATAATGATTTCGTATCGCAAGAAAATGGAACATTTATAAATCTAAATATTAGTTAACGAATGTTGAAAGTGGCCAGCCGAGTGCGGAAATGCGCCGAGTTTGAGAAAATTGTGTAATGTACATAATTTTCCCTACGACAACAAATTCAATGCCCGATTATTTGAACATTTTAACTTATTTACATGGTTGTAAACAAATAGCTTACTTCATTATATTTCAAAATTAAACTGATCTTATAAACTTTGAATACATCGCTCCAAGAAAATAATAAAACTCATAACCTAACCTCAATATTTCTAGAGATTGAGTAAATTTGTTAATTATTAAAGTTTCACAAGAGATTTGCTTAAGACAATATTAAAATTATTTTTAAAACAAATATAATGATATAAATCACGATATGATATCGTTGATAATTGTAAAAATTGAAAATAAATCAGTATTTATCTCATTTCTACTTTACCCCAGCAGTTATAATGTTTAATGGGCTCTCTAACAATTCTCTGTGACTTATTTTTATACAGTGTGTGTAGTCTGGAACGGCTTAATAATTCTTGACCCGCTAAGTATTTTTTTTACAAAATTTAGTTGTGTCATATATGGGAAGGTAAACTACTTTCTGACGAAAAAATTACAGTAATAGCAATCAAAATGGCGGATAGACGCCATTTTGGTAAAGAAAATTAAATAAGAAGAGGGGTCTTGCGAACAATCAGAATATTAATTCTGTATTGGCAACGAAAACAAAAGGCGGCCTTTTAAAAATTGAATAGTTATATTATTTTTTTTAAATCCTTTATTTCATTAACCGTCTTAAAACAATAAATACAACTTCGCGTAGAGTAGTAGGATCGGAGAGCCACACTTTCTTTCATGGTACTCGAATTAAAAATGGCGGATGGGAGACATCTAGATAAAAAAATTAGAATAGGAAGTGGGGTATTGCGATACATTATTTTAAAGCTCCTATCGAGTACTTTACGATCCCAGAATAGTGTGTCCTTATTTGTACCCAAAACAAAATGGTGACTTTTAAAAATAATATTTACTATTTTTTTCCTTTGCTATCTTAGTTTATATTTTACAACTTGAATAGCAATAGCAAACTAAAATAAGAAAAGAAAAATAGTAAATATTATTTTTTAAAAGTCGCCATCTTGTTTTGGGTACGAATAGGAACACAATATTCTGGGATCGTAAAGTAATCGATAGGACCTTTACAATGATGTATCGCAAGATCTCACTTCCTATAAAAATTTTTTTATCAAGATGGCGCCCATCCGCCATTTTGAATTTGAGCTCCATGAATTTTGCAAGAAGGTCTAGCTCTCTAATTCCCACTATATTATGCCAAGTAGCATTTATTTTTCTATATCGGTAAATCAAATAAAGGATAATAAAAAAATAATAACTATGCAATTTTTAAAACGCCGCCATTTTGCTTTCGTTGCGAATAAAGAAGTAATATTCTGGCAACGTAAAGGACTCGATAGTACCTTCAAAATGATGTATCGCAAGACCCCTCTTCCTATTTAATCTTCTTTACCAAAATGGCGCCCATCCGCAATTTTGACAGTTAATACTGTCATTCTTCCGTCACAAAGTAGTTTACCTTCCCCTATAAGCCACACCCAAATTTTTGTTAAGAAAAATTAGCGTGTCAAAGTTATTAAGCCGTTTCCAGACTATATACACACACTGTATATCTAATTCGCCGCTGAAGCTTTTCACTTTATTTTTCGAGATCGGAAAATTAATTTCCGAACTCTGCTTGCGGGTGTTTGTTATCTAGACCACTGTGTTGTGGCACAGCAGGTTCCGAGCTGTTGCCTGTCTTGGACACAAGCCCGCAGCAATATGCGCCATGAAATAGTTGCGTACTTTTGTTTGTAATATTTGGAGATTTAAGAATAATGTGGTTTTCATTGCATTTCATTGATTTCACCCTGTTAGGGAAGTAGAATTTTAAATATGATTGTAGTCGTAGTAAAATAGCGACTAAAATGGCACTGTTTTTTCGTGAGTCAGGCGGTGGCCAATACAGGTGTCCGTAAAAGTATCCAGGCTGTGGGCCCATATCCAGTGGCGGCTCGTGACCTATGATAGAGGGGGTATGGTGAAATTATTTTTTAAATTTTATTTTTGTGTAACGACCAAATAACTATTGGAAAATAAGGAAGGTTTCCTTAGTGTGTATAGTGCTTAAACGTAAAGTCCGTTCTTCGGTTCTCAATTGTAGAAAATTGATCAATAACAGCCTCATTAAAGTTTGAAATACCCTCTATAAATTTTTTTCATATATTAAATTTTTAAACTTTCTAATAAAGTCCCTAGATTTACCCTTTGTGGTATGCGTTAAATTAATTTCAGGTTTCTGATATAATTGAAGAATTGATTGGGAAGGAGTGGAATTATAACTCTGTTAACGTAGACGTTCTGTACCTGGATTTTATTAAAAATGTGCAAGAAGCTGTCGACAAGATTGCTCCTTTAAAAGCCAGAACTGCACGTAAGTGTCCTTGGATAACGGCGGATATTAGAGAAGTACAGCGTAAACGCGATAAAGCTTACCAAAAGTTTCGCCTAACAAAGGAAGAAATTGATTGGGTGGACTACAAAGCTCAAAGAAATAATGTTGTATCGATCATCCGAAACAAGAGAAAAGAATACTATGATCGAAATATAGATAAATGTAAGAAAGACAGTAAGAAAATGTGGAGTACATTGAAGGAACTTATTGGGACAAAGAATCCGAAAGTCGACTTTAGTGATTTTAACTTTGAGCAGGATACAGGCAACAATGCAGAAAATTTCAACAATTTTTTTCTGGACAGCATTAATGAAGTCTCTGATAGTATTGAATTTAAAGAATGGAAAGCCACTGGTTCTTATACTGAGACAAGTTTTCTCAGTTTCAGAACCATCTCTATATCGGATTTGCGAAAAACAGTGTATGGGCTCAAAAACAAAAGCACAAGTGACGAGACTCTCAATGTTAAATTGTTAAAACAGTTGTTCTGTGTGATAGGGTACCCACTTTTGTATCTGATAAATACCTCATTAAAAACAGGAAAATTTCCAAGTTTACTGAAAATTAGCCTCATTGTACCGATTCCAAAAGTGAATAAGCCGGAGACCGCCGCGCAATTTAGACCAATAAATCTCCTGCCAGTAGTGGACAAAATTATCGAGACTATTGTGTGCAATCAGCTTAAACAGTACTTTGAAGAGAATCAGTTGCTATTCGTGGGACAGTCCGGATTTCGAAGTAATCATTCATGTGAATCGGCCATCCAATATATTTGTGCAGAATGGAGGAAAAAAATCAATGAAGGAGACATAGTGATTGGTGTTTTTGTGGACTTAAAGCGAGCCTTTGAAACAATAGATCGCAACATATTGTTAAAAAAATTGATAGCATATGGGATAGGAGAGAGCGCATTAAGCTGGATTGGTGACTATTTAAATTATAGGTTCCAAAGGACAAAAATAGATAATACAGTGTCTGGAAATAGTATTACTAGACTAGGTGTCCCGCAGGGTAGCGTACTGGGTCCACTTTTATTTATAATATATATAAATGACATTTATAAGTCTTTAAAAAAATGTTTTGTCAGTTTATTTGCGGATGACACCCTAATTTCTGTTTCTGGTAAGAATTGGCGAGAAATAGTTACTGTTCTTAATAGTGAGCTCAGCATTTTATATGACTGGTTATGCCAGAATAAATTAAAGTTAAATGCAACAAAAACGAATTGTATGATAATTGGTTCAAAGACACAATGTAATGCTTTTAATGAGTTAAATTTATCGCTGTACATAAATAATACTCCAATCACATATGTAAGTGAAATTAAATATCTCGGAATAATTTTGGATCCGCAGCTCAATTTTTCTGCTCATGTTGACTATCTCTGTAAAAAGTTGGCAAAAAAGATTGGGTTTTTTTATCGAGTATCTTCCTGTGTGTCTCAATGGACAAAAAGATTAATTTATAAAACAATTATTTTGCCGCATTTTAATTACTGTACGTCTTTGTTAATTTCATGTACGGGGGAGGAGATTGGTAGATTGCAGGTACAGCAAAATAAGGTCATGAGGATTTTGCTCGGATGTAATAAATATACACCAATAGATTGTATGTTAACAGAGTTGGGCTGGTTGAACGTCGGGCAGTGGATTGGAAGGGCGAACCTCATTTTAATATACAAAATGGAAAACAATTTATTGCCTCATTATCTCAACTCATATCTTGAGAGAAGATATGACTGTCACAATTATGGTATCAGATCAGCAAGAAACTACAACATTCACTATGTAAAATCTGTTGGTCTACAAATAACTCTTTTTTATGAGGGACTTCGCCGTTTTAATGCGCTTCCCGATGTGATAAGGAGCTCACCTAGTTTGACTATATTTTGTAGAAAACTTTTTGTGTATTTGCGAGGACAGAGCTTATGTTAGCATTTTGTATTTGTAAACAATGTATGTAAATATGTATTTATTTTGTTCTTTTTACTAGCCAAGTGCTAAATAAAGTATATATATATATAGGTCTTCCCGCATTCTTCACTTCAATTTTTTGCTCCAAACTCAAAGAGCTAAAGTTATTTTTTAAATAGTTCACCGTCAAACTATTCATTTTAACTTAATAAATATATAATATTAAAACATACACACTCGAATTTCTAACTAGATGCACAAACAGACAACAGCGCGGCGCAAGCTAAAATTGTGCGCCTTTCCCATGTTAAATCGCCATAGCCCCGCTATCCCCCGCTGTCTCCCGCCACCTGTTACTACAGAGAAACTGCATTATGCCCCGCCTACTTAATCGCACATGCGAGCAAGTCTCGTCATAATCGTCATTAACCGGTTGTCGGATCGAGAGCCTATAACATACAGTTTGGTTGACGGTACGATAAAATATTAGGGAGGGTCGGACTTTATACTATAAATAATAGTCAATGAATATACATTAACATTTTTTTATTCGTTTTGGAGGTGCACGTGCGCATGTGCTCCTATGGAAGAACCGCCACTGCCCACATCACAAAGGTCCTCGCGACGAAAAATATTTAGACACATAGAGCATAGACTTGAATCTCAACTTTGTATACTTTTTTAAATAATATAGTTGTTCATAACAAAGTTATTAAATTATTTTAAATACCATTAAAGATGTTTAGTTTTTTTATATTATATTTTATTCATCTCATGGTTCCGCACCACAGGTTCAGGCTATAGGGCCCTGCCCACAGGGTTGCCAGGTTAAAATTTTGAAATCGCAGGACACAAGTTTGAAAATGGAAGGACATATTCAAATAAGGAAGGCGCACCGCCCCTCGCCCTTCGCCTGGCACCATAGCACCCCACAGCTGGTTTGAGCTTCGCAGTAATCCCTCGACATCGAGATATAAACGCGGACTGTGCGTATATGAAAATGCATATTGATATTTTTGATATCATTACTTGGACAACACTATTTAAAATAACAATTAAAATGTTAAAAATTATTCCAGTTCTTATTTTCTTCTAATTAAATAATTACGACCTTGTTTAAACATATTTTTTAATGTGACATCCTGTATATTAACTGATTTTCCTATTTCACGTCAAATTCTAAACATATACCACTTTGTTATATTAGCGCCTAAAATAACATCTTCTTCATCGGAAGAAGATGACAACGCACAGTCCATGTTTATATCTCGATGTCGAGAGACAAACTGATCGACAGGCAAGGCAATGAGCTAGGCTCGAAATCCTAGTTTTTTTTTATTTAAATTTAAAGAGTGTATGAAACTCTTTCCATAAGAATAAGTGGTCTTTAAGAAGTTTTAGTTTATTTTAAGATAACTTTAACATATTTTTATTGAACATATTAAAGCACTTTAAAACCATAAATAAATCAGAAGTGTTTTACAATTGTTACTTGGGTGCCGTGCGCCCCAAAGTCCTGCAAAACCAGCATTATTCTTTGAGCGAAATATATCTCCTGGAAGTAGCCTTGACATATACAACCGTGTATAACGAAAAATCAGCGTCGCGACGTTATAATAAATAATAATTTATCAAAACATCAGTTGACTTTTTAATAGTAATAACTAGTGATGCCACCGAAACCGGATCCGGTATCCGGCGAAGGCCTTCTTTTTAATTTCCCGTTCTGCCGGATTTTATACCCCCCTATGACTAATATTTAAAATGGGGCGATATAAATTCGTCGCGGGAGATTGGCGTCCATGAAGGGGTTAAGACTTTTTGCAAAAACCTGGTCGCCTAGAAACGCCAAACTGAGATTAGATTTTATATTTAATTTTTTTATCCCTCTTCCCTTTAATTATTTTATCGTGGGCGGGAAATTTCGGACGTTAGCGATCCATTTGTTTTCGATTTTTTTAAAATACGAACTATTTTCCAAAAATCTTTAGTTAAGAGGATGCCGAAGTCAGTTGATCCCTGTTCGTGTCACGCTTTGAAGGCACGAGGCGAATTGGATCTTCCCTTGCAGTTAGCAGAATACGTCGAGCGTCCGCCCGTAATCGGTACGCCGACAGAAACAACGATAATCGGAAGAAAGAGACAGCACGTGATCGGGTTTGTTCTATAATACTTCAATTTTCTACGCTGAAACACGGAGTTTTCGCTTCCTATGAAAACGGTACTTTTAAAAAAAACTATTTAACGAAAGATGTCTAAATTTTGTTAACAACTCGAGGAAAGTCAATCATTTTTTTCTATATGGAGCAGTAAAAATAATTAAATCTAAAAATCTTCCAAAACAACAAAATATAAACTTTCCCCGAGTTCTAGTTCTATCACAAGGTTTTTTTCCTAAAACAGGAATAAACGCTTGGGAAGAAAACTCGTTTACTGGTACTCCGGAATCCTGTTAAGCAGTGGCGGCTTTTCAGAGGAAGTAGGGGAAATGCCACTTCCTCTCCTTTGGCGTGAATTATATTGACGTGTAACTATAGTCTGTGCGTTTAAGAATATTTTTGCTATGGTCTTCCTCCATATTTTCGCCGAGCAGCCACTGTAATTCAGTGTTAAAGTTACTTGACATAATGTGAAAATCAGCAACATTTCTGTTATTTATCTGAATTCACACCTTACCTATCGTTTCTCTAGTAGTATTTACTATAAATTATTTATCAAATTTAGCGATATTTGGGCGCGGTCCGAACAATTTTTCGCCTTCGGCGATTTTACATACGTCGGGCATTTCTTAGCACCCCCCACCACTGTATTATTGCCATACATTCCCTATACTTAAGTAATTTCACTAGATACGAGTACATTCAATAAACAATTCTTGTATCTGGAGTATGTTTGCCCGAATTTAAAAATAAGCACTCCGTGAATAACGGATGAATGTTGTATCTCCTTTGACGAAAGACGATCCACACTGTCTGGAAAGAATTTCGCCAGTTGCCAAACGATTACGTCGTCGATATCATTCTGGTCAATGTTCCCAATTGTTTTTTGAACGTAGATTATTTACAAATGGTTTGCAGGCGGGGATTTTAACTCCTAATTTATAATTGAGAACTGATTTTTAAATTGAGGCATATATATTTTGGCCAAAAATAATAGTCAAGGTCGTATCTCGTAGGGAAACCACATATATATAGACAGTATATTGCCAATACGAACGTTCCAAAATACAAAAAGTGTCCCCGCTATGGGAGATGGCGCGGGCCTATTGAGTGGGTTCGCGTCAGAGCCGGCCCGACATTATTTGTTTGTTGTTATTCGTCGCCATCTTTGGTTCTGAATGCTTCTTCAAATTACAGAATAAAAAGTGGTTCATCCGCATTGTTATCGGTATATTAGTGCTTATAAAATTTCATTACCTATCAACAATTTTTGTAAAGGAGTTGTTAATTTGTGGTGATTCGATTCGCTGTTTGGTAGGTTAGTTGTTTTGTTTAAGATGAAAGGACACAAGTGCATGGTGCTTTTTTACAAAAGTCGTGGATCAATACCAGGTATAAAGTATTTCAGGTACTATGTACATATATACGAAAATATTTTGCTTATCACATTATCCGATCTTCGGAACTGAATTTCACTAAAAAGCTTGTAAAAAAAGAAAAGAGTGTCACTCGTATACAATATAATATATACAGTGAGGACGTAAAGTAAGGAATAAATTCATTATCTCGCAAACTACAATTTTTTTAAGAAATCGCTCGGACCCTTCGATTTTGTTTTTCGAACGCGCATATTCTGACATAAAATGTAGATATACAGGGTGTTGCAAATACAAGTGACACAAAAATTTTTTTTCTTAAATAGAACCCACTATATATTATTGCATGTACGGATTCTTCGGAAAATCCTAAACATTTTTCATGTAGCATGTGCTATACCTTAGCCCAAGCGTTTTGGAGTTATTCTCATTCAAAATTTGAAAATCAGATATTTCGCAATCAATCAAGACTTGCATTGATTCATGCACGCTGAGGAAAACCTGTAGTCAGCATGCGTGAAGCGCAAGAAAAGTCAAGTAGGCTTTGGAGTTATGATGCAAGAACCAAAAGAATTAATGTCAATAGTTAATGTTATTGTCAGTTTTATGTGTATTTTCCTAACGTTTTACTAGTTTTCAAAAGACTCATTTCGTTTATTCATAACTAAATTAAATTAAAATGCGGCTCACTGAGAAACAGCGCATAGAGGTTTTGATGATGATGGGCTACGGTGATAGGGTTAGAACACAGCAAGAAACTTGTGAGTTATTTAATCAAAAATACCCCAATCGTCCGCCAATATCACAATCAACAGTAAGCAAAATTGAGTACAAGTTTAGGCAATTCGGTCATGTAAGAGATGTCCCTAGATTTGGTCGTCCTCAAATTGATGAAAATCAACAATTAGAAGTCTTACTGGCAGTTCAAGATAACCAGCATGTGATGTCTAGGCAGGTAGCAAGTGACGTGAATATTGGAAAAACAACAGTTCTTAAAATACTGCATACAAATAAATACCATCCTTATAAAATGCAAGTTCTCCAAGAACTTTTGGAAAGGGACTTTGAGAGGCGCCTTGAATTTTGTGAGCGTTTACAGGATATGTGTTTCGTAAACAGAAATTTTGTAAAAAATATAATTTTTTCCGATGAGTCCACATTTTGCTTGAATGGTGACGTAAATACCCAAAATTATCGATATTGGTCCGATGTAAATCCACACTGGATGAGGGAAGGACACACACAATTTAATCAAAAGATCAATGTGTGGGTTCTGGCGTTGTCGATGACATTGTTATAGGGCCTTTCTTTTTTGACGGAAATTTAACAGGCGAGAGATACTTGAGTTTTTTAGAACAAGAACTTGTTCCAGCCCTGGCCACCCTTTTTCCTTTGTTAGAACGTACCCAGTTTGGCACATCATAATATCTGGTTGCAACAAGATGGTGCTCCCCCACATTTCGCTGTGGTAGTTCGTACATATTTGGACGATACTTTTCCAAACAGGTGGATTGGAAGAGGTGGTTTTATTGAGTGGCCGCCAAGGTCACCCGATTTAACACCACTCGACTTTTTTTTATGGGGATACCTTAAGGGAAAAGTATTCAAAAGCCAGCCTGCAAATTTAGATGATTTAAAAGATCGCATCCGGCAAGAAATTCGGCAAATTACACCCCAAATGGTTCGAAATGCTCAGCGAGAATTTGTAGATCGGTGAGGCTATTGTCAGTTGACCAACGGAACATTTACTTTAGAAAAATTATTTTTAAGTTCACCTAACTGTTTTTTCGATAAATAAGACATTTTTAAAATAATTTTATTCTTTGTTTTCTCCATGACTTTTTCCACTTTTCAAATTTTGAATGAGAATAACTCCAAAACGCTTGGGCTAAGATATAGCACATGCTACATGAAAAATGTTTAGGATTTTCCGAAGATCCGTACATGCAATAATATACAGTGGGTTCTATTTAAGAAAAAAAAATTTGTGTCACTCTTATTTGCAACACCCTGTATATATACATTTTATGTCAGAATATGCGCGTTCGAAAAACAAAATCGAAGGGTCCGAGCGATTTTTTAAAAAAATTGTAGTTTGCGAGATAATGAATTTATTCCTTATTTTACGTCCTCACTGTATATGGTCACTACCTAACTTTAAAATTACTGTATTTTTAATATGGTGCATTAGTAGCTGATAATAATTCCCAAAATAGTCAATATAAGTCATTCATTCTTAATTTTTGGTTTAGAAAAAAGTGAGGTTAAGAAACATACGACGTCTGATGAAAGTTAAAATAAAGCATGCAATGGAACGCTGTCTTAAATCGAACTAATCGAAATTTTTATTGCAATATTGTTCCTAACTGACCAGTGAAATTTACATTAAAAAAGTTGAAATCCGGTCCTGTCGAATGTTTACTTTCACAAGGAAATTTCCGAATTGCGCAAACTCACTATTACCCCTTCGATGCCCATAGCGGGGACATAATTTCAGTTGGTATTAGAAATATACTGTTTTTATATATGTGAGGGAAACGGGTGGTAGGGAGGGTGGTACGTCCGCCAAATTTCTGAGCTACTTAAAGGAAACTTTGTCCATAATGAGCTCGACGCAGGGTGTCCATTTGAAAATATCCCACCCTTAAAATCCCTAAAAATCGACACGTCAATTTAATAGAGAAGGTGGGATTTTAAATATATTTTCAGGGTTCGCGGTTTAACCTCCTGAAAATAGAGCAATCCCTTAAATCTTAAATTGAAGGGGGCACAAGTGACACATCATTTTAAAGGTAGTTTAAATCTCTTTCCAATAGTTAGGGATGTTTAAAAACAGGTATGTGCTCTTCCTGTTTCAGAGCCATACCTGTTCCAAATACATGTTACAAAATACCTGTTACTACTAAAATAATTGATAATTTTATATTGGTCCAGTGTCCGAATACGAATATACGTTTGTTTAGTTTCGTTATGTTTTTTTTGTTTTATATAATTTATTTAACATTGTGTTGAGAGCTTTTATTACATTTTGTATTTATTATCCATTAAAATAATAGGTTTTACGATGAGTGATTAATACTATAAATAGTAAAATAACTTTTCTTCTTGTTCTAATGATTATTTAGTATTTTCTATGTCACAATTTTTATACTAAATAAGACGACTAGGTTTAGTATATGTTAATTCTCGTTACCCATTGAACTACAACATACGGTATGTTGGGCTGCCTAAACTAAGCCCGTCTCTTAAACTACGCCACTACAAATAAATAATACTTATTTTCAGTTAGATACCCGTAGAATCGGTTCTATATAATTTTATAGTACGTATATATACAAGTAAAAATACTCTTACTTCTTTTAAATAATAACAGTCGGTAGATACATTTATAAAATTAGGAGAAATACAGGACAGTATCCCAAAATTTCCTGATGTTGTTCAAAAAACCCTCGAAACGTCATTAAAACACTATTTTCATACATCGTTGCATTCGGAAGAAAAAAAGCTCTCAAATTCCAATATCAAGAGAATAGGACCGTATTTAAAAAAATAAAGTTGATAATGCCCTTCGAAGACGACTCGTCGGATTACAAAACAATTAACGCTGTTAGATAGAGCGGAAAAAGTGGCAATGCAAAAGTATACATTTACTTTAGAATTCGATCTCAAATAAACCCAGGAAAACAATAAAATCATTTTTCATAATTTCGGTTTATTCCGGATATCTCCGGAACTACTCGGAATCTTAAAACTTTGTAAACGGCATATTATTAGGCACGTAAATGCGCAACTTTACCTCCATTTAACCGACGTCGTATCTCTTACGGTTTCCGAGATCCCTGTACTGGTCCTTATCTTGGACACGTTGTATAACTGCCGCACTCAAAAAAACAATCCACTTATGTACTTCTGCACAGGTCAGGTACAGAGTTTCCCAAACATCATTATGACTAAGAAAGTATTTACCATAATTAGGGTAATTGTTGAATATAAGAACGTTAGACATTCAACAGAAAACGACCTCTAGTACCAACTACAATATGGTGTATTTTGCAGAAACTATATTATATCATACGAAAAAAATGGGCTTTGAATATTCTATTTCTGAGCATGTCAGTAAAAATGTATTAAAAGAGCTTTTGCGGAATATATATTTTAAATGAGAAACTTTAAAAAAATGCTCTGTGATTCAATCGTATTGTCACACGCTATGCTGATGTTGTGTACACGTACAGCCCATGTCTATTGGATGCTGATGCCCGACGAATTCAGTTAATTCAAAATTGTTGTGTACGTTTAATAGGGGGCATAAGGAAGCGTGAAAGGGGAATGTCTGCAAAACCGAGAGAAATAAAATGGTTAAGAATGAATGAACGAAGGGTGCTCCTTTACTTAGTTATTTTTAATAAAATTATTAGTAAAAAATGTCCGGACTATCTATAAAAGTATTAAATTCCGCAGCGATGAGGACAATTTAGATCTCGGTAATAAATAACCACCCCACCACATACATCCAGTGGTGGTTCTTCCACAGGAGCACATGCGCACGTACACCCCCAAAACGAATAAAAAAATATTAATTTATATTCATTGAATATTATTTATCGTATAAAGTCCAACCCTCCCTAATATTTTATCGTACCGTCAATTATGGTATAAAGTCCGACCCTCCCTAATATTTTATGGTACCGTTAACCAAACTGTATATTAAGCTCTCGATCCGGCAACCGTGCATCGGTCGAGGGTAATGACGATTATGACGAGACTTGGTCGCATGTGCGATTAAGTAGGCGGGGCATAATGCAGTTTCTCTGTAGTAACAGGTGGCGGGAGATAGCGGGGCTATGGCGATTTAACATGGGAAAGGCGCACAATTTTAGTGTGCGCCGCGCCGTTGTCTGTTCGTGTATGTGTGTGTGTTGAAAAAAGGTCGGTACCCCGGAATAACTCCGGGGCATCGCATTGCAGCGGAAAATGTCTGGTGAAAAAGTTGTTTGGTTTGAAGGAGGAATAGTTTGAAATATAAACCACCCCCCACCCCCTCAACCCCGGGCGCGGGTGCGGTTAAGTTAAGATTTTCAAATGGAACTCCATATTTTTTATTGGCGTATCGTGTTCTCCGACCAAAAATAAACATCTTTTGTCCGAAATTTTTTTTTATTTGGGCCTTATTTTCCAAAAGTTGTATTTCCTTGTGCAAAATTAAAAAATAAATAAAAATATGTTTTACCTAACGCATATTCTTATTACTTCTTTTCTTTCTACATTTAAAACGCCTAGAAAGTAATTGTTTGGTCGTTACACAAAAATAAAATTTAAAAAATAATTTCATTATACTTGTGAACCCCCTCTATCCTCTATCATAGGTCACGAGCCGCTACTGCATATATCTTCTTACTTTGAAAGATCGTTTAGGTTTAATATAGCTAAACTGTACAATGCGATTCCTTCGATGTCAGATACCTTTCTGGTTTGCGATTTAAATTGTTATCAATTCAAGATATATTACCTGTTTTTGTTTGACTCTTATTATTACTCTTTAATAAAATTGTACTGTTTTTAAATGAAGGAACTCTTAGAATATAAAGTGTTAATTGAGTGACTAATGTAGATTATATATTTTTTTGTACAATGTTAGGTATTGTGTAGGTTAAGTGAGGAAGCGTAGTCTTCAACTTCGCCCTTTGTAGCTTGTAAATGTTACAATAAAGACATAATTTATTTATATTTATTTATTTATAATGAGCAATCAATTTAATTCCAATTATAATTTTTAAGGGCCCAGGGCGCTCTTTTTCGTTATGCGATCGGGCTAAAAATAATTGTTTTTTAAATTCTAATTGTTTCTTCAGTTGAACATATATTTTTGTGAAATAATTGGTTCTGTCGACATTTTAGAAGATTTTGGGATGCTTTATTTATTAATTTAACCATTTCTTTTTTGAAAATAATGAGTTAGTTACTTACCTTTCTCATACTTGGCCCGCTTGTAGTTGTCTTCTTGCTAGATACCAAAAATGTTACGTCTGTATATATTACCAAAAAGAAAGAGAAAATGTCGATACAGGACTTGGCAAATGTTATTAGTCAAAAAATATTAAGTATTTTTAATTGCAATTTTGTATTCCCGCGAGTTTTCTTCGCGAGAAGCGTCGCTTGGATGAGCGCCCGCGTGAATAGCGTCCCGACGGCAACTGTGGCATATAGGCGTCGCGATGCCCGGTTGAGCGCCTTTCGCGGGAGTGATAGTCGCACGCATCGGAATCGCCTATTCGGGCATTAATTTAAAGTTTTCCAATTTATTTTTTTTGTAAACTTTTATAAATAATAAATTCCACTCATTTTAAAACGGTCAAGGTTTCTGTAGCGTCTTGAGTTTTCTTCGATGAAATATTTTTATAAATAATTATAAAATAGAAATACTACGTAATTAAATTCTTGATGGAACTACGCAAACATAATTTATTTCAACGTCACTTCAATATTCTTATGGAGAATTGTAAGGAGGATAGAATATACAGTAAGGACGTAAAGTAAGGAATAAATTCATTATCTCGCAAACTACAATTTTTTTAAAAAATCGCTCGGACCCTTCGATTTTGTTTTTCGAACGCGCATATTCTGACATAAAATGTAGATATACAGGGTGTTGCAAATAAGAGTGACACAAAAAAAAAATTTTCTTAAATAGAACCCACTGTATATTATTGCATGTACGGATTCTTCGGAAAATCCTAAACATTTTTCATGTAGCATGTGCTATACCTTAGCCCAAGCGTTTTGGAGTTATTCTCATTCAAAATTTGAAAAGTGGAAAAATTCATAGAGAAAACAAAGAATAAAATTATTTTAAAAATGTTTTATTTATCGAAAAAACAGTTAGGTGAACTTAAAAATAATTTTTCTAAAGTAAATGTTCGAAGTGTCTTCCGTTGGTCAACTTACAACCGATCTACAAATTCTCGCTGAACATTTCGAACCATTTGGGGTGTAATTTGCCGAATTTCTTGCCGGATGCGATCTTTTGAATCATCTAAATTTGCAGGCTGGCTTTTGAATACTTTTCCCTTAAGGTATCCCCATAAAAAAAAGTCGAGTGGTGTTAAATCGGGTGACCTTAGCGGCCACTCAATAAAACCACCTCTTCCAATCCACCTGTTTGGAAAAGTATCGTCCAAATATGTACGAACTCCCACAGCGAAATGTGGGGGAGCACCATCTTGTTGCAACCAGATATTATGATGTGGCAAATCGGGACGTTCTAACTCAGGAAAAAGGGTGGCCAGGGCTGGAACAAGTTCTTGTTCTAAAAAACTCAAGTATCTCTCGCCTGTTAAATTTCCGTCAAAAAAGAAAGGCCCTATAACAATGTCATCGACAACGCCAGCCCACACATTGATCTTTTGATTAAATTGTGTGTCCTTCCCTCATCCAGTGTGGATTTACATCGGACCAATATCGATAATTTTGGGTATTTACGTCACCATTCAAGCAAAATGTGGACTCATCGGAAAAAATTATATTTTTTACAAAATTTCTGTTTACGAAACACATATCCTGTAAACGCTCACAAAATTCAAGGCGCCTCTCAAAGTCCCTTTCCAAAAGTTCTTGGAGAACTTACATTTTATAAGGATGGTATTTATTTGTATGCAGTATTTTAAGAACTGTTGTTTTTCCAATATCCACGTCACTTGCTACCTGCCTAGACACCACATGCTGGTTATCTTGAACTGCCAGTAAGACTTCTAATTGTTGATTTTCATCAACTTGAGGACGACCAAATCTAGGGACATCTCTTACATGACCGAATTGCCTAAACTTGTACTCAATTTTGCTTACTGTTGATTGTGATATTGGTGGACGATTGTGGTATTTTTGATTAAATAACTCACAAGTTTCTTGCTGTGTTCTAACCCTATCACCGTAGCCCATCATCATCAAAACCTCTATGCGCTGTTTCTCAGTGAGCCGCATTTTAATTTAATTTAGTTATGAAAAAAGGAAATGAGTCTTTTGAAAACTAGTAAAACGTTAGGAAAATACACATAAAACTGACAATAACAGTAACTATTGACATTAATTCTTTTGGTTCTTGCATCATAACTCCAAAGCCTACTTGACTTTTCTTGCGCTTCACGCATGCTGACTACAGGTTTTCCTCAGCGTGCATGAATCAATGCAAGTCTTGATTGATTGCGAAATATCTGATTTTCAAATTTTGAATGAGAATAACTCCAAAACGCTTGGGCTAAGGTATATCACATGCTACATGAAAAATGTTTAGGATTTTCCGAAGAATCCGTACATGCAATAATATACAGTGGGTTCTATTTAAGAAAAAAAAATTTTGTGTCTCTCTTATTTGCAACACCCTGTATATCTACATTTTATGTCAGAATATGCGCGTTCGAACAACAAAATCGAAGGGTCCGAGCGATTTTTTAAAAAAATTGTAGTTTGCGAGATAATGAATTTATTCCTTACTTTACGTCCTCACTGTATACACAAAGACATATTCTTTTTCTTTTTTTTTCATGATCAAACACAAGCACTATAGGAAAAATCCTTTAGGGCACTCTGGTGGTGCGTGTGCGCAAATAGCGGTTCACGTTGGCTTTGAATTGTTGGAGGTTATATTCGTTGGGAAAAAAGACCTCAGGAAGGTCGTTCCATAAGGATGAAGTCCTCCAGATGAAAGAATTCTTAGATAATGAAGTTCGAGGAGTACTAAGCTTAACCACATATGGATGGGCGGCAGTGCTTCGTCGTGTATTTCTGCTATTCGCCCCTCTATTATATAAAAATAGTTGGAGTATACAATTCGATGCGAAGACGGCCGGAAGCATGCCTTTTAAATGAAAGTGGCCATTTCCAACAATTTTTATAAAACAAAATTTATCATCCACATGGAAAAATGTCAGTGGCGTACCATCTTTTTGTAAAAAATATCAGAGGACATGTTTGCAGAGACCCTACTGGTAGAACAATTGAATAACTTTTCTAACTAAAATGTGTGGTTCTATATCCTATTAACACATACCGAAATTGAAAATAATATCTTAAGTACTTTCGGAGATATTAAAAAATAACCATTTAAAAAATAAAAATTCAACACCCTGTAGCAAAAAATTTCAGCCGTTGCGGACATATGTTCATATGAAATTTTCTTTATAAAATGACCTAAGGAATCGCACCCTGAAATATTAGCACGTCATTAAGGAACACCCTGTACATTTCTGAGAAGCTTGTTAAAAACGGAAGTCCGTTCTACTTAAAAAACTACAAAAATAACTTTTTATTTCTTTTTGATAAGTTACAACGTAACCGAAATATAGGGGTGTCCCAAAATGTAAATTTATCAAAAACGTCCCTTATATCAAAAAAGAGGAGGCCAAGAAAAATTCTAATTGGGGCATCTTTTGTTTCACAACAAAGTAGCAAGTGCTGCGAAAACCCCATACTTCTATTTTTACTAATAACGGAGGTACCCCTTAAAACCACTGAAAAATGAACACCCTGTACAGATAAGGAATTAAGTTTGCAATTTACCTGTTTTATCCTGTTTCCTTAATTGATAACTCCTAGTGCAATTCTTATAATTTGTCTGCAATATCGAACTAATAGTAGATATTTTATTTTGTAAAAATTACAGATAGAAGGAGAAATGGTGGTTAAAATAATACAAGCAAGAAGAAATAATTGTTACTGACATTTATTTGTACATAAAGAATTCCTATAAAGCTAACTAGTAAGCATACATACCTATATTAGTAAATAAAGCAAACAATATTTCTCTCGCTTACTTTTTTTTTTAGTTTAATGAGAATGATGTAGATTGAAAAAAAGTTACGAAATTACAGTCGCCGGCATAAAATTCCGCCAGCCTGAAATTTTGGTCAAGTTTGATATTTTATATTAACTTTTGATTATATGAACTACTATAGTATTATCTTGGCTTCAATGTAAAAAATAATTATGCTGCAGTCAATACGAGAAACTTTGTGTATCTGTTATGGTCGATAAAAACACTCAATATACATAACAATGCAAAATTGGATTGTCTATACTCTATACAATGTGCCAGTACAGGGATCTCGGAAACCGTAAGAGATACGAAGTCGGTTAAATGGAGGCGCATTTACGTGCCTAATAATATGCCGTTTAGAAAGTTTTAAAATTCCGAGTAGTTCCGGAGATATCCGGAAAAAACGAAATTCTGGAAAATCGTTTTATTTTTTTCCTGGTTTTTTTTGAGATCTAATTCGAAAGTAAATTGCACTTTTACATTGCCAGTTTTTCCGCTCTATCTAACAGCGTTTAATTGTTTTGTAATCCGACGAGTCGTCTTCGAAGGGCCATTATCAACTTCATTTTTTTAAATACGGTCCTGTTTTTCTGATATTGCAATTTGAGTTTTATTATTAAATTATTTGGTATTTATTGGACTAATCCAACATAAGTAAAAAATTTAGAGCTTACTTATGAGATATTATTCATAAAATTAGGAGAAATACAGGACCGTATCCCAAAATTTCCTGATGTTCAAAAAACCCTCGAAACGTCATTACCTAAACCAGAGTATGTCATACATCGTTGCATTCAGAAGAAAAATATCTCTCAAATTCCAATATCAGAAAAACAGGACCGTATTTAAAAAAAGAAAATTGATAATGGCCCTTCGAAGACGACTTGTCGAATTACAAAACAATTAACGCTGTTAGATAGAGAGGAAAGAGTTACATAAATGAAACAGTAAAAAATATTTAAGTGACTAACGACAGTACCTTCCAATGTGCACCATTTTCTCGATTTAATTTTTGACACTTAATATTTCCCGAATCTGTTGGGTGAGCCATTCGACTCCTTCTTGTAATCCTTCTCCGGCCAACGCATTACTTGCGGAAATATGCCAGGGTTTGTCCATTATTTTATCTAAGCCTGAAATGAAGCACACTTTTTAACCTTGTCATTTTATAATCGTTCAAAATGTTTTTTCCAACTTATACAAAGTGTCCAAGATAATAAGGGCCAGTACAGGGATCTCGGAAAACACAAGAGATACGAAGTCGGTTAAATGGAGGTACAGTTGCGCATTTACCTGCCTAATAAAATGCCGTTTAGAAAGTTTTAAAATTCCGAGTAGTTCCGTCAACGATGTATGACACATTGTGGTTTAATGACCTTTCGAGGGTTTTTGAACAACATCAGGAAATTTTGGGATACGGTCCTGTATTTCTCCTAATTTTATAAATAATATCTCATCAGTAAGCTCTAAATTTTTTACTTATGTTGGACTAGTTCAATAAATAACAAATAATTTAATAATAAACCACAAATAAGTGAACAAAATACAGAAACATTATTTCAAACTTCTGTTGATTCGGGATTTAAAAGAAAAGTAGGCGTTAGAAACAAAAAAATTAAGATGGTGACGCGTGATTTGTTTCACTTGACATTACCATTATGATCGTTTGAGAGTGTTTTAAGAGGTTTTCTATTTTCCAGAAAATATGGAAGATAAGTAATTTTACAAATGCCGAAAAGTATGATATTCTATCATGTTTTATTTTATTTCAAAAAAAGTGTTATGTGGCAGTTAGAAGATGTTATTTGTGCTTAGAGAATAACGGAAATCATTTTGAACACCTGATTATGTAGTTCCTTACTTTTTTATTTATGGTTTATTATTAAATTATTTGTTATTTATTGAACTAGTCCAACATAAGTAAAAAATTTAGAGCTTACTTATAAGATATTATTTATAAAATTAGGAGAAATACAAGACCGTATCCTAAAATTTCCTGATGTTGTTCAAAAAACCCTCGAAACGCTATTAAACCACAATGTGTCATACATCGTTGCATTCGGAAGAAAAGAAGCTATCAAATTCCAATATCAGAAAAACAGGACCGTATTTAAAAAAGAAAGTTGATAATGGCCCTTGGAAGAGACGACTCGTCGGATTACAAAACAATTAACGCCGTTAGATAGAGCGGAAAAAGTGGCAATTCAAAAGTGCAATTTACTTTAGAATTCAATCTCAAAAAAACCCAGGAAAACAATAAAACGATTTTTCAGAATTTCGGTTTTTTCCGGATATCTCCGGAACTACTCGGAATTTTAAAACTTTCGAAACGGCATATTATTAGGCACGCAAATGCGCAACTTTACCTCCATTTAACCGCCATCGTATCTCTTACGGTTTCCGAGATCCCTGTACTGGCCCTCCTTATATTTTACATGTTGTATACATAAAATTAGTTGACACGTAATCCAGGATTTTGCTGAAAAAAAAATTATTTTCCAAAATATCCACACATGAATTTTTGATAATTTGCAGGATTTTCTCCAATCTTCTCATACTTTAAATTTAATATCCCCAGTTCTGCTGATCATATCAATGTCTCTGTATTTCTTTTATTTAACACTTTTATATTAGCTTTCGAAATGCAAAATAATAATTTAATTGTATAAATAGTTTTAACATGCTCACCCCCCACCTCAAATTAATTTTAAAAAATACCGTTTTGTTCTTTATCTTATCTGCAAAACCTATTTTAAGAAAAAGTGTCACCTTTATTAGATCGGTAGTTTTTTAATATTTTCTATCGCAAGTCACGCGGGGAACACACCAGCGCGACGGGTTCGATCGAAAGCGTAGTTCTGCCACGCTTCGACCCGAGTGGAACTCGCTGTGACATAAATTTCATATCATGCGCCGCTAATAGTTTCCGAAGATAGACATATTACATGTCTTGGAATTTTGTAATATATTGCTAATCAAAATTAGCACTTTTGCCCATATCTAGATGGAACCCAAATATTAATTATTACCTAACGCAGCAGCTATTTTCACACTGCTCAGTGCATCTTTACAATCCATTTTATTCGCGAAAAATAAAATCGGGATCTTTTTCTGACAAATATCCGGATGCTGTAAGAGAAGGTCCAATTCCTCTTTAACGACGACCAATCGTAAACGGTCGCTGCTGTCTATAACGAAAACAATTCCTAGGCAGTCTTTGTAGTAGTGTTCCCATAGATCCCTGTATCGCCCATGACCCGACATGTCGAAAGCAGTGAAACCAAGGTGCTGATCTAAAAAAAAAATGGCTTTTTAAAAAAGTTTTTTCATCAGTCGCCATATTATTCATAAAATTACCAGATCTAATGAAATTTCACCAGACTGATCAGTGGCAGCTCGTTATTTTTAAAATTTTATTTTTGTGTAACGACCAAACAATTACTTTCTAGGCGTTTTAAATGTAGAAAGAAAAAAAGTAATAAGAAAATGCGTTAGGTAAAACATATTTTTATTTATTTTTTAATTTTACACAAGGAAATACAACTTTTGGAAAATAATAAAGGTTTTCTTAGTGTATATGGCTGTCGGATCTTAACGTCGTCGCATGCAACCCTCGTAACAATATTTATACAGTCCACTACTAATAGTACTAAAGCCATCTACGAGCTATCAAGAAACCCGAATGATGTCCAATACTGCTACCGCCATCTACGAGTTATCAAGAAAACTGAATGCTGTCTAATATCACTACGCCATCTACGGCTACGTCATTAGGCGCAACCAAGACGAGAACAATAGTTAACTGTTTTATGATGAGAACTAATCGAGCCACGAGACTGACAAGTTGGTATTCTTCATATTTTCAGTGTTTTTTAGTTTAAATCCTTAAATAAAATGGTTTAAAATCATATCGAGTATCATTTATCGAAATACACAACATTTATCGACCCTACACAATAGTGCTTAAACGTAAAGTCCATTCTTCGGTTCTTAATTGTAGAAAATTGATCAATAACAGCCTCATTAAGTTTGGAATGCCCTCTATAAATTTTTTTTTCATATATTTCGTTTTTAAACTTTCTAATAAAGTTCTAAAGAGCTAAAGTTATTTCTTTAACAGTCCACCGTCAACTATTCATTTTAACTTAATAAATATATAATATTAAAATATTAAAGCATACACGCTCGAATTTCTAACTAGATGCACGAATAGACAACAGCACGGTACACACAAAAACTGTGCACCATTTCCATGTTAAATCGCCATGGCCCCGCTATCCCCCGCTGCCACCCGCCACCTGTTACTAACTGAACTACTTAATCGCACGTGCGAGCGAGTCTCGTCATTTACCTCGACCGAGGCACGGTTGCCAGATCTATACAGTTTGGTTTGACGGGATGATAAAATATTAGGGAGGGTCGGACTTTATTTATACGATAAATAATATTCAATGAATATAAATTAATATTTTTTATTCGTTTTGTTTTGGGGGTGCACCTGTGCATGTGCTGCTGTGGAAGAACCGCCACTGACACTGATAGAGTGTCAGGGTCAGGCACGAAAAAAATAAATAATACGTTTTTAAGATAATATGAAAAAAACGAAACATGAAAGGATTTTATATTTTGGAAAATATACATTTCTAGACATACAGGTGTTCTGGAATGACCTTATATTATTTTACTTAAACCTATGCCACGTACTATTATAATTAATAAGTTTTATAAGTTCTTATACCTCAACAATTCCTCCTCAACACGATTGATAATAAAATTTATTTCTTGCAAACGAGATAAAAACAAGTTCACACCACATGTACATGGAAGCAAACTATTTCACAACAAGACATAATTTTATGGTAGTGATCGAGACTATAAGCGGTTAGATTGTGTATCTGCGTTGTTGAAATAATATAACAACTGATAAATTTTACAGGAGTCATGACGAATTTAACACCATAAGTAACGGCTTGACTAACGCGGCCGGGTACCGAAGTTCTGGATCCGCCCTTGATTTAAAGACTACCACATCGACATGCAGTCGCTTTCAAACTCACGCACTCCTCTCATTGTTCGGGTTTCCATATCGAGCGGGAAGAGATATGGAGGGGAGTTCCGTCCCTCCTTTTCGTGGTAGCGAACGACTTAAGCTCGGGGCACCCGCAGTTGTTTTGCAACATTGCTATACAATGACATTATTGGCATGACATTTGTAAAATGTCTATGATATCGGCGCATATATAGGATGGTTTTAAAGATTTTTATAGACGGAAAAGGTATATAGGATACCCAAGAAGCAAATGATCAAACGCATTTAAATATAATAAACATGCAATTTATAACACACATAAATGTTTATATGAAAGCACTCATAGAAAATAAGATCTGAGGAATAGCTACTTGAAATACATATTTTAAATTACTTTGGAACCACCGTGTACCTATATGTATAGCACATTTTCAAAGCAAAATATCTTATTGAAAACCGTATATTGGACCTACTTTGAAATCTTTCAACGCTAAATCCGACAGTCGGCACAATATTTTCGATTTTATCATCTTCATTCTTGAAATTATTAACAACTGTTGATTTACCACTATTATTTAATCCCACCACTAGAACGTTAACTTCTTTTCTTCTTACACCCAAAAAATTTGCTAATTTATGAAAAAGGCCCATGGTACATTATTTTTATAAATTATTCTGTTTATAATAAAAAAGAATTAACGCATTATTTCATTTTTGTTGTAAACCCTGTGTGTACAGTTCAGTTACCATGGCTACCAAGTTTTATTTTAATCACCCTGTAATAAGCAAGTCTTTAACTTGGGACACCCTACTACTCTCGTTAAATTTGTTAACTAAAACCAAAGAAAATATAACATACTAAAACTACTTTTCAGAAGCATGGTGAACGTTTGATCGACCGTATCTTTCCTTTGCGACTCAATACACAGCACAGAGGAATAATAGGTCACTCCTGAGTCGACACTTTTGAATTCTTATAAAATAACTAATGCTTGTTTCTGACATGTCAGGGAGTTACCCAAAAATGGGCTTTATTGGTTTGACATCCCAACTATTTCAAGGTCCTTAATCCCGACACAGTTGATAAGACGCATCGACTTGAATTAACACCAACACCAAAAAAAATTATACCAATTAAAATAATTCCCCGATTGTTTTGTGTTGCTTACAACCTAGCTAAGAATGTGAATTGATTATCCCTCAAAGTCTGTGAACCACAGTCGTACAGTCCGTACAGTGCGGCAGCAGTCTTCTGTCTTGTTTCCTGGCATGAGCTACAGGGTACAAAGATTTTTTTAAGACTCGTGTTTGATATTTTATACACGATTTTATTTAAGTTTGTTTTAATTAGTTAGTTTGAATTAATTTTATAATTTAATTTCTTTTTTATTAGGAATGTTAATTATTCTACGAAGAGAAATTTAATTACACAGCCTAACCTCAATGGTTTGACAACTTCTAAAAACCTATTTTATTGTTTAGACATACGAGATCTTTCTTATCTCTTTCTATGCTATAAAGAAAACGGCAATGAGGAATTGATTATTCTTCTACGATAAATAATCAAGACGTTCCTTCGATCTCCAAACAAAAGTTTTTTTTTCCTCATTTCTTTTTTCAAGATTTTTTATCTCACGTAGAATAATCGAATATACAAGCTAGAATGGACGGGGCAGCGGACTCCGTGGCTTTAATAGAGAAAAGCGAGGTAAGTTGGAGGTAGCCCCCAATCGTGTTCTATCACGGTAAAAGTGAAAGACCCAGCCAACGACTGTTAAATCTGGGTCGCAAGTTCATAAAGTGGAGCACCTTCACCGCATTTGTGCATTTTCACCTTGGCTTTTACCAACAAACTGAATAAAACTAGTGAAATTTTTAAGTGAGATAGTTATGATTTTACAGGAAAGTAAGGAGATTTCCTCGGTTGAGGTAAAGGAAAAAACATCATCTGAGAACTCTGAGTATGATAGTGTCGATAGTTATAGCGATGAAGAAGAGCAGCCAGTAATCAAGGCAAGATCTAAAGCTTCTGGATTGGATTCACACTCTGAATCTGAAGGTAAGACAACATATTTATAATGATAAATAATACTAAAACAACATACTTGCTGTACGAGTTGTAAGCCTTCCTAAGATTTGTACAACAAGTACAAACAACCTTAATGTACAAGTTTTCAAGCAGAATGTGGAATGGAATGATTCCATTCTTATGAGGCAGTTTTTAGGACATTAAGTTTACTCTTGGATTAAGTTTCCTACATTCTTTGCAAGGTTAAATTATGCCAAATAAATACAGTAAATTTAACACCTGTAAATATTAAAATTAAAACACAAATTGTGGCTTGTGTTTAAATTGTATTTTTTTCATTAATTCAAAAGAACATGCAGTTAACTTTTTTCCATATGTGCAGGCTTTCTCTTTATGGCAGCACTCTATAAATAATTTTTACAGGGGTATTTTTTTCCCATAAGATCTGGACGTAGATAGCTGAGCCAAACTCGGTCCGGTTAGAACTGCTAAACTTTCTCATTTAAAGTAGGTACATTGCAGTCAAATTAAATACATATTGTTGAAACAGAACAAGCTGTGTTGACATGACAAATGAGAAAGCTTATGCTTCAATATATCTGCTAAGCTTTCTCATGACACATTGACTTAACTGACTGATAGAGAACCAACCGATAGTTGGATAGTTAGAGGCCCCATTTTTCTCAACATTCCATTATGACACTGGCCTGATTGTGCTAGAAAATATATGCTATATGCAAAAAAAGCATACACTAAAATAATACATACAGTCACATCCACCTGCATAACAGCCACTTTAAATATTACACCTCCACTTATTCAATGAGGGAATTTTAAGATGCTTTGAATAATGCATCAGGATTCTTGGCGAAGTGATGTTAAAATAAAGGTAACAAGTCATATAACAAAATGGCGAAAAATCCAATGCTTTTCGAGTTACAGCCTGTTAAAGATCAATTTTTGTCTTATTTTTAACATCTTGTGGTTAGTTTTTAAACTATCAAGTTGATATTTGACACAGGGACTAAGCTTAACGATTTCTATCATTCTGTTATAAAAATATTCCTCTACTATGCCACCAGTCTTCCTCCATGCTTCATCTAATAATTTGCTGGGGGTCAATCTGGGATTAAGAATGTCTTGGCATAACCACGTTGTGGCAATCGCCAAGGTAGCTTCGCAGGAACTTGGTGTACCCTTCGGGACCAAAAAGTTGTACACACCTCAACAACTTTTGACACTATACAAAGCCCAGATTCGACCATCACTAGAGTACTGCTTTCATGTCTGGAGCTCCGCACCCAAACATACTCTTCGGCTACTGGTTTCTATCGAAAGGAAAGCCATTCGTCTGATCGGAGATCACGAGTTGACAAAGAACCTCGACAGCCTAGAACACGTGAATAACAGAAATACACGATGAACCACTGCCGCTTATCCATATGCGGTTAAGCTTAGTACTCATTATTTAAGAATTCTTTCAGTTGGAGGACGTCATCCTTATGGAACGACCTTCCCAACGAGTATAACCTCCAATGGTTCAAAACCAACGTAAATCGCTTTATGCGCACACGCACCACTCCCAGAGTGCCTTAAAGTATCTTCCTGTAGTGCTTGTGTTTGAACATAAAAAGAAAAAGTACTCTTTATTGATTTGAGTGGATAAACCACACTGTTTAGGCGCAATAGCAATAAAATCAGTTTTTCTCATGGAAGCAAAAGAAAGTATTGAGTTTTCGACTTTTTGTTATATGACTTATTACTAGTGATCTGTCCATACCGATATAAATATTGGTGCATCGGTATCGGCATATCGGCAAAATTTTGCTCATGAATATTCGCGTTGTTAGCATTAACTATTTTATTAATTTGTAAGTGAAAACCTATTTTTAAGAATCTCCAGGGGCTTTGGAAGTAACTCCTTTATCTAGTAATTAGGAACTATTTTGTTCTTTTAGTTTAAAAAATAAAATAAAAATTTTTTTTAATATTATCGCTATTTTCTCCCATCGTATTTTTACTTGTATTGCAAAAATGAAAATATTGCACAATATAATCCTTATCTGAAGTAGCAAATGAACAATGTAATAATTTTATTCAAGAGCCGAGCAATGAAACGAGTACTAATCAGCGTTGGTATTTGAACTCCGGCGGTCAGGGAATTACCGAAATTTGTTCACGTCACATCCGCTTCGATATTAATACCAGTATTTGATAAAGATGCTTTACAACGTTGCCACTATTGACAATTTTTACTTGTATCAACATATGTACGACAACGTGTCCAAGATAAGGAGGGCCAGTACAGGGATCTCGGAAACCGTAAGAGATACGAAGTCGGTTAAATGGAGGTAAAGTTGCGCATTTACGTGCCAAATAATATGCCGTTTAGAATGTTTTAAAATTCCGAGTAGGTCCAGAGATATCCGGAAAAAAACGGAATTCTGAAAAATCGTTTCCTGGTTTTTTTTTTTGAGATCGAATTCTAAAGTAAATTGCACTTTTGCATTGCCACTTTTTCCGCTCTATCTAACAGCGTTAATTGTTTTATAATCCGACGAGTCGTCTTCAAAGGGCCATTATCAAGTTTCTTTTTTTAAATACGGTCCTGTTCTCTTGATATTGGAATTTGAGAGCTTTTTTTCTTCCGAATGCGACGATGTATGACATATTGTGGTTTAATGACGTTTCGAGGGTTTTTTGAACAACATCAGAAAATTTTGGGATATGGTCCTGTATTTCTCCTAATTTTATAAATAATATCTCATAAGTAAGCTCTAAATTTTTTACTTATGTTAAACTAGTTCAATAAATAATAATTTAATAATAAACCACAAATAGTGAGCAAAAATCCTTCCAAAAAAGTAATAAAACTCGAATAAAACGAACAACGAAAAAAGTAAGGAACTACATAATCAGGTGTTGAAAATGATTTCCGTGATTCTCTAAGCACAAATAACATCTTCTAACTGCCACATAAAAGTTTTTTAAGATAAAATAAAACGTGCGATAGAATATCAAACTTATCAGCATTTGTAAATTTATGTTCCATATTTTCTGGAAAATAGAAAACCTCTTAAAATGCTCTCAAACGATCACAATGGGAATGCCAAATGAAACAAATCACGCGTCACCATATTAATTTTTTTGTTTCAAGCGCCTAATTTTCTTTTAAATCCCGAATCAACAGAAGTTTGAAATAATGTTTCTGTATTTTGTTCACTTATTTGTGGTTTATTATTAAATTATTTGTTATTTATTGAACTAGTCCAACGTAAGTAAAAATTTAGAGCTTACTTATGAGATATTATTTATAAAATTAGGAGAAAACAGGACCGTATCTCAAAATTTTCTGATGTTGTTCAAAAAAGCCTCGAAACGTCATTAAATCATAATGTGTTATACATCGTTGCATTCGGGAGAAAGGAAGCTCTCAAATTCCAAAATCAGGAAAACAGGACCATATTTAAAAAAAGAAAGTTGATAATGGCCCTTCGAAGACGACTCGTCGGATTACAAAACAATTAACGCTGTTAGATAGAGCGGAAAAAGTGGCAATGCAAACGTGCAAATTACTTTAGAATTCAATCTCAAAAAAAAACCAGGAAAACAATAAAACGATTTTTCAGAATTTCGGTTTTTTCCGGATATCTCCTGAACTACTCGGAATTTTAAAACTTTCTAAACGGCATATTATTAGGCACGTAAATGCGTAACTTTACCTCCATTTTACCGGCTTCGTAACTCGTACGGTTTCCGAGATCCCTGTACTGGCCCTCCTGATCTTGGACACGTTGTATATTGATTAGAACTTTTGAAAATGAAAAAAAAGCCGTATCGGTCAATCACTACTTACTACCATTATTTTAACATGTAGAATAACCTTTTCAAGTCTCCCGATGCTTGTGCCGTATTGGGCAGAAACAATTGTTTTATTGTTATGTCATTAAAAATATTTTTGAATTAGTAATATAATAATTTGTAGGGAGTGTAATTCTAGAAAGAGAAGAGGGAGATGGACAAGAAAGTGTCCCCTTGAAGAAGGTGGATGATGATGAGGACAAGAAGAACCCACAGTATATCCCGAAAAGAGGGACATTTTATGAGCACGACGACAGAACAGCTGATGATGTGTAAGTCGAAAGTGAAAATACAATTTCCATATTTTTGAAATTATTAAAAATTTCACTAGAAAGTCATTTGTTATTGTAGGCGTGTGAACGCGACCTAATATTTCCTAGAATTATTGTCATGTGCTCTTCTTCTTTTTGATCGCCTTTATGGCAAAATATCAACTCTGGTAGAGGATCTTTTTGACGATATGAGTGCGGTACATTCCTGGCTTTCCTGGTTTGTACAAGGATGGTTCTAGTATGAGTTTCTTAGTCCATATGGGCTGTATAATGTTGCAAAGTTTTATTAAAATATACAGGGTGGTTTAAAAGTTATAATCGAAAATACAAAACTTCAGCTGTGACTTTAAAGTCCAATATATTTGTTTGGTGAGCCATTAGGAAAAATTATTATTAAACTATTAGTATCATTTTGACCTCCCCTGTACGCTGACGAAATATTGCCCTATGCTATACCGGACATCCTGTATGGTAAAGTAATGTAGGTGTCATGTGCTCTTTTTGGGTCAAACTTAAAATGGTAAAATGAAAATTAGAAGATTTTCGCTCGCTTAAGAGATACGGAGGGGAAATCAAAAAATTGACAATTTCTAAGTTACCCTATATTTTCTTAGTTAAAAGAAAGAGATACAGAAAAATGTTTTATACGGAAGTTTCTTTACAATTATTGCTGAATAATCTGCCGTTTTCAGAATAAGTATACGGGGTCAGGTAAAAAAGTTATCCGGCCTAACTTTATTTTAACACCCTGTATATTTTAATCTAAAAAGATAGCATCTTAAATTCTCTTTTCAAATATATAACACAACATGGATGATATTGGTTTCCTAGGCGATTTATTTGAACTTTATTACTTTAAACCACAGTAGACCATGAAACAAAAGCTAATATCCTAGAGACAACTATGTTGAGCATATGACATTCTAGTTGTTAGTAACATTTAACGTCAATTTCATTGTTACCTATTCATTTGTGAAGATGACTTATCAACATTTAAAAAAATTTGATATGATATCAGAAATTAAGAAATGGCTCAAAATTTATATTTTGTTCGCTATCCGAAAATACGGCAACCATTTAAGAACATATTCCGACGACTGGAACATAATTTTAAAATATATGGCTCTTTTACTATGCCGAGATCAAAAACTTATAATAAAGAAAACAAGGAAAATGGAGAAAAGTTTAAATAAATCGCCTAAGAAACCAATATCATCCAGGGTGTGTTATAAATTTGAAAAGAGTATTTAAAATGCTATATTTTTAGATTAAAATATACAGGGTGTTCCATTTAAAGAAATGATGTTAGGTCCGATTACTTTTTTACCTGACCCCGTATACTTATTCTGAAAACGGCAGATTATTCAACAATCATTATAAAGAAATTTCTGTATAAAATATTTTTGTATCTCTTAACTAAGAAAATATAGATTAATTTAGAAACTATCTATTTTTTGATTTTCCCCTGCTGGGGTTTGTTCGAAAGCGAAAATTTTCAAATTTTGATTTTACCATTTTAAGTTTGACCCAAAAAGAGTATATGATCATTAATCATTAAAATAAGTACAATATTATCTTAAAATACCTTTAAATTAATAGGATTTATGATGATAAATGCATCTACGTATAATTGATGATTTTTTCAGGAGGAACATATTTGAATACATAAAATATGTATATTATGAATCTGAACCACCTGTTGTCTCGAGAGCTTTGCATTTGCTTCTTAAACCGAGTCCAGACCAGTTGAGCGAGAGCAAGATCATGTTGGAATGCTCACGTGGTGTAGATGGATTTTAAAGCATTGGACACCACGTGAGCATTCAAATAGACATGATCTTGCTCGCTCATTTGGTATAAACCCGGCTTTAAAGGTTAGGTTTAAGTATTTCAGATATTCTGCGCCCTGTACGTCATTGTATTTTACATGATTCACGCCAACTCTACACAAATACCTAAGCAAATATCACTAAAATAAGAAAGAAATCCTATAAACTTTCAAAACATCCATTAAAATCATATGGGAACCGCAGAACCGTACACATAATGACGTCAGTAAGCCACGCTTCTTCCTGCGCAATATCGTACTTTGTCTTTATTGTATCATGCTCCTAACTAAATAATAATTTCTGGAGTAGAGCAGCTGTAACTGGAACAAGCGCGGATCCAGGGAGGTCATGGGGCCATGACCCCCCAAACAAACAATTTAACACGAAAAATACCATATATACCGGTTTTACTAACGCAGCAGGGTATTACTTTTCGACATTTTTCATTGTATGACCCCACAAAACGAAGTTTGACCCCCCAAAAAGTTCTGGATCCGCCCTTGAACTGGAAATTACCAATCTCATTATAATTGTATTTTATGGAAATAAAATCGTTTTTAGAGAAAATCAGGAGCCTGTTGATCCAGAAAAAGCTGACAAAGACGGAAAGAAGAAAGTATGGCAAGATAAAAAAGAAAGGTGGTCACATGATAGGTAAGGATATTGATTGCATGTTTTCAATGTATATCTTTATACATGCGTTTTTTAAAGGTCTTGCCACATATATATAACCATTATATTGCTAATACCATCTGCAATTATGTCCCTGCTATGGGCATCGAAGGGGGCGCTGTGAGTTTGCGCAGTTCGGAAATTTCCTTGTGAAAGTAAACATTCGACAGGACCGAATTTCAACTTTTTTAATGTAAATTTCACTGGTTAGTGATCCAACGGTGCCCTGATTGGTGTAAACTTTTGGTGCCAAATTCCGTCTGAATATTTGTAACAATCGAGACGATGCGCTTTATTTTAACTTTCATCCGACGTCGTATGTTTCTTAACCTCACTGTTTTCTAAACCAAAAATTAAGAATGAATGACTATATTGACTATTTTGGGAATTATTATCAGCTACTAATGCACCAAATTAAAAATACATTAATTTTAAAGTTAGGTAGTGACCACATATATATTATATTGTATACGAGTGACACTATCTTCTTTTTTTACAAGCTTTTTAGTGAAATTCGGTTCCGAAGATCGGATAATGTGATGAGCAAAATATTTTCATATATATTAGTACATCCATCCATGACTTTTGCAGAAAAGCACCAGCATGCACTTGTGTCCTTTCATCTTAAACAAAACAAGCCACTAACCTACCAAACAGCGAATCGAATCACCACAAACTAAAAACTCTTTTATAAAAATTGTTGTTTGGTAATGAAAGTTTATAAGCACCAATATACCGACAATAATGTGGATGAACCACTCTTTATTCTGTAATTTGAAAAAGCATCCAGAACCAAAGATGGCGGCGAATAACAACAAATAAATAATGTCGAGCCGGCTGTGACGCGATCGATAAAATTTCCACCCTACTGCGCAAACTCAATAGTACCACGCCGTCTCCCATAGCGGGGACACTTTTTGTATTTTGGAACGCTGATATTGGCAATATAATGGTTATATATATATACGTGGGTCTTGCATACTAAAAGCATAGGAATCAACACTATACATGTGTTTTATTTGTAATTGTACATAACATATCCAAGTAATCATTGAAACAGTTCATACTTTTTTGGTTCTAAAATAAAATAATAATTATTGCAAATATTGTTTTAAGATTCAATGATCAAGAACAATTACCGAAAACACGAGCAGAATTAATAGCTATTTATGGTTATGATATTAGAAATGAAGATGGGCCCCCCAGGGCTAGAAGGCGTAGAAGATATGGGTAAGTTGAGATTGTCGGTGGACTGACTGCACGGATTCTTCAAGAAATTTTAAAAATAGAAAGAAATATACTGATTTCATCTTGTTTTCAACTGAAATGGTGTTATGAACGTATATTAATACAATTATTCTGGTGTCTAACATTTTTTTGTTTTTTTATTCGCTTTCTAGGAAGTATAGGTAAGATTTTAAAATGTCTATTTGTGTATATACCGTAACTTTCAATGGCACCGGAGAAATTCCAACAGACCAGTCGATTTTTGTGGACGTTTTCCATCCTAGGCAAGATAAGGAGTTCCTCTATGGGGATCTCGTTAATGATAACAGATACAACTTCGATTAAATGGGGAAAAAGTATAGAAAGCAACGCACGAATAATATGCCGTGCAAAAAGTTTTGGTAAGATCTTTAAGTGTTGAGTTATTTAAGAAGAACTGAAATTTTAATTTTTTTCGAAGTTAATATTTAAGTTTGAGCAAAACTGACAAAACATTCAGCAACAACAGTAACTTTTAACGGATACATACAAATTTTTTTATACGACGTTTCGTTTTGAAGCAATCATCTTCATTTTTCTAATACGGGCGTGATTTTATAATGTCAAATTTTAAAACCTTTTTGTATTCTAAAGTCAATGATGTACCACACATTATCGTTTAAGAGCTTTTCTTTAATCACAGGTTGGTTGCCAAGCAGGCAGTATTTTATGCGAACATTTGCCAAATATACTTAGTTCTTTTCTAATCTAAAACTGGAATCGTAAAGTTAAAGGATTGGAAAATGCTATGAAAAAATTGCGTTAAAAAATATAATGTTATAAGAATAATAATAACAATTTCAAATATGAACAATTTTCAAATTTTTGTCACAGATCTTCCTCAAACTTGTTGATACCCCCAATCGACATATCAGACAATCTAAATATCAATAAATTAACTAAAAAACTTTATTATTGACGGCTAAAACTTCACGAAAAAAATATTGATCAGCTGATGACGCTTTCTAACCTGCCAAAGAGCTGCATATTTTTTAATTAAATTGATGCAACATAGATGGCTCTGATTGCTTTGGAATTGTTTAGGATCCTCATCTTAATTACATTTCGAGTATTTTTAATCATTGCATGAAATTTTCAGGATACGGATCTGTATTTGCCATATTTTTGTAAAGACAGTTCAATGCAGTAGATACTAACGTGAATAGTTTTAAAATACTTTTTTATTAATGCACTATATAATAATCATAAAACAAGATAATTTATTAAGTAACAAAAAAAACATTAATTAAAGTAAAACAAACAGTAGATTATTAGAAATTAAGTTTTCAAAAGGTGATCGAATTGATTTCCGTGCTAGTGCATTATTCTAAATGTATTTTAAAAATATTCATTTTAGCACTTACTGCATTGAACTGTTTTTACAAAATTATAGAAAATACAGGTCCGTATCCCGAAAATTTTATGAAGATGATTAAAATGACTCGAAACGTAATTAAACGATAATGTGTGTGGTACATCATTGAATTTAGAATGCAAAAAGGTCTTAAAATTTGACATTATAAAATCACAGCCGTATTAGAAAAAATGAAGTTGATGATGATTGCTTGAAAACGTAACGTCGTATAACAAAGTTTGTTATGTATTCTTAGAGTTCACTAAAAGTTGCTGCGAGAATATTTTATCAGTTTTGCTCTAACTTTAATATTAAAGTCGAAGAAAAATTAAATGAAAAATTTTCGGTTTTTTTTTTAAATAACTCAAAACTTAAAAATCTACCAAAACGTTTTGTACGGCAATACTTTTTCTCCATTTAATCGAAGTTGTATCTATTACCGTTAACAAGATCCACATAGAGGCCCTCCTTATTTTGGACACCCTGTATACCTAAGCTACTGCCTTGAGAAGAAAAAACTTTTCGAGCTAACAATTAACAATGACATGTGTGGTTTTATATCATAATAGTATATATAGTGATACCTCGAGATACGAGTTTAATTTGTTCCATAACTTTGCTCGTATCTCAAAGCAATTTTCCCCATTGAAATTAATGGAAATGCCATTAATCCGTTCCAGTCCCAAAAATGCTACCCCAAATTGTTTTTGCTACGTGTTTTTGAATAAGAAAAATGTATTTATAAATGACAAATATTAATAATATATAAAATATAAATAATAATAAAATAATAATAAATATATAATAACTTATACACAACTTAATTTTCTTTTCTCTTGACTGGTCTTTGCCTTTTTCGCCGGATTAAAAAAGAAACGTTCAAGAAGGCTTGTTTCTTCCTCCCTTTCAGAATGCTGTGGAAATTAGTTAGGCAAGTGTCATTAAATAGCTCCGATGCACGACCAGTTGCAACTTTTTCGGGGTGTTTCTTTTCCACGAATTGTGAAACTCCCTCACACATTCCCAAGATCTCTTTTATCTCACTTGTAGAGATCGCGTCGCAGCTGACCGTTCCTCGTATCTCAAATGTCGCTCGTATTTCGAAACAAAACTTCGCTCGCTCCACAGCTCGTATCTCAAATAACTCGTAAGTTATGGCACTCGTATCTCGAGGTACCACTGTACCTTTGTGGGAAACCAAAAAAAAAACACTGTATATCGAAAAGAAAGCAACAAAGGACATTATCTGTATATAATCTTTCCTACTTAATAATATTTATCACAAGTTAGCTTATAAATTTTCGTTTTTTTAAGTCGCGGACCGAACAAATATACCCGCAACTGGGAAGATGAAGACGCTTACTCTAAACCAGCTCCTACTCATCCTGCAAGAGGACTTACCAAACCGGTTCGGCAAAATAAGAATAACAGTACGGAAGAATTCCCACCTCTAGGTAGTGGAGGTGAGTAACAAATTAGTACCTACAGTAGAACTGTTTAAAAGTGTTATGGATATAGGGGAAGTAAGGGCATATCCATGTTTGAGGGACTACCATGCATACAAAGACCAAGTCCCAAAAACTTAACCTAAACAACCAATTAAGAAATAAGATTATCGAACCCTAACTCCAGGTCAAAGTTTCATACCAGAAGAAGAAACAATTTTTTTTTTCAGGGACATAACCAATTTTTTTGGGGAATTTTTTTTAGAAGGTTTGCTTCCGGGGGTTTTTCTCCCTGGGGATTTTTCCCTAGATTCGTCAAAATAGACGTCTCTTGCGGTGTTAGATATTTAATAGTCTCCTGCTGATATTCCCGTACAAAATATTAAGTGAAATTTTGTGGTTAGGTAGGAATAATAGACCTAGAACGAAATCGAGATCATCGGACTCGAATCAGGAAGATCATCAGCCAAATTATAAAGAAAATGAAGAAGCCGAGGTTCCTAATAGAAAATCATATGAAAGGTAAGTTAATTAAATATAACCCAAAGTTGATAGTATATTATTTTATTTATTTACTACCATGCATGTAATAATGACATTTCATCTATCTTTGAAGGGTGGAAAGTTGACTTTTTTTTACTTTTACTTTCCACCTGGGTGGAAAGTAAATTATTTTTTTGTAATTTTTTAAAAAATCGATATCTCATAACAACATACGAACACACTTTTTTTAAAATGCTAATAGCTTTGCGTGTTTAGATATGTCTACTTTTTCCCTAATTGATAGAGTGGTCCTCAGCATTGAATATTGTGACCAAATCGTACATATCTTCTTTGTCTTGGCATTTTCACTGAAATAAGCTAGTAGCGCTGACTCAGAACCATTCTTTGAAATAGTTATATGCCTTGTCATATCTCGGGCGGCTTTTAGTTGGCAGAAGATCTTATTCTACTATTTTTGCTGCTTCTCGAATTTCTGGTGGAGTAGCAGCAAAATCAAATTCCTCATCTGCATGAGCATTTTTCTGTTGTTAAAATAATATATTGTTTAGTGACATGGAAACCATATTAGCATCTTGTCTACGTTATTTTACCACCTGCGGTTATTTGAAATTTCTGTCTAATTTTTCAATGGAAAAGTCAAAATGACTTTTATCTGTTATTAATAATTTTAATTCAAAATAATAAGAAGTGGATGTTAGTGCCCAGCGACATAGGTCACCTAGAATACCGCAAGGAGGAAAAATGATTTAATTTAGAATCGTATGTCCTGCCATTACTAAACTTATATCAAAATTGCTTTATTAATATTTATTGATAAATAAAAAGTGCTTCGACAATTCAGGATAAAATCGCATGTTTCAAATGAATCATTTGTGCAGGACTGTCTCAAATAAACCAATAAACTGTCGACAGTAAGTTTGACTGATTTTTATTTTATTTAGACATGATCACAAACGGCAACCGGAACAGCCATACCAACAACAACCACCATCTAAGCCTAGCACGTACAGTAATAAACAATTTACCGAAAATAAACAGGATAATCCGTCGGAGCAGAATCAGAATAGGTCCGGCCAGTCCGCGAAGGTTGGCGGTACTGGACGAAGTGTCAATCCCAAGAGAGAAATCAAAGATTCTGATTATCGGTAAGCTTGTAGAGTATCAAAATTTATTTGTAATTACAGTTTTGTTTCCTTGACCAAATTATTTCGGGTTTCGGTCACTTTGAAATTAAATTCCAGTGTTTGGTTAACGTTTCGGTTTATTATACTAAACCATCGTCAGAACTATTTGATATAAATGAAAAAAGGCGTATAAATAAAATAGAAAGAAGCAATATTTTTGACGGTGTTAGTGACAAATTTCTTATTTTATGTTAATATGTATGTATGTATGTTATGTACAGGGTGTCCGGGAACATGTGGGAAATCTCCCGGATATGAAGAAAACACGTGAAAAGAATACTATAGGTTCATATAAACTTCTTTCGTATCGGCCTCCTCTTCGGAGATATGGGCTCCCAAAGAGCACCAATGGAATCAAGTTTTTTACACATAATTATTGAACCACCTGGTATATTTCAATTATTTTTTAATATGATGTATACCAGGTAAGACCCTTCAAATTACTATCCAAGAAAGTGTTGTGAATTACTCACAGCTGCAGGGACGGACTAGCTGTAACACTCATGGGCCCATTTTTTTTACGCCCTGTATGATGAGAACTTTGGACAATGTTTTTTACATACCTTTAACTATTGGCTAAAAATTAAGTACTCTTCATTCATGTCGCTAATCCTAACCGTTTTCGAAAAAACGGCATTTCATATACATCATGTGCTTCGGGTATTTCAATAAAAGATACATCTTTGTTCCGATCTAATGTTCAACCTTCAAAATTCCGCTTTTTCATATTTAACCCGTGAGAATTTAGGGGACTGGTGTAAATAAAATGACGTTTTTTCCGAAAACGGTTAGGATTAGCGACATGAATGAAGAGTACTTAATTTTTAGCCAATAGTTAAAGGTATGTAAAAAACATTGGCCGCCAAAGTTCTCATCATACAGGGCGTAAAAAAAATGGGCCCATAAGTGTTACAGCTAGTCCGTCCCTGCAGCTGTGAGTAATTCACAACAGTTTCTTGGGTAGTAATTTGACGGGTATTACCTGGTATACATCATATTAAAAAATAATTGAAATATACCAGGTGGTTCAATAATTATGTGTAAAAAACTTGATTCCATTGGTGCTCTTTGGGAGCCCATATCGCCGAAGAGGAGGCCGATACGAAAGAAGTTTATATGAACCTATAGTATTCTTTTCACGTGTTTTCTTCATATCCGGGAGATTTCCCACATGTTCCCGGACACCCTGTATAGAATAAAATCAAAAAATATAAAATAAACATACCTTGTACAGGGTGGCCAACTAAGAGAGGTAAGCGGCTATAACTCGGAAACCGTTCACCGTACAGCTTTCGGAAAAAAATATTTATAGGAATAGTTGCAAAGAGAAATTGCTGGAAAATATTTGCAAGTTTGTAGGCCGGCCGCTAGGGGGCGTAACACGAATAGTAATTTGTTGCCAGTCGATTTCTCTACAATTGGCATAGGTAAGGTATATTGATAATACTTATAAATAAATCTTACTTGTATCGTGAACAACTTTGCTTAAACACTTTTTTCTCTAGCCCTACAAATAAAGTGGTGGGGGTAACGCAAACATCGATTTGCAAAAAATGCAATATCTCAGGAACGCCTTATCTGAAAATATTCAAATTGGTGTTATTTAAAAGAGCTCTTCTTGCTTTATTAGCTACACTGCAAGCGACGTCTATGTCATTTTTACTGTAGTCGCTAGATGGTGCTTTCAACAGATTTAACATATTTATCGTTTTTCTCGAAAAACTTAAATGCAATGGTAAATATGTTATTACACCAGTACAGAGAGGAATAAAGGCCAGAGCAAACGGTGAAAACCGCAAGTTCCTATCTTTTTTCTAACCGGAGATATCAGTGAAAAATTTATTTATATCCTACCAAATCTCCCGCCCCGGTACTTACGTTTGTTGCAAAAAATAAGAAGGCTTTCG
Source organism: Barypeithes pellucidus (assembly GCA_963991005.1). NCBI lineage: Eukaryota > Metazoa > Arthropoda > Insecta > Coleoptera > Curculionidae > Barypeithes > Barypeithes pellucidus. The sequence goes on from OZ022556.1 coordinate 14,169,036, forward strand.
AAACAAAATACATATTATATATAATAGGAGTATTGGGGAGAAACGTTCATTTTATAAACCAAACGAAACGTTGGTGCATAACGATATGGTAAGGATGTAATCTAAAAAAATTATATATATACATATATATCAGGTAAATAATCAAAATAACTCCCAAAAGAACACTTTAAAAATATGTTTTCCATTTTCACAGATAAAATGCCACCTTTCATAACTGACGCAAATAAGTATCATAACGTTCTACATTTCCTAACCAGAAAACTTATGTATGAAACATGTTTTGTGTAACAATATATTATATTTTAAAATATAATAAACTTGCCTATGCTCATTTAAAATATTTTGACTGGTAGTTCGTGATATTCCGAAATCGGAAGACAATATCCTAGTACTAACATGGGGATTAAACTCTATATATACTAAAACATTGATAACATTTTCTTCAGTTCTGTCAGTACGACGTCTCCGAAATGTCAGTGACCGGAAGCTTCCAGTTGTACGTAAGCGTTGTACCAAGCGCGGAAAAACTCTTCTGCCATAATGACGGCGATTTGGATATCGCAATGCGTAACTACTTTCAGCGATTGCTGCATTTTGAAAGCAGTCGAAGTAAACAGCAATCATATCAACTGCTTCTTCATTAGTAAACGGCATTTTTAAAATTCAAAAATTAAATGGAAACGGATCTCAAAATGAATAATTTGACGTTTCTCCCCAATACTCCTATTATATATAATATGTATTTTGTTTCCAAAGCCTTCTTATTTTCTGCAACATATATAAGTATCGGGGCGGGAGATTTAGTAGGATATAAATTAATTTTCCATTGATATCTCCGGTTAGAAAAAAGATAGGAACTTGCGGTTTTCACCGTTTGCTCTGGCCTTTATTCCTCTCTGTACTGGTGTAATAACATATTTACCATTGCATTTAAGTTTTTCGAGAAAAACGATAAATATGTTAAATCTGTTGAAAGCGCCATCTAGCGACTACAGTAAAAATTACATAGACGTCGCTTGCAGTGTAGCTAATAAAGCAAGAAGAGTATTAGTATTATCAATATACCTTACCTATGCCAATTGTAGAGAAATCGACTGGCAACAAATTACTATTCGTGTTACGCCCCCTAGCGGCCGGCCTACAAACTTGCAAATAATTTCCAGCAATTTCTCTTGGCAACTTTTCCTATAAATATTTTTTTCCGAAAGCTGTACGGTGAACGGTTTCCGAGATATAGCCGCTTACCTCGCTTAGTTGGCCACCCTGTACAATTCTCACTCACTTACACTAAATTTGGTAATATTTTGTCGTGTTTACAGGGGCTTTACATCCAATCAAAGATCGAGGCAGCAAAGGGGCCTAAAAATTGATAACCAAAAAGTATTACCTCCACGCAGCAAGAACGATGATTTCATACAGTCTCAAAACTTTACCAACAAAACTAATAATCCGAACCAGATTGCCGAAATGGAAAAGGAAATCAGTCAGTTGAATATTCAGGTACGTTTACGGAAATATCGAAACTTTTAATTCAACCATTTTTTCTATAAGAGAAATTGACCCATGAGGTTGAGAATTTCTCGCGAACTATTAAACAGGTGTTCGGTTAACTTATCAGGATACTTGGACAGGTGATTCTCTACATGTTAGAATACAGGTAATAAGCAAAGGTATTGTAAACTACGGATCCATTTATAAAACTCTTGGAAAGTGAAGCTGTGATTGTTACTGTGTTGTTGTTGGTGTGAAATGTTATTGAAAATCAGTAATGGGTGGAAGAGAGAACTACATGTTTGTTGGCTGAGTGGCAACAATGCTGAAGTCTCGTTATATCAGATATTTAAATATTAAAACATAACCATACTTATCTATGAGAAGATAAATCCTTATTTAAATGATTCACTCTTTTACAAACTGCACAACGATTTGACTCAAAAACTGTAAGTCCTATCAATATGAACTTAAGAGAGCCATTTTTACGTAATATACTTTGATATTTCATAATTTTTAGGAAAATTAAAAAAAGAATGACTAATTAAAAAAGTGGGATTATTTTAACCCTTAACCACCCCAGTATGTGACGCCTATGATTAAACTTTTGTAATTCAGAAAGAGAATATTTAGAAAAAAATGTCTTCAGGGTTCCCCATTCGAAGGGCCGTAGCCCCCTTAGCCTTATTTTTAGCCCGAGAATATGGTGGTAAAGTATTACTCCTTAATTTCGGGACACCCTGTATATAAGAAAGACGGATAGATAGGAAGCGGGCGTTTCGTTTTGTAGCTCCCGGATATCCAATGCGTTATATCTGAGATTGATCCAAATCCGGCTAAACACCGATCTATATTTGGTTGGTGCGCACGGTTTACCGGTCATATTTTTAAAGGTTGCTCCTCCACTGTCTTGCGCACAATGTTCTCGCTGTCATATAGGCAACCCCGCCGTATTGGTGCCGGTTTGGTTGCCAACCAACAACGACCGTCCAAAGCCGAAATCAGTCGTAGGGAGCTAACACTATTAAAAATCTATCGATACATGGACAATGGATATCAAAATTAATTCTAAAAGTGGCTTTTCAGTGAAGGCCATAAGGCCTTACCCAGTAAAGAAGGTCTTGATGTGCCAAAATATTGCCGTGTAATCATTTTCATTAAGGGCGAAGTACGGTCCTGTTCGTCGGTAAAGGTAAATAGTTTATCACTCGGCATTGCGCATGACATCTGACGATCAGCTTGATTTACATGCGCGAGGATATAGATTTTCCACTTTTGCTTTTAGAGTTTGGCTTAATCCATAGATGTCGGTGGCCTTCGTCTCCAAATTACGTTGGCAAATTTTTACATTGATACGTTTTTCTTTAACTTTCAATATTCAAAGCGATTGCTAATCGCTTCGTTATCGATTGGCTCTGGTGAATGCAGCCATTGACGTGATGACACAGTTTAGCTAGTTCAGAAATAATGTTTTGAATTTTTAGGATGGCGTATATAGAGGCGGCAACAAGCATGTCGGCAACAACAGTTCGAATCGGCAAGGAAGCGTTCCGCCACGTCTGCAAAACGCAGAACAGAAAGGTTCCAAGAGATACAGTTCGATAAGACAGAGGTCGCTGCCAGAGACTAACACGCCTCCCGCTGTGAACTTTAGTTTCTATCCGAATGGTAGGTTTGAAGCAAGGCCATTCGGTAACTATTTTTTTGGTTGCAATTTCCTAGTATAGTACGCCAAAAAGATATCGGCACTCGGACATCCAGTAAATTTATACAGGTTGTTCCTTAATGACGTGCTAATATTCTATAGGTTATTTCATGAAGAAAAGTTCATACGAACACGAGATAATGAGAGCTGTATGGGGATCTCGTTAATACAATACAATACAATAGATACAATTTCGATTAAATGCGGAAAAGTATCGCAATCAAAGCCACACAAAAATTTTCAGTAATGTTTAAGTTTTCAGTTATTTAAAAAAAAACTGAAATTTTTGATTTTTAATTAAATTTTTTTGCGGCGTTAATATTAACGTTAGAGCAAAACGAAACCATTCACACAGCAACTTTTAACAAGCCCGAAGATTACACAACAATTTTTTTTACACGACGTTGCGTTTTCAAGCAATCATCGTCAACTTCAGGGCTAATCCTTAGCCCAACAACAACTTTTTTCTTAAACTCTTTAAAATAATTATACCAAAATTCGTTTATTTCTGGAGCAATTAGGTAAACCAAAATTAATTTTAGAAAATATGTTACAACAAAACAGAAATACACTTCTCGTCAAAATTAGCGAATAATGTAAAATGTAACAAAAGTTCGTTGTTCAATATTTTTGGAAGTACTCAATCGATTTTGAAGATCTTTTTTAAAAATTGTAGACTAATATTGCGGAAATCTTACAAACATTCTAATGTTCTTTTATAAAACATTTGTGCAGCTATACAGGGTGTTTTTTTGTAACATTGATTTTTTCCCAGATAGAGTGAACTGATGATCGCTGCAAATCCCGGAAGTGGTACCATCCTAGTAGCATCCTTTATCAATATTTTCTTTTTTGATTCGCCTTTTTATTGCCATTTTTAGTGGAGATATACGGCTTTTTGCCCGTACATGTTTTTGAACGACCAAAAAAGCTACGCAAGGTTTGAAATTTACTTTTATTAAAGAGGTTTACAAAACCAAGAAAGACAGAAAACAAGTACAAACAGTGCATGAAAAAGAAATTGTCCGCTTAATAATGAGTATTTCCGCCTCTTGCGGAGATCACAGCCTGGCAACGTCGTGGCATGCTCATAATTAACCTTCGGATTTCTTCTTGGTCAAACTCTCTCCAAATTTCATCAAGCCTTTCTGCCATCTGATGTAAGTCACTAGGCTGACGTTGTAGAGCTCTTACCCTCCTACCCATCATATCCCATAGATGTTCAATGGGGTTAAGGTCCGGGCTCCGTGGCGGCCAATCCATTGTGTCAATGCCGACCTCTTGAAGATGGTTTTGCACTAGCCTAGCTACATGAGGCCTGGCATTATCATGCATAAGCATGAACTGTTGTCCTATAAATAACGCATATGGCACAACTTGAGGATCCAGGACATCAGTAATGTACCTCTCAGCTGTTAATCTACCATGATTTAAAACCACTAACTCCGTTCGATCATTTCTTTTTCATGCACTGTTTGTACTTATTTTCTGTCTTTCTTGGTTTTGTAAACCTCTTTAATAAAAGTAAATTTCAAACCTTGCGTAGCTTTTTTGGTCGTACAAAAACATGTACGGGCAAAAAGCCGTATATCTCCACTAAAAATGGCAATAAAAAGGCGAATCAAAAAAGAAAATATTGATAAAGGATGCTACTAGGATGGTACCTCTTCCGGGATTTGCAGCGATCACCAGTTCACTCTACAGGGTGTTCTGAATATCTGGGAAAAAATCATTGTTACAAAAAACACCCTGTATAGCTGCACAAATGTTTTATAAAAGAACATTAGAATGTTTGTAAGATTTCCGCAATATTAGTCTACAATTTTTAAAAAAGATCTTCAAAATCAATTGAGTACTTCCAAAAATATTGAACAACGAACTTTTGTTACATTTTACATTATTCGCTAATTTTGACGAGAAGTGTATGAAAATTCTAAAACGAAAAATATGAGTACTTTGTTCTTGAGCACCTTTTAAAAAATTGAGTCTCCCTCGTATGCACTACAGTTTTCGTCAGTTTTAATGAGCGCTTTGATTTAAAGAGGCACAGAAACTTTTATCAAGAATAAAATTTTCTGAGAAAACAATAATAAAAATGTTTTCCATATGGATATTTTTCTAATTAGCCTAGTCAATTCTACATGAAAACAGTATCTTGCGTTTTTCTCGTTGGACGCACCCGTTATTGATTGAAACAATTGAGACTCGTTATTATTGACGTTGATGATAAATTTTGTTGGAAATGGCATTCACTTAAATGAATTTAGTTGTTTTAATCTGGCAAGAAAAATACAGGGGATCGTTTGGCAAAAATATCCACATGGAAAAATGTCAGTGGCGTACCACTTTTTTTATGAAAAATATGAGAGGGCATGTTTGCAAGGTCGATCAATAGAACAACTTTTCTAATTAAAATATGTGGTTGTATATCCTATTAACACATACCAAAATTGAAATTAATATCTAAATTAGTTTGGGAGATATAAAAAAAATTGCCGTTGCGGACATGAAATATTATTATATTAGCACGTCCTTAAGGAACACCCTGTATATATAGTTCACTTGGTGCTGATATCGTGGTTAAAAACTTTATATTACAAAAAAATAATTTATTTTTAGATTATAATTCGACTGCCCCACCACCCGCCACACAGCAGCCGTTGTTACCCAATCCAATTCCACCATCTACGGCTTTGGTCGCTCCCCAAGTTCCGGTGACGGCAGCGCCACCTCCTTTATTACAGGTAAGTATGCGCGCAATACGTAACACGTATGCGAACTTTATTGCGACGATTTTCAAAAAAAAGTTAATAAAAAGTGACCAGCCCGAGCATTTTTTCTTTTATATATTTCTCCAAATAATTACGTAGTCCATGTATACAGGATGTTATGGAAATTACTTATTATATTTAAATGGGTGACTCCTGAGATGAAAATAAATTTAAAAAAAAAATCGATGGCGCTTTGAATTATTAAGCAAAATATACACTTTATATGAAATCTCAAAATTTACGTGGCCGAGGACTTCGCAATCAATAGTTTATTGAGGCAGTCTCGAGTTTCAATAGAGGTCAACGCATTATAGGCGGTGTTGTCATATTGCAACACGGAATTGTAAAGGCACGTGTTCAGTTTTTTACAACAAGACGTCTTTGGCGCGCACCTTTTTGAATAATTACTTTCATAACGATAACGGCGAGACATGTTTTGCAACGCAAATAATTGTAACCGCGGACAACACGTCTTTTGAAAAAAAATCTGCAATGTTAGGACACATGTCTTACCTTCGAGCTTATTTAAAAACATTTCGTTTAGAATTTCGATACAAATAATACAGCATAGAATGTATGTATGTTTTGCAATACAGCCAAGAGTAACATCACACAAATTTGAAATCGCATAATTTATTTTTATAAATTACTTCACAACACAAAAAAATTCGTTTACAAGCACGTGGGAACTCTAGATCTAAGATCGACATAATAATCGCGCGAGACGTTTGGACAACGATTTCCATCGAGCGAGGTCGAGGCACGCGTTGTAGTCTGGCATCACTGGTAGTGCACTGACCTACATACACCTGATAACAGATATACAGGGTGTTATGGAAATGACTAATTATATTTAAACAGGCAAATCCTGAGATGAAAATAAATTGAAGAAAAGTAACATTGTACGAAATATACACTTTATATGAAATTTTACGTGGCCGCTATTGAGAACGTTCGCAATCAATAGTTTATTGAGGCGGTGTTGTCATATATTGTAACATAGAATTTTAAACGCACGTGTTCAGTTTTTGACAACAAGACGTCTTTGACCCGCGTTATCACTCCTTTTTCAAATCTTTTTCAAACTTTTTAGAAAAAAATACTACAATTTTAAGGTACATACTCTCTTACCTTCGATCTTATAATCCGTTTTATAATTAAATTCCATAAAAAAATAAAATACAAGAAGTATGCTTTGCAATAGAACCAACAATAGGTAATATCACACAAATTTGAAATCACATCACAATATAGCAATTATGCTACAACTAACAAAACGTTTAAAATTTGTATACATCAAGCACGTGGAACCATCGACAGCGTCAATCCATCCCCGAGTCTCGAAACATACTGAAGCAACGATAGTCGCTCGCGGCAGGTATCCAAGCAAGGGCGAAACATGCGGTGTGATCTGACAATACTGTTAGTATACTCTAGTGACCCACATTGTTGCTAACTGAATCCAGATGGAGCGGCGCGACAGTATATGGGTAAAAAGGGTTTTTACCTTCGTATTTAGATATTCGATTAGGACACCCTAGGAGTCACTCATTTAAATATAATAATTTCCATAACACCCTATATAAGGCGCGGCTGCACGTGGGTAAAGGGGTTTTTACCCTAATTATTTAAATTTACACATTTGATTTAAAAAAGAGAGGATGTGGGCTGTCTGTAGGACATCCAAAGAGTCGTCCATTTAAATAAAATAAGCCATTTCCATACCACCCTGTCTTTATTAGCGGAAATTCAAATAAATAGATACGCACAATTAAGCGATAATTCCACAAGGAATTAAATTTTCCACTTCGCTGCTTTCCAGGCACCGTTCCCCCCGCCAGCGGCGTTCGCTCCCCAACCGCCCCCGAATGCTTATCTACAAGCCCCACCGCCGCCGTTCATAGCAGCTCCGGCTGCGCAGCCTCAGATAGTCGGCTTCGTTACGCAGGCGCAGCAAGCTTTCGTCCAGGGATACCAGGGACAGTTCAATACCGTGGTAAGTGTTTTTGGCAATGATTGGTCAACTTTTTCATAGCGTTTTGTAGATTTACTGTATATAATTGATGTTTAGAAGAATCCTTTGCATCATGTGATATCACGAGTAAGACATACTCTTAAAGCTACCATTTTATTCTTGTAGTTACCAATTTATTTCTCCTAAACTACCAAACTAAATTAAATAAAATTGGAAGCAATTATAAAGGAAACGTATCTAAATATTCCATAAAAATACTTGGGGGTTGCGTTTAAAAAAGTAAAAAGTTATATTTTCACACTTTTTGAGCCACCCTGTACATGGGAAAATATTTTCCTGATATACACCCTATGATACAGTATAGATCAGCCTATGAATGGACTTCCTAACTTAATTCGTATAGAATCTATGGAAGCCTGACACTCACTATTGCAGGACCCTGTATAATGTCCTTAACTGCATGATGGCATGGATTTTGTTAAATTGTATAATATTTCTATCGGCCGTGTGTAAATATTTCTGTAATATCTTTATTTCATCAATCGAAAACATTTTTAATCCTAGGTTTAGGGAAACCGAAGTGAAGTATTTTTGAGGTGGAGGAGGGTGATGGCTTATAAAATGTAAAAACGGAAAATCGTATTTTCAAATTTTTATGGTGATCATGATAATTCCTATACTACCCACATATATATAAACAGTATATTGCTAATACCATCTGCAATTATGTCCCCGCTATGGGCTCATTCGACAGGACCGGATTTCAACTTTTTTAATGTAAATTTCACTGGTTAGTTAGGAAAAATATTGCAATCAAAATTTCGATTAGTTGGATTTAAGACAGCGTTCCATGCATACGATTTCTGATGATATGATGATCCGACGGTGCCCTGATTCGTGCTAAATTCCGTCCGAATATTTGTAACAATCCAAACGATGAGCTTTATTCTAACTTTCATCCGACGTAGTAAGTTTCTTAACCTCACTTGAATGACTAGATTGACTATTTTGGGAATTATTATCAGCTACTAATGCACCAAATTAAAAATACATTAATTTTAAGGTTAGGTAGTTGACCACATATATATATTATATTGTATACGAGTGACACTCTCTTCTTTTTTTACAAGTTTTTTTTAGTGAAATTCGGTTCCGAAGATCGGATAATGTGATGAGCAAAATATTTTCGTATATACGTACATACCTGAAATACTTTATACCTGGTATCCACGACTTTTGCAAAAAAAAACACCATCCACTTGTGTCCTTTCATCTTAAAGAAAACAAGCCACTCACCTACCAAACAGCGAATCGAATCACCACAAATTAAAAACTCCTTTACAAAAATTGTTGTTAGGTAATGAAAGTTTATAAACACTAATATACCGACAACAATGTGGATGAACCACTTGTTATTCTGCAATTTGAAAAAGCATCCAGAACCAAAGATGGCGACGCATAACAACAATCAAATAATGTCGGGCCGGCTCTGACGCGATCGATAAAATTCCCACCCTACTGCGCAAACTCAATAGGCCCGCGCCATCTCCCATAGCGCAGACACTTTTTGTTTTTTGGAACGTTCGTATTGGCAATATACTGTTTATATATATGTATACCTACCTAAACATCGGCTTTTTGTGGGAATAATTTGACAGGGAGACTGGAACCTCTGGTTTATCGTCCACTTAAGAGGAATGGCAACAGCTTTTACAATGTTTGAGGTTTCGTAGATCAAGAAACAATAAATAAGTTAATAAGGCTTAAAAAGAATAACGCAAACTTGTTAAATTTCATATTAAATAATTTTCACTGGTCAATTCAGTGGACATACAAATGTGTCCAAGTCCATCAGTAGGCGACTGATCTGGATTATTAATTGCTCTTAGAATGAGACAGTTTTTAAAAAAATTATTTTGACGAAAGTTGTTTAGAATTAATTATTGAATATTGGAAAGTCAAAATATTGTTCCCCAAAAAAATGGATGCGGTAGCCATTACACATAAGAACGCTATCAAACATTGCTTATGACTAGCGAGCACGAACGCACCTCATGCTAAAAACTGGAAAACGGCCGAAGCCTATTAAATCCTCTCGTTTTCGACACTCGCCGAAGCTCGTTTGTGTTGGTCGACATATACCGGCGAAAGTCCGAATGTAAATGTTCGGTTCTTCACTGCTACCTTTGGTATGTGTCGACATACACCGGCAAATGTTGGCATTCACTAATTTCGGTCTTTCATGGCAACATATACATTGCTGCTTTAATAACACATATTGCAATAATAATTACTGAACCATCCTCGCACTTCCAAAAACAACATTTTGCATATTAGTACACGTCGACACTCATAGCAAAAGAAACGATTTGTTTTGTACATTACGTTCTCACATTAATTAATATTTTGCTTATTTGTTTAGTTACAGAAAACCATGTAATTTTAGAAAAATTATTACTGACAAAATCGTTTCTAAACGTTGTTGCCCACAGGTCCAATTTTTGAAGTGACGCCACTGATAGTATCATTTCCTTCTCTGTTAACAAACGGAGAGGAAATGATGAGTCGCTCATATTTGATGGTTTGGTAAAGATTGTTTCACGAAAAATGGATACGACTTAATGATTTCCTGGGTCGGTCCCATTGTGTCGACACTTGGCAATAAACAAGTGAAGTATGAAAGGACGGACTAAGGAAAACAAGTAATGATATGATTATATTAATGTAATCAAATGAAATAACATTTTTTTAAATATTACTAGTCATATTTATTTACATTTATAATGTCATTCTATAGATAGTTCTGTTTCGCTATCGCTATCCTCATCAAAATTAATTATAATTGGATTAATTATACGATCCATACGAATTTTCTACAGTTATTACGTGACGGACTGAATTTTTCCAACTACCTGGGGGAATATCATTAAAGCATTTTCGTATTAATTCTACAACACTAGAACTTAAAGTCGGAGAAATATTTTCAGACATAACCAGTGATTTTAACTGGTGCCTCATATGCTCTATGGGGTTAAAAATGCAATAATAGGGTGGGAGCCGTAACACTGTATGTCCAATTTCTTCTGCCAATGTGTCACAAACATATACTTTTTTTATACAAAATGTCGCCGCCATGTAGTTCTGAATCTCCAATTTTGTATTATTTGAGCTTGGAGCTTTATGTAATTGGCGACTGTGATAGCTCGCATTGTCCATTACTATCACGCTATTCTGAGGAATGTTTGGTAAAAGACAATTCTTGAACCATTCCTCAAAAAGTAACAAATTTTACCACAAAAAGATATTTAAATATAAATTAAGCAACCTAACCTACCTGCTGATGCGCCTATATTTAATTATAATTATTACAATCCGGTCCTTTCCACATAATAACAACGGTCATAAATAATGGGATGGCCACAGGTACTTTTACTGCAGTCATTACGTTATATCCATTTTTCGTGAAACAATCTTTACTGACATGGACTGTATATTGTTTATAAAAGACGTTTTACCGACATTACCATCGACTATTTTTGTCCATATTGTTTATATCGGCACAAAAGCATGGTTTTCTATTAATTTCCTCATAACTGTATATCCAACTCCTTTCCTTACCATATAGAGGGCGAGTCGGGCAGAATGGACCTAACTCCGGAAGCGTATTGTATAAGTGAAAATAAGTAAAAAAACGAGCAACATTTGGGCGAAAGGTTTTCAGGGCGTGGAATAAGTTCCGGTGGACCTTTTAGGTGACCTCCAAGATATCCAGACCTCACACCACTAAACTTGTGTTTATAGGGCTGATTCAAAAATGAAGTTTACAAAGTAAATGTCGACATGCACTCGGGATACACTAATACACTATTAAAATAAGGCATGAAGTAATCAGGAGGGCAACAGGCGCCCTTTGACTAAACAGAAAATTTCACACCGGCATTTTTAAACCAATTAGAGATTTGGTTTTTGTTTGGTTATCTTGGAAACCCAAAATATTTCCGGAAATATTCATCCTCGAGGGTATACAGTATTGGCAAGGAATTATTACAATCGGGCGTCGAACGGGCAGAAAATTGAACGTAATATAATAGCTATAATTTAAACAAAGAGGAAACAGATTTCCTTGTCGTATTCGCTTGCTTTCCCCTTCTACCGTGGATAAGAATCTCGTTCTGTTCTCTCGCATTAGAGATAGGACATACCGTCAACCGCTTGTCGCGGTATGTACCGTCTCGCTACACAAAAATACCGCTACGAAATACGGCTACTGAAAATACCGTTAGGAAGAAAAAATATGTACCTTGAAGAAAAATACCTACTTAACTAGCGGCTTTCTTCACACTGAATGACATTTTTTTTTTGGAGGTTCCTATTTAATATACCTTGAAGGAAAAATACAAAGAAAACCGTTAGGTACAAAATGCCTTCAAGGAAAATACCATAGTGACAAAAAGTACCCACTACTACTTACCATTGCGCGTGAAGGACCTTTTTTATAATTTCCTATTCAATAGGAAAATACCGTTGGGTAGAAAATACTTATACTTTGAAAAAATACCGTTACGAACAAAAAATACCCACTACTTACCAGTGGGCCTGAAGGACCTATTTTTTTAACTAGAACTTCCTATTGCAAATAAAAAATACCTTATGTCCTACACACTCCGAACCTGAATACCGCGATACCGTGTCACCTCTATCTCGCATAGACGTTTCTAGAAGCAGCCATGGTGGAAGGCGAGATTTACATGCTCGCTCGAAGTTACGACGGGGAATTTTGAATATCTTTATTTAATTTCTGCCTGTTATGTGCCTGATTGTAATAATTCCGTGCCAATACTGTATACCTGGACGATATTAATACGTGGAAATATTTATGTGAAAATAATGACACATGAAATGGACTTTGACTTGAATTGTCAAATAAAAATTGATTGTTTAGGTGTGTAATTTTCTTACTGAATCCTCCACGTGCCGTAAATTTCCGGTAATACTCCAAGCACTAGGGAGATTACAAATGAAAATACAGGGTGTTATGGAAATGACTTATTATATTTAAACCGGCAAATCCTGAGATGAAAATAAATTGAGGAAAAGTAACCATAAATGGCGCTTTGAATTATTAAGCGAAATATACACTTTATATGAAATCTCAAAATTTACGTGGCCGCTACTGACGACGTTCGCAATCCATAATTTATCGAGGCCGTGTCATGTCTCAAAAGAGGTCAGTGCATTGTAGGCGGTGTTGTCATATTGCAACACAGAATTGTAAACGCACTTGTTCAGTTTTTGACAACACGGAGTCGTTGGCCGGCACTATCACTTTTTTTTCAAGCTTTTTAGAAAATAAAATACAATTTTAAGGTACATACTCTCTTACCTTCGATCTTATTTTAAAATAATCCGTTTTATAATTAAATTCCATAAAAAAATAAAACACAAAAGTATGTTTTGCAACAGAACCAACAGTAGATAATATCACACAAATTTGAAATCACATCACAACATTTAGTATTATGAATTATTTCACAACAGAAAAAAAATCGGGCTACAACTAGCAAAACGTTTAAAATTCGTATACACGGCAACGTCGTTCCAGCACCGAGTAACGAAACATACTGGAGCAACGATACTGAAGGTTAAACATATCGATACGCGCGCGGCGGTTATCCACGCAAGGGCGAGACACGCGGTGTGATCTGGCATCAATGTTGTTTATGTTTATGTTAATGTAGTGGCCTACATTGTTGCTAACTGAAATCAGATGGAATGGCGCGATAGCACGTAGTCAAAAAGGGTTTTACCTTAGTATTTAGATATCGTATTAAAGAAAAAGTATGTAGACTTTCTCTAGGACACCCAAGGAGTCACCCATTTAAATATAATATGCCATTTCCATAACACCCTGTATTTAGAGGTCAATGGCGATATTTTTGAACCATTTAATTAAAAGAACCCTATGATTTCGAAAATGTTGATGTAGGAAAGTTTGTTTAAAAACAAATAAAAATCGGATAAGGACATTTGAGTTTTTTACATTATTTTCACTTATACAATACACTCTTGATGTTTGGTCCGTTCCTACTGACTCATCCTGTATATATATAATATTAGCAGATCACGCTTGAAACGACACAGAAGCTTCAGCAATACCAACAACAGCTTTTCACATCTTACGATTTAATGACACGTTTGGCAGATATTTAACGTAAGAACATTGGAATCATTTAATTGTGGTGTGGATTTTTGTGCTAACAACTGTATTATAGTGTTTAGTGTTTTGTTCGTTTTTGGTTTGTATCTTGCATTATATAGTTAGTTTGTGGTTTTCATTATAAAGGACATCTTTTACTTTTACTTACTTTTACGATAAACCTTGTTCAACTTTCAGCTTAACAGGTATGTTTTTTTTTAATTTTTATTATTAAACTTTGTGATTTTCTTAGCATTTTTTTTTTATTTTTTTTTGTGGGCTTCGTGAAGCTGTTGAATGTATTGGAAACAAGTTTTGATGCTAAGTGATAGGCACGCATTTGTACTTTTTTTTCAGCCCATAAGGTTTGTTCCAACACCCTATTTTTGTATCGTTCTAGAACCGTCACGAAACTGTTGGGTTTGATTTTGGGCGCAGGCGTTAATTTTGTACTGTTTGTTGCCAATGCACAAGGGACGCAAGGTTGGTACGTTTTTAAGACCATTCTCTCTGTCTGGTTAGTTCTTAGACTAGGAAAGAAAATTAGTTACTTATCATAAATCATAACCCTACTGTTGTTGCTTAATTTCTTCGTCTAAGCTTGAGTATTATCTTTTATCATATTTAATAATTATGGAAGAGAATAAAGTGTTTAATGGTAAGAATATCTTGTAGGTTTGGGAACCGGATTATATAAATTTAATAAGAATAAATTAAATAATCAGAATATTAACGAGGGGATAAGCAACATCTACAAAACAAGGCTAAAAGAACTGTACGAATGCCAGAAATACAAAAGGAACTGTTAAAATTCTTACGGCGCAAGTCGGTACAAACGGTTCCTGCTCTTGTCCATGTATCGTTTTCACCGTTCAGGAACTGGTTTGCGAACGATCACAAATTTGGTTGGAACACACACGGGATCGCCCGATACACCGTTTTGTGTCGGTTGGAACGGCTTTCGACTACTACGCATGTGCGTGACCCTACATTGTACGATTTTTAGGGTAGTTGGAACGAACCTATAATCATGTCTAATAATTTTATACCTTTTGACGACTTTAAATACACAGGGTGGTCCATAATGACGTACTAATTTTTCACAGTGTTGTTTTATGAAGGAACGTTCATAATATGAACAGGGGTCCCATTTTCGACACATTCTAGGGGTATTAGAGTTATTATCAGAGATAGAATGTTGCGGTTTTCACTTTCCTTTCCTACTTTTTAACGTTTTGCGTTTTATTCGATTGATACTGATTGTACTGACCTTCGCAAAACTTTTTTTATATTCGTTGAATTGTGAATAAAGTTGAAAAATTGCAATACTTTGTTTAAAAAGCAGATCATGAGATGAACCAAGAAACATTGTGCTAAGAAAAGAAAACATCATTTGGCTAAATTCTACCGCTCAATTTTTCCACAGGGGTTAAGAAATGAAGGGTAAAAACGTTACTTTTGATTCTGCCTGTATAATGATCATAATGACATCAGTATTTTTTGAAACCTAAAATTCAGGCTAACATTCCGAGCCTACACATTGCTAAAAATTTCACAAGGCTACCTGAAATTGAAATTATTTTTTTTGTTTTGGCAGTTATTGGAAAATGTCATTTTAAAGACAACGGAATAGCTAATAAAAAATATACTCTATATTCGAGTCGATAAACGGCACCATTTAGGCGCAAAACTGGAATTAAAGTTTTTGTTAGCAGTAAAATCAGTTTTTCAAATGGCAGCAAAAAAGTATCGAGTTTTCGACTTTTTATTATATGACTTAACATGTAGAATCACCTCTACAAGTATCCTGAACACCCTGTATACGTGCTTGAAAAGGATTTCCCAAAAAAAAAATGTACAAATCAAAGTTTATAACTGTCTTTTTCTATTTGGGTTTCATAATGGATTCATTATGAAATGCAAAAAAAAATGAATAACTTGCCACTTTATGAAACTGAAATTTTATTTTTTTCATGTTGACAACAAGTAGGGGTTGTTACTTCGATTTTGTTGAAATTAGTTTTCTAGGCATTATGGATTCGACAGAAATTTCGAAAAATTTAAAATACTAACCTTTAACCTTGCAAATAGATCATTTTTACTAGATATTTATCCGAAATACCTATACTCGCTGACGCTGTACGTCAACTAATTTCTAGTCGCAACTATAAAACAACATAACCTAAAAAATAATAGAAATATCTTCCAGTTTATGCTCTATTTCTAAAGTTTTATTCAATAAAGTACTATTTTTATTTTTAATTCAATGTAGTATTATACATATTACTTTATATATACATATTTATAGTTACTGTAGACAACCCCAAAAAAAATATTAATTCAAATGGAAAAAATCTACTATATTTTTTAAAGTTTTTCAGACTTTCTTCTTCTTCTTGTGCCCTGTGCTCAAGCGCACATTGGCGATCCTTTGTACTTCTCTCAAATCATATCCTAGAGAACGGTACCCTGGTTCTCTGCTTGTCGAAATATTATGGCGGCGTCTCTTATGTTTCGAAGTCAAGACTGTTGCTTTCGCCCCGGTCCTCTTCGACCCTCTATCTTACCCTACAAAATCAACTTTGGGATTGAGTACTCTGCACACTGGCAATTCTCAACACTTCCTCGTTGGATGTATATGCGGTCCAGGGAATACGTAGCAGCCTACGTCAGACTTTAAAGACCCAAATAGAAAAAGTATTATAAAATACACGATTCATAAGACAATTAGAGCACTTGTACTCTAGAAAACTCCCCGCTTCGCGGGTCGTTTTCTAAACTAAACGCGTGCTCTAAGATAATGTCTTAAGAAACTTGTATCTTAATATACTATTTTACTGCACTACTTGTTAATTTTTGAAATATAAGGTAGCGAAAAACAAAGAAATAATCCTAGTCCGTAATGACGCAATGTCTCATTCGTCCAGAGTTTCTATAAATGCTGATTTTCGGCAACTGCAAGGCACTGGCTCGGCAAAATATATTGATATCATTGAATCCTATGGATTTTGCTGGTGCAAATTCACACTACGCGCGCAATGTCTCGGCCAGCGACGGCCCCTCAAAATTAGTGATGCGGTACTCTCGTGCAAGAATCGAAGAAGAACTCTATTATTTAATGTACCCGCTGTACTCGTATATTCGTCTCGAGTCTTTCGAGTTTTTTCGTCTGAATAATAAGAAGCTGAGTGAAAACAGGGATGGAATAGAATTTGTAATACTTCTATTTAATTTTTAATAGTGAAAAACGAAAATTCTTTAACATAAGCAATAAAAATGACAATAAGAATTTAAAAATATTATCATATTCAAATTTTTTAGTAGTAGGCGATTTTTTTCGACAGTCACTTTTGTACTTGTTGTCGGTTGTCGGTACTCGAATAAGTACTCGATTCTGAAAATAACGACTCTTTCCCAACTTCGTACCAAAAAGAAACAATAAAATTAAAATCGTAAAAGTTACGTCCACCTAGAGTCACCCCACCCGCTACACGCATTTTATGATGCGGGATGCCTGAAGGTGATCGAATAGGAATAATATCGATTCCGACAAATACCGAGTACGCTCGAAGGTAGGGCTCGATCTCGGTGTGATGTCAAATCCAATCCTATCGAAATATAAAATAAGAGAATCGGTCACTTTTATACTCGGTACTCGGATAAATGCTCGATTCTTGTGTATTCGATTCTGAAAATAACGATTCGTTCCCAACACTAGTCAAAATTCATAAGATTCAGATTAACCTATTGTCGAGCCGGTGCTTGGCCGTTGCCGAGCACATGCCTTGCACAATAGTGAAACTCGGCCTTTACTCTCTCTATATCACGAAACCCGACTTACACCGCCAATGCGTATTATTACAGACCCAACCAACTGAACTATACCAACCTCAAGGTGGTATAACGTACTACTCTACGGACCAACAGATCATTCAACGTGCAGTTCCACAGAAGAGGCCCAAGGCGGCCATACCCATAGTGGCGCCGACGGATTTTAAAGAAATTAGAGAACAAAGAGAAATCGAAACAAATAATCAAAAAGAAGAAGCAACTTTTAGTTCGAACGAAGCCCAAGAGGTGCAGGAATGAGATTGGCTGTTAGTCTATGTAGGTTATAATAGATGATAATTTATTAAAAATTGAAAATTGGTTATGTTTACTTATGTCTTTTAAGTTAAATTCATTAAGTACTATTTTGTTTATGCAACCCGTTACTCAGCCATCAGTTTAGTAAGTCGCCTGTTAATCTAGTATTAAATGGGAAATTTAAGAAGTACAAAAAAATATCACATTCGAGTTCCACAAGGATCTGCTTATCTTTCTTATTTACATCAGTTCAATATCAAGTTAATAGGTAACGTCAAAGTCTTTATAGATGATACCACTATTGTATACTTTGATGAGAATATCTATCTCTAACATTTATTCAAACATAAAATATGATTTAAATATAACAAATTACTTGGCTAAATTTAAATCAAGTCTCTTTAAATTTCACAACAGCATCTTTCATGTTTATCAATAAAAATATAAGCGACATATATTACTGCCGTGCTAAGACTAATTGTCTTATCTGCAAAATTTCACTTTTTAAGATGTGTTTATATCTCTTATATTTTTATAATATAGTATGTTAGTGTATATTTTCAAAAATATTTAAGGAATCACCACTCTTTTAAATGAATTTAGAAAAGAAGTGTGTAATGGCTTGCCCTATCACTATATTTATTTCAAATTCAACACCTCCCCAAGTTTGTTAGGGCAAAAAGGCACTGCAGATCAAGTTGGCCTAACTTTTCTCTTACCTTGTTTGATTCTTGAGTTCCTTTCTGCCATGAAAACACACTGTTATCCTTTTGAAGTTATACGGGTGTTATGGAAATGACTTATTATATTTAAACCGGTAAATCCTAAGATGATAATAAATTGAAGAAAAATAACCTTAAATGGCGCTTTAAATTATTGTATGAAGTATACACTTTATATGAAATCTGAAAATTTACGTGACCGCTACTGAGGACGTTCGCAATCAATAGTTTATTGAGGCGGTGTTGTCATATATTGCAACGCATGTAAACGCACGTGTTCAGTTTTTGACAACAAGACGTCTTTGACCCGCGTTATCACTTATTTTTCAAACTATTTAGAAAAAAAATACTACAATTTTAAGGTACATACTCTCTTACTTTCGATCTTATAATCCGTTTTATAATTAGATTCCATAAAAAAATAAAACACAAAAAGTATGTTTTACAACAGAACCAATAATAGGTAATATCACACAAATTTGAAATCACACCACAATATTTCTTATTATGCATTATTTCACAATAGAAAAAATCGGGTAAAGCTACAACTAACAAAACGTTTAAAATTCGTATACATCAAGCACGTGGAACCCTCGATAGCGTGAATCCATCCGCGAGTCTCGAAGCAACGATAATCGCGCGCGGCAGGTATCCAAGCAAGGGCGAAATATTCGGTGTGTTAGTATACTCTAGTGACCCACATTATTGCTAACTGAATCCAGATGGAACGGCGCGACAGTGCGTAGGTAAAAAGGGTTTTTACCTTAGTATTTAGGTAGGACACCCTAGGAGTCGCCCAGTTATTTCCATAACACCCTATATTCATTTTTTCTTCAACGCTTACAGTTAATTTACAAAATATTTTAGTAAGCCATCCAAATTCATAGTAAATTTTTTATAACAAATACAGTTTTTAAATGCATTGTTTTACGAAACGAAACACTCACTTTGTATTAAAAAATCCTAAGTAGGTGCAACTTTAATTAAAATTTTAAGTAGGTGCAATTTTTTTTTAAATAAATCGATATATAGATAGCTATATATTCAAGCATACCCTGTCCCCATTTATTGCGGGTTGAAGATGTTGGGACCTACACAATGGAATTTAATCAGGTAGGTAATTTATTACGGTACCGGTCAATGGTATAATGTAACTTTATTATACTTTGAGCACCTGTCCTTCCCTATTCACATTTTCTAAGTGAACATGACCAATTTTAATGCCATTGACGCTTTTTGTTTTAGTCTATTGATCACTTACAGAATATATACAAATTGTATGTATGTGTCCTTGGATTAACCTTACTTCCTTATTTACGAAGATTTCATGAGAAAAGTGTAAAAAAAAATAAAGAAATTGTTCTTATTCTGAAAAATCCATGACCATTAACATACAGGATGATTAAAAAAAACAAGAAAACGTGAAATTAAGTTTAGTGAGGCATAATAATATTTTTAACTTAAATAGTCCCCTATTTAATGATTACAGGGCACACAGCAATAGAGGGCGTTTCGGGAAGAAAGGGAAATGTTTCGAGCAGTGGTGTCCGCGACAGTAAAATATGAAATTATGTTGATGAAAGTATTAGTACGCCACTGGTATTTTTCGAAACAGGTATTTGTTTCTTAGTCGGCAGCCAATTCTAAGGGCCAATTTATAAACTTGACGTTACGATTGACGGTGCTGTTGTACGATGGCCCTAAAGCTGTATTTATAAACTTGACGATTGACGGTGCTGTTTGACGGTGACGTTACAGCTTAAACATATTGAAATGCATAAGACCATTTATATTGACGATGACGGTGCAGTTTGACAGCCGACATACCAATTTTATCTTTTGACGGTGGACGGTCGTAGCAACGTTTGTAGCAAGTTTCCACAGCCAATCAAAATCGTGTTTGCCTGTCACGTGATATTTAGTAAATATTATTTTATTTTATACCATCTTATTAACCATTTTAAAGTGTACTGTTGATAAGTGTTGATAGTATCATTCAGATCACATAAACACCAAAATTAATATAATCACATAAAAATATAGAAAAGCCGAGAAAAACAGGTTATGTTATCGTTGCCTTAAAAGCTGGATTTATTGATGACTTGACGTTGGCGACATTTTTATGTGATTATATTAATTTTGGTGTTTATGTGATCTGAATGATACTATCAACACTTATCAACAGTATACTTTAAAATGGTTAATAAGATGATATAAAGTAAAATAATATTTACTAAATATGACGTGACAGGCAAACATGATTTTTATTGGCTGTGTAAACTTGCTACGAACGTTGCTACGACCGTCCACTAGGGATGCCGCTTTGAACCGTATCGGTTCTTTTCGAAACAGGTTTTTATGTGGAACTGGTCGAAACAGGTATAAATCGATAGGTTTTCCGGTTCCACTGGAACTATCTGTTTCGCTCTTCGCTGGAGCGGTCTGCTTCTCCGAGGCGGCCGAAACAACTTGTTTCGATGAAACTGTTTCGGTAAAACTGTTTCGGATTCCGAGTCTCCGATGAAACGGTTTCGAACAAACAGTTTCGAATGCTCGCGCACTCTATGTTGCAAAAGGCTGATGGATTGGCTGATCGTGACGATTCGTCGCCTCGTGTAGGCATTGTGCAATGTTGTCAATGTTTAATATTTTTCAGAAATGTTGGTAAAAATCAAAACTAAATATTTATCACAAAAACTTTTTATAACAAGAAAATAATAATATAGTAAATAAAACCCTTTGGCAATGTACAAAGATAAAGTATATGTGAGTTATCATCTAAACAACACAACACTCATACTAATAGGTACCTGCTAAAAAAACTATTAAGTAAAGAACATATATTTATAAACTATATAGAAAACCAAAATCCAACAAGTAGGAACTTAAATTTCTCCAAATTTGGTTTGTTTAAGTTTAAAAGAATACCAAAACATTGATACCTATGTAATAACAATAAATATCTAAACAGAATATAATAATACGTAGGTATCTTAAAACAAACGAAAAAGTTCCAATCTGGGCTACTTTTCCGGCACCAGCAGCCAAACCGACCCGCGTGCCGCAGCATTGCGATGTAACAGAAGAACAGTGGAAATTTTGAAACCGTTTGGAACTGAAACTGGTTTCTTGAAACAGGTATTTTTTAAAACCGAAACAGGTTGCACCTGTTATTTAAAAAGCCCTGTTGCAACCATCCCTACCGTCCACCGTCAAAAGATAAAATTGGTTTATGTCAGCCGTCAAACGGCACCGTCATCGTCAAATATAAATGGTCTTATGCATTTCCATATGTTTAAGCTGTAACGTCACCGTGAAACAGCACCGTCAAGTTTATAAATCCAGCTTTAACCCTTGAGTTTTTCTGGTAGGACAAACGGTTTTTAAGTAATATTTAAAATTCTGTTTTATTACGTATAACTGTTTTTTTGTCGATTTTTTCTTGTATAAACCTCTTCCTTTCCTCCGAAACATCCTTTATAGTGTATTTAAAATTTTGAGAAGGTAAAGTTCATTTAAGTACATTGACTATTACTTGTCAGTTCTGTAATTGGTCACTTCGTGGTTTTTATGGATACACGCTAAGACGTTCTTATTTATTTTTTTATTTTATATAATTTTTAGGAATTCCAAAACATTTCTGTAACATTTCGTAGAATGCAAATTGGTCGACGGCAATTGGTCGATCTCGTAAATTAATTTAATAAAAGAAAACTCCGGCCAATTGTCGTATTCGGCCAATAGACGTGATCCCCCATGCACATACAAGGTGTTGTGGAAATGATTTATTATTGTTAAATGGGTTTCCTAGATAAAGACTACATACTTTTTTTAAATCAAATGTATAAATACTTAGGTATAAACCTTTACCATTACCCCACGTGCTGCCACACCATACAAGTGTGTTTTCAGTTAACAACTGTATAGTCCGGCAGCCCGTTACCAAAATGTCCTGTTATCACGTCTTCATCTAGTCAATGACTAATCGCTATATTATTAAAAAATAAGAAAGTTTTACTCGAGCGAAAAAGTTCGGCAACGCTGCGCTTATCGGTCAGAGTGATTTCAGTCCGTAAGAAAGCAGTTCGTCTTTTTGTTATTACGCCTTGTCCATTCTTGATGAAATCATATTAAGAATATAAAAAAAACGTGAATTCATCGACAAAGGTACAGCGCCCGCGTCAATTTTTTCTTTTAATTGTTGATAATGCTCTAAAAAAATAGTAAATCGAGTCGAACGGACATTTTCCGTGTTGCGCAGCTGCAGGGAAGGCAGCGGACCCGGATCTCGTATCTGTATAATTATGCATGATCCCGGTACACGGCACGCGCATGGGACGACTTGCTGTGTGGCTTGGTTGTCTATAACAATTCGGCATCTGCTATTCCATTATTATTGATACACATTTTTTCTTGACTGAAAACGGTTTTGCTAAAAAATGGCGTGTCTAAAAATGTCAGTTCATATTTTTCCCCCATTTTCCGAGCCACAATACACGATTTCTGCTTGAAAACGGACGAGACGCGATAACTCAAACAGCGTTAAAAAAATTACATACCTAAGATCCAACACTGCGCTTGCACATCGATTAAAATGTCCGTTCTCATTTTTTTTTCCGGTCACCAATATCGACTAACATCCGACAAGTAAAACGGACGAGGCCTGATAAGTTGAATTGTCCGCGGTAAACAATTTTCAATTTTTCTCAGACCAAAACTATTTACCACACAGAAAATGTCAGTTACTATTTTCATCTCATCAAAAACATCACTCTCAGTCGAAAAATAAAAAGAACGGACGAGGCGCGATAACTATTACGGCCACTTTTTTTACATATGTAAAGATGATTCTCAATAATTTCGCAACGTTGCCAATGTCCGTTCTTGTTAATTTCCTTCTCAAGTTCTTATTAAATCACCAAAAAACTCAAATTTAGGTCGTGATCAGTCTAAAATCCTGGTAACGAGCTGCCGTACTATATTATATTTTCCTAAAGTGTTTGACGTGTAAATATAACAACACCGGCTGACATTCACTGACGTCTTTTGAAGCTGACCTAACACATTGATTGTTTACATTTTTCGCCAGTGCCTACCACGTAATTTTACGGGTTTGTTCATACTAGCTTATTAATTCAATGGCGCCATTTATGGTTATTTTTCTTCCATTTGTCATATGAGGATTTGCAAGTTTCAATATAAATCATTTCTATAACACCCCGTGTACGCATTACTTGGTACTAACAGCAAATACTATTTTCGCTTATTAAATATTTATTAATTAAAAAGAAATTATAGAATGTCTAGATAATTAATTACTAAAATACATAGTACTATATCCTATTTGTTTAAAGAAATGTGAAAATTACGGTCTAAGATTTAGAGGCTTTATATCCCCTTGTGAAAAGTACCCAACCTTTTTTTTAGCCCTCGCTACACAAATGTTTACTGTTGGCAAATATATTGTTTTCTTTTTTTATCATTAGATATTTAAGAATATAACAAAACAAATATATCACTGTATCTTCGCAATTAGAAGACTATTAAATTATAGAATAGATATTGTTATTTATGAATGAAATATATGCTAATTAAATTTTAAAAAATTTAAATAAATGTAACTTTTTACAACAAAACCTACTGTTTTTAACTTTTACACGGCAATACATTGTATGTTATGTAGTTATCTGTATAGTTCGCGACCAAAACTGATGGCAGTCACGTAACAGTCGAAACCATGGAAACTGTCAAATCACTGTGTTGTCATTGGTGGTTTGCATTATTTATTTCTCGACAAGATATTCCCAATTAATTTTGAAATAATTTCATAGGAAATCCATAAGCAGATAACAACAATAAAGGGCCAAGGTGAGAACCCTGTGGTACACAGTCCAATAAATCAAGCAACATCAAAGACTCAAAATAAAAAAGCATGTTCAGGTTCAGAGACGCGCCAAGCATCTTCGTCCATTATAAGTGGTCTTTTGATGCGGTATTTATTGGCTTAATGCGTTTAGGCAGGGTTACAGGCAAGTCACTATAATTTACATTGAAGAAGTCATGAAAATGTTAACAAACATTTTCATTGGCTGGCCACAAGAGCTTGTTAGATTGCCACCAGAGGTCGTATTCCTTATGGTGAAACGTCAATGGTAATCTATTTGTGCTCCGGCAATGGTGTAACGAGTTTATTGTCGGTACGCCACTGGTTGACGTGGAGGTAAGTTTTGATAACGCGATAACTCTTAATCTCATAGACAAAGGAAGCTTAATCTATTTGACCTACTGAAATCCACATTGCATATTTACATACACCGTCATTTTTAAGAACAGTTTGTCTTTCTTTAATTGCATTAATAAAACAAGAATACAATATAATTCAAGGATTGACTTCCACTAGATGAATAACCCATAAAAAAATTTCTTTTTAATCTGACGTTTCATAGGTAAACACGTGAAATAAGAAAATAAATCTTATTTCATTAAAAGAGAAGAAACCCTACGCCAATTTGCTAACAAGTTTAAACATATTTTAATATAATGGTAAGTAGATTTCCTTCATGCATCTTACTAGTTACAACCTCAACATATTCCCCTGTTTGCATTTTTTACTAAATTTTTTAGCCAAAAAACAAGCAAAAATTAAAAGGAGTAACTTTCCAATTAGTACATAGAAGTCAGCAAGATCCTCTTGTTGCCGATGAGACAGCTCCACAGAGGGTTTTGGTACCAGTAGCTGGAAAAGAAGTAAAAGCTGAGAAAGAAAAACGTCTAGATGAACAGCATAAATATGGCATATATTTTGATGATGATCACAATTATTTACAACACCTTAAAGGTATTTAGTTTTCTACTTTACGAAACTACTGATCACTCTTTAAAGAAAGTAAGCACATAATATTACATATTTTTACAATTACTTGTAGATTCAAAAGATACTCGTTTGGAATGGCCAGAAAATGTTGAAGATGAACTTCGAAAGAGAGAAGAGAAGCTTAGCAAGTCCCAGATTAAATTACCTTCATCTGTTTTTGCTTCACAAATAGAAGAGGAAGTTGGAATGCTTAATAAGGCTGCACCTGTATCAGGTAAAGCATAAAAGAACTATAGTTATAAGATTTTATTTTAATTTTCTTCCAGACAGCGGTACAAATTTAAAAGTTGCCTTTAGATATTCTTGATACTTAAAATATAATAATTTTCAGGGTATTTTTCTCCTAAAAATGATTATTTTGATCACATGAACAAAATGAAGAAGAGGGAGGAGGTATCTTTAGCTTTGGTTCATACATTTTAATATTTTAGGTCCTCAGTTGCATTTGGACCCTGAGTTAGTTGCTGCTATGGATGAGGATTTTGACTACGATGATCCTGACAATCAGCTAGAAGACAACTTTATAGCATTAGCACAGGGAGTTGCTTCCGATGATGAGTTTAATGAAAACGATGAGGATAACTATGTGGATTCTGACTTTGATGATGAGAATATGGATGATGTTGGGTAAGATAATTGATTCATTATACTGATTGTAAAAAAGGTACCATTAAGAGAAACAGATATCCCCTAAACCACACCAAGGGCGGAGGAGGTAGTCTATAGACAAGTCATCTGTGGCTAGTAAGGAGACTGAAATTTTTCTTAGTCATAATATTATGTTGTTATGAGACCAGTTAAGTTTTCGGTTCCCCATTATTTTTTTAGTAGATTTGAGATATCTCCCTATCAACCGCATGGTCAGTGTATAGGGCCGGATTTAACCATATGATTGTCAGATTGGCTTCCGAGTCTTCCCGGAAATTTTTTTTTTCTGGAAATTGGAATGATCTATCACTTTGGGTTTGAATCTTCATTGCACTATGACTTTGTTTCACTTTTACGCATTTTGTTATGCCGAACAAATTCAGAAAACGTCTCCATTAGAATTATTATTAAGATTTTTCCATGAAAATTACTTGTCTTGTGTTTCTAAATGTTAAAATTATAGGATAATCATTGCTATTGCTGTGACCAATTGTATCGCAGAAAGATCATTTCTTGTTTGAAAAGAATAGAAAACCATTTGTGTTCCACAGTGGCAGAAGATTGCCTTAACAGTTTTGTGTATAAAATGTGAGTTATCCCATTCCTTAGACTTCGAAAACTTGATCACACAATTTGCCAATAAAAAAGTTAGGGAAGTATTTATTTATCTAGAAAAATTTTTGTTTTCTGAAAAAACTGTTGCTAGTTTCTAATTATCGTATTTGTATAGTATGTATAAAAAAGATTCTTGAAAAATAAAAACAATAAAAAAAAATCGTTGGACGGTTTGTATATTATCAATACACCGTGTCTAAGATAAGGAGGGCCAGTACAGGGATCTCGGAAACCGTAAGAGATACTAAGTCGGTTAAATGGAGGTAAATTGCGCATTACGTGCCTAATACTATGCCGTTTAGAAAGTTTTAAAATTCCGAGCAGTTCCGGAGATATACGGAAAAAACGAAATTCTGAAAAATAGTTATATTATTTTCCTGGATTTTTTTGAGATCGAGTTCTAAAGTAAATTGCACCTTTCCATTACCACTTTTTCCGCTTTATCTAACAGCGTTAATTGTTTTGTAATCCGACGAGTCGTCTTCGAAGGGCCATTATCAACTATCTTTTTTTAAATACGGTCCTGTTTTCCTGATATTGGGATTTGAGAGCTTTTTTCTTCCGAATGCAACGATGTATGAGACATTGTGGTTTAATGACGTTTCGAGGGTTTTTTGAACAACATCAGGAAATTTTGGGATACGGTCCTGTATTTCTCCTAATTTTATAAATAATAGCTCATATGTAAGCTCTAAATTTTTATGTATGTTGGACTAGTTCAATAAATAATAAATAATTTAATAATAAACCACAAATAAGTGAACAAAAAAACATACCAAAACAGAAATAAAACAAACAACGAAAAAAGTAAGGAACTACATAATCACTACATAAACACCAGCCTCATATGACACCGTTAGATTTTTCCTCTGGGGGTATGTCGAAATTTATGTTTATAAACACAACTTCGAAACAGAAGATAAACTTAGGAAGTTGGTGCTTGAAGCCTTTCAAAGTATTACGCCAGAAATGTTGTCAGTTGTTTTAGAAGATGTTATTTGTGCTTAGAAAATAACGGAAATCATTTTGAACGCCTGATTATGTAGTTCCTTACTTTTTTCGTTGTTCGTTTTATTACTGTTTTGGTATGTTTTTGTTCACTTATTGTTGTTTATTATTGAATTATTTTTTCTTCACTTATTTGTGGTTTATTTATTGAACTAGTCCAATTATTTATAACCAAAATTTCCTGATGTTCAAAAAACCCTCGAGACGTCATTAAACCACAAAGCTCTCAAATTCCAATATCAGGAAAACAGGACCGTATTTAAAAAAAGAAAGTTGATATAGTATTTGCAGCGAATCCTCAAGCTTTTTCGACAGTTGACATCATTAATATGTCATCGATCAGCTGTTTGGGGACTTAACCAAATACCCCAGTTATATAGGAACCATATTGAGCGTGTTTTGCTTTTATATTTTTCGAGTTTGATTAGTGCTAATACGTTTAGAAGTGTATTTCCGTCGTTTTAGAAGTGTTTATTTTGTGTTGAAAACTTTGATTAATTATATATTGAGTTGTTTGTGTATCTGGTAAACCACAGTAAGTACTTGTCACATTATGAAAAATTTATAGGTTAATATTTTCATTTATCTGTTTTTAGGCGAAAATAATAATTATGGAGCATAATTATTGTCTGCCTTCTACCTCAGCTGATGCCACCGTTAGAGAAACTAAGGTGAATTTTAATATTAATAAAAAAATTTCTAGATGTTTCATTTCTTTCTGATCGAGTTGAGATTTGTTTCAGTTAAATATCAGGTAATACTTTTGTGTGGCGACTTGAATGTAGACAGTTTGGTTAGCTGGGAAAGTAGAAAATATCTGCACATTTTTTTGCAGAGATACTAAATATATTGTTTATTAAAGTGGATGTTGAAATTTCAGTTCTTGGCACGAGTGGTTGCACAATAAGATTATTTCCTATAATAAATAATAAAAGATGTATTTAAAAATATAAATAGACTCGTTTCATTTTTAAAATAAACGTACGTAGGTACTATTGTAGTACGGTCCTGGAAGGTCCTGGAATGTCGTACAAACCTAGGCAAAATAAATAACCACAAATAAGCAGGCAAGTCATTAATGTCACGTGACACTTGACATATCTGGCGCGAGGATTCGCTGCAACCACTATAATGACCCTTTGAAGACGACTCGTCGAATTACAAAACAATTAACGCTGTTAGATAGAGCGGAAAAAGTGGCAATGTAAAAGTGCAATTTACTTTAAAATTTGATCTCAAAAAAACCCAGGAAAAAATAAAACGATTTTTCAGAATTTTGGTTTTTCCGGATATCTCCGGAACTACTCGGAATTTTAAAACTTTCTACACGGCATGTTATTAGGCATTTAAATGCGCAACTTTACCTCCATTTAACCGACTTCGTATGTCTTACAGTTTCCGAAATCCCTGTACTGGCCCTCCTTATCTTGGACACGGTGTATATATTTTAAATGGCTATAATAACAAGACCAATAACACCATGAAAACATAATTGGTCTACTAGAAGTTCTAAATTTATAAGGGACTAAATTTTAAACCTCAAAATGTTTTTATTGTATTTTTTAAATTTTAGTTCACTTGGGGGCTCAGACAAGTCTTTTTCAAAAGAAGAAACTAAATCTAGATTTACCAACTACTCTATGACCAGTTCAGTGATGAGAAGAAATGACCAGCTGACCTTATTAGATGACAGATTTGAAAAGGTAAGAAATACTGCTTGTCAGTTACAAGGTCATGACATGTTTTTTGATAAAAAATTCCTGTAATGAATTATATCTCGGAAACGGTTGCAGATGGGTGTAGGAATTGTACTTGGATTTTTATATAGAATCGAAAAATGCCAAAATACACCATACATTCTATTTAAAATAACAATGTTAAGCCTAATTTCGGGTTTAAGAGCTGCATTTAATCACAGGTTGCCAAGCAGTCACTATTTTATGCAAACGTTTAGCCAAATATACTTAATTTTTTTCTAATCTAAAGCTGGATTCGTAAAGTTAAAGGATTTCAAAACAGTATGAAAAAATTGCATTAAAAAATATATAAGAATAATAATAACAATTTCAAATATGAACAATTTTCAAATTTTTGTCACAGATCTTCCTGAAACTTGTTGATACCCAATCGACATGTCAGACAATCTAAATATCAGCTTCACGAAAAGAAATATTGATCAGTTGAGGACTCTCATCTCTTTCTAACCTGCCAATAAGCGGCATAAACTACTATCAACTTATCAAAATGGTTTTAGAAGAAAAAAATCAACTATAAGAGCAGTTTATCAAGCCTTGGAAAAAATCTTAAATTCAATAAATAAAGAGAGAGACACGGTAGCTCTATGTCTGGACTTATCAAAGGCTTTTGACAGTGTTGATCACGACCTGCTTATTATGAAGATGGAGAAGTATGGAGTCCGGGGGATCTCTGCTGAGTTGTTTAGATCTTATCTCTCAAATCGAAAACAGTATGTTTATGGAATGACAGAGGATGGTAGAAGTTTTAAATCTAACCATCAAACCGTTAAGAGGGGAGTTCCCCAGGGCTCTATACTTGGCCCACTGTTATACATAATCTACACGAATGAGCTTTCTGAGGTCGTGGATAGCGCTGTTCGGTTTGCTGATGATACTTCAGTAGTTCTCACGGAAGAAAAAGATGGAAATATGTCAAATAACATTTTCGATACCCTATCCTTGCTTGAAAATTGGTTTACATCTCACAACTTACTGCTGAATGTTGACAAAACTAAACTTATTAAATTTCAATATCAAAGAGCGCAGGAGCCGGTAGTTTTTCGCGGTGCTGCTAAGGAAATCACATCTGTGAAATCAGCTTGTTTTCTGGGGATTGAGGTTGATTGTAGGTTGGATTGGAACCAACATATAGAAACTTTAGCAGGCAAAATAGCCTCGCAGTGTGACGCTCTAAAAATCATTGCTATAAACATAAACATAGATGCAGCAAAAATTGTCTACCATGCATATGTGCACTCTCGATTGAGGTATGGCATCATTTTTTGGGGGGGTAGTTCGGAAATTGGTAGAATATGTGTCCTGCAAAAGCGTTGTATCAGGAATATATTCAATATGAAAATGATCGAAACATGCAGGTCGAAATTTGTAGAGAATCGCATAATGACAGTTATATCGACATATATTTATGAATGCTTAAATTTTGTAAAGGAGAATTCAGATCTTTTCTTTAAACATAACAGGGAACACCCACACAACACAAGAAATAAAACAAATTTAAAAAATATAAAGTGTAATTTCACCTTCATTCAAAAGAATGTACAATTTAATCTTATAAGAATTTATAATAAGATTCCACAGGAAATTAGAGAACTTAATAACAAACTCTTTAAAAAGAGAATAAGATCAGTACTTATTAAAAAGGCCTATTATACTACTGATGAGTATTTTAACGATGGTATGGCTTGGCATTGAGTTGCTTCCTCTACCATTTAGTGTCGGATAGCGGCTCACTATTTGTTGGCTGTTTTGGATAGTAAAGTTTTAGTTTTTTTACTTGTTTGTATGCTTTGTGTTTGATATCTTTGTTTTTAGTTTTTTTAAATGTATTAATGTGCTTTGAATTTGTTTAGATTTTAATGTTGACATGTCCTACGCCCCCTGGGCTTTCAAAACATTATTTACTTTGTATTTGTTTTGTATTTTTAAGGACTAATAAAGATTTTTTGACTTTTTGACTTTGCATATTTTTTAATTAAATTGATGCAACTTAGATGGCTCTGATTGCTAATTTGGGATTGTTTTCGATCCTCATCTGAACCGCAAGTGATAGATGCATCAAATATCTTATTAAAAAGATCAACATCTTTTATAGCGAGTAGCAATATTTCAAATACCTTTGTTAGGCCCCGAGATCTTTTAATAGGCCACTCAGATCAGTGATAATCCAATACCAATCATAAATGAGTTTTCAGATGTATGCAGCCTATGATGATAATGAAATTGGAGCGTTGGACACAGAAGAAATAGAAGGGCATTTATTGGAATCCTCAGATATTTTGCTGCATTATGCTGACGAATTTGACAAGCAACAGAAAAAGGAACATTTGGACCAAGAAAGAATAAGTGATAAAGTAAAAGAACAGTTTCAGAGAAAGTCGGATGAAGAGAGTGAAGAGGTATATGAGATGATATGATATATAATTTGATTTTAGTATTTTCTGTCGCATAAATATGTCATTGGTAATCCACCAATACATTGAATCTGTCCTAAATTGCATTCAAGCATATAAAATGCTTAGTACTAAAACAATATATTTTTTGCAGGAAATGAAATATGTTGAGGTTGGAGAAAAGGAAAAATGGGATTGTGAGAGTATTCTCAGCACTTACTCCAACTTATTCAACCATCCTAAATTAATAAAGGAACCAACGGTAAGATTCGTGTCTATCGACGACTTGAAGCGGCAGAAGAAACCGATTTATTGATTGTGTCGTTTCTTAATGACATTTTGTACCTTTCATATCATTATTGCCTTCTTGCAGACAACTTTGATGGTGATATTAATGGATTCACTCGCATTCAAAGTTCTCTGGTTAGTAAATCAACAATTTTCTAACCAGGCTACTTTAATTGTGAGAAAAACATTTGTACCACTATCACTGATGCCTGGGGTTGCAGTTCAGCATCCCTTTGGGTTTTGCCTACTCCTAGTCGACTTCAAGGCGAAAGGAGCGCGCCCATTGAATCGGCACAGATTAATTATTAAATTAATTGTTATTTATTGAGTCCAACATAAGTAAAAATATAGGGCTTACTTATGAGATATTATTTATAAAATTAGGAGAAATACAGGACCGTATCCCAAAATCTCAAAAAACCCTCGAACGCCATTAAACCACAATGTGTCATACGTCATTGCATTCGGAAGAAAAAAAGCTCTCAATTTCCAATATCAGGAAAACAGGACCGTATTTAAAAAAGAAACGTTGATAATGGTCCTTCGAAGACCACTCGTGGGATTACAAAACAATTAACGTTGCTAGATAGAGCGGAAAAAGTAGCAATGTAAATGTGCAATTTACTTTAGAATTCGATCACAAAAAAACCCAGGAAAAAAATGAAACGATTTTTCAGAATTTCGTTTTTTCCGTATATCTCCGGAACTGCTCGGAATTTTAAAACTTTCTAAACGGCATATTATTAGGCACGTAAATGCGCAGCTTTACCTCCATTTAACCGACTTCGTATCTCTTACGGTTTCCAAGATCCCTGTACTGGCCCTCCTTATCGTGGCCACAGGGCCAACACTCCATTCGTAAATCTGTTGGAAAGGGAGTTTGCGATTGTTTGAAATGTTATTGAAAATCAGTAATGGGTGGAAGAGTGACAAAACATGTTGGTCTCGCTAATGGCAACAATGTTGAAGTCTGGTTAAATCAAAGATCTTACAAGGTTAAATCCAATAACGTTTAAAAGGTTATGGATCGGTCTTCATGGTTTCGGAGCGGAGCTAGTCTGGGCAAAAAGCCCAACAAGGGCGTATAATTTACTTTGAGATTCTTTACGTTTAACTATATTTTCTATTCAAAAAGTGTAGTTTCGAATATTGGATATTTATAAAAAAGATAGAAATATTGATCCAGTTTTTATATACAGTGTATCCAAGGATGGATTTAACTATTTATGCTTAGCATCAATATTTTTGGTGTATTCATTACTGGATGATACTCTCCAGATATAAAAGTGTATATTTCTAGCCAGATTGTCATATTTATCACTAAGATATCTTGCAAAATCCCAATTAAAAATTTGTAAATTTGACAATTACAACTGGTTTAAGGTTAATCCGCAATTGCTCTTAAAATAAGTTTATTTCTAATAATTTTACTATAAACTGTGAAAAGGATGATTCTTTAAAATAATATTATTATACTTAAAGGTATCAAATAAATCGTGAAATAATCCAACTGCACTCTGGTCATCTATCTTTAGTTTATTACCTGCTCACATGCATTGGGTGTGGCCAATTAGCAAGGAGGGAGAAACGGAATGGGTGATGCAAACTCAAAATCAAATTTCTAAATATATTTACTAACCTGTGAAATTTTAATTTAACACCATTGCATCTTCTAGTGAAGTATTTTATGGCCGCACAAGACTCAACCATCTTGTAAATGCAAGATTTATATTAAGAAATAAACCAACTCGACTGCGTTTTGCCCGGACTAGCACCACGGACCGGTCCATAACCTTTTAAACGTCAATGGTTAGTCAGAAATCATATCAATACAATCATATTAAAACATAACCATACTTACCGAAGAAAAGATAAATCCTTGCTTAAATGATCCACTCTTTTACAAACTATACATGAATGCACCATCATTGTTTATAATAAAGACGATTTTTCACCAATACTCACAAAAAATAAATAAAAACAACCAAGTATATAAACACTCCCTTAAAAGCGGTTAGCAGCGAGTAGCAACAGTGCATTCTTCTTCCATTGATAAAGTTTGATCGTTTGCCGTCGAGCGTACTATCTTTTAACTTGATGTTGTCAGAGTGCAGTCGGTTTATTTCAAACTTTTATGTATAATAATAATATTTTTTTTTCTAAATCTCTCAAGGCCTATTCACAATTTATATTAAAATTATTGGGAAATAAATTTATTTTAAAAGCAATTGCGGATTAACCTTAAACCAGTTGCAATTGTCAAATTAACAAATTTTTAATTGGGATTTTGCAGATACCTTAGCGATAAATAGGACAATCTGGCTATGCTGCAAGCATAACAGCAAGGTGGGGAGTGCACGTTTACAGTCCTTACGTCGACTTCAAATGTAAACAATTCTATCTGGAGTTTGTAAGATCTTTGGGTGTGGCCGATACTAGACATAACCACCAGCGTCGAAGCGGAAACCCTTTATTGTATTCATACTGTCGTTTTCTGTTAGTATTTGATC
Organism: Barypeithes pellucidus; assembly: GCA_963991005.1. Classification (NCBI taxonomy): domain Eukaryota; kingdom Metazoa; phylum Arthropoda; class Insecta; order Coleoptera; family Curculionidae; genus Barypeithes; species Barypeithes pellucidus. Next base: position 14,204,072 of record OZ022556.1, read on the forward strand.
GGGAACAGTGATTTTAGTACGCCTATGCTTGGAAGAAAGAAAATTTGATTAATTTTTGACGTGGCTTTCCCTACCGTCCCTGTTTCAGACGCCTGTGTCATACTACAGTATTCTAATGCCTATGATGCGTACGCCTATGGATGACAATGCAAATTCGCAGCTCTATTCATAAAAACTTATAAATTACCTGCAAGTTATAAAAATGGCTGAAGAATTTTTACAGTTGCCGTACAAACAGACGGGCTCATGTTTTAAAAACTTAATTACCTTAAAATGACAAGAGCTGATAAATCTCGGCAAGGCGTTTACATTTTAAGGTCGACAATGTAATGTGTGTCTTCTGTACAATTTAATCATCATAAAAATATCATTAAGTAACCTAAACTTCTAAAGTTAGATTAGTCGTAAACGTGCATCATAAAGATCTCATCTTTTACATGCTACACTACAAGCGATAGATTAGAAATCTAATTTTCGGCCAGTTAGCCAACTTTTCACGTACAAAAAGTCAATTTGTATCCGACGGCGTAAAATAAGTTATACAACTTTTCTCCGTTCGTATATAAATTAAACTCCAGACGCAACTCGACGAGCCATGTAAACTTTTGTAATTAAAACTCTGAATAAACACTTTTTTTTAATTTTACAGCGAGCGGCTCAACACTCTGGCATAACCGAACATGCGCCCATAATAAAATGTGCAATCAGTTGGAAAGGTCGAAATGCGAACAAACCTATGGGTCATTCTAGACATCGGATTATATGCATTTGCATGTTTGCATATGCAAATGCATATAATTCCATTTTTATAGCGTTATTGCATATTTTGGTACTTTTTCATTGATAGTGCATATTTCAGTTATACGGGTTTGTTCGGGTTGTATTATGCTGTCGACACGTCTTCCTCGCACACGCAGTATGTCGAAAAATCCTTAAGAAGTATTGCACTAATCAGATAATTCCTGAAGAATCCACAATTCGAAAAAACTACCCGTCAACTATCTACGCATGAAATATGCGCTGATCTCTCGAACGATCTAATATGGATATCAGCTGATGAAACGACAGATTCATGCGGACGATATATTGCGAATCTAATTGTTGGAAAATTATCTAAAGAGCCCTCTACTCCCCATTTGGTTGCTTGCAAGGTTCTAGAAAAAACAAACCATTCAACTATCACCCGGTTTATAAATGATTCCATCAGATCACTATTTCCCGATTCGTCTATGGACGAGAAAATATGTGTTTTTGTTTCTGCCTTATATGGTGAAAGCTGGTCAAGCTCTGAGAGTATTCTACCCAAAATTGCTTCACATCACCTGTCTAGCCCACGGATTACATCGAGTTGCGGAAGAGATCAAAAACGAGTTCGGGATTGTCAATAAATTGATTTCTTCTACAAAAAAAAGTGTTTTTAAAGGCACCATCGCGAGTACAAGCATATAAAGAGCAACTACCAAACGTAGCACGACCCCCAGAACCAATAATAACACGGTGGGGAACTTGGTTGAAAACTGTATTGTTTTATGCAGAGAATTTCGAAGCGATAAAAGGAGTAGTTGGCAAATTTGACGGATCAGACGCCATTGCAATCAATTCAAGCCAGCTGGCATTTGAGGATTCTTCAATCAAAAAAAAAAATATTGCTCTTATTGCAACACATTTCAGCAAATTGCCCGATGCAATTGAGAAACTAGAAACTAAAAACCATCCTCTGTGCAAGTCCTTGGAAATATTAGAACAAATGATTGAACAGAGTAACACCCTTCCGAGTTCACTATCGCAAAAGGTTCGTGGCAAATTAAATGCAGTCTTGAAGGAATAAAGAAAATTGACGCATTTATCAACGGCACCGGACAAACTCTGCCTGAAGATGTCTCTGCAGAAATGGCGCCAAATTTCAAGTTCTGCCCGGTAACGTCAGTTGACGTCGAAAGGTGATTTTCAGCCTATAAATTAATATTAAGTGACAAACGGCACAAGTTTTCTGTAGAAAACCTGGAAAAAATATGTTATTGTTTATTGTCACAAGAATTATAACAATAACTAATATGAATATATGTATGACATATAAATATAATGTTAAAATAAACGTAAATAGTAATAATAAATGGTTTTTTTATTGTGCATATTTTGTGCATATTTCGCCCTTTTTTAGTGCATATTTGCATGCATATTTTGGCATTTTGATAGTGCATATAATCCGATGTCTGGTCATTACAAACCGCACAGTTTTTAACCTTGACATTTTAGAATCGCCCGAATTTTTTTTTACATCTTATATACAGGGTGTTTCAGAATAAGATGCTGATCCTTAACGTTGTGAATCCTTAGGTGATTTTAAGAAGAAAAGTTCAAATTAACATATATCCTTAACCTATCAACTTTCGAACTACAGGGCGTTAAAGTTTTAAGAAAAAAATCGTTTTTCTATCATAACTTTAACAACTTTCTAGCTATTTTTATGAATTTTTCACACATGCCTTCTAAGCATCAATAGCCTTTTTTGGTGTAGAAAATTTTTAAAAATTTTTAACCGGTGGCGTCCTGAAAGGGTTTGGACTAGACATTTTGGAAAAATATTATGTACTCATTCATTTTAGGCCACATTTAATATCTTGCCTTTTTATCGTCCGACAAACAGTTTCCGACAAAAAAAAAATAAAAAAGCATTAAATGCACATTCGCTATGTGCCTATGGTTTCTGACTAGTAGACTATGAAGTTTGTTAAGGAAATAATGACAATAACGAAATATTTAATAATAGTTTGACAGCTATTTATTTATGTACACGGCTTTCCACTTAACTTAAATTTTAAAAACGTAATACTTTTTAAACGTATAAGTCTCATGGTAAATTTTACAAATTATGTCGAGTTTGCGGATATGCATTACCTGTACGGGCTTGCTGACGGCAATGCATTGGAAGCCAGACGATTATACCAAGAGCGTTATCCAAATAGAATAGTTCCGGATGCACGAACGATTTCAGGAACTCGCAGAAAGTTATGTGAAACGGGATCTTTTGAAACAAAAAACTACTTAAAAGAGGCACACCAAACTACACGAACACCGGAAACCGAAGAAACTGTTTTAAATTTAGTGGAACAAAACCCTAATATAAGTACCAGAAAAATTGGGAATATTTTAAATATTACTCATGTCCTAGTCTGGAGAATTCTTCAAAGTTATTTGTTATATCCGTACCATATTCAACGGGTCCAGGCCCTACTTCCTAGGGATTTTCCATTACGCATCAATTTCTGCCAATGGTTTATTCAAATGGTTACCGAAAATCAACAATTTGATGCCAAAATTTTGTTCGCGGACGAAGCTAATTTTTCCAGGAACGCCATACAAAATTTTCATAACAATCACTTCTGGGCAGAAGAGAACCCACATGCCATTACGGAATCACCACCACCAAGAGCAATTTTCTGTAAATGTTTGGGCTGGAATTATTGGTGATTATTTAATTGGGCCTTATTTTTTACCAGCCCGATTGACCGGAATCAATTATCGCCAATTTCTTGAACACACTTTACCAAATTTGCTAGACGACGTCCCTATTTTTACCCGACATCGTATGTGGTTTATGCACGATGGTGCACCTGCCCATTTCATTCTCTTAGCACGAGAGTTTTTAAATCAACATTATCGTAATCGATGGATAGGGCGCAGAGGAACACAATCGTTGTCACCTAGATCCCCTGATCTAAACAGTCTAGATTTTTTCCTGTGGGGGACATCTGAAAACGTTGGTTTACAGCATTCCAATAAATACTGAAGATGAGTTGAGAAACCGCATAATAGTTTGTTTCGACACTATCAGGAATACTCCAGGAATTTTTCAAAGGGTACGAGACTCGATGAGGAGAGGAGCTGAAGCATGCATTCTTGCAGGTGGTGGCCACTTTCAACAGCTAATCTAAATTATTTTCGTTTTTGTTCACACGTTATTTAATGTTAGTTGTTTTAATTTAATTTTTAAAAATAAACCATAGGCACATAGCGAATGTGCATTTAATGTTTTTATTTTTTTTTGTCCGAAACTGTTTGTCGAATAATTTTTATCTTGAGAAAAAGCAGTGGCGTACATAATATTTTTTCAAAATGTCTAGTCCAAACCCTTTCAGGACACCACTGGTTAAATTTTTTTAAAAATTTTCTACACCAAAAAAAGGTTATTGATGCTTAGAGGGCATGTGTGAAAAATTCATAAAAATAGCTAGAAAGTTGTTAAAGTTATGATAGAAAAACGATTTTTTTTTTAAATTTTAACGCCCTGTAGTTCGAAAGTTGATAGGTTAAGGATATATGTTAATTTGAACTTTTCTTCTTAAAATCACCTAAGGATTCACAACGTTAAGGATCAGCATCTTATTCTGAAACACCCTGTACATACAATTAGTCGACACGTATTTCAGGATTTTGCTGAAAAAAAAATTTTCCAAAATATCCACACATGAATTTTTGATAATTTGCTGGATTTTCCCCAATCTTCTCATACTTTAAATTTAATATCTCCAGTTGTATCGATCGTATCAATGTCGGTCTGTTTTCATTTAACACTTTGTTATGTTAGCTTTCGAAGTGTATTAAAAAAAAATGTCATTGTGTACAAATGCAAAATAATAACAATTTAATTGTTTAAATAGTGTTAACGTGCTCGCATACCACCTTAAATTAATTTTAAAAAATACCGTTTTGTTCTTTATCGTCTTATCTGCAAAACCCATTTTACGAAAAAGTGACACTATTAGGTCGGTAGTTATTAAATATTTTCGATCGCAAGTCACGCAGAGGCGCGGAGAATGCACCGACGCGACGATTCGTCTACAATTGTGCTCGATGCTGTGTGCATCATTCATAATTCCATCCTTTGCGTCGTCGAAAGCGTACTTCTGCGACGCTTTGACCCGTCACGCGCTGGGTGACTTGCGTTCGAAAATATTTAATAACTACGGATCTAATAGAGGTATCACTTTTTCGTAAAATGGGTTTTGCAGGGAAGAGGATATTTATATAAATATCAAAATATCGGATATATATCGATATATATCCGATATATATCAACTTCTTGATATTTATTTTTATAAATATTTTTTTGAATAAAACTAACAAATCAAACACAATAAAAAGGAGGTTTAACAAATTTTAATGTAAAAAAAGTAAACAAAATTCTTAAAAACAAAGAAAAGAACATAATTAGGTAATGTAAAAAATTATTTTTTTTAAAAATTGACCAAAGGTTCGTCATCTGAATCAGAAGAAACTTCCTGTGCAGACGCATTGACCTCACCACCCCATATCCATTCTAAATTGCTAATATTGAAAGGTTTAGTTGTAGCTGCATGCTCTCTATTTAAATATTTAAACAAGAAAAACAGTTTGGCTGTTTTGTCACGTCCCAATCGATTTCTTAATTTTGATTGTGCCAAGCCAAATGTTGAAAAATATCTTTCCAATGATGCTGTGGATGCAATTGCTTTTAGTAGCTTTTCGCATAATTTTAGAAAATTTTCTTTTTCTGTAGGCCAACCGGTAAGAGTTAATGACTTCCACAATACCATTGGACTTGTGTTGCGGAAATGTGGTCCAAACATGAATTTGGGAAATGGTAGTGAGTTGGATGTTAAGGCCATTACAAACGGCAAAAAATCTCCATTCTTACTTGCAATAAATTCATAAGCTTCCTCTTTCTTCGTGTTGTTTAGTCGTTGTCCGAGAAATCTATGGTCTAACATATTTGCAGCAAAATGAACACCTCCTAACGCCATATTTTGGCGCTTATGAAAATGTTTTTTAACTTGTAGTGGTTTATCTTCTAAATCTTTTTCTAATTTATTCCAAATTTCAACAGCCACGGAAATAGTTGTTAACGCTCTTTACATTCGATCAAGAGCCACTGCAATTGGTGTTAAGCGGGCTAAAAGATCAACAGCGTTCCTTGAGATATGGCTATCATTTGCAATTTTAATAGTTTCAATATCAATCTCTTCTTTATTGTCTTGACATATTTGCACAAGAATACCTCTATTATCTAAATATGATTTGACTGCATCATTCATTGTGCTTCGCTCGATCGGGCAAATGGTCGGGGGATACCCGTTTTCAGCTGTTGGCTTTTGCCGCTTAACGTGTGACATAGGCGTGCTCTTAAATAGGGAGTGATTATGCAAGTTGTACACAGCGTCGCACATTTCAGTAGTTTTATAAATATCCGTGATATATATCATTGCTTATAAATATCGATATTTATCGTGATATATATCATGATATATATCGGTAGAACCCTGATAAAGAGTTAAACGATATTTTTTTTAAATTAATTTAAGGTGAGGGGGAGCATGTAAAACTATTTAAACAATTAAATTGTTATTATTTTGCATTTGCTCACAATGACAATTTTTTTTTAATAGACTTCGAAAGCTAACATAACAAATTGATAAATTAAAAAAAGGCCGACATTGATAAGGTCATTACCACTGGAGATATTAAATTTCATTTATGAGAAGTTTGGAAAGAAAATCCAGCAAATTATCAAAAATTCATTTTGGAAACAATTTTTTTTTCTGCAAAATCCTGATATACGTGTCAACTAATTGTATGTATAGTATAAGTTGTAAAAAAATGTTCGGACGATTCTAAAATGTCAAGTTTAAAAAGTGTGCAGTTTGTAAACGAATGACCTTTCCTCAATTTCTGTTAATTTCGTTGACCGATAATAAATTTTTCCAAGTTATTTTTTTTAGTACCAATTTTTTTTTTCAGAGTAACAAAATCAGAATAGACAAACGTACTGGTATTCCGAAAAACATTCTGGATTCGGATAAGTTGACAACAAGAGCTCTAAATCAGTTAAACGAACAAAATGAGCAGATTGACGTCAGTGGCCCAAAGTCATATGCAGGTAAAAAATAAATATATACTTTCATCGTGGTGGTGTCATGCACTCAGAATTAATACCTTTATATCTAACAGAGATGACATCAAAAAGTGTTTATTTGTAAACGAGATAAACAACACAACTGAACTTGACGGTAGTGAACCAGACGACCATGTTAGATTTTGTGTCCGCTTTATTAAAATAATAACAACTGGTAAAGTTTAAATCATAACTATTGAGAAATAGCATCTTATATGTTTAAAACCAATACGCTCGCATAAGGGAACCGTAGTCGACGTACAGCCGCCTTCACGTCTCGACCAACACAGACGCTCGCATCCGGATCAGTGGCGGCTCGTGACCTATGATAGAGGGGGTTCACAAGTATGGTGAAATTATTTTTAAAATTTTATTTTTGTGTAACGACCAAACAATTACTTTCTAGGCATTTTAAATGTAGAAAGAAAAGAAGTAATAAGAAAATGCGTTAGGTAAAACATATTTTTATTTATTTTTTAATTTTACAGGGAAATACAACTTTTTGAAAATAAGAAAGGTTTTCTTAGTGTGTATAGTGCTTAAACGTAAAGTCCGTTCTTCGGTTCTTAATTGTAGAAAATTGATCAATAACAGCCTCATTAAAGTTTGGAATACCCTCTATAAATTTTTTTTCATATAATTAATTTTTAAACTTTCTAATAAAGTCCCTAGATTTACCATTTGCGGTCTGCGTTAAATTAATTTCAAGATTAGGTCTTCCCGCATTCTTCACTTCAATTTTTTGCTCCAAACTCAAAGAGCTAAAGTTATTTTTTAAATAGTTCACCGTCAAACTATTCATTTTAACTTATAAATGTATAATATTAAAATATTAAAACATACACGCTCAAATTTCTAACTAGATGCACGAACAGACAACGGCGCGGCGCACACTAAAATTGTGCGCCTTTCCCATGTTAAATCGCCATAGCCCCGCTATCCCCCCGCTGTCTCCCGCCACTTGTTACTACAGAGAAACTACATTATGCCTCGCATACTTAATCGCACATGCCAGCAAGTCTCGTCATAATCGTCATTAACCTCGACCGAGGCACGGTTGCCGGATCGAGAGCCTATAATATACAGTTTAGTTAACGGTACGATAAAATATTAGGGAGGGTCGGACTTTATACGATAAATAATATTCAATGAATATAAATTAATATTTTTTATTCGTTTTGGGGGTGCACGTGCGCATGTGCTCCTGTGGAAGAACCGCCACTGATCCGGATTGAACTATATCGAGCGGGAAGGGAAGTGAGAGGAACTTCGATCGCGCCAGATCACGGTAGCCAACGACCCGAGGTCGTAGTCCGCGTAGTGGTTTGACAACGTCACAACACGAATGTTTACGGCGTCGTCGCTTGTTTTGGTTTAACCACTCTTTATGGCTTCCATAAATATTAAAATTTCATTAAATTATGCCGTTCGGTTCAAAAGTTAGAGCCAAGAAAGTAAATCGCTGGGTACCCCTTTGCGGCTCGGTATCTCCTTTAAGGGGCACTTTAGGATTTTTTTCTATGACAAATTAGGTTTATTTTGACCTCTTCTGTATGCTTCCGAGAGATTAGGAGGTACTTTCCGGACACCCTGTATATTACCATTAAACTTTCAGGTCAGTCTGTAATCTCACAACTCTCCGCCCTTTCGATGAGGCCTAAAGATGAAACGCCCGAAGACAGGAAAGAAAGAAAAAAGACCCTGAAAGAATACAGAAAAGAAAGAAGATTGGAGAAGAAAACGAACAGTGAAGCGTTTAGGGACGAGGCTAAGAGGCAAGTTAAGATAACAATTAATAATAGAAATAACGTACAAGGAAACAGAATATTGTAAGGTAATAAAAATTGTATATTAATTAACAAATAAACCAAAAAAAAAAACTGATTTTGTTAAAGTTAATTTGTGGCGATTGCGAACCAGACTCGACGAGATGCGAAACAAGTTTAGCTAAGAATATATCCACTATGAGAAATATGAAATGAAAATTGCGATAATAAGTCGTATTTTGACCGGGACTGTACATAGTATATGGAAAACCAGTATCAGCTTTGTTATTTCATTAAACAAACCCAATGTATTATATATCTCCATAGAAAAGAACAAACCCGAACAAAGTGTCTATTGAATTGAAGGGTATTTAATATCTTTTATGCTTTATTTTATGGTATGTTTCTTGTGTGCCTGGGGTGTTTTTTGACGAAGCCTTAGCCCTGATGATGGCCTTTTAGAGGCCGAAAGCGCTAGGCGTTGGTAGAATTAAAAATTACGCTGAATACAAGCTAGACGTTTTGTTTTGTTTTATTTATATAACCGCTTAAGTAATCTTCCGATTGCTATTAGAAATGGAAATTTAATTTTTAAAAAATTCGACCCATCTTAATGGCAGATGCCTCTGACTTCTTTGGGGAGATGGAGGATAGAAATAGAAGATCAAAAAACATTTGGGGGAAGCGCATGGGGATTGATTTTCGCAACTACCGCAGAGAGAACATTCTCCAACGCACCGAATTAATTACGCTAGAACAGAGGAGAGTATACTGTATGTTGTATGTTTTGTGTATAAGGTGATAAGGGGTTTGTGTGACTGTGGAGGTTTGCTATCGAGAATTCGTTTGAATGTTCCTAGTCGAGTTTTAAGAGAGCATAACATTTTTCATTTGGATTATCATCCAAATCAGAATCATATCAGAACTGCATATGGATCAAAAATTACTTTGAATAGAACTCTTCGTACTCTTAATGATATGAGCAGAACTGTACACATTTTCAATATATCGCTGGGGGCATTTAAACACAATACTATGATATACAGGGTGGCCAATTAGTGCGACAAAGCTCAATATCTCTTTTACCGCTAGGGATAGCGGAAAACTTTTTCACGAAAATTATTAAGCGTTAAGAGGTGCAGCTTTTAAAATTATTTTCGACCATACAGGGTGCTCCAAAAGGGCGGTGTGATAAAAATTTCATATTTTTTAAATGGGACACTATGTATATTTTTACATATTTGAATTCACCGTAAAATTCTGTACATAGCACCGTAATTATTTGCACACATTTTTGCAACGTTGCCAAATAGATTGGAAAATTCCTAAAATTTGTGCAAAAACATGGTTCAATGAAATGTGTAATATTTCTTAACTTATAATAATTTGAAATAAAATATTTTTATGTCGGAAAGAGGAATGTTGACAGAAGTCCCCTATGATAATACATATCAATATTATTATACAGGGTATTTTCTATGGATATGCCAACATTACGAACTTGAAACCTGAATTTCGTAAGTTTTTTAAATGAAACGCCCTGTATATGATTACTTTATCTTGTAGATATTTTAATCCTCTCTAATTTTTATTAAGGTCTTTCTATGAATATCTCTACCAATCGTGGTGGTATTTCAATTTTTATTTAAACTCGAGCAAAAAAAGTGGATGTATTTTACCATTGTCCTTTTTCTAGTCACCTATGACAAAATAAAAACAAAATGTTGTAATTTTAAAAAAATTATTTATTCATACGGGAAGATACGACACAAAAATATTTTAGCGATTCAAGCTTGTGGACAATTTCTAAAGTAAATTATTACCTAATTATTTGTTCATATAGTAACCCCTAATACCTTGAACACATAATTCAATACGTTTTTCAAAAGAATGAGTCATGTTTCTACACATTTTCAGCTGTTTTCAAAGTATTACTCGGCAAATGTGTAGAAACATTCTTTTGAAAAACGTATTGAATATGTGTTAAAGTTAATGGGGGTCACCATAATTAGGCAATATTTTGAAAACAATTCCAAATGTGTAGAAACATGACTCATTCTTTTGAAACACGTATTGAGTTATGTGTTCAAGCTAGTGGGGGTTACTATATGAACAAATAATTAGGTAATAATTTACTTTAGAAATTGTCCACAAGCTTGAATCGTTAAAATATTTTTGTGTCGTATATTTTTTTTAAATTACAACATTTTGTTTTTATTTTGTCATAGGTGACTAGAAACTTTTTTTGATCGAGTTTAAATAAAAATTGAAATACCACCAAGATTGGTAGAGATAGGCATAGAAAGACCTTAATAAAAATTAGAGATAATTAAAATATCTACAAGATAAAGTAATCATATACAGGGTGTTCCATTTAAAAAACTTACGAAATTCAGGTTTCAAGTTCGTAATGTTGGCATATCCATAGAAAATACTCTGTATAAAAATATTGATATGTGTTATCATAGGGTACTTCTGTCAACATTCCTCTTTCCGACATAAAAATATTTTATTTCAAATTATTATAAGTTAAGAAATATTACACATTTCATTGAACCATGTTTTTGCACAAATTTTAGGAATTTTCCAATCTATTTGGCAACGTTGCAAAAATGTGTACAAATAATTACGGTGCTATATACAGAATTTTACGGTGAATTCAAATATGTATAAATATACATAGTGTCCCATTTAAAAATATGAAATTTTTATCACACCGCCCTTTTGGAGCACCCTGTATAGTCGAATATAATTTTAAAAGCTGCACCTCTTACCGCTTAATAATTTTCTTCCGCTATCCCTAGCGGTAAAAGAAATATTGAGCTTTGTCGCACTAATTGGCCACCCTGTATGTCAAGACTCTGTAAATCTGTTTTTCCTTTTGTAGTTTGTTGTTGCGATCAATCGCGTCAATTAAATATGTTTCAATTGTTATGTATTCTAATGTTCGAATGTTACTAACTTGTTCTAAAACTTTTTACTTTGTTAGATAGATAAGTAATTAATTGTAAAATTATACAATGGGGTATCCCGTAAATTTAATAAATAAAAAATAAAAATAAAAAATAAAAATAAAAAATACAAGCCAATCCCTGAAATACTGAATCGAGACCATAGGACTCCTGGATGTTGGCAGGAGACAAAACGGAGACTTTATGATAATAATACAATTATTTTATCTGGTTCTAATTATATCTTTTAATATACACAATAAAATAAACTAACATGTTTTTGCAATTATCATTCGCGAATACTTATTACTGATTAAAATTTCTGCAAATTGTTATAAATTAATTATTAATGATATGATCTTTTGTGTTAATAAGTTTACTTTAAAAAATGTTTACATGACTAAGAACTTTATCCGAAATTTCATAATAGAGGGGTCAGTGATAATATTTTTGGAATTTAATCACGAGATTTGGCAATACTTTTTCTTTTTATCATGTAAACCAATGGTGGCTTGCATAGCAACAGTAGAATATATATTTTTTAAAAGTCCATCTATTTTACTATGTTTGTTAACACAAAGCCCAGCCAATATTTTGAGCTTCAGGCTGTATAGATTTTTCCTCTACAACAATTAAAAGAGATCTATCTATAAAGAATAAAAGCTAATGCTGGCAAAAACCGGAAAAAGTCGAAACTGGTTTCGTAAAAAATCGGTTCCGGATAAAACCGGGTTCGTCAGAAAATCGGTTCCGGATAAAACCGGTTATTCGAATTAATTATTAATTTTTTTATTATCTTTAGAGTTGAACTTACCACTGCTGTCAATTTTTGCTTAATTTTTCTCCAATGTGTACAGGGTGTCGCATTTTCGACACTTTTATAGGGTATCTCCGTAATTGTTAGTACTATCAAGAAAGTAATGTAGGTGTCCTGTGCTCTTTTTAGGTCAAACTTAAAATGGTAAAATCAAAATTCGAAAATTTTCGCTCGCTTAAGAGATACGGGGGGAAATCAAAAAATTGACAATTTCAAAATTAACCTATACAGGGTGATTCACGACGAGCTTGCATTAGAGCTTTATGGAGAACTACTGAATATATGTTTCTGAAATTTTGGGGATTTAGGTTTATCGATATGCTGTCTTTAACTAAAATATTGACACGTTTCTGTCATTTCCGGTTATACCGGAAGTAGCTGCCTACTTTCGTTTTTTAAATGCAACATGGTAATTTTTATTACATTTTTCGATTAAGCATTAAATACTAAGCACATTTTATAGAAAATGTTTTTGTCAGACTCTAATAGTTTTTGAGATATCTGGAATTTTTGTAATTATTTGGCAAATGCATGACGATGAAATAATCCATATAATATTTTTACCTTAGCGCTTGGACTAAACATTTTTGCTCACCGAATAGCTAGAAGATCATCAAGTCTCAAAAACATTTCAAATTCGGCATAAAATGTACAGGGTGGTCACAATTCAAGCCTCATTGTGAAAAAATTCAACCATTAAAAACTTTCTTATTTTAAATGGAACACCCTGTATATTTTTATTTAATTTGATGGCAAATTAGTTGTTCTTTATAAATAGTATTTACCGTCCTATACCTATATCAAAGCGTTTTCTCAAAAAATCCAATTTTGTTCCGAAAATACTATTTGTTCAAGTGTGCTATGAAAACAATTGTACTTAGGGTACTGATGTCTATACAGAGGAAAATTAATAATGGCGGCAATATTTTATAGTGTGCTTTGACAAGAAAAACAATTGTCTGATATTTCTTGGCGTATTTTCAAACTGTCAATTATTCTGTTACTAAAAAATGTCACGCTCCGGATTTTCAAGTGAAGATTTTTTAAATTTATTTACGGTTTACATTGAATGTGGTAAAATTAAGCTAAGAGCTTGTCGAATATATCGGGATAAATATCCGAATAGGCCTATTCCCACACCTGATATTATTAGAAGACTAAATAATAATTGTTTAAAATTTGGATCATTTGAAGCCAAAGTACGAAGAATTAAACCAATACTGGACAATGAGGTATTTGAAGTTACCATTTTAGCCTATTTTTACGCTTTCCCAAAAGACTCAATTCGTGAAGCTGCAATGCAATTAAGAGTTTCGTATTCCAGTATACAAAGAATTTTAAAAAAATATGGCTGGAGGCCATATTCATATGCCCAAGTTCAGCATCTAAAACCACAAGATTTGCCAGCTCGAGTCGAACTTTGCGAGTTTTTTTCTAATCAAAACCCAAGAAAATGAGCAATTTACTAATTCTGTAATATGGAGTGATGAAGCCAAATTTACTCGTAATGGTTTTCATAACAGACACAACAGCCATTATTGGGCTCACGAAAACCCCCATATTGTCAGGATAGGACGTTACCAGGAATCATTTCAATTTAATGTTTATTGTGCTATTAAACATGACCGTATATTTTGCTTACACATTTACGACGAAAATTTAAATGGTCAGAATTATTTGACAATTCTTGAGGATCAGTTAGAAGAACGTCTGGATGATTTGCCGCTCCAAGAGCGAATAAATGCATGGTACCAAAACGATGGGGCTCCAGCACACAACGTCCAAGTTGTTAAGACTGCCCTAAACAGACTTTTTCATGGCCAGTGGATCGCAAACCAAGGTCCCTTCCACTGGCCAGCTCGTTCGCCAGGCTTAACTCCACTGGACTTTTTCATCTGGGGAACCATTAAAGATAAAGTTTACGCGCGTCCCATCACCATGAAGGAAAATCTAATTGAAAGGGTGAAGGCAGCATTTCAATCTCTCACTGCACAAGAAATTAGGAATGCTACAAGAAATAGCATGATGAAAAGAATACATAAATGCTTGGAAGTAAAGGGCAATCATTTCGAACATATTTTAAAAATATAATCAAAAGATATTAGGTATAATTTTCAAACACATTTTTAATTAAAGAATTTAAAGTTTATTAACTTGTTTCCTTGCTATTTTTAAAAAAATAATATTTAAACCATTAAATTTAAAACAATTTAAAACAATAAACTGCATTTTATTTATAAATTATTAAGAAACACTTTAGAATGTTGTATTTTCAAGCAATCAATCACTATTCCTCCGTATAGACATCAGTATACAGCCCCTAAGTACAATTGTTTTCATAGCACACTTGAACAAATAGTATTTTCGGAATAAAATTGGATTTTTTGAGAAAACGCTTTGATATAGGTATAGGACAGTAAATACTATTTATAAAGAACAACTAATTTGCCATCAAATTAAATAAAAATATACAGGGTGTTCCATTTAAAATAAGAAAGTTTTTAATGGTTGAATTTTTTCACAATGAGGCTTGAATTGTGACCACCCTGTACATTTTATGCCGAATTTGAAATGTTTTTGAGACTTGATGATCTTCTAGCTATTCGGTGAGCAAAAATGTTTAGTCCAAGCGCTAAGGTAAAAAAATTATATGGATTATTTCATCGTCATGCATTTGCCAAATAATTACAAAAATTCCAGATATCTCAAAAACTATTAGAGTCTGACAAAAACATTTTCTATAAAATGTGCTTAGTATTTAATGCTTAATCGAAAAGTGTAATAAAAATTACCATGTTGTATTTAAAAAACGAAAGTAGGCAGCTACTTCCGGTATAACCGGAAATGACAGAAACATGTCAATATTTTAGTTAAAGAGAGCATATCGATAAACCCAAATTCCCAAAGTTTCAGGAACATATATTCAGTAGTTCTCCATAAAGTTCTAATGCAAGCTCGTCGTGAATCACCCTGTATATAAGATATATAAAAATGTTTTATACAACAGAAGTTTATTCATAATGATTGTTGAATAATCTGCCGCTTTCAGAAAAAGTATACTGGGTCAGGTAAGAAAGTTATCGGACCTAACCTCACTTTTACACCCTGTATATTTTAATCTAAAAAGATATCATTTAAACTCCCTTTTCAAATTTATAGCACACCATGGATGATAGATATCATATGAAATTTGAGTCTTTCACAAATAAAATGTAAAAATGAAATTGACGTTAAATGTTAATAACAACTAGAATGTCAACATAGTTGTCTCTAGGCTATTAGCTTCTGTTTCATGGCCTACTGTGGTTTAAAGTAATAAAGTTTAAATAAATCGCCTAGGAAACCAATATCATCCATAGTGTGTTATATTTTTGAAAGAAGAATTTAAAATAGCATCTTTTTAGATTAAAATATACAGGGTGTTCCATTTAAAAAAAATGAGATTAGGTTCGATAACTTTTTTACTTCACTCCGTATACTTATTCTGAAAACGGTAGATTATTCAACTATCAAAATAAAGAAACTTCTGTATAAAACATTTTTCTGTATCTCTTTTAACTAAGAAAATACATATAGGACAATGTTGACATTGTCAATTTTTTGATTTTCCCCCGTATCTCTTAAGCGAGCGAAAATTTTCGAATTTTGATTTTACCATTTTAAGTTTGACCCAAAAAGAGCACATGACACCTACATTACTTTTTTGATAGCACTAACAATTACGGAGATACCCTATAAAAGTGTCGAAAATGGGACACCCTGTACATGCTTATTTTTTAGGTGATTCTACATATTAGAAGTCCCACTTGATCATTTTAATCTAATAATCTATTATCCGAATAAACAACACATATACAGGGTGTCTCGCAATTAAGGGGCAATACTTTACCACCAGATTATCTGGCTAAAAATGATACATTTTTTTTTCATATGGGCATAAGTATCAGCTACGAATGGGGAACCCTAAACACATTTTTTTCTAGATATTTTCGAAACCGTTCAAATTAAATTTTGAAATTAGGTCTGATATATAATTTTTTTTACGCTAAATCAGTTTCTGGATTCAGGATATCAAAATTTTAATCATTGGTATGTGACCAGTGTGATTAATTGGTAAAATAATCCCATTTTTTCAATTAGCCGTTTTTTTTTTTATTTTCTTAAAAATTATTAAATTTTATATAAAAAAGGTACCCTTAGCATCTTGATAGGATGTGCAGTTTTTGAGTAAAATCGTTTGAAAGAAAAACGTTCATAAATGAGTTATGGAATTAATAAAATTATGTAAAAGTTGTAGCAGTAATATAGAATAATAAGTAAACTTTCGCCATTTTACTAAATAAATAATTATTGAAAGCGAAATAAATATGACAATTAATTGACAGTTAAATGGGACAAAAATTCCGTTATTTAACAAAATTGGTTTAAGATACATAAATGTCAAACGAGACTTGGACGAAACAAATATCAATTTTAACCCATTGCCTTCTATTCACAAACTGAATCTTGATTATTGTTATTTTTATTAATTAACTCTTTATGGACGTAATTTTTTTACCAAACGATTTTACTCGAAAACTGTAAGTCCTATCAAGATGAACTATGGGTACCTTTTTACGTAAAATACTTTGAAACTTTATAATTCTTAAGAAAATAAAAAAAGAAACGAAAAAATTAGTGTTGTGATTACTCGAGCAAAAAACCGCTTGATCACTCGATTATTGAAATAACCGACATCGCTCGATTATTAAAAAAACCGCTCGAGTTATCTATTCAGGCGAAAACCGTCGCTCGTCACTTATTATCTTTCACTCGATACCCGAGATTCGCTTGACGCCGGCAGAAATTTACCGCTGTAGTGTGATCGAGTTAAAAAACTGCTCGTATATTCGAACAGTTTTTCGCTCGATAGGAAATATTCTAGTTATAAATTCAGGCGAAAAACCAAATAATATCGCCTGTCACTTGATATACGACCTTCGGTCCGATTGGCGACGTTCGAGTTTGACGCTGAGCAGGTACACGACATACGTCTTTCTTAAAGGCACATAAACGAGAAGGTGCATATAAAAAAGTATACCAAATCCCTTAGCGGAGTCATCGCGACATGGGTTTTGTAAAGTTTTGTTTTAACTGGCTAGCCAGCGGCGTAGTTTAGGTCTCCGATTGTAAATATTAAAAAATTAAAGGATACAATTTTTGTTTCCTATAAACTCGAGAAAACTTCTCAAAAATAACATAATAATAGAAATTGTAAATAAAAATAACAAAACGAACAAAATCGTTAACAAAATATATAGAAAAATTCGTTGGTAATCTTATAGTAAACATTTTTAAATCTAAACAGGAACTTTTTATTATTAAACTCGAGAAGATTTCTTAAAAATATCATACATTATAGAAAATGTTAATGGTAAATAAGAAAACGGGCAAAATAGTTAACAAAACATAGATATCGTCAAATTTGTTGGTAACCAAAAATATACATTCTTAAATTTAAACACGAACTTTTAGGTAACTATAAACTTTTTTATTTTAAAAAATAATCACCAATTTTCTTATTTTGCCAGTCGCATAACTAAGTCGCATAACTAAATTTTTGAAGTGCACACAATGGGCACCTGATAATTTAAAGTGGAAGAATTTGACAAGCTATTTTAAATATCTACTTATTTTATGCTCGTAGATTGAGAAAGATGTTAAGAAAAATAACTCTTGGTAATACTTTTTGTTCGGGTTAAAAACGCACAATAATAAACCCGAACAATAAATACATATTTGGGTGATTTTTTGCAGTTTTTTTGTTTGGTATCGAGACACGTGGTAAAAATTCATTATTCACAAATAAATAAATTTCTGGAATTTTTTTTGGTGGCTACTACAATTTTTTAGCTAAACCTGTGCCCGCCCGTAGTTACGTGCCTGCTAAATGTAAACGACTAGGCTGCCGGTCGAGCAGTCGGTGACGTCATCGCTTGGTGAATTGGAATTTCAAGCGATTCACTCGATTATTAAAATCGCTCAAGTATCAAGTACTCGATTATTAAAATCATCGGTTTTTCCCAACACTAGAAAAAATGGTATTGATTTAACCCTTAATCACTCAGGTAGGTGACTCCTATGATTACAATTTTGAAATTTTGAATTCAGAAACTGATTTAGCGTCAAAAGTTTATACACAATACCTAATTTTAAAATTTATTATGCACGGTTTCGAAAATATTTAGAAAAAAACGTCTTCAGGGTTACCCATTCGCAGGGCCATAAATCCTGTTAGTTTTTAGCATGAGGACATGGTGGTAAAGTATTATCTCTTAATTTGAGGACACCCTGTATACAACAAAGCTTTTCTACAACTGCTATAAATCATATGTCTGTTGCTTTGCGTGGTGAAGTTTATACATTTCTTAATGAATGTCTCCGTAAACCCATATTAAATATTCCTTTATCCTCCCGAAACTTTATGTCACACCTGCATAAATAGGGCGCAGAAGTACAACTTTAGATTACTTTTAAAGTTTGAAAGGACTAATTCCGTTAAGATTCCTTTGTATACGCAACCGGTTACTTTTAAGTTATCAGTAATTACAGAAACCCCGCAGGTTCCTATAAAGTCAAAGGGAAGCGAACTAAATAGAAACCCTTTGTGCTCTGAAGAAATTCAGTAAAGGGAGAATAGTCTGGGAGCATAATATAGATTCTAAGTTTTTTTAGAGAGTTTAGAAACAGCTTGTCGGCAAAGTTTTTTTTAATTAAAAAAGTTTTATGTCTCTACTGGGAATCCATTGTGTCACATGACGACCATTATCCGTCGTCGACATTCACTACACCCTTAAATATCAACATAACTACACCAATTCACTATCGACTATTTAAAAATTCACATCCTAAGTACGTTAATTCAATTTTTTATATTTTTTTTACTGATAGAAAATAGATTCTAGAGTTTACTGCAAAGCAATTTAAGTCTAATTGTTCGGGGTAGCGCATAAACTAGATTCATGTGAATTATTTAAAATGTAAAGGACCCCGCAGAATCCTTATGGCCCAAACATTCGTCACTGATAGGGTTCGGTGAATAGATAAAATGTGTCCATGGGCGCCCAGCGTAAAAAAATCCCTGTCGAGAGATATCTTCGTCCGAAACTAGGTTCTTTTTCGCTGCCTAGTGTCCTGCAATAGTGTGTCAGGCTTCCATAGCTCCTATACGAATTAACTTAGGAATTTCATTCATATGCCGATTTATACCATATTATAGGGTGCATTTCAGGAAAATATTTTTAAATATACAGGATGGCCCAAAAATGTGTGGTAACATAATGCTGTATTTTTTTAAATGGGACACCCAGTATTTTATTACATGATTAGGTTCGTATTAGTGTCCTTTATAATTGCCTAAAGTTTTATTTTAATTGGTTACGTAGTTTAAGAGTAATAAATTAAAAACTAAAAAAAGGTTTGCAGTATTAGAAAAAAGGAAGTAGGAGTCTTAGAAATAAGGAAACTGTAGTTAGTGCATATGAAAGTTGCTCAAGAGTGCGTTTATTTTTCATTTTAGATACAATTTTCATTTGTAGAGGTTGTTTAGAATTAAAAGTTATGTCCGTCACGGCCTTCTTTCAAAAATTCGTTTAAAATACTTATTTTCTTGGCTTGCCGTCTTGCCAGTATTTGATCTGAAATATTGGGGAATGTAAATAGATCATTAGAAGAGCGTATTAACTTGTGTTGAGATCAACATGGTAGGCATTTTGAACATTTACTGTAGTTTATAATTATTAATCTAATTAATTAATTTTCATAATAAAAACTGTATTTAAAGAACATAATTTGGCAATATTTGGAGAACGGCTGGAAATAACTTATATGCATCCATTACAAAAAAATAATTATTATGAATTCTACATCCAATAGCCAAATAATATGCAGGGTGTTCCATTCGAAAATCTGGAGAAAAATTATTTTGAAATGTGTCGTGTTTGAAACCTAATTATAAACACCCTGTATAAAATAGATAAACGCTATTATATTCACAATATCTCTAGACCTCTTGTCTTAAATTTCACTCAATGCCTTGGTTAAAAAAGTTATTTTAGGTAGTTTCTTTGAATGGTTTTTCTAAAATTCCAAAACTTTTTTTAGTTTTTAATTTTAATTAGTATTTATTTAATTACTACTAAACTACGTAAACAACTGAAATAAAACTTTAGGCAATTATAAAGGACACTAATACGAACCTAATTATGTAATAAAATACTGGGTGTCCCATTTAAAAAAGACAGCATTATGTTACCATACATTTTTGGGCCACCCTGTATATTTAAAAATATTTTCCTGAAATGCACCCTATATTATAGTATAAATCGGCATTTGAATGAAATTCCTAAGTTGATTTGTATAGGAGCTATGGAAGCCTGACAGAGTATTGCAGGACACTAGGCAGCGAAAAAGAACCTAGTTTCGGACGAAGATATCTCTCGACAGGGATTTTTTTACGCTGTGCGCTTATGGACACTTTTTATCTACTTACCGAATCCTATCAGCGTCGAAAGTTTGGGCCAATTTGACCGGGAGCCATTTTCCATAAGGATTCTGCGGTGTTTCTGGTTTGGTTTAAAAAGTAAATAAAATTCAATTTTTATATAATGACAAATTTCAATTTTAGAAAATTTATTTACATCTCGATTTTATGGGCTACCCCGTACAATTCGACAAATCAGGACGTAAACTACTCTGTCCTAAATTCTAGAATCTGTTTTCTAGCAGTTAAAACAAAAATTCTTAAAATTGGTTCATTATTAACGAAATAACAGCATATTAATTAGGACTTGAATTTTTGAATATTCGATAATTAATTGGTATAGACATAGAAACATACATTTTTTTTTTCGTTTGTCTCAATTGTCTACACGTCAATAAAACATTGTTCCCACTTATTTTTATTGTTCTACAATTAACTCATAATCAGGGACGGTAATTTCCACGATTGGAAGCCACAAGACAAATAATTTTCACAGAGAAAACTTAATAGTTTCAATAGAGACCTTTCCTCAATTTATTTGGTATAAAAAAATGCTGGTAAAAATGCCCTGCACTTTTACCAGCAGGAACACGGATGAAAGCATAAATCTACACATATGAAAATGTATAATCTTAATCCCGAGAGAACGAACGTCTGCGACCCTCAACAAAGAAATCATTCACCCCGCAAATAAAGAAAATAAACTGGAAGGACGTAAATTGCCAGCTCTCAGTTTAGGAGATTAAAATCTCGTTTATTCCATTCCCGAATCGGCTTTCCATGCACCCATATCCGAAATGAAAATCTCCACTGACTAGATGTTATTTAATTTCGCTACTTAGCTAATTCCTAGAATGTACACGAGGATTGATAAAAAGTAAGAGGTACAAAAAAAATTAGATTTTATTGTCCGTCTAGAATTGACAGTTGCGGGTTTAAAATGATAAGTGTAAACTGTAAGAATAATACTCTTCGGCTACTGGAATCCATCGAAAGGAGGGACATTCGTCTGATCGGAGACCGCGCGCCCCGGATCTGGGGGGGGGGGGGGGCAAGCCGGTGCCCGTGCGGCACCTTCAGTGTGCGGCAAATTCATTTGTAGGGGTGTTACGGAACAGCTTTTGTTCGTACCTGTCTGGACCTGTACCTGTTTCAAACAGAAACCTGTTCCAAAAACCTGTTCCAGGTCCAAACTAATCCGCCGGTATAAACCGGCAACATGTGATATGTCTCTTCACAATTTTAAAATTTTCGCAACAGTTAAATGTTTTATGATTTTACCATAACTCTAGCACATAGGTAGATGAGTTCTGCGCATCGTTGAAATATAAATTTTTGTTTTCAGTTGCGGTTTATTAAGAGTATACCTAATTTTTTGCGTTACATATTAGTTAGTACTTTGTAGTAAACCATGATAAAGCGCACCAGCGTAGTGTGTATATATTTTTTTAGTTGTTGTTTACAACACTAATTGTTGTTTTAGTATTTTTTATAAATATTTATTTTCGTTGATGTAGCCGTTCCAATGAGTAGCTATTTATATGTTTTATTTTTTGTTAATGTATTTTTAAGAATAATGATTTGGTTTTTATCCATTTAAAAAATAAAATATCCCAATTCCATTTCTCTTTAATTTTTTTGTGATTTATTTAACATTTAATTTTTCAAAATGCGTTTAAAATATCAGCTGCCACAGCGTCAGACGCTGCCCCACGTTTTAATGTCAACCTAGCCGCTGGTAACCGTAACATATCGATTTAAGCAAAACCTGTTGCCGTTCCATTCGCTATATCGTACCTGCCGTACCTGTACCTACCAACTTGAAACAGTGCCGACGGACCTGGACCTGGAATAGGTTCATGGTAATAGATAGACAACAGGTACGCGGAATAGGTAGGTGACACCTGTTCCAAAAGAACAGGTCCAGGTCCACTGTAACACCTCTATTCATTTGTGCCAGTTAGGGAATTCAATCCCGCAAATGCGGGATCCCGCGGTGATTTCGCGGAATTGACATTGCGGGATTAAACGTGCGGGATTTGCGGGACTCGATGTGGGTGCTGTATGTTAATAAAAAGTTGTTTTAGGCAATTAGAAACAGAGTAGAGTAGCAGGAAAATATTTATTGCATACAATAACTATTTATATATAAAAATAAAATATTTATTGCATACTAATACAATACAATAGTACGACTAGTTTAACGGTTACATGTTACATTGATTTTGAAAGTATTTTCGGAGAAAAGATATCATGTTTAATGTTTCATCTTTTAGATCTGATCTTATTTTATTGCACATGTATCCTGCGGCTGAAAACGCACGTTCAGCTTCGACACTTGTCGGCGGAATAATTTTACATAATTTGTGGCCCTCTGATTCGGATAGTTGGCGCATATCGGTCGATGTGATAAACTTTCCAAAGGGTATACCATCTTTAGCTACCATTCGAGACACTCTTTCTTCCATCGAAACTTTTTTCTCAGATGAAAAAGATCTGTAATTTTCGCACAGAAGAACCACTAACATCTGAGCGCTTAGCAATAGCTGAGTGCTTAGCAATAGAACTAAAGGAACTACTCGAACTGCTGGTATAGTAGAAATTATTTAAAAAGACAGAAACCCCAATAAAACGTGAAACAGACAACGCTATAGGGTCTAATCTTCTTTCTTTCTTCTAAACAAATCATAGACATGAAATCAGCAAATACCAACCGTCAATTGCCTATCTTTATCAGATATGAGAAATTAAAGCGGAAGAAAGAACCTTTTCCAGGTACCCCCCAATTGCAGCTACGGCCGTTAGACTTAAGACTACAATATTTGGTGCAAAATGTTCAACACTGAGACACGGAAAATTATTTTAAACGTTTTGGAGCAGTTTCAAAATGAAAAAGAAAATAGCCTTCAGCCAATTTCAGCTGTGAAATGCACTGCAGCAACCTGTAAGATTAGTGAGACAATGCTTCAACCAGAAAAGCTGATATAATTTCCTGGCTAAAAAGCAAAAATATCAATGTTATGGATAACGAACGCACTCAAACCCGAATTGCTACAAATAGTAAAACAATTAAAAACAATTTCTGAAATAATACATTCCGGATCTGACCACAGATACCCATCAGGATACAAAATACACCCTCATAGTACATTAGGTCTCTCTTCCTCAGGTACACGCCTGGGTACCTGGTAAAAGATAGAACACTAAGACTTATGTCATTTATTATTTTACTGTTTTTGAAGGGCGTCAACTGGACATTCCCTTTAATTTATTCTTGCTTTTGATTTGTATGAAAACAAAGAATACCCTGTAGCGTTCTCTGTGGCACGTTTTATTGGGGTTTCTGTCTTTTTAAATAATTCCTACTATACTAACTTTCATTTCCTGTGTTATTTTATCAATATCAACACTACCGCTGCTGCTCTGGACTTTCAAATTAATATTATGCTTTGTTTGTAAGTGGGTGTGAAAACCTTTGGTGGAACGAGCAGAGATTTTGATAATGCTAGCACATAAGTTACATTTAGCTGTAAGACCATCTTCAGACTTTAAAAAATAATTCCAAACTAATCTTGAACCTTTATTGTCTTTGTAAACTACACTGACACTCATTTTTGTACGTACGCAAGAAAACTGTAAAGTAAAACGTAACGTATTTTCAAATTTTCAATAGCCCAGCATGGCGACGCGTCGACCAAAAATACCGCAGTTCATTGTTATCGATTAGACACTTTTATCAGTGTCCAACTATTCATAATATCGCCCAAATTGCGATTTTGTTAAAAATCTTATACAGAGTGTCCCAAAATTAATAGTACACAGTAAAACTTCAGATTCTTTGGATGAAAATATTGCGATTTAGCAAAACTTTACTTATTTCAAAAGTTGATAATAATCGAGATACAAGGTGTCCAAGTGAAAATTTTATTTTCTAATTTCCTAACTACTTTTTATTCTAGCATAAATTCTCGTTCCGAGCAATTGTTTTCGATATTTTTGCATTTATAGTGCCCAGCAGTGGCGTAACTAGCGGTGTGCAATGTGTGCCATGCACACGGGCCCGGGCCCCGTAGGGCCCGGCGGCGATGAGACATGATTTTATTTTTTTTTTTTGAAATATAACATATATTACAGATATTATTAGTACAATTTATACAAACTCTCCAATCAGTGCTTGAAGCTCTGGCCTCGAGAGTACCTAATGCTAAATACTACATACAGCGGAATAAACTGATTCTAACTTAAATCTAGATGATTTCTTATTCTCCTTCTAAACAAATTAAAATTATTTATATTTTTAATACATTCAGGTAGATTGTTATATGTCTTTGATGCATGAACAATTGGATTCTTCAAGCCTATATTAGATCTAGTATATATTTGATAAATATTATTTTGAGCTCTTGTTTCATAGGTATGTATTTCATTAGAAAATACAATCTTAATATTACATTTTTGTTGTTTGTTTATTATTTTAAATATTAGTTTACACTGTTCCAATTTTAACACCTTATCAAGGCTCCAGACCTTCAACCCCCCGTACAAGGCATCCGTGTGCGCGCGTCTTTCATAGCCGTAAATAACTTTTAAAACCTTATTTTGTAATATTTGCATTCTGTTGTGAATCGTACTCCCCCACATACCCCACACAGGAAGCAGATATCTAAAGTGGCTCAGAAAAAATGCTTGATATACCATATTTCTACTTCTATCTGACAAATAGTCTCTACATCTAAACATGATCGGAATCATTGGAATAATTTTTTTCTGAATATTATTTACGTGTTCTGACCACCTTAAATTTTCATCCAAGTGCAAACCTAAATACTTCATCACAGATACCCTTTGCAATGTGAAGTTTTCGACCTTAATATCCATATTTTCTACTAGTTTATTTTTTTGTGTGAACAGCATGTATTTTGTTTTATCCATATTTATTTTAATCTTATTAGAAAGTAACCATTGTAAGTAGACCCGCAGATCAGCGCATACTACTCGTTTAAGTAATTCCACCTCTGACCCTATATAAACCAACACAGTGTCATCGGCAAAGGTGAAGTAACGAGCACGAAGATTTGCATTCTTCAAATTTAGTACATAGAGGGAATAGAGCAGGGGACCAAGAACTGACCCCTGCGGTACCCCATAAGTATTTGTTACCACATTACTACGCACGTCATTATGTCCGACATACTGCTCCCTATCACAAAGATATGTTTGGATTAATTTATGAATGTTACCTCTAAATCCCATTCTTTGGAGCTTGTCCAGCAGTATGTCAAAACTTACCACGTCAAACGCCTTTCTGAGGTCCACAAACACGGCCACCACTATTTGTTTGTTATCCAAAGCTGTAGAAATATGATTGACAAGATCTACTGTGGCACTTAACGTACTACTATTCTTAACGAAACCATACTGGAACTCATCTACTGGAATATATTTGTCTATAAAATTTAACATTCGTTTCTTTAACAGTCTTTCGACAATTTTTGACAATACACTCACCACAGATATTGGCCTGTAATTATTCATACAGTCTTTATCCCCACTTTTGTATATAGGATTAATTCTGCTGATTTTTAACTCTTGTGGAAAAATTCCACTTTGTACTATATTATTAATTAATTTTTTTAAAATGGGTACAATATCTGTCTTTAAGTTATTAACATCAAAAACCGATATTTGATCATGACCTGGTGCAGAATCAACCCTGAGCCCCTGTATAATCTCGCCAATCTCCACTTCGTCCGTCTCATCCAAAAACATACTGTTTTTACAATAAATTTCTTCATTTCTAACAAAGTTTGGTAGTGAATTAATTTCCGTTTCGATTTTTTTAACAATGGTTTCCCCTACTCCTGCGAAATGTTTATTTAGACTATTTACTATCTCACATGCATCCTCAACCACTACATTATTAACGTTCAAAGAACTAATTTTTGTATGACTTGATTTATTTTTTATAAAATTATTAATAAAATTCCATTGTTTTCTTGGGTTTGTACCTGCCTGGTTCCACTTATTTTGAAAATACCGGTTTTTTAGAACTTTTATCTTATTGCTAATTTTGTTTTTAATTTTTTTTAAATTCGGATTCAATTTGTACATTACCATCATTTTTTATATTTATGTCATAGAGTCCATCACGATGTCTCATCAATTCAAGTATCTCCTTGTTCATCCAAATATTATTTTCGCGAATTCTAATGGTCTTAACATATTCCGATTCAGACTTACACATTTTAATTAAATCTATCAACTCCCGAAAAGATGCAACATTCAGACTATCAATCCTATGTCTGAATAGTACCTTAAATTTTTTATAGTCAATTAGTTTAATCTCATGATTTACCTTTGGCTTATAAACCTTAATACCATTATTAACAACAATGGACAGTAATTTATGGCCAGAAAGACAGTTATTTTTTACATCAACTGCGCAATCCATATTCGAATATCGATCTATCAATCGATCTGTCAATAATACTTCTGTTGTGCTCTGTAACTCTAGTGGCATTGGTCTCATCAACAGTATTAACTATTTTAAAATTATTTAATGCTAGCAAAGTTACATAATTTTTAGTTACATCAGCATTACCCAACAGATTTATATTAATATCGCCAACCATCAAATGTTTTTTTGGATATTTCTTTAAGATTTGTTCCAATTTAGTTAAGAATTCTTCGTTTTTATGTGCTGGTGGTTTGTACACACCGCTTATTGTAAAGTTTTGTTTGCCTATACCAACACACACCCAATTTATCCCTTCATTTGGTTCCGATTTTTCAATTTCAGTAAATTTGACGTCATCTTTTATATAAATTGAAACCCCACCTCCTCTGGTTGGCCGGCAGGAATGCACAGCCTTATATTTATTTATATTAAATTGGAAAACTTCTCTCTCATCCAACCATGTCTCTGTCAATATTACCACATCACAATTATTATTCAAAACAAATCCTTGAACATCATCCATTTTATTACGCATGCTCTGTATATTCATATAAGCGACTTGTATGTTTTCCCGAGGCTTCGCTAGTTTTTTAATTGTTCCTTATCTTCAATTTGAACAATTTTTGAATTTTCATCCTTCCTAAGAAGAATGTTACCATTGCTTATCCATAAATATTTATATCCATTGTTTGTTTTGAAATTTTTTGCTTCCTTAAATAAATCCAAATTTGCTCTAGTAAGATCGTGATTCAAATATACATTATTATTTGTGTTGTATCCCAAGTCCTTACATTGTAGGGTGAACCTTTTCTTTGATTTTAGCATCCCCATTTTGGTATTTTCGTCCTGAAAAATTATTTTTATTGCACCATTTTTTTCACCCTGCTTCAATCTGTATGCTGTGAGTTGCCCAGTAGGAACATCTAAGTTTTTCCCAATTTTATTAATTATTTCTGGCAGATTCTCATTCTGGTTATATTGAATACCATGCACAATCAAGTTATTCTTTAATTCCTTTTGTTCTTTTTTGTTCAGCTGCTTTTTTATGTCGGCCAAATCGTTTTGTAGACTCTGATTAATTTTGACCTGCTCATTATATTTCATAAAAAGTGAATTATATCTCTGTTCCATATCGTCCAACTTTGCCATAACATCATTTATAGTGTAATTTTTTATTTGCTTTGCTTTCACCTTCTCACTGGTTTTTGGACAGTCCTCACAATTCCATGGTTCATCCGACTTGCTAATCCTAAGATACGTTTTCTGAGCCATTGATATACATACTCTATGCTTCCAAATAAGGCAACTCTCGCAAAGAAGCCCTTCTTGATTATCTAGAACAGCCTTACTGCAAACATTCCACACTTCACTTACTTGCCGTGGCATCTTGGCAACACTGCACACAACAGCGCCCAAGATTGTAAACAAAGCAGCACAATTCAAGCTGAAATTCCGAAAGAAATTCACTTGCCTTCACTTGTATGCATGTAACAACAGTTGTTGTACAATATATGACTACTTTTATTATTTATTTTGCCCAGAAATCCAAAGAAAACACCAATAATCCGCGACGAATAAACAAATATGACATCCACTGTTGCCTAATTTTGTATGTTTTTTTGATTTATAGGTATTACCCAAAAAAAAACTGAAGCCAACCATCTTTTACTAATTATTTATTAAGTTTTGAATAGATACTACAAAGATTTTTATTACGGCTACTTCACAGTAATTATCGCACTTCGGTAAAAACGTACGTATGAATTTAAATTTTGCCCCGTTTCGGCAAATATCAAAGCTACACCAAACGCGCCGCTGCCGGCTGCCGCTTTTGATGATGTGAATGTGAATAGGCCGCCGTCTATATATTGCCAATAAAAAATGCCATAAGGGCGCTCAGTAAAAACAATTGGGTTAATAAAAATGTTGTTTCTGCAGTTCTAGTCAAAGTCTTGTAGGAAGTAAGGAACAGAATAAGTTAAGAGTTTAAGAGGTAGTGATATAGAGATAAGTTTTACAGGGTTTCCGGTTTCCTGTATTTTTTGTGTTTCGTAAGCCGTTACGTTTTAAACGAGTTGATTTTTGAATCAATTATTTGATTACTAAAAAATAAGGTAAGTTGTGTTAAGGTTAAAAAATAAAACATGCTTAAGTTTTAAAATCAAAATACATATATAATAATTTTATAATAATACTTACTAAAATACTCATATAATATCTATAATTAAGACATTCAAGTGGAATTTTTTTTTAGAATGAGTACTTATAAATATAAATCCGGTGCTCAAAAGCGAAAAGAGCTAGAAGAGGCGGAGGCAAAAAAGCGAAAGATGCTAAAAATTACATCTTTTTTTAATACATCGTCTCCTGTGACTACTGCGCTTTCTGCAACTAGTAGTTCTAGTAGCCAGAGCCAGAGTGAGTAAGCTAACAAAACAAACAAATAACAAATAAACAAATATATATTTAAAAACGTTAAAAATATATACCTATATATTTTTTTTTAGTTGAAACTGTTGAAAATATTCCATCTTTAAATTGCTCTAATGAGCCAAAATTATAATCTGAATCTGAGATTGTCAGTGAAAACTCAGAATCCCACGATTCTTATAAAGCAACAAATGTTGCAGATATTACTAGTATTAGTGAAGTGCTTCAAGTTGAAAAACTTTATAGTTTAGAAGTTATTTCTGATAAAACCGAAGTTAAAACTTATAAAGGATATTATAGTAGCGAGTTATCAACTTCCGAAAAAAGATTTCTAGTTGATAAAGAGCCTTGTAGACCTCTGGGGCCCTTTCCTAAAAACAGTAATGGTAGAAGTTTTTCGATATTTTATTATAGTCAAACAAATAAATCAGGACTTAAAACTGAGCGTTTATGGCTTTGTTACTCTCAAATCCTTGACAAATGTTATTGTCTACCTTGTTGGTTGTTTGGAGAAGCTAATGATAATATGGCAAATGGTTTTAATGATTGGAGACATCTTCAGCAGGCAATCAGCAGACATGAAGGAAACTTTAGGCATAATGAATCATGTGCCATATATGATCAGTGGAGATTAAATAAAACGATTGATCTAGAACTGGAGTCAACAATTCGCCAAGAAATATCTGTATGGAGGAAGATTTTGAAGCGTGTTATTGACGTCACCCTAACATTAGCTTACTGTAATATGCCATTAAGGGGACATGATGAAACCCAACTCTAAAAATCCTGGTGCTTTTTTATCGATAATTAAATTACTTGCTAAATATGACACAGAACTAAAAAATTTGCTAGAATATAAGAAAAAGAATTCAATCACTTACCTAAGCCCAAGTGTACAAAACGAAATAATTCCGATACTAGGCAATGCTATTAAACAAAAAATCATTAAAGAAATAAAAAGTACACCTTGGAGGATGTTGCAAAGGTTGACCAGTTAACTGCCATTGTTCGATATGTAACCACAGATTATATAGAAAATAAGCCAGCCAAAATTGTAATCCACGAATCTTTTTTGGGGTTTGTTTTAGTCAAGAACCAAACTGGTACAGCTCTTAGTACTACTATATTAGACATTTTAAGAGACAATGAAATACCCTTAGAAAAGCTTCGTGGACAAGGCTACGACGGAGCTGCAAATATGAGCGGAATTTATAAAGGCGTTCAAGCTGCGATATCGGAGGTATCGCTTTATGCTCCATATGTGCATTGCGCAGCTCATAATTTAAATTTAGTTCTTAACGACTCCGTTAAAAATGTTGAAGAAGTAAGAAATTTTAATGACTTTCTTCAAAGTATATATGTATTTTTCGGACATAGTATTAAACGATGGGCTCTCTTACAAAGTTTTACCAAAAATAAAATATCATTAAAAAAACTAACACCTACTTGTTGGTCGTCAAGACATGATGCTCTAGAAGCTCTTCGTTTTAGATATGTAGATGTTTTAAAAGCTCTTTCAAAAATTATTTTAACTTCTACCAACAGGCCCGAAGTTAATGATGCAACTTCTTTAAAAAATCAATTAGAAAAATTTGAAACGATTTTTCTGATTGTTTTTCAAACAAAAATTTTGAAAAATATTGACACTGTGTCTAAGGTTTTGCAAAATAAAGAGCAAAATATTGAGCAGGCATCAAAACTGTTTACAACTTCGTACGAAAATTTAAAAAAAATGCGTGATGATTTTAATTTAATTATCACGGAAGCAACTAATTTAGCGGGAGAATGGGGTACTACTACTGAATTTACAAAAAAAAGAATATTTCGTCCAAAAATATTCTTTGATGAAATAAGTAACCATTACCTAATACAAACAAATAAAGATTGGTTTAAAATAAACGTATTTTTTAAAACGTTAGATATACTCATAGTTCAGTTAAAAACTCGAACTTCTGGACTAAACGAGGTTTACTCAAAATTTCGTGTGTTATCCCCAGAAGTATTATGTAATCCTTCTCTTACTGATAAGGAATTATATGAAATGGGCCAGGCCCTATACATGAACT
Source organism: Barypeithes pellucidus (assembly GCA_963991005.1). Taxonomy (NCBI): domain Eukaryota; kingdom Metazoa; phylum Arthropoda; class Insecta; order Coleoptera; family Curculionidae; genus Barypeithes; species Barypeithes pellucidus. The sequence continues at coordinate 14,236,011 of OZ022556.1, forward strand.
ATCCCGGAGATATTTCAAATACAATTTCTTCCCAATTACTTTGTTTTAGGGAATGTTTTCGAACTAATTTAGATAAAATTAGTTCCATTTTTGAATTAAATGAATTCATTTTGATTAAAAATTTTTCTTCCTGCTGTAGTTTTAGCGAAATTTTGACTGCATGCAACATATTTCTTACTATACCTGTTACTGTGGCCTCAACTGAAAGATCATTTTCGAAATTAAAGTTAATTAAAAATTATTTAAGAAGCACTATGGATGAGGAAAGATTATCGGCATTGGCAATTATTTCTATTGAAAATGAAGTTGCTCAATCATTGGACATTGATAAACTTTTGCACATTCTAAAGCAAGAAAAAAGAAGTTTTAACTCTACTTTAGGCAATGTTTGATGATTGATTGATTTTCTCCACGCTCTTGTTTATTTTATTACATTAGATACATATATAATATTATGTACTTATTTATATTGTGTTTTTATTTTATGATTTATGTTAATTATGTTATACATATTTTGTTTGGCTAGTTTATTTTCTGGTTTTTTTATGTTTTGTAAAAATATAAATTTAAAAAAAAATGTTGTGCTTTGTGCTAGGGCGGGTGGCTGATGTAGACTCTCTAAACAAGAACCAAGAACCTCACATATCCCCAAGAATTACATTTTGTATCAGTAAGCCATGGCCCATGAACCCATATTCCATATTAACTGGATTCGGCATCGCTGCTGTCTCGTGTTCCCAAAATATTTAGCCCCTCCCCCCTCACAAATAATTAAATCCTGGATTCACCCTTGTCATGTACTGGATATTTTATTAAATATGTGCAGGGGCCCGGCTAAACTTTTGCACACAGGCCCGGGGCTGCATTGTTACGCCACTGGACTGCCCAGTGCCCAGAAAAAGAATCTGCAGTTTTACTGTGTACTATTAATGTTGGGACATCCTGTATATAGCCCGATCTGGTCGAAATGCGCGGGAGCACGGGCGCGAAGTTTTATTTTTAAATACAACTACTAAAAACAACAAGGGACGGATGGATATGCGAGGGCACCAGTTTTAAGGTTTTGTCCCATCTCCATCCATATGTGTTTCAGCTTAGTACTCCTCGAACTTCAATGTTTAAGAATTCATTCACCTAGAGGACGTTGTCCTCCGATTTTACCACCGTGAATTAAACGTGATCGAACTTATATGGGCTCAGGGTGAGCCAAGAAATACTTATTATTGCCAACTTACACCTTATGATGTAAAAATAATTTTACAATCGTAACTGTCGTTCTCCTTTAAGTCACTCCAAAATGTCAACATTTTCTTGTATATTTTCGATAACAATTAAGCGGTTTGCCTGATTGCGACATTAAATCTACACCCTGTATATACCTACATATATTCATCCTAGGAACGGGACTGAATAAAACTGCATTATGTATTATGGCAGCCATCGGAAATGAAAGTTTTCGATCCTCCACAGAATACCATTTGCTCTACAAAAATAAATAAAACCAACGAGAGACCTGAAATTTCCATCTATCGTATTTTTACTGGTATGAAATTCCCCCGTTCAATAAACATCTGAAAATCGGCGTTAATTATTCAAAATAGTAGCGGAAACTCCTGAAGCCCTAAGGGCGCATTTTATTTGCTGTTTTTTCGGTTATTTGATTATTCTTTTTATTTTCATGATTACGTCGACAGCAGCTGAGAGCAATCTTCCCGTAAACATATTTTATAACTTGATTGCGAACATTCCCTTGTATGTTTTATCCTTTTCTGTACTTACTAAATGCTTGATGAGAAAATTGGAGCGTCTGTCTTGGATTAAGAATGCGCGGGAAGAACACCGTTGCCAAGTTTGTACTTGTACTATTTCTTTACTACAAAAAAGTCGATTTTCAATTATTAATATATCCAAAACGATTCAATTTAGTCATATGGTGACGAGTATACGAAAAAGTATTAGAATTTCAAATATGAAAAACATATACGTGCTGTTCAATTTAACGTAAAAAGTTAGTATGTATATACTTCCGGTACAACCGGAAGTGCCACAATCCTGAAAATATTTTAGTTGGATGCACCCATACATACGTTTTAGTAATGCATCGAATTTTTAGAGAAATCGTAATACGGTTCCGCATATATCGATACTGGCCCATCCAGGTTCGTTTTGCAAGAATTTTACAATAAAAATTACAATGCATGCGTACTTATAAGAGCAACAGCAAAAAGTTGCAGAACTATATCGCTAGTCATGTTGAACAACGCTGCAAGAACCTTAGAGGGCGGAAAAAAACATTTTCCTCCCCTGTTTCGGGTTTGAAAATTACGTTGTCTAATATGATAGCAGGAAAAATTAGTTCTGCATTTCTAATTTCGTCCTGAAGAAGCGCGTCGAGGCTGATGCCAGTAACTTTTTGTTAAAAAGAAAATGGGCTGTTTGTTCTATGTTATGATGATTGTTTGTAATTAGACGTACACGAAAGTAGTCTACTCAATAAAGCTCATTTGTCTACTGAATTTACCACATTTTATTTTTCACTCGATGTATAAGAATGTATTATTTTTTAGGATAATTTCAGTAAAACGGCAACCGTGGACGCGAAAACAAAATCCGAGCTCTCGGCCGCGGCTCCGCCGCTCGATCAAATACACACGATCTGTTGAATAGTATGGAAGTGTTTTGTGCTACAAAAATCTCGTCATTTCGCGGATTTTTTAAAAGAACTCTCGGTTTTTAACAGACATTTCGGCGCCTTTTGACTGAAAGTAGATCGACTCTACTCACATCGTCCTAGCTCGGTCGGTTTTACGGTTTACGGCAGACAATAACCAAGAAAATGTGGTGCCTCATCAGTCAGGCCAACTCGGTCGTTTTTGAAGTAAGGGTTGATCCTAAATCCATCGGGCAAGAATGCCTTGAAAAGGTAAGATTTTTCTATTTTTACATTTTTCGCTTAAAATGGTGAAAATGATCAGGTCAATTTATGGACTGGGATCGGTGAACTGAAAAAAGACCTTTTATAAAATAGTTGAAAGAAAAAATGTATATAACTATCCACCTGTAGATAGGCCTGTCCCCTTTCTTTCTTAATCCATAAATTTATTTAAATTTTTTTGACGTTATGTTTAAAAAAATTGTATTTAAGGCTCTTGCTATTAGAATGTCCATAAAACTATGGTTACATTATACCTATTAGTATGCTATATGTATATTATTTTTATAGTACTAATAAAATCTAGAGTTAACTTGAAAATAATTATTTTATTCTAAAAAATGATGCGGTTGTATGAGCTCGCACTCGACGAGCACGTTTCACACCGACCAAAGTTCAATTTCTACAGGTAGTCGGTCCAAAGTCCTATCGACGAGTGTTTGGTTGCAACGATTATTGTTATGAACAATTATTCTGCGATAAAGTTTAATACTTTTTGTTACAATTTACACAATTGGTAATCAGAGTTTTGCTGGAAATTTATGGGATTTTTTATGTTTTTAATGTTTATTTATCTAAAGAATGCGCAAAAATTATTTAGAAGTAGTTTTCAGGCCTCTTTTATGTAGATACATAAATAATAATAATAGCATATTGGAGGCTAACAAAATATCAACATGGAAACTATTTTTTGGGTCATGTAAAACACAGACATTTTTAAAACCACATAGGAACGTTGAAATTGTATTGTTGAAGGCCCAAAGGTCGCATTTACAATCGGTAATATTTTTGCAATTGTTGGCATGAGAGTTGCAAGCAATATTTCATGCAAATCGTTTTACAGTTGGCAATTATTGCAGTTGCGAGTTCAAGTTTCAGCTGCAAGGGCTGCCAACCCAGTAACTGTCAAAATACGACGCTTAACTCCGCAAGCACACAACTAAAAACTGAAAGAATACAAATAAACACGAATACACAGATCAAACAATAAATACACTAGACGTATTTTAAGGTTAATATTTAGTAACTTTTATTTTTGGTTGGTAATGTAAAAATAACTATGTTTTCCACTAGTGAAAATAATATCTCTAATAAAAATTCAACACCCTGTAGCAAAAAATTTAAGCCGTTGCGGACATCATATGAACTTTTCTTTATAAAATGACCTAAGGAATCACACCCTGAAATATTAGCACGTCATTAAGGAACACCCTGTATAGTATACCTACCTATAAATACTATAGTAAGTATTACTATTCCCAGCTACACTTTTTCCATTGTAAATAAGTAATGGTTTGTCCGGGTTTGTTCTTGCCTCCTATTGAAAAACCATAATAATACTTATATGAAATACTGACAGATGATAAAAGAAAACAGTGGTAAAAATTATCTATCAATCATTGACCTGGTTTCCATTACGCTACTGCACATATCGAAGACTTCCAAAAAAACAAATGTGAAATTAGTTTTAACTAAATAAGGTAATTCCGTTATCTGGTATAAAACCTATTACCTGACCTGTTAATAAATCATTAAATTGTACGAAATCTTCCATTATTTTTATCGAAGTATTATATATTTTAAATTAAAATGACCCCCATGATGAAAAAAATACGTTATCTGTAAGCTATTAACACTGAACCATTAGGAAAAAGATAATTTCTTAACGATGTAAGGACTTTCAACCCTGTTTTTCCTCATCCAAATTGTTATTTGTCAATCAAAGTAATCAAATATTAATCGATGTTTTGTCATGGGCAATGTGTAGTATTTACCAAGATTTACACCATACCATTTCAAATTATTCAGAGCAGTTTCAAGAGCATTATAGTTTTTACCAGAAATTTCACGGCAAAAAAATATTTACTTTTATAGATACGTCTAATGAGCGGACATCTCTATTAAGCGGACATTTTTTCATAGTCCGGAACTAGGTATATGAAATTCCATGAAAATCAACCTCTCTTGGGCGGGCTCTCCTTTGGGCGAACGCGGACAGGCTGTTTTCATACAAAGAGTGCGAAACCCCTCCTTTAAACAGACAGAAATTTTTTAAAAGTATTTGGGAGACGAATAAGTACGGTGCAAAAACTCTCTGAAGACAGACCGGCAACCAATCGCGTATACGTGGCAGCGGGAAAGAACTTCGCCGAATGAAAGTATGTGTGATTCCCCGACAGCAGTCCGCCGTTTATTTGTGAGTCGTAAGGTTAAAATGGTAAACAATGGCACAAAAATGTCGCGTTTTGAGTCTGAAAGAGAATATTGATGTTGTGGAAGTTTGTAATTTGATAACAATGATTTGGGCGAGTTCATTAACATTGATAGTAATGTGCTATTAGAAGATGATAGTGACCCCATTCCTACCGATTATGTAGTCCAAACTGAAACCACATCACTATCTGACGACTCTGATGAAGAAGTTGAATGCAGTAATCAAACAAATGCCACCAATTATCAACAAGCCATTATTATGGTAAAAGAATTATAAGAGTATGCAAAGAACAGAGGTGACTCTACAGCAATGGAATTGTTATCAGACTTGGAATTACATTTTCTAGATTGCAAGTATAAAACGCAAACACGTCAAACTACGTTATTAGATTTTTTTAGTACTACATCCTAACTAAAACTAGTGTATTTTTGTTATGTTATGTTTATTTGTACATACATATACATAGGAATAATTTTGCATTTACCTATTACCTAATAACAAATTTCCCATGGGCGGACACATTTAGACGGTCCCGAAGGTGTCCGCCTAAGAGAGGTTTCACTATACATATATACATATACATTAATAATAAACACATGTAATCTCCATGATCCCCCCAATTTTCATCCGCCCAAGTAATTTCGGGGCTCTAAATTTAGCCGTTTTAACGAAATTAAAATTTCCCACTTCTCATATCATATTTCATCAGATTTTCCATTATTATATCGAATTTGAAATTCTGCCAAAAACCTAAAGGACCGACTTAATTTAATTTAAGCCTTCGCGAAAATTTAATTTTAATATAACGTTTTTAACAACCATGTCGCGTAAGCCGCAAAGATAGCTATATAGATAACCAGGGAAACGCAGACAGTTATTAGTGGAGGGGTTGGAAGGGGTCGGACGCGATATCCAACACCACCACCATGCTCAGCATCCTCGAAAACGGGGGGAAAGTGTGTTTATCTGCAGGGAAACCTCTCGAAGCGCGTTTAACCCCTCTGGGGGGTGGTTATTGGCCGTTTTGAGGGGTTGCTCAACCCAAATGAGAAATTCTGACGCCGCCATCGTGTTCAGCATCCTCGAAAACCGGGGGGAGGGGTTGTTCGGGTTTGTTCGATGTTCGTCCGACTCATAGACGCCACTAAAATGAAATAATAAATGCTGCCTTATAGGACAAATTAATAATTGTTTTTAGGTCTGCAATCGTAAATTTAGACATAAAACCTTAAATATGTCGAACATGATGTACAAAATCTGCCCAGAATGTAATAATATGACGTAGAGTATTCCGTTGAAATTATTTTGACCCCATCAACCACAGCATACTGTCCAATTTTCAAAATTTTCCTATGTATAGTTTTTCATATATAGATCGAGGCGGTTGCCTGTGGGACACCCTGTATACGTATGATTTTCTCTTAATAATATTTGTCTTTCCCGGAATCTTTTCCCGGTGCTGACATGGTTTTTTCAAGTAGCTCATACCTAAAGGTTCAAAGTACGGCTAGATAACTATGAACTAAGGTACTTAATCGAAAAATATTTCTTACAAGTGTTTTAAAATAAAAATATATATTCGGTAATATTGCGTATATCACCGTCATATACTTGAAGGTTCCGCAATATTATGAAAGAGGTTTGCGACAGTTAAACCAAAACACCTTTGTTCAGTGTTCAAGTTTTAACTGTACAAACGTAATATTCCACAGCTCTATCAAGCTAGCGGGCACTCTGTAGCGGCACCACAAAAGACCCGGTGGGTCTTTTGTAGCTCCTTTGTAACTTTTTTGTTACGCCGGTCGCACATTTGTAGCTTGAGCCGGTTCCGAGAAAACCGCGGATCCGCTAGCTTGAACCTCCATGATAGCGGGACAGGTTCAGACCCAACTGGTTTTTCGTAACTTTTTTGTAGCTTTTTTGTTACGTTGGTCCCATTTTTGTAGCCCTTACCAGTTTCGAGAAAAACGCGGATCCGCTAGCTTAAACTTCAATTGTAGCGACTCAACCTCGGACCAGGCTAGTTTTTTGTAACTTTTTAGTAGCTTTTTTGTTACGTAGGTTTCATCCTTGTAGCTTGGTCGACAACGCCCCCGGGGTGCGTATCTTAAGATCTGTCACATTCGCGGAACATCGCGAGCACTCTTACGCTTTTGTCAGGTGTGATAAATTAAAGCGGAACAAAGAACCTTTTCCGAGGTACCCAAAAATGCAGGTACGGTCTAGGAATTTTGGGGTAATAATTTAAATGGGACAGTGGCTTAAGGTACGCACCTCGGGGGCGTTGTCGACCAAGCTACAAGGATTGACACTTACGTAACAAAAAAGTTACAAAAAACTACCCTGGTCCGAGGTTAAGCCGCTACAATTGAAGTTTAAGCTAGCGGATCCGCGTTTTTCTCGAAACAGGTAAGGGCTACAAAAATGGGACCAACGTAACAGAAAAGCTACAAAAAAGTTACGAGGTTCAAGCTAGCGGATCCGCGGTTTTCTCGGACCAGGCTCAAGCTACAAATGCGCGACCGGCGTAACAAAAAAGCTACGAAGGAGCCACAAAAGACCCACCGCTACAGAGTACCCGCTAGTTTGATAGAGCTATATTCCACCGTAAAAATTAAATAACATTGACCCCACCTGGTTATTAAAATCCATACATATACACGGTGTCCGACGTTTTCCAGAACTTTTTCCTAAATTCTCTACAACAATTAAATATCGAAGAAGTTTTTCGACTGCCTTTAGTTTTACTCCCCCCATCGGTGATTGGCATATCCCTTGTAGATTTCTTATGCGAGGGCCACCGTGTAAAGTATAAAATTGGATTTTATAAACAAATACGTGAAACAAAGGACTAATTTGCAAACAAAGAAACTTATAGCAGCAAACTTGCACACTGCATTGCTAAGCTTATAAATAAATTTAAAAAGAATGGATTAGTAAGATAAGAGTATAAATTTAGCTGGATTATACAGGGTGTCCCATTTTCGACACTTTTATAGGGTCTCCGTAATTATTAGTACTATCAAGAAAGTAATGTAGGTGTCATGTGCTCTTATTGGGTCAAACTTAAAATGGTAAAATCAAAATTTGAAAATTTTCTCTTCGCTTAAGAGATACCGAGGAAAATCAAAAAATTGACAATTTAAAATTTACCCTATATTTTCTTAGTTAAAAGAGATACAGAAAAATGTTTTATACAGCAGTTTCTTTATAATGATTGCTGCATAATCTGCCGTTTTCAGAGGAAGTATACGGGGTCAGGTAAAAAAGTTATCGGACCTAACCTAATTTTTTTCAATGGAACACCCTGTATATTTTAATTCAAATAGATACCATTTTAAATTCTCTTTTCAAATATATAACACACCATGGATAATATTGGTTTCCTAGGCGATTTACTTAAACTTTATTACTTTAAACCAAAGTAGGCCATGAAACACAAACTAATATCCTAGAGACATTCTAGTTGTTATTAACATTTAACGTCAATTTCATTTTTTACATAGTAATTTGTGAAAAAGACTTATCAACATTTTGAAAAAATTGATGATATCTATCATCCATGGTGTGTTATAAATTTGAAAAGAGAGTTTAAATTGAAATCCTTTTTAGATTAAAATATACAGGGTGTTCCATTTAAAAAAATGAGGTTAGGTCCGATAACTTTTTTACCTGACCCCGTGTACTTATTCTGAAAACGGTAGATTATTCAACAATCATTATAAAGGAACTTCTGTATAAAACATTTTTCTATATCTCTTCTAACTAAGAAAATATAGGGTTATTTTTTGAAATCGGCAATTTTTTGATTTTCCTCGGTATCTCTTAAGCGAGCGAAAATTTTCAAATTTTCATTTTACCATTTTAAGTTTGACCCAAAAAGAGCACATTGACATACATTACTTTTTGATAGCACTAACAATAACGGAGATACCCTAAAAAATGGGACACCCTGTACATTACAATAAGATAAGGATTTACACCCGCCCCCCACCTCCCCCCCCCCCCTCCCCAGGTGGAGATCGCCCCTGGGCGATTAAAACCATTTTCGCCCCTGACCTCCTCCCCCCTAGATTTTGCCAAGTATAATCTTCACTTGCTCGTCTGAGGATATATCCATATCCGATTAAAATTACATGTTACGACAGTGATGTGACACGAAGTTGTTAAACATGTCAGGAAACATGCTCATCAAAGTTCTTGGCAACAACATAAACCGGTAGCACTAAAAGGATTTAAATCATATATTCGGAAGCTCATTATTTTGGAATTTAACAGGATTCTCGTGCATGTTTCTGATGGCATGTTTCCACAACAGTTTCGTTAGATATAAGGAACTAATTTTAGTTTACTAGGTTTAAACGTAACTTTGGTTTCAAGGTACATATCTAGTAAATTTTATGACATTAATAAAAACAGTAGCCCTTCATCTACGATGTGGTTTAGGTATGTGGGATTTTCATTGCCAATAAAACGGATATAAATGATGATAATATAACGATGATATAAAAATATTTAGTAACCCTCTAGTTACCATTGAAAAATAATTTTATATTTTTCCTTTATAACGCATATAAAACCTTAAGGGGCATTTAAGGCACTATGCAGGATTTTTGTCTGCAGAGGAGACGAATAAGTACGATGCAAACACTCTCTGAAGACAGACCGGCAACCAATCGCGTATGCGTGGCAGAGCGAAAGGACTTCGCCGAATGAAAGTATGTGTGATTCCCCGACAGCAGTCCGCCGTTTACTTGCGAGTTGTAAGGTTAAAATCGTAAACAATGGCACATAAATGTCGCGTTTTGAGTCTGAAAGAGAATTTGATAGGAATGTGCTATTAGAAGATGATAGTGACACCATTCCTACCGATTATGTAGTCCAAACTGAAACCACATCATCTGACGACTCTGATGAAGAAGTTGAATGCAGTAATCAAACAAATATCACCAATTATCAACAAGCCATTAGTATGGCAAAGGAATTATAAGAGTTTGCAAAGAATAGAGGTGACTCTACAGCAATTGAATTGTTATCAGACTTGGAATTACATTTTCTAGATTGCAAGTATAAAACGCAAACACATCAAACTACGTTATTAGATTTTTTTAGTACTACATCCTAACTAAAACTAGTGTATTTCTGTTATGTTATATTTATTTGTACATACATATACATAGTAATAATTTTGCATTTACATATTACCTAATAACAAATTTCCCATGGGCGGACACCTCTATTAGGCGGACACATTTAGACGGTCCCGTAGGTGTCCGCCTAAGGGAGGTTTCACTCTATTTGGAACTTTGAATATATTCAAAGATTTGGACTCAGTTGGTCCGCCGGTCGGGGAATTACCGAAATTTATTAACGTCAAATCCGCGTCGATACCATTTGCCTTAAAGATGCTGTACAACGTTGCCACTATTAACAATTTTCACATATCGCCGTATATTGAATAGTTATAGAGCTTTAAATAATCTGGTGCCGATACCGATATTATATCGGTATCGGGTTTGTTGTGATTCCCCGCGATACCCGCATTAATACCTTATGCGGAGTAGTAATTCAACTATTCCCGAATTCTTGAGCTATATACAACCAGCTGGTAGACAATGTCGGAGAGAAATACAAAGTTACAAATTACGGAGATCAAATTATATTTGCTAGAATTTCAATTATACTATAATTTAGACAGTAAATTTCATTATCAGAAAACATAAAAATAATTTTCACTTATCTGCACCTGAATTTCCTAGACGGGACGGCGGGAATGGATTCTAGCAGAACTAACAAGATGTTCCGGCTTTTAAATTTAGAGCGAGAGAAAATTACTGAAATGGGGAAAATAAATTATAATTTTGTCGCGGAAATAGTCGCGATATCGTGCTCGCTCGGTCGCTTATCGCGCAATTATTTTACGATAATTTAAAACGCTAAAATATCGTGCTTTGATTACTATAGGGGTTTATATGAATAAATTAAATTTGATAAGGTGTTACTTTATTCTATTTGATCGTATAGTTTTGATGTAATATCACATAAATTGCCTGTTATATACGGTGTTCGAATAATGCATCGTATTAGTAAGTCAATTAAACAAAAAGTCGAAAATTCAAAACTTCTTTCCACCGTTCGTAGATACAAAATTCGACCATTTATAACTTGACGTTAGCGACAATAACAGCTTGTTTTTCTCGGCTTTTCTTTATTTTTCTGTGATTATATTAATTTTAGTGTTTAGGTTATCTGAATGATACTATCCACACTTATCAACAGTACACTTTAAAATGGTTAATAAGATGTTATAAAGTAAAATAATATTTACTAAATATCACGTGATAGGCACAGTTTATTATTATTTTTTCCCTGTTCGAAGAGATGTTCAAAAATAAATTTCTCATTGCTACTTTTTATTCTCCACAAGATGTCATCATCAGATCTTCCATGCGACGTCTCGTCTTTAAGTCACCATCATCAACTTAATTTTTTTTTTAAATGCGGGCCTGGATTTTTTTGTTTAGATTATGAAAGAGTGCCCAAATCTACGTTCAGTGGTATACAACATTTACTCTTTTTCCGACTAACTGGTACTTAAATTAACAGTTCACATAATATGTACTGCTAATAGGTAGCAACTTTTTTGAACTGCCATTTGTAAGTAGCAGTAGCTGCTTTAACTGCTAATCAAAACGAACAGGTTTGTCCATCTCTAATTCTGGGGGTATTTTAGGGATTTCGACACTAGCAACTGCTGTTCTGACTGTTAGTAATGCGCCAGCTGTTCGAGAACGGTTTACTGCGCATGAATTTGTTGTGCAATTATAATTGCCATTGCGCCGGAAATTTTTATTGCCGACTCTAATACGGCTTTAAGACATTTAAAAAAGGCATCGAGTTTAACATTTTCGAATTATACCGAATTTCAAAAAAGAAGTAGCCTTGGGCTGTGTTTGCGACCAGCCTTATAGTAACAAAGACGGTGCATAATCGCAAAACATGCAAAACTATAACTAAAATGTTAAAAAACGAATAAGCGTCTGTTAAGACATAAAAAACTCAAATAAACAGCCATAAAATTGAATAAAATTGCTCAAAATGATTCCCTGGCACATCTAAAAAGATCCTTTAGGATAAATACGGGATAAATGCGACGTCCCATTAGTGGATTTAAAGCAAAATAGGCCTTTGAGAGATCGGGGAAAGTGGGATAACAAACGTTCGCAAATGACGCATGAATTTTTTAAACATGAGATTTGAAATGGGGAAATATTGAGATGAATTTTACGTCGTTGGAACAGTTTTTTTTTTTAAGTTTCTTAAGTTTTATTATTTTTAACAATACTGCGTAAATCTATGATAAAACAGTTAAGAATTCAAATTTAGTTACTTATACTCACTCATATACACGGAAAGAAAAAGTTCCTCCTCATTTTGTGCTTCCCATCCTCCAACGTAAACTTTTTGATATAAAAGACCCAAAAAAATTCTATGGGCCGAGCCTGGGGAAGGTTAGGAGGGTCGTCGTTTCAGTTTTGGGTTTGTCTTGCATAGTGACAGGACCGAATGTCTGGCCAGAATATAATATCGTCTCCAGCATGTTCTTCTTCAAATTAACCAGTTTCGTAAGACAATTATTATCGATATACCATTGACTATCCAGGGCTTCACCTCTTATTCGACCCACATAAGACCTGGTGGAAATAGCGCACCATACCTTATCAGCGAATTTGGCCTTTTGCTTCAATTTGACATTATCAAGGATCTCTGCAATATTGTCAGTATAGAAACCATCATTTCCCTTCATTTCAGAGTTGCTTAGTGTGAAATACCTTTCGTCATCCACAATTATCACCCGGTAGTTTAGCAAAATATACTCACGTCAGCATCTCGGGATTCTGGCTAGGTGGTTGGCTGTATATTTCGGAGCCTTTCTTCTTCTTTCGGTATTTCTGGCCATTCCGCGATAGTTCCCGCTATAGTGTTCTTAGATGTTCGATATTGTCGAGCTAGTTTTCTTGTTGATGTACCAAGTGTGTTTTTCGCCCTTCTTACCAGTCTTTCTCATCTTACTCTGGTAAAAATTCTAGGCCTTCCACTTTTTGGAAGGTTCATACAAGGAATACCTTACTCACATTCAGCAATTGTCCGATAAATGGTTCAACGCGATATATTTTGATTTTCAAAAATTCGTATTTAAAGTTTTTGTCTCCATGGAGAGGAAGGAGACATCTTTTCGGCTTTACTTTCAAAATAATAAACTTTATTTTTTTCAGATTTTGATTCAGCTTGTGCAGTTTTTATAAATAACAATCCTCGGGGCTTTTTAGATTGAAAACTTGTTGTTTTTTTATCAAAAACGGGAAATTAGAATTCTGACAATATTATAGCGGTCGCATAAAAAAGCTTTTGAAGTTGTTTGTAACGGACATGATGATAAATTATAAAGGTCCCTGTATGCCGGCTTCTTCGTTCGTTATCAGATCACATTTTTATCTGGCCTGCTTTAAAGAAAATGCAATGCAATTACTGGCAATTATTACAAGCACTACATATTATTTTATATTTGCAATTTTTTTCCGTTAAAAAATTTATAAGAAATGAAATAATTACGTTAATAATTTAATTGTGCTCCTGATCACAAACATGTTTTTGACAACAAGCCTATTTATAAAGTGAAATTATAAGAAAAATATGTTTTAAATTAGTGATATAATATTCAAATAAAATAACAAACAAATTACTTGTTCAAGAACTAAGGGTCAAGCTGATAGTCACACCTTTTAAGCAGTGGTGGGTTGCAAGAAGGAATCACAATACCATATTGTTCACATAGCACTACCTTAGTTTCCAGTTGTTCCAGTTTTCTTCTACTTTGCTTCTTCTACCTGCGCCAACTATGATTTTTTTATGACACCAGACCAGCACTGTAGGAAAAATTCTCTAAGCCACTCTATAGGAGTGCTGCGAATAAAGCGATCCACGTTGGTTTTGAATCGTTGGAAGTTTTATTCGTTGGAAAACTCTACGTTAAGAAGATCGTTCCACAAGGAAGAAATAATTCTTAAACAATGAAGATTGAACATTTTCCCTGGAAATATCTGTAAAAGAAAGTCAAATCACCAGGCTGTATTCGATGTTCTAGGCCGTCGAAGTTCTTGATCAGCTCGTGATCTCCGATCAGACGAATGACTCTTCCCTCGATGGAATCCAGTAGCCAATGAGTATGCTTGGTTCCCAGAGCTCCAGGCATGAGAGCAGTATTATAGCGATGGCGAATCTGGACTTTATATAGTATCAAAAGTTGTTGACGTGTATACCTCTTTCGTCCGGAAAAGTACATCAATTTCCTGCGAATTGACATATTTCCTCCAAGATTGACATCCAGCAAATTAATGGACGCAGCTAGTTGAATTGGATGTCCCGCCGTGGCTATATTGGGTTCTAAATGTTAACATTTTCAGAGAAAACTGCTGCCTGAGTTTGCTTAGCATTAAATTCAACCTGGTGACTGCCAGTAATTTAATTTAACTCATGGACGTCATTTTCATCTGCCAATATAGATTACGAGTTTTTTCCTAATTGTCACCTCCCATGATAACGCCGGACTACCACTGACGGTCAAGTTAAAAACAAGATTAACTCAAAATTTATCAAAAAAGTTGCATAATAGTTTTGAAACCTTCACGCCTGACATAAGTCGTGATAATTATACTGGGTCATGTAAGAACAATGACCTAGGTCAAATATCTCTCGTCTGTTTTGATCCAAAGTTTTTGAGTCACTATTGTATCGTATCGTTTGTTCAATGCGGTCACCGAATGGACTAGTTCTCAGGTTTGTTCAAGCATTTGAGAACAATCTATTGAATTTGGGATGGAACCTGAAATATTATACAAAATTGGAGCTACTTTTAACGCACCTCTCTATGTTGTTCTAACTGAGCCTATGAATTATCACATATTATGTAAAAACGCTACAATAATTCAGGTTCTTTTGGTTCGCCTCAACCCAGAAAGAGATTTTTTATCATCATTTTAAACATTTTTATGAGTCACGTGAACTCAGTTTCTGGGTTGGGAAAACTTACTAATTGAGTATAAAGTGTCATTTTAACCCGGACGTGCATTATTTTAACTCATTACCATGTGTAAATTGTTTTGAGTTGGAATAATTCAGGATTCATTTAAAATAACCCAGAAAACTTGCTACAAAATCCCATATCGAGGGTAAATCACCGGTCGTAAGGTCACGGAAAGTTCCGAATTCGTGCTCGTGCAGATTTGGCACGGTTCATTCCATTGTTATTAGTACATTTTCCGTCGATCGCTCGTAGAGGCACCTGTTTGCCGTTGCGCCGTTTGCGGGATCTTTCATCTTTCTTCTCTGTGCGTGAAAATTTGTGTTTTGCATAATTTTGGTCAGTTGGCGTAAAATGGAGGGACAGGAGGGAGGTAATCCAAAATTTGGACTCTTGTAGCCCAAAGAGTGAGTTATTCCAGCCTCCATGGTAAGCTAGAACAACTTAAATGTCAAGTTTTGATAGCTCGATCATGAATTAATCCAGCCCGACTAGTAACGCATCACAATTCACATACTGGTAGCTACGGTAGCCCATCAATAATTTAAGACGGTGGGGCGTGAGCTATTCCAACGCATAAAATAACCCATCTTCTGTGCTATCATAACTTATGAATAGTGAGTTGATGTAATTTCTTCGATTTGGTAGCCGTAATTCAGAGGTCTTGGCTGTCCCCTATTAGCAACACGCTTCGGTCTAGGACAACTCATATTTGAATTATATCAACTCGAAATTTCGCTCAGTATAAAGCATCTTTAGGAGCACTTATCAGTAACCTCCATTAATGCAAAAAAGTGTGACAAACTACAAGAAAACTATTGGATAGAATTTGTTCAAATTTTAATTCCATGACTATATTTATTATATTGAATTTTTCGAAAAATAATTTTATTTTTTTCAAAACGTAAATAACGTTTAAATTGAAAAAATATGGTTAAGCAGTAATTTTTGAAAGTATTGCATGCACTATCAATAATTTCAATTAATTTCATAGTTTAGTTTTAATGCAGAAAATGTCACACCGAGGTTTCAGAAAAAATATCTAAAATCGCAACTATCTAAAGTGATTTGGCAACGCTTCGGGTGATCAAAGGCAGAAGAATAAGGAAAACGTCTCCTGCACCCTCGATACAGCTGGCCAGCGCGCTGGCTCTTCCTGTCTTGGGATGGCGATGTTGTCTCTTTGTTCAATAACAATGACTTATGCTGTTCCGCGGCGAGATCTCAAATCGGTACACGCAGTTCACAATTACTAGATAAAGAAGATATTTCCAAATCCGCTGGAGATTCTTAAAAATGGATTTTCCCTTACAAATTAATAAAATAGTTCATCTTAAAAATGCCGATGCGATACCGACGTTCCGTTATTATTTCGGTATCTATATCGGTATCGACCGATCACTAGTACAAAGGTAGTGTATTCTATGGTAGTACTTAAGAAAATTAAGAGTACACTCTAAAAAATGCATTGGTATCTAAAGCCTAATTTTATCTTGCTGTTAAAGTTTTAGCTTATACAAAAGTAATTTCTAGTTAGCAAAACAAATTTTCGTTTTAACTGAACTACGATGAATAAGATGATCTAGTTAACAGAACTAACTCGTATTTTTAACTACTTCTTAGTTAACATAACAACATTATCATGTTGAAACCAACACTTTTTTATTAATTAGCTCCTTATACTAATTTACCTAGTTATTGTTATTGGCCAGATATAGTAGTAATAAGTAGGTACGATGTGAGACCTGACATCACACCAACTGTCGCAGTTTGCTGCTAGGAGATGTCGCTGAGCGCTGTATTTTCTCGACTACCGTTGATAATACGGCGTGAAGTATTATATGTACACCTACCCTGTACTGACGAGAACTAAAGAGTTCGATGCCGGTCTGCAGGTGGTTACATCCTATCAATGAAAAATGCTTTCTTTTCTTGGTAGTGCCATTCAATCTGAATTAGTATTTTAAAGTGCTACTGTGTAGACTAAATACGCCCTTATTGTATAAGGTATCATCGGGTGGTCTGAAAAAATAATAATTTTTCCATACATTGGTATTTAATATTTCTTTGCTCTTTTAACAATAAAATAGGTAATAATTAACAGACACAATTGTTGAAACAACAATATGATGTTGCTCCTAATAACTAACTATATTATCATAAATATTTATTCTTTCGGGTATTAGAAGTACTTGGTTGACTTAAAAAGAGTTATTAGTGACTTCAACTAGAATAATCGTAGCAATAAAATTTGGCCTTCGATACTAAATTTCCTCTTATCGCCATTTTCACTAAATTTTCTTGTTATTGAGGCTAAAATCTTGGTATCTAACTAGACCATTTTTTAGAGTGTAAAATTGAAAAATCTCCGTTATTGCAATTATTTTGGAAGAAACTGCTGAGATTTCAAATGTTACCAAAAATTGTTCATCACACAACAAAGGAGGATAATAGCATCTAATATTACCTAGATGTCAAAGATTTTTTTAACGGAAAACGTTTTATAATTTTTATTTCAAACCGTGGAAATTTCCTAAAGCCAAAAATAATTCTCTCAGGCCAATTTGAATCATTTTCGGTTGACAGTATCGGATTCTTGCCAACTTTTTAATGGTTTTTAGAACCGAAATTTGTCTAAAAATATCCAAAATCATGCATTTAAATCGTGACCATTTACATTATAAACGATTTAGGATTTACACCCCATAAAGGTAGCAAACTAATGCGAGATAAGATAAGCAAATGTATGTTTACTTAATAACGCGATGTACTATGTGTTTTATCAATATTACTGCTGCCATGCAGGCTGATCCACTTCATTATAAAGATTTTAAAGTTATTTCCAGAAAATTAGGTTAATTTTATATATATAGCTAAGTGTTTACGTTGCCGCCTGTTTATCACAACGATGGCAAAACAATAAAACTTTTAACTGTCGACATTATGTGTTTAAAAAATATTCACAAATTATCTTTATTGCTGTTTTTTTGGCAATCTTTGGCAGACAATTTCACGCGGATGTAAAATTTATTTTTGTTTGTAAACAGAAGAGGGATCAGAAACACCGAAAATATTTTACCGATCCTAGGAATACCATTGTTACCATTGTCTTTCAATTTGTGAGAGTCTGAGTGTGTGGAATATCAAACCCGTGCAGATTCCTGCTTATGCGTTCGTCCTCTCCTACTCCCATCGTATTATGTCTCTAGCATCAATGTTCTGAAGTCCTTTATCCCTGTCCATTGGCGTATATTCCGGAGCCATGACAACTTTTTTCTGCCCATTCCTCTTCTTCCTCCCTCAATTCCTCCTTCAAATACCTTGAAGAATGAGGCGCTGAAAGTGGTAACGCTCTCCGCGCAGTATGTGTCCGAGATAACCTATTTTTCGCTTTTTGATATTCTGAAAAAGTTCTCGGTCCGCTAGGCCGGCTCTTCGGAGAATGTCCTCATTCCCGACATGGTCGACCCAAGGCACCCTCATACATTCGTCGTAGGATCCACATTTCAAAGCCTTCTGTTTTGATAATGATTGTTGCCTTCAACGTCCATGCCTCAACACCGTACAGAAGAACGGACCAAACATAACATTTTATCATCCTATATCTGAGGGAAAAAAGTTCTTATCTTAGAAAGGTTGCTCTAGCCTGCTCGATATTATCTCCTGATCCGGGATTCTATTTCCCATTAATCATGCATCCCTAGAATTTAAACTGTGTGACCTGTTCTATACTCTCTTCATTAACAATCCGAATCTGTGGAATATCATTCCTACTCGTTAAGCTTCAACCCCAGTCTCTAGCGCTCCTCGTTGACCCGATCCAGTAAACTTTGGACTTTGGAGATTCTGTGCACTCTCTGCAATTATCACAGCGTCATCTGCATACCAATGTTATTAATGGGGATTCCATTAACCTTAATACCAAGGGAGATTGCATCGAAGAATGCCCTTTCCACGTACAAATTGAACAACATTGACGACAGGCGAACCCCTTTCATAATTTCAAAATCTTCAGTTGTTCCAGTGTTGATTATTCGAACTTCCGCCTTCTGATTCCAATATAGATTACCAATCAGTCTTATATCCTTCCCATCCAGTCCCAAATCTCTGAGGTGTGTTATCAGAAGGTTGTGTTTAACGTTGTCAAATGCTTTCTCATAGTCAATGAAGCACATGAATACATCCTTGATCTTGGCAGTTTCGGACCAATGTGGCTCCTTAAACTGATGAGACGATGGTCTTTACATAAGGTGGCGTTGCTCACTTTTGGTATTGTGATGAACGTGGAGCGGATCCAAGCCTCAGGAAATTCCTCCGGTGTCATAGATGTTATTGAAGAGTCGATCGTTTCAAGATTCTGTTCATTAATCAAGTGAAACGTTTCCGAGTACATATCACCCGGACCTTTTTTTAAATAATAACCTAAAAATTATAAATCTTAGTGCAGATAATTACGTTGGAACGCGATTCCTTGGAAACTACTACTCAAAAAATAATAAATTATGGTATTATTGGAAACGGATTTGAACGACCTTTAAATTGATGTGCCAGTGGAACCTCTCCCTTCCCATTTAAGATTTTAAGTGTAACATCTACCCCTGTTAAGCAACAACGGCTGTAAATATTCTTTACATGCATCCCCCTTTACCATAAAACATTTAAACGCTTAACATAACCCTAATAGCAAGATGCAAGTACGCTGTCATTTTCTTTGTTTATCAATAATTCGGTTATTACAGAACAAACATTTCAGAAGCTAATTTCTCTGTATACTTATATGTATATGACCTTAAACTCTTTCTGAGCGTGTTATAAGAGGCAACGAACTTTTTCCCGTAAACATTTTACATTTTTTATTAGTTCTTGCCAGTCGGAGTAAGCTGGTATACATAATTAATACAGGCTTGACGGTACGCTTATTGGACGTGTCCTGTAAATGTAGTGATGTAAACAGCCCGAGATTTTAAAAATTCTGCGAATTTTCGGGAATATACAGTGTAACCTCTCATAACGGACACCTCGAATAAGCGGACGTCTCTATTAAGCGGACATTTTTCATAGTCCGGAACTAGGTATATGAAATTCCATGAAAATCAACCTTTCTTGGGCGGACTCTCCTTTGGGCGGGCGCGGACAGGCTGTTTTCATACAAAGAGAGAGAAACCCCTCCTTTAAACGGACAATTTTTTTTTAAGTATTTGGGAAACGAAAAAGTACGGTGCAAAAACTATCTGAAGACAGACCGGCAACCAATCGCGTATGCGTGGCAGCGCGAAAGGACTTCGCCGAATGAAAGTATGTGTGATTCCCCGACAGCAGTCCGCCGTTTATTTGTGAGTCGTAAGGTTAAAATCGTAAACAATGGCACAAAAATATCGCGTTTTGAGTCTGAAAGAGAATATTGATGTTGTGGAAGTTTGTAATTTGATAACAATGATTTGGGCGAGTTCATTAACGTTGATAGCAATGTACTATTAGAAGATGATAGCGACCCCATTCCTACCGATTATGTAGTCCAAACTGAACCCACATCACTATCTGACGACTCTGATGAAGAAATTAAATGCAGTAATCAAACAAATGTCTCCAATTATCAATAAGCCATTAGTATGGTAAAGGAATTATATAAGAGTATGCAAAGAATAGAGCAATGAAATTGTTATCAGACTTGGAATTACATTTTCTAGATTGCAAGTATAAAACGCAAACACGTCAAACTATGTTATTAGATTTTTTTAGTACTACATCCTAACTGAAACTAGTGTATTTTTGTACTTACATATACATAGTAATAATTTTGCATTTACATATTACCTAATAACAAATTTCTCATGGACGGACACCTCTGTTAAGCGGACACATTTAGACGGTCCCCTAGGTGTCCGCCTAAGAGAGGTTTCACTGTATTAATAAAATTTAGACGTCTCTTGTTCAATTTTTTTTTAAATGCAGCGTTTTCATAAAAAGAGTAAACTCCGTTTTTCAGTGCTAAAAATTGAAGTCGATCACGTTCGGTCTCTTTCTTCAGATTGTCGTTGTTTTTGTCGGCGTACCGATTACGGGCGTACGCTCGACGTATTGTTCTAACGGCAAGGGAAGATCCAATTCGCCTCGTGCCTACACAGCGCGAAATGAACAGAGATTTCGACTCCAGCATCGTCTTAATGGTAACAATGTATATACGTGATAAATAACACACGAAAATTAAAATATGAACATGTTCATAAGCAAAAAGTAAACAATAGGTGCCTACTTAAATCGTGGTTTGAGTTCATTAGTTATTTAATGCGGGCTTCAATTGTTTTAATATGTTTATTATTTAAATGGCATTGGCAGCAAAACGTTTATATTTACACACCCACTATTTAAACTGCGTGTTAGTACTTAACCTGTGATGTTATTGTTTATAATTAATTATTTTGATAACTATCATACGAAAGAAATAATATCAACACACTTGAGACATATAGACATTCAATTTTTGACCTTATGGTCGTGACACGTGCAGAATATTCCGCATTAAAAAAAAAAGTAGGCTAAGAACATTGGCTTGTCTAGCCATTTTTTGTTTGATAAAAACAATTTTTATCTGTATTGGCACAAATGACAACAATTAACTAGACAATTTTCTCGTATTTGTGTATAGTAAAGCTTATGTCGCCATAGAAAACTTTGTATTTGGTGCTTTCAAACACTAACCCTATAGATATCCCCGTTGCTGAACCAGTAGCGGCTCGTGACCTATGATAGAGGGATAGAGGGGGTTCACAAGTGTGGTGAAATTTTTCTAGGCGTTTTAAATGTAGAAAGAAAATATGTAATAAGAAAATGCATTGCGTTAGGTAAAACATACTTTTTATTTATTTTTTAATTTTACACAAGGAAATGCGAAAATAAGAAAGGTTTTCTTAGTGTGTACAGCTGTCGGATCTTAACGTCGTCGCATACAACCCTCGTAACAATATTTATACAGTCCACTACTAATACTACTAAAGCCATCTCGAGCTATCAAGAAAACCGAATGATGTCTAATACCACTACGCCATCTACGGGCTGCGTCATTAGGCGCAACCAAGACGAGAACAATAGTTAACTGTTTTATGACGAGAGCGAATCGAGCCATGAGACTGACAAGTTAGCATCCTTAAATAAAATGGTTTAAAATCATATCGAGTATCATTTATCGAAATACACAAGATTTATTAAGAATTTATTAAGAAAGAAAAAATTGTTACCTGGTCCTTCTACGCGTGCAAAACTAAAATTTCGGAAAATGCGTTTCTATTTTTCAAATTTTATTTTAAGAGATATTTTTAAATAAATAGCATCAAGATGGCATCATTAGATTATTTGATATTCGTTTGTTTGTTGCTGATTAGCTTTATTTATAGCGCTATATCATTGTTATTTATGTAGCTGGTAAATATAACAAGGTCAAACCCGAACAAACCCGAAAGTATTTTTCCGTTTTCGAAGACTTCAAGCCCTTCTAAAGTGTTGTAAGTATATTTCAAATAATTAAATTCATTAATTTGCACTGTGTTATGAAATTATGTATTAACACAGATTTAAAAGGATCTAGTAGGTAAGAAGCAGATATTGTCTACCCACAGGTCGACAACTTTATCTGTAGCTGCAAAAGGAATGCGGGCAAGAAAATTTCTTGGGTTAACAACGTTGTCACATATATTAAATTTTAATTTAATAACATGTTACCAAGTAAACGCTAAAATTAAATTTACCCATTTAAAGTAAATTGTCATAAGTATATAAGAAACTAATATTCTATTATAGTTTCAATGTTCTTAAAACTTTCTTTTCATACTATTTATTTTAATATTTAAATGCAAAATAAAATATTTTTTATTAAAGTACTTCTAATCTAAAAATAGGGCAACATGGTGCAATATCAACGGTAACCATGGGTAACCGGTGGCTAGAGCTAATTTGATAGGTTATATCCCAGACAGAGGATGACGACACGCGTCTGGTGACACGCCTATTGTGCCAGCGTGATTGTTCGGCGATGTCCAATATGCTTCATCCAGTTGCGTAGTGATAGGGTTTATTTTAAAACTGTGATAATGAATGAATATACGTAAAACCCTTCATAGTCAAACCCGTGAAGTGATTGCCAATGTGTACAGGGTGTGTGAAGAGCAATCACAAATTAATACATTTAAATTGCCAATACGGGTGTAAGCGTGGGTGCAGTAAAAAACATGCACAAAGAAGATACTGAAAGGAAGAAAATAACCCGAATCAATTGTTGTCATCTCCTGTCAAAAAAAGGGCCCGTCTCTGTGCTGTCGAAAAAATCGATTATTTGGAACTAAAAGTGGTTCCAACCTTAAAAAAGTTGCTACTTAACAGATTATTAAAAAAACATGAAAATCTTTAACACCCTGTATCCCAAAAGTTAAGACGTTTAGGACATACATTCATATGAAGTTTTTTCGTGAAAATGGACCCAAGAATGGCCTCCTTAAATATTAGCATGCTATTAAGAAACCCCTGTATAGACAATCTTTCTGTTAATTTTTTTTTGGAACTATTCCCGGAATTAGACTTGCTCTTTGTTCCGAAAATCCCGGGATTGAAACAAAACTTCGAAACTGGCAACTCTAACCATGGAATATTCGACAGAACATTATACTTTTGTTTACGGATATAAAGGTTAATGATTTCTAGCAGTCTAGTTAATTCAAAATGTAATCTAGTCCTGATTTTATCTTTTTTGTTTACAGCTTGGAGAATAATAAGATTATTTTCAAAAATTTTATCTATCGGATAAAAAGAATTATATCATCGAACCAAAATTGAAATAGTTTAAAAACATTCTTATCTTCTTATTATCTATTAATTATTTATATATTTTTTTCTATATTATTGTCTAGTTTTTTATATACTACGCGTCAGTTACATTCGTCAAGGTTGTAAGGTGGGATTAAACAAAGAAACCTAATGTCGCAACCGACATTTTTATTAGTTTTCAGAGCCAAATTAAATATTTTATCACATTTTAATAATTCAAAATAAGCGTGACCTAGAAGTCTATAATATAGGCAAACAGAAAGTTGGCAACTGTTTCAAGGAAACGAAAGAAAATATGTATAAATCAACAAAAAAAAAAAAAAAATTAGACCAAAATATTCCAATTAATCCATTAATTTTCAAAATCAAGTAATTATTTCATATTTTGAGAATATTATATATTTTTGTTAGCAAATTATAATATTAAAATTAAAAATTTAACTGCATTTTATTTATAAATTCAGCGAAGAAACGATTTAAAAAGTTGTTTTTCAAGCAATCAATCAATTTTCCTCGGTATACAGTACCAATGTACAATTGTTTTCATATCACATTTTCGGAAAAAATAAAACATCTAATTTGCCATCAAATTAAATAAAAATATACAGGGTGTTCTATTTAAAATAAGAACGTTTTTAACTGTTGAATTCTTTCACAATGAACCGTGAATTGTGACCGCCCATTACATTTTCTGCCAAGTTTGAAATATGTTTGAGACTTGATGATCTTCTAGTTATTCGGTAACAAAAATTTTTTAACGTAAAAAAAATTATGTGGATTGTTTCATCACCATGCATTTGCGAAATAATTACAAAAGTCCAGATATCTCACAAACTAGCAAGGTCAGACAAAAAGATGTTTTATAAAATTTGCTTAGAATTTAATGGTTAATCGAAAAATATATTAAAAATTATCATGTTGTATTTAAAAAACGAAAGTTAACAGCTACTTCCGGTATAACCGGAAATTACAGGAACATGTGAATATTTTAGTTCAAGAGCGCGTATCGATGAACCAGAAGCCCCATATATTCAGTAGTTCTCCATAATGTTCTAATGCAAGCTCGTCCTGAACCACCCTGTATAATAATCTCCTGGAGTTTGGTACGTTTACTCCCGACTCACACTGTATATTATTATCAAATTCGAGAGGGTTTGTTCAAACAAACAAAATAAAACGTGACATAGAAAAAAATGTGAAAAATTTTGTGCTCATTTTGCGTGATGATGGTTCTTCTTGTACCAGAACTAAACCACTTTTTAAAATTTATTTTTTATTTCAACACACTATATTTAGTTTGCGTGCTACTGGTGTATACATATATTTATTTTTCCTGCATATTTTATCCTATGTATACATGCGTACATACACAACGTTTTCATTTTATATCTGAACACCGTATTTGTCGATAAAAATAACGCAGAAACCTTGTACATTATTTATAGTCTTGTCTGTATGTAAACAAGAGTGACATTTAAAAGAAATACCTACATACATAATGTAAGATCCCGTCTCCCACGTCTGCCATCTACCATTTCAATCATCCAAAATTTCGAAATTTATACCGGTAACTAGAGTTGGGAAAAACCGATAATTTTAATAATCGAGTACCTGATACTCGAGCGATTTTATAATCGAGTGAATCGCTCGAGCGATTAATCGCTTGAAATTTTTATGACTAAGAAGAATGTGTTGATAAAACACCAGGGGTTGTTTTTGTAAGTTTTAGAAGTTTAGTCTCGAGTTTTTATTAAGGAAGAAAAGAACATTTGATTCTAATTCTTTTAGAAATTACAATCGCCGCTGGCTAGCCGTTAAAACAAAACCCATGTCACGATGAAATACACTAAGTTATTTGGTATACTTTTTTATATGCACCTTCCCGTTTATGTGCCTTTAAGAAAGACGTATGTCGTGTCAGCCTTCTGAGCGTCAAACTGGAACGTCGGCAATCGACACTTTTCGGGTGGCGCGCGCAGATCGGGTATCCAGTGAAAGGCAATGATTCGATTTTTCGCCTGAATTTATAATTAGAGTATTTCCTATCGAGCGAAAAATTGCCCGAATATACGTCGGCGTGAAGCGAAGCTCGAGTATCGAGTGAAAGGTAATAAGTAACAAGCGACGATTTTCGCTTGAATTTATAACTAGAGCGTTTTTTAATAATCGAGCGATGTCGTTTATTCCAATAATCGAGTACTCAAGCGATTTTTCACTCGAGCGATCGATCACAACACTACCGGTAACGTAGGTAAACAACTCTTATCCAATTCTTTATCGCAGTGGCAAAGTTTTGAAGGCAAAATTACCACCTAAAAATTTACATGAATAGCCAATTTTTGGAAGCTACTAGTCAAAAAGTAGTAAATTATGGTTTATTTGAAAGAGATTTAAACGACCTTTCAAGTGATGTGCCACATGACCTCCTTTCCCATTTAAGATTTTAAGGGTAACGTTGAAAATACACAAGTTTTAGTTAGGATGTAGTACTAAAAAAATCTAATAACGTAGTTTGACGTGTTTGCGTTTTATACTTGCAATCTAGAAAATGTTATTCCAAGTCTGATAACAATTCCATTGATGTAGAGTCACCTCTATTCTTTGCATACTCTTATAATTCCTTTACCATACTAATGGCTTGTTGATAATTGGTGACATTTGTTTGATTACTGCATTCAACTTCTTCATCAGAGTCGTCAGATAGTGATGTGGTTTCAGTTTGGACTACATAATCGGTAGGAATGGGGTCACTATCATCTTCTAATAGTGTCTAAGTGTTAATGAACTCGCCCAAATCATTGTTGTTTACGATTTTAACCTTACAACTCACAAATAAACGGCGGACTGCTGTCGGGGAATCACACATACTTTCATTCGGCGAAATCCTTTCGCGCTGCCACGCATACGCGATCGGTTGCCGGTATGTCTTCAGAGAGTTTTGCACAGTAGTTATTCGTATCCCAAAAACTTTAAAAATTTTTTTGTCCGTTTAAAGGAGGGTTTCGCACTCTTTGTATGAAAACAGCCTGTCTTCGTCCGCCCAAAGGAGAGTCCGCCCAGAAGAGGTTGATTTTCATGGGACTTCCTATGAAATAATGTCCGCTTAATAGAGATGCCCGCTTATAAGAGGTGTCCGTTATGTGAGGTTTCACTGTATTAATAATATTAAAGGTGGGATGTTTTCAAATTGACATCCTTGTATATTAATAAAAATGCACGGGAATGTTACCCCTGATATTGTTGATATAACATCAATATCTGGCTATGTGTCTACATCTAAATAAATAATCATATTTGATGGGCTCAAGGACCTCACGTGTACTAAAAATAATTCCAGATTATTGAAACCTCAGTATATGCAGGCGGAAGCCAAGAAATCCAAATCGAAACATATAAAGTCTGTACGTTCTATCTTTATCTGTACGTCATCACTTACACGTTATTAAAATCATACGAATCGATCAAAATTTAGCGCAAGAAAAAGTGATTTCATAAACTCGATATACGTATTCCCAAAAATAATTTAGCATTAAGAGTATTATAATCAAACTTCGGTCGCCATTTATTTCGCTTTCGAAATTCGATGTTTTCATAATCCACCAAAATCAATGAAAATTTTAACAGACTTAAATTTTCGGCATGTTATGAGTTATATTAGCAACAAATAAATGTCCATAAATACTCACCGAAAACACAAGAGTACGATAAATAGCTCTGAAATGAACTGTTTTTCGTATTAAATTCAACTTGAAGACGTTTTTATTCACTTTTAAGGCTGTAATAAATAAAGATTGGGTGTTTTAAGTCACGATGGCTCTTGATCCATTGGTTTGTGACGCACGTGTAAATACAGGGTGTTATGGAAATGACGTATTATATTTAAATGGGTGACTCCTTGGGTGTCCTAGAGAAGCGCTACATATTTTATTTTTTTTAAATCGACCGTTTTAAAAGTGGGGTAACAAACACTCTTACTCACAGGTCAGTCCACGCTACTGTACAACATTTCACCCAGAGCCAATGGCAATGTTGCCAAACTTCATGTAAAACTGAAATTCCATATAAAATTATAAAAATAAATTATTTTCTACCTACTTGTATTTATCTTTATACCTAAAGAGCGAGGAAATCCAGGCACAAACACAATCAGTTTTTTTCTTTTTCATGCGAACACTCCTGGAAACACTTTATGTACACACAGTAATAGTGAAACAGAACCGATAGTTAGCTTTTGAAAATACAATAATACAGATTATACTACAGATTATTAAAATTTATTACACGCGACGAAATTTGACGTCCAGAAGAAACGCTTCAATAAAAACAATATTCAAAGATTATTTATGGACGGGCAAGATACACGCGTAAACCGAAACGGATTACTGAGAGTGTGTTGGTGATCGACAAGACACAACGTATCCGGCCGCTGGTTGGTCTTCAACTAACAGACCGCAAGCGTGCGGCGCTATATGAAACTACTTCGCTCAGACGATGTAAGGCGTCTAGAGGTCATTGGCATTTGACCTAGTGACGTACGTGGCTATCACTATTCCATATGTTTTTTCGGGTTGTTTAAAACATAGTCCGTCGTAAATGTTCTTCAATTAATTGTACAAAAAGATATTACAGAATGGAAAAGTGTTTAAATTATTTTATTTTGTCTAAAGAGTTTAAGGTGTACATATGACAACACCGGCCAGAATTCCTTGATTGCTTACTTGTATCGCAGTGGCACACAGGTGTTTTTCTGGTTTGACGTCAGGTCTTTTTACCGCTGAATGAATTGAAAGCGCCATTTTTGGGTATTTTTCTTCAATTTGTCTTTATCTCAGGAATTGTCGGTTAAAATATAATACGTCATTTCCATAACACCCTGTATATAACGTACAGACTTTACGTAACGCCACCCCACGAAGAGCCCAATTTTGTGAAAATAACATAATCGTTAAAAAATTTCTTGTTGTATAAAAAGTACCAAAATTGGCTGTCGAACAGATTTTCCTATACGAATTTTAGCATTCAATGTCAAGTTGTATCCCGAAATGCGCGAAGGTGTTTTAATATGTAATTAGCTAAAAGTGTTGTAATACTCGAACCATTTAGTGAGAATGACTAAATTTTGAAGTTGAATTAAGTCTCCAATAATATATCATCGTTTACAATGGTCCACCTACACGCACCATTATTAGGTATAATCTGTAATTTACGCATTACAAAAATAACGTATTTTCTTGTTAATGTAATTAATTAATAGCTGCCGCATAAAACTAATAAACTAAAAGGCCTCAAACGACCAAAAAACTGATCAACAGTTGGAATGATTTCAAATTTACTAAATTACCTCCTCATATTTTGGAATGTTGTGCTTGCTTGAAGCTTTATATTATTTTTTTTGCGAACAGAAAATGTAATCGGGCAGCCAAAATGGCTAGTTCGTCAGCAACTTAATCGTGACAGTGCCCTGGAAAACAAGTGAAACCCGCCCCCGCTACACCTTTTGTAGCCGATTTCCTTCTGTATTCGGCAAAAGAAAACACAAGAAAGTTACATAAATTGACAGTGCCCTGGGACCTCTGAACTAAATTGCTTCTAGACATGTTTGTTTCTACTGACCAATTGTAAACTCTTGCTGACCAACTAATCATTTCGCAGCTCAACTGTTAATAACGGCAACCCATTTAATTACTTCTCTTTTAATAAATACATACATAGAATTTTATTATATTAAAATTTGAAAATATAAGGTTAGTTAAAAAATAACAAGAACTTAATATTTTAAAAATCCGTTAACCCTTCTCGATCGTCATGCTGATTCGTTGAAAGCTTTTTGCTTTTGGGCAAGGATTTTTGTACAAATGTCATTAATAGCTTTTTAGCTTCATTCCCCTATGGACGAAACATATCAACGGTACAAAGAAAAACTGTCCTCCAGTTCTGTACTTATGATGTTTTTATGGATTTTATTTCCAGCATACATTTGATATAAATATGGCGACAACTGAATTAATTGTTTTTAACTCGTTGTTAACGTTTGGTCTGTGTTCAGACTTGGAAAAACTAAGTTTCAGTTTATATAAAATCTGTAATTTTTTTGAAAAAGTTTTTTAGAATTAATTATAGAATATTGGAAAGTGAATGTTATATTTAAACGGGTGACTCCTTGGGTGTTCTAGAGAAAGTTTACAACATTTTTTTTATCGGACATCTAAATACTAAGGTAAAAACCCTATCGCGTCGCTCCATCTGGTTCCATTAGCAAAAATGTAGGTCGGTGAGGAAACTACAGTGATACCAGATCACACCGCGTCTCTCGCCCTTGCTTGGATAACCACCGCGCGCTTATTGATATGTTAACCTTCAGTATCGTTGCTGCAGTATGTTTCGATACTCTGTGTTGGAACGACGTTGTCGAGGGCTCCACGTGCTTAATGTATACGAATTTTAAACGTTTTATTAGTTGTAGCATTACCCGATTTTTTTTCTGTTGTGAAATAATTCATAATAATAAATGGTGTGATGTCATTTCAAACTTGTGTGATATTATTTACTGTTGGTTCTGTTGCAAAAACATACTTTTTGTGTTTTATTTTTTGATGGAATTTAATTATAAAACGGATTATTTTAAAATAAGATCGAAGGTAAGAGAGTATGTACCTTAGAAGTGATAACGCGGGTCAAAGACGTCTTATTGTCAAAAACTGAACACGTGCGTTTACAATTCTGTGTTGCAATATGACAACACCGTCTACAATGCGCTGACCTCTTTTGAGACTTGAGACTGCCTCAATAAATTATCAATTGCGAGCGTCGTCCGTAGCGGCCACGTAAATTTTCAGATTTTATATAAAGTGTATATTTCGCTTAATAATTATGGTTATTTTTCTTCAATTTATTTTCATCTCAGGATTTGCTGGTTCAAATATAATAAGTAATTTCCATAACACCCTGTATTTAAAAATTAAATGATTTAAAAATCTCGATATGTGTGACAAAATATCGTAAGCGATATGCCTCAAGATTTACAGTAGGACTTTAATCTTCTCATTATTTTGTGTTTGAACATAAAACTGGTGGATAATATAACTTAAATACAACTTTGTATTAATTTTTAAATAGTTACAGGCCTCCTTGTAAAATAGCTGTGTAAAAAAATGTTTCATTTTTGAGTTTATCCTAAGTTAAGTAACAATGCCGAACACAATAATCAACAAACAAATAACAACATAGAGGTTTCATAGCAACTGCATCTCTAAATTTCATTTGTTTTCTCATAGGTTACTTTTAAAAAAAAATATTGTTTGCAAATTAATAATAGGCACTAAACAATATAAATGCATATATCTCCGAAACGGTAACTCTGGACTCTGTACCTTTTTTACGTAATAAATATGAGAAAAGTATTATTTTCATTAAAAACTTACATACACGGGAGGCACAAAAAGTTATGACCTAATAAATGTGCAAAAATGCCGCAGGCAGCGCACCCTACCTTGTACAATAAAATTTCATTCAAAAAATCAGTTCCTCATCCTAAAAAAACCATAATTGCCAAATTTTGTAAAAAACCGTTGGTTTCTGTCAAAGTTATTAGAGAGAAACAAAAATTAAGTTTTAACTTTAACACCCTGTATCTCAGTTAATATCAACTTTCGGATATAGGTAAGTATAATTAAATCCTAATCTTTTTACGTAAGGAGTCTGTGGTTTTTGCATGTCCCATTACTTAGCGGACACCCTGTATATGTTATCATACATATATGACAAAAAAAAAGGATTTTCCAATATTCTTTGTTTAGTTTCTTAAAACTTGTATATACTACTTTTTGTTTCTTTACCGATTAATAATCCCGTGGGAAAAAATCTCGTTTTAAAGGTGTACAGAGTCCACTTAAAATGACATGCTTAGAAACTGTTGCAAACACTTGCACTCACGAAGCTCTCTACTGCATCTTGCGTTGCTATATGGATCAATAACGGATTCTATAAGCACGTGATGTTATCCATTCAAATTTAAAGTATTATTTTATAACTTAAAACGTATTTTACTTATACAGGGTGTTATGGAAATGACGTATTATATTTAAATGGGTGACTCCTTGGGTGTCCTAGAGAAGCGCTACATATTATATTTTTTTTTAAATCGACCGTTTTAAAAGTGGGGTAATAAACACTCTTACTGACAGGTCAGTCCGCGCTACTGTACAACATTTCGCCCAGAGCCAATGGCAATGTTGCCAAACTTAACGTAGAACTGAAATTCCATATAAAATTATATTTAATAATTTGTCTTTATCTCAGGATTTGCCGGTTTAAATATAATACGTCATTTCCATAACACCCTGTATTCTACTAAACTGGCTTCTTTTTAACGTCAACCAATTTAACTGATAACCAGTTTATGGTACCGGTTAAATTTTTGATAGCATTATTGGGGGAGCATATATTTTCTCTAAAATTACACAACTCAATATAAATAAATGCCTCGAGAAGGTAATGAATGTCGTCATTAGCATAAAAAAGAAAAGCTTTCTATTTAGTATATTATGAATATTACGATGACAATCCGATCGCGAAGCTTAATCAACGCAAGAAAAATGAACACGGAACATGCAGGACATGTGGAAATTTGTTAAGAATTTATACCATCGTGTTTATATACAAGGTATCTTTGGGAAAACGTCTATAAAATATGAAATTATGTGAAGGTACTTTCATTATTGAAAGATTTACTAATAAAATTTGCATATCTATTCGGTAATATGGAAAATAGGAAATAGTTATAGCATAGTAATTTAATTGGTATAAAAATTTTAATAAGTAATAATTATTAGGTAAGCAGGATGCCCGGCGAGGCCAGATGCCAGTGGCGTAGTAGTTCGGGTATTCATACGCCTGGCCCATAATTCCGTAACAGTACGCGGATTATTTTGACAGTTGCAAATCAGCTAAAAATCGATACTTTTGCTCTGCGAACACCGAATTTTGGGTCAGCGGTCACTGAGTTGGCTTCTGTGAACACTTTAAACCAACTGCGATTGACGGATTTATCTCAGACACCTTCACCATCAATGCCGATGTTCCTCAAGGGTCCATATTGTCTCCCACCCTCTGCTTGCTCTACATTATCCTATATTTAGCTTGGCTGACGACAGCACACTTATCTCATCTTTCTCTTTGAATGCACAAACATCGGTTGCCGACGCACATCTTCGCAGACAGCATTAAGTATCACGCCTCAACAAAGACCTGGAAGAAATTTTGGCTTGTGATGACAGTAACCAAGTCGAATTTACCGATAAAAAAACCCGGGCAGCAGTTTTCTCTAAAAAGGTTAACAGTACAGAACCGGATATAGTCATGGGCGGACACGCAATCCACCGGCTTCTTCTATTAATTTGCTGGGCGTCAATCTGGGAGGAAATATGTCTTGGCATAACCACGTTGTGGCAATCGCCAAGATAGCTTCTCAGAAACTTGGTGTACTCTTCCGAACCAGAAAGTTGTACACACCTCAACAACTTTTGACCCTATACAAAGCCCAGATTCGACCATCACTAGAGTACTGCTCTCATGCCTGGAGCTCTGCACCCCAACGTACTCTTCGGCTACTGGATTCCATCGAAAGGAGGGTCATTCGTCTAATTGGAGACCACGAACTGACGAAGAACCTCGACAGCCTAGAACATCGAGACAGATTGGGGATTTGACTCTCTTTTACAGATATTTTCATGGAGTGTGCTCGGCTGACCTTGCCCTCTTAATTGCGCCCAGAGCGGCGAATAGCAGAAATACACGACGAACCACTGCCACCCATCCAGCTTTAAGCTTCGTACTCCACGAACTTCATTATTTAAGAATTCTTTCATCTGGAGGACTTAATCCTTATGGAGCGACCTTCCCGAGGTCGTTTTTCCCACCGAATATAACCTCCAACGATTCAAAACCAACGTGAATCGCTTTTTGCGCACACGCACCACTCCCAGAGTGCCCTAAAGGATTTTTCCTATAGTTCTCTGCCATTTGATATAAGCTAAACAATTCTCAATATTTATTAATTCAATGACGTTTTAAATGGGAAATTGTAAATAATGAAATTTATGCATTTTTCAATTAAATTTTCTATTTACGACCTCATGCATTTATAAAAATAAACATTTGCATTATTTTACATTTGCCTATTACATATTGCAATTGATTTAAATCGTTGAAATATCAATATAAAAATAATTCCTTACTTGATTTGCAGCCATAAACTATTGAAAAACGTATTTATTTTTAGTTAAAGGATTGAATGTAGGTTTTCGATAATAGAAGTCACCAATTCTATTTTATATTTTTATATCGATTGTCTGATTGATTCAAAACGCATTATTAAAGGTTTTACCTCAAATGTATAGATTTGTTGGCTTAAAGTGTTCGCAGAAGTAAATTGCTGATCAAAAATTCGGGTTTTGTAGAGCAAGATGTATGATGTATCGATGACCAATTGATTTGCAACCGTATGAAATTTGGGCAAATAGTACCCTTCTTAGTACTTGAACACCTGATTTCTAACGAATCCTAGTCAAAGAAATTCTTTCAGATCATCATTGTCAGTTGCTACTTAGCCTTGTTTAGCGACATAAACCACCACATCAGAATCGGCCCTTTAAATTTTCTTATCCAATCAATGTCAACATTTGGAACTGAAATCCTTTGTATTATTTATCCATGGATGTCCTATTTTCCTTTTCTTTTCTAAAAACGAAATAAAATCGTTTAAATCCTCAATATATTACTTTAATATCGTTCCCTTTCACCCAAAAAATAAGAGAAGTAATTAAATGGTTTGCCGGTATTGACAGTCGAGCTGCGAAATGAGTACTTGGTCAGCAAGAGTTTACAATTGGTCAGTAGAAACAAACATGTCTAGAAGCAGTTTACTTCAGAGGTCCCATTTATGTAACTTTCTTGTGTTTTCTTTTGCCGAATACTGAAGGAAATCGGCTACAAAAGGTGTAGCGAGGGCGGGTTTTCACTTGTTTTCCCAGGGCACTGTCACGATTCAGAAATGTTTGCTGTCCATAAGTTGCTGATCAACTAGCCATTTTGGCTGACCGATTACCGATTAGTATCTTTGTAACCGTTTTTAAATGTTAACTGTCACTTACATTTAAATGAAAATACGTATTTTATGTTTACGGTCGTTCGGTTTCAATTTGTAATAAAGTTACGCCAACTTTAAATGTTAAAGTTTATCTAAATTTAGGGTTAAAGTTATTAGGTAACTTCTTATGAGGAAGCATATATAAATATGGTAATGTGTAAAGTTCTCTTTTCTCTCACTATTTAAGCACTGGCGTTTATAAGCCACAGGAAAACAAGTTTTAGTTTGGGCAAAACACGTATGTTTAAATATATTCTCTTAAAAGAAATTTTAGCCTTGACTGGCAAAAATCCAGATTAGATTGAACTTTGCACCAGGCGTTTAAAAACCGAGTGTTTCCTGTCGCCTCTAGCGCGACTGCACAACATGTAACTGCAAAAATTATTTTAATTACTTTCTCTTTGAAGGTAGATATAAACGGAATCATTAAGAAACTTTTTATATTAGGGAGATCTAGTCAGATATATATAACCATTATATCGCCAATACGAGCGTTCCAAAATACAAAAAGTGTCCCCGCTATGGGAGATGGCGCGGGCCTATTGAGTTTGCGCAGTAGGGTGGAAATTTTATCGATCGCGTCAGAGCCGGCCCGACATTATTTGTTTGTTGTTAATCGTCGCCATCTTTGGTTCCGGATGCTTTTTCAAATTACAGAATAAAAAATGGTTCATCCACATTTTTGTCGTTATATTAGCATTTAGCATAAACTTTCATTACCTAACAACAATTTTTTGTGAAGGAGTTTTTAATTTGTGGTGATTCGATTCGCTGTTTGGCAGGTTAGTGACTTGTTTTGTTTAAGATGAAAGGACACAAGTGCATGGTGCTTTTTTGCATCGTGGATCAATACCGCGTATAAAGTATTTTAGGTATGTACATATAATACGAAAATATTTTGCAATAGTCAATATAGTCATTCATTCATAATTTTTGGTTTAGAAAAAATGAGGTTAAGAAACATACGACGTCGGATGATAGTTAAAATAAAGTTCATCGCGTCGATTGTTACAAATATTCGGACGGAATTTGACACCAAAAGTTTACACCAATCAGGGCACCGTCGGATCATCATATCGTCGGAAATCGTATGCATGGAACGCTGTCTTAAATCGAACTAATCGAAATTTTGATTGCAATATTCTTCCTAACTAACCAGTGAAATTTACATTAAAAAAGTTGAAATCCGGTCCTGTCGAATGTTTACTTTCGCAAGGAAATTTCCGAACTGCGCAAACTCACTATTCCCCTTTCGATGCCCGTAGCGGGGACATAATTGCAGATAATGGTTATACATATATATGTGGATCTAGTAGAAATCGAACCCGAACAAATCAGAAAATTCAGCCTGGAAAATTTAATTGTATTCTGTTCAGTCACAACTAACACAGAAAGTAGTATGTTTAATAATAAGACGCTCGCGGTTGCTATGAAGCTAACTCTTTACATTGTAAATAATTTACACTTATAGCAAACTTTGGACTAAATTGCATTTCACCTTTACACTGCATAGGAAAAGCAGCAAATATAGCGATTTACTGAGCAACAGGGAATCCAACGGTGCCACCAAGTGGGCGGGACGGTCAAAGTCCGCGGAGTATACTTAGTCACATTATCCCAACGAGGTTTCAATTTATAGATTCTAATGGCCTTAGATGCTTGAATTTCACAATAATACCAATAAGTTTATTTAAAAAATTAACCAATCCATTTAAATCTCATAAAAAAATTAAACTTAATAATAGTTTCTCCGTTTATACTTAAGAAATAAATACTTATGTAGGTACAGGGTACACTTTTATATGCTATCAAAAAAGTAATGTAGGTGTCATGTACTCTTTTTGGATCAAACTTAAAATGATAAAATCAACATTAGAAAATTTTTGCTCGCTTAAGAAATACGGGGGAAAATCAAAAAATTTACAATTTTAAAATTACCCTATATTTTCTTAGTTCAAAGAGATACAGAAAAATGTTTTATACAGAAGTTTATTTATAATAATTGTTGAATAATCTGCCGTTTTTAGAATAGGTATCGGGGTCAGGTAAGAAAGTTACCGGACCTAACCTTATTTTTTAAATGGAACACCCTGTATATTTTAATATAAAAAGATAGCATTTTAAATTCTATTTTCAAATATATAACACATTGGTTTCCTAGGCGATTTATTTAAACTTTATTACTTTAAACCACAGTAGGCCATGAAACAAAAGCTAGTATCCTAGGGACAACTAGGTTGACATTCTAGCTGTTATTAACATTTAACGGAAATTTCACTTTTACATATTCATTTGTGAAAATGACTTATCGACATTTTGAAAAATTTGATATGATATCTACCATCCATGGTGTGTTATAAATTTGAAAAGAGAGTTTAAAATCTTTTTAGATTAAAATATACAGGGTGTTCCATTTAAAAAAGTGAGGTTAGGCCGATAGCTTTTTTACCTGACCCCGTATACTTATTCTGAAAACGGCAAATTAATCAACAATCATTATAAATAAACTGCTGCATAAAACATTTTTCTGTATCTCTTTTAACTCAGAAAATATAGGGTAATTTAAAAATTGTGAATCGCCGGCCTCCGAAAAAATTATTTCACTATAAACACTTGAGGCAGGCACAGACAAGTGAAAATTGTTAATAGTGGAAACGTTGTAAAGCATCTTTAAGGCAAATGGTACAGAGGCGGACGTGACTTTAACAAATTTCGGTAATTCCCCGACCAACCGAGTACAAATACTAGCTGTGAATCAAGGATTGGGATTACCCATTTTAACCATCGCCCGCGCCGCAGATTCGGCTATAGGTATGGCTCTAAATGGAAGTAAAGCTTGAGTTTATGGGAACTATAAAAACAAAGAAGGTCAGAATGTCCGAATTCCAATATTAACTTAAAAATAATTCTAGAAAAGTTATCTGAGATCCACCTTTTAACGCATCGGTTTGGTACTTCAGATAACGATCGCATCGTGAAATATTTGTATTCTTTATGATACAAGTAAAAATACGATGAGAGAAAATAGCGATAATAGTACAAAAATAATATAAAGTGAAGCCTCTCTTAGGCGGACACCTACGGGACCGTCTAAATGTATAAACATAGCATAGCAAAAATACACTAGTTTTAATTAGGATGTAGTACTAAAAAAATCTAATAACGTAGTTTGACGTGTTTGCGTTTTATACTTGCAATCTAGAAAATGTAATTCCAAGTCTGATAACAATTCCATTGCTGTAGAGTCACCTCTATTCTTTGTATACTATTATAATTCATTGACCATACTAATGGCTTGTTGATAATTGGGGACATTTGTTTGATTACTGCATTCAACTTCTTCATCAGAGTCGTCAGATAGTGATGTGGTTTCAGTTTGGACTACATAATCGGTAGGAATGGGGTCACTACCATCTTCTAATAGCACATGGCTATCCAATGTTAATGAACTCGCCCGAATCATTGTTATCAAATTACGAACTTCCACAACATCAATATTCTCTTTCAGACTCAAAACGCGGCATTGCTGTGCCAACAGCCTGTCCGCGTCCGCCCAAAGGAGAGTCCGCCCAAGAGGGGTTGATTTTCATGGAATTTCATATACCTAGTTCCAGACTATGACAAAATGTCCGCTTAATAGAGATATTCGCTTATTAGAGGTGTCCGTTATGAGAGGTTTCACTGTACCTGTATTTAAAGCAGGGGAACGAAACAATTCACAGAGATTCTTAAAAATGGGGGTTCACTTACTAATTAATAAAATAGTTGATCTTAAATATGTCGATGTATATCGACAAAATTTTGAGGATATGCCGATGTACTGAGATTTATATCGGTATAGGCCGATCAGAATCGTTTGTTTCAAAATCAATCGGTTAATTCTATTCGAAATCTAAATATTCGAACTCGTTAAAAAGCGATACGTGACGGCCTTCGCTAGCTAACATCGGCCAGAATAAATACCGGCGAACTGTTGTAACGGTCCAAAGTCCAATCCTGTGCCACGACCAAAAGGTTAGTTTCGCTGTTAATTAAATTGTAATAAAGCCTTCTATTATCTTCATCATTTAATTGACACTTGTTAGTTTTGAATGTTTTAATTAAACAATAGTAATCATTGTGTACACACCTAATCAGAAACCAAATATTTAAGTCTTATCCGTAGCAAAAAGACGTTAACTTCACTACGATTATAATGGTTGTGGAATTGGAGTTGGATTGGTTCTTTAGATAATATTTTGAATTTTGGTATGTGTTAAAAGGATATAAAACCTTATATAAATAGATTCTAGAGTTTAGGGCAGAGCAGGTCAGGTGTTCTGATATGTCTAATTGTACAGGCTAGCGCATAGAATTTAGACGTAAGTAAATTTCCTAAAATTTAAATTTGACATATTTTACATAAAAATTGAATTCAATTTATTTTTTAAACTAAACCAATTAGAGACATATCTGGGTTAGACACTGTCCCAAACGTATCGCCATGTCACGAAAGGTAACAAAAAAATTACAATTTCTTCTAAACACGTTATACAGTGAAACCTCTCTTAGGCGGACATCTACGGGACCGTCTAAATATGTCCGCCTAATAGCGGTGTCCGCCCATGGGAAATTTGTTATTAGGTAATATCTAAATGCAAAATTATTACTATGTATATGTATGTTCAAATAAACATAACATACAAAAATACACTAGTTTTAGTTAGGATGTAGTACTAAAAAAAATCTAATAACGTAGTTTGACGTGTTTGCGTTCTAGAAAATGTAATTCCACGTCTGATAATAATTCCATTGCTGTAGAGTCACCTCTA
The DNA here is from genome assembly GCA_963991005.1 of Barypeithes pellucidus. Taxonomy (NCBI): domain Eukaryota; kingdom Metazoa; phylum Arthropoda; class Insecta; order Coleoptera; family Curculionidae; genus Barypeithes; species Barypeithes pellucidus. Next base: position 14,276,010 of record OZ022556.1, read on the forward strand.
TTCTTTGCATACTCTTGTAATTCCTTTACCATACTAATGGCTTGTTGATAATTGGTGACATTTGTTTGATTACTGCATTCAACTTCTTCATCAGAGTCAAAAAGTTATAAGATTTCCACAATTTTTATTTAGAAAAAACCCGTAACATGTTTCGGCACACGGTGCCTTCTTCTGACGGAATGCAGAAGGCACCGTGTGCCGAAACATGTTACGGGTTTTTTCTAAATAAAAATTGTGGAAATTTTATAACTTTTTGTTTCTGTTCAAATTTATAATGGATTTCCATCAAGTATCGGCTAAATCAATCAATTTCATCAGAGTCGTCAGATAGTGATGTGGTTTCAGTTTGGGCTACATAATCGATAGGAATGGGGTCACTATCATCTTCTAATAGCACCCAAGAGACCTGTTTGGTAACTAACAACTGACTTTGAGTTCACCCCCTTGTTAGTTCTAATAGCCCATTGCTATCAATGTTCATTAGCAAATTACAAACTTCTACAACATCCAATATTCTCTTTCAGACTCAAAACGCGACATTTTTCTGCCATTGTTTACGATTTTAAAGTTAATTAAATGCAAAGATAATTGCGTAGCACTCTGTATTATAGACTTTATTTGTTGAAATGAATTTTATTTTGAATTTAGCGCAAACCAAAAGTCGCATTGATTGTTTATTAAACGTTTTTTCGACAATAGTTACACTATTACATTATGAATATAATGATTGCATTTAAATATTGGCAAATAAATGTATGTACAAACTTAAATTTAATTACGTATACAAATTGTTTATTATAAGAATGCAATTGTCGGATCCCACACCCAAGTTGGACTTTGAATGGCCCGCAATTAACATGTCTGCGTGCTTTCATTTTGCAATTTTTTCGTACTTCCCAGTCTTTGATATATAAAATATATAATTATGTTTAAATTGCTTCAATAGAAAATTAATTAATTTAAACGTTCAACCGAAAAAATTGTAAAAACTCGACTTACTTGGCCGTCATACTACAGAGGTCCCCGATCAAAGTCCACACAGGAGTTCTCTCTCGCAGGCATGATGCACGTCAAGCCAATTAATGTATTTATTATGTCTGACAATCTATTTTATTTATCTATTTTAGAGTTATAGCAATAGGTTTTGAATTTTTTAACGTTACCACCTTGTCTAAAACAGTTGCAATCCTCAATCACCACTTCCTTCACTCTGGCCGGAATTATTTTCTCTCACAATGCAAGGCTAAATATGTACAGGGTGTCCGGCAAGGGCGGATCCAGAACGGTTTTTGGGGGGGGGGGGGGGGGCACACATGGGAAAAGTTACGAAAAGTAATACCCTGCCGCGTTAGTCAAACCGTTAGTATTTAGTATTTTTTTAAATTGATGGTTTGGGGGGCGGGGTCATATGAAAAACTATACATAGTAAAATTTTGAAAATTGGAAAGTAGGCTAATGTTGATGAGGGAACTCGGCTAAAATATTTTCAAAATAGTTGCACTTCCGGTTATACCGGAAGTCGGTGTCAACTTGCTTATTTTCGATGGAACACCCTATATATTATTACATTTTTGAATTCTACGTAAGATTCTGGGCAGATTTTATATACCATGTCCTATACCTAAGTCTAAGCAAGTACTGCTCTCATGTCTGGAGCTCTGCACCCAAACATACTATTCGGCTAGTGGATTCCATCGAAATGAGGGCCATTCGTCTGATTGGAGACCACGAGCTGACGAAGAACCTCGACAGCCTACAGGTTGGGGATTTGACTCTGTTTTACAGAATTCTTAATTCCGCCCAGAGCGACGAATAGCAGAAATACACGACGAACCACTGCCGCCCATCCATATGTGGTTAAGCTTAGCACTCCTCGAACTTCATTATTTAAGAATTCTTTCATCTGGAGGATTTCATCCTTATGGAACGACCTTCCCGAGGTCGTTTTTCCCAACGAAAACCAACGTGAATCGCTTTTTGCGCACACGCACCACTCCCAGAGTGTCCTATAGTGCTTGTGTTTGATCATCAAAAATTTTAAAAATGTTTGACATATTTAAGGTTTCATGTCTTTTGTAGAAGTTAAAATATTAATTTTTCCTATAAGGAAAAGCCAATATTATTTAATTTGGGTCGGATTCTTGAAAATAACCTGCTTTAATACATTTTTTATAATATTTTTTAACTATTAATACAGGGTGTTCAAAAAATAGGACTATAAATTAAATTGAGAAACTAATATTTTTATATAGCAATTTTGCTGCGGACAGTTGGCTATGACCACATATAGTATATAACCATTATATTGCTAATACCATCTGTCTGCAATTATGTCCCCGCTATGGGCATCGAAGGGGTAATAGTGAGTTTGCGCAGGTCGGAAATTTCCTTGTGAAAGTAAACATTCGACAGGACCGGATTTCAACTTTTTTAATGTAAATTTCACTGGTTAGTTAGGAAAAATATTGCAATCAAAATGTCGATTAGTTCGATTTAAGACGGCGTTCCATGCATACGATTTCTGACGATATGATGATCCGTCGGTGCCCTGATTGGTGTAAACTTTTGGTGCCAAATTCCGTCCGAATATTTGTAACAATCGACACGATGAGCTTTATTTTAACTTTCATCCGACGTCGTATGTTTCTTAACCTCACTTTTTTCTAAACCAAAAATTAAGAATGAATTCAAGACATATGCCTTCCAGAATGACGCCCAGTAAAGTAAGAAAGACGGACAAAGCCAGTGGAATGATCCTTATTTCTGTTAAAGTACCATATACCTTCTGGACAGTGCGAATAGTCCCCATCTCATGGTACACACATGCAATAAGCGAGAGACACGCTTTCATGTCGTGTGCCACCGTGACAAACTCCGATCGTACCCGCAGTAACTGAGGTGCCCCAGCCGTTGGACTTTGGACTATTTTCTTAATAATCGGTGTTTCTTACCTAGGAAATCGTTCACTGTCTAAGCACGTGATACTTTGAAATAGAAAAATAATGACGTTGAAAAAATAAAGGCGAGAAATACGTGTTGAAGATAAACATTTGTGTTTGTTCGGGTTTGTTATGTAAGAATTATAGTTTATGTGAAGCCACACATAATGATAATACCTCGGCATAGTCACCGAGAAAATTTTCTTATTCATTCTTCATTTTCGAACTATTTATTTTTGAGAGACACTGAAGATGATAAATTTGTATCTAGAAAATTTGAAAAAATTCATAATATGCGGTCAGTCCAAAGTATCGATACTATACGCTTTTAATATACAGGGTATCCGGGAAAATGTGGGAAATCTCCGGGATATGAAAGAACAACTGAAAAAGGTACTGCAAGTTCATATAAACTTTTTTCGAATAGGCCTCCTCTTGGGACATATGGGCTTCCAAAGAGCTCCAATGGAATCAAGTTTTTTACACATAATTATTGAACCACCAGGTACATTAAAATTTTTTTAATATGCTGTATACCAGGTAAGACCCTTCAAATTACTATCCAAGAAAGTGCTGTGAATCACTCACAGCTGCAGGGGCGGACTGTGACACTCATGACCCCTTTGTTTTAACGCCCTGTATGATAAGAACTTTGGACAACGGTTTTTACATACCTTTAACTATTGATTAAAAATTAAATACTCTTCATTCATGTAGCTAATCTTAATTTTCGAAAAAACGACATTTTAATTACATCGGTAAGAGATGCATCTTTGTTCCTATCAAATGTGGAACCTCAAAATTCCGCTTTTTCATATTTTTAACCCGTGAGAAGTGAGGGGACTCAGTGTAAAAAAAATTACGTTTTCTCGAAAACGGTTAGGATTAGCGACATGAATGAAGAGTGCTTAATTTTTAGTCAATAGTTCCATGTATGTAAAACCCGTTGTCCAGAGTTCTTATCATAAAGGGCTTTAAGAAAAAAGGCCCGTGACTGTCACAGTCCGTCTCTGCAGCTGTGAGTAATTGACAACACTTTCTTGGATAGTAATTTGAAGGGTATACATGGTGGTTCAATATTTTTGTGTAAAAAACTTGATTCCATTGGAGCTCCTCGGGAGCCCATATCTCCGAAGACGAGGCCCATACGAAAAAAGTTTATATGAGCTTGTAGTAGGTACTTATTTTTTCATATCCCACATTTTCCCGGACACGCAGTATATATTTTTTAATTTTAACCAGCTAATTGGAACTATGAAATACAAAATTTTTATTATTTCAGTCCTTAACAATTATAAAAATGAACAGAAATATTTCATTGAAATGTTAAATAAAGAATATGTATAAAAAGCGTATGTGTATGGAGATTTTTTGGACACTATGAATTTTTGAGTGAAATTGCCACAATTTTGACTATACATAAGGCGTTGTCTACACGTAAGGTTTCACCTTACTTTTTACTTGTCCAAGTAAAACTATAGGCGTCCTAAAATTTAAGTGAAATATTTCCAGCCGTTTTTCGGATGTCAAAATTCATTGTCTCAATGCCCTGAATACATTTTTATTGCTTTTAAATTCGTTTATATTATCGATATTCCGCCATAAAAATACACTCGTGGCTTAACGTTGCATTTTAATGATAAAATAAAAAAATTTAACAATAACCCATCAGCTTTATTAAGTTGCGTGGATTTTATATTATACTCTCTTTGCTTCTTTTTATGGCCGTTGGATTATTGGAAATCAACCCACGTGTCAGACTTTGAACTCTTGCTTGGTTTGCTTGGTTAACCAGTCACGATGACTGCATTTCCGAATAATTTTATTCCACTAATACGTAAAATAGTATTAGGTAGGTACCAAAAACATTTAATTAATATATTACAGTGAAACCTCTCTTAGGCGGACACCTACGGGACCGTCTAATAGAGGTGTCCGCCCATGAGAAATTTGTTATTAGCAAAATTATTACTATGTATATGTATGTAGAAATAAACCTAACATAACAAAAATACACTAGTTTTAGTTAGGATGTAGTACTAAAAAAATCTAATAACGTAGTTTGACGTGTTTGCGTTTTATACTTGCAATCTAGAAAATGTAATTCCAAGTCTGATAACAATTCCATTGCTGTAGAGTCACCTCTATTCTTTGCATACTCTTATAATTCCTTTACCATACTAATGGCTTGTTGATAATTGGTGACATTTGTTTGATTACTGCATTCAACGTCTTCATTAGAGTCGTCAGATAGTGACGTGGTTTCAGTTTGGACTACATAGTCGGTAGGAATGGGGTCACTATCATCTTCTAATAGCACATTGCTATCAATGTTAATGAACCCGCCCAAATCATTGTCATCAAATTACAAACTTCCACATATCAATATTCTCTTTCAGACTCAAAACGCGACATTTTTGTGCAATTGTTTACGATTTTAACCTTACAACTCACAAATAAACGGCGGACTGCTATCGGGGAATCACACATACTTTCATTCGGCGAAGTCCTTTCGCTCTGCCACGCATAGTTGCCGGTCTGTCTGAGTTTTTTTTCACCGTACTTATTCGTCTCCCAAATACGTTTTTGTTTTGTTTAAAAGAGGGTTTTCGCACTCTTTGTATGAAAACAGCCTGTCCGCCTCCGCCCAAGAGAGGTTGATTTTCATGGTTGATTTTCATGGAATTTCATATACCTAGTTCCGGACTATGAAAAAATGTCCGCTTAATAGAGATGTCCGCTTATTAGAGGTGTCCGTTATGAGAGGTTTCACTGTATATGTTTATGGTAGGTACATAATGCGGACGGCGACATAGGATTTAATTCGGGAGGAGGGGTTGGGGGTATATTTTTGACCAAATGTTAAAAATTTTCTGAAAATGAACACGCCCAAAGTTTACTGGTTCCTGTAATGTTGTTTTTTTTGTTTCTTAAATTGTTTAACTGTTTATTTCCCTCAATTTTGCTGACGTCACATAATAGGTACAGGTGAGGCAAAATAGAGATCCACTATTAACTCATAATCTACGTGCCATAGAAAAGGTCAATAGGAGTTTAGGCTGAGTGTTAGATGGAGGTTATTGCTTGGGACGCGTCAGAAAAATGTCAGATTTTAAAATTCTACGAAGTCGAAGGTTCAAGATGGTCGATTGAAGTTGTTTTCTTATCTAGAATCGTACGCCAGTTCGCTATTGTAAAAAATATATTTAAAACCGAGCAAGCAGTATGCATTAAAATAAATGTTGTGTGTGAAAGTGCTCGAGATTTATGATTACCGAAATAGATGTTTGCGGAAATGGCCTAGGAAAGCTAAACACTCTAAATAGCATAACTAAAACCTCTAAAAGCTAACAGACGCTTCGAGGAACTCCTGCAGAAATTCACGGTACGGGTATTTTCAGCCGTGGACAGAGATTAGAATGTTTTCACAAACACACGGAGAGAAAAACTTAGTTAAATTTATTATGAAAATAATAAAAATAACCATAATTTATGTCTCTATAAGCTGGAATGCCATTAAATTATAGCAAAATTTTAAAAAAGTTTTTGTAAAATTTACTACAATCTTTTTTAAAATTCACTGAAATCTTTTGTAAAAATTACAAGTCCCAAGCGCTCACCCATCCAAGTGGTAACCTCGCCTTGCCTCTCTTGACTTCTTCGAACGATGGTATATTTGCTATATAAGTCCTCCACCAATCATCTGTTACGAAGATTCTACAACACCTCATTTAAACTTGGTCATTTTTACAATAATAAATACTTAAAGTACAATAACAGTCAGTAATGTACAGGATGTCCCATTTTCGACACTTTTATAGGGTATCTCCGTAATTGTTAGTGCTATCAAAAAAGTAATGTAGGTGTCATGTGCTCTTTTTGGGTCAAACTTAAAATGGTAAAATCAAAATTTGAAAATTTTCGCTCTCGAGATACTGGGGAAAATCAAAAAATTTACAATTGCAAAATTACCCTATATTTTCTTAGTTAAACGAGATACAGAAAAACGTTTTATACAGAAGTTTCTTTACAATGATTATTGAATAATTTGCCGAACAAACCCGAATAGCAAAAATGATTGCCAGCTGTGTTACCGAAAAAGAAAATATGTTAATTAATGTTGAAATGGAGCAGAAATCCGCATGCACATCGAGAAACTCATCAACGGAGTCGCAAAATTTCCTAGTTGGTCCAGCTTCTTTCTCAGGAAAAATCAAAAATTGTACATTTAACATAGGAAAAACATAATAATGTACATGCACATGTACACATGTCTCATTTTCGACAAGTTTTATGCGGTATCTCCGTAATTGTTAGTGCTATCAAAAAAGTAATGTAGGTGTAATGTGGTCTTTTTGGGTCAAACTTAAAATGGTAAAATCAAAATTTGAAAATTTTCGCTCTCTTAAGAGATACGGGGGAAAATCAAAAAGTTTACAATTGCAAAATTACCCTATATTTTCTTAGTTAAACGAGATACAGAAAAACGTTTTATATAGAAGTTTTTTTACAATGATTATTGAATAATTTGCCGAACAAACCCGAATAGCAAAAATGATTGCCAGCTGTGTTACCGAAAAAGAAAATATGTTAATTAATGTTGAAATGGAGCAGAAATCCGCATGCACATCGAGAAACTCATCAACGGAGTCGCAAAATTTCCTAGTTGGTCCAGCTTCTTTCTCAGGAAAAATCAAAAATTGTACATTTAACATAGGAAAAACATAATAATGTACATGCACATGTACACATGTCTCATTTTCGACAAGTTTTATGCGGTATCTCCGTAATTGTTAGTCCTATCAAAAAAGTAATGTAGGTGTCATGTGTCCTTTTTGGGTCAAACAAAGTATAAAATCAAAATTTGAAAATGTTCGCTCGCTTAATAGATACGGGGGAAAATCAAAAAATATATATTTCAAAATTACCCTATATTTTCTTACTTAAAAGAGATACGGAAAAATGTTCTATGCAGAAATCTCTTTATAATTATTGTTTAAGAATCTGCCATTTTCAGAATAAGTATACGGGGTGAGGTAAAAAAGTTATTCGGACATTTTTTTAAATGGAACACCCTGTATATTTTAATCTAAAAATATACTATTTTAAATTCTCCTTTCAAATATATAACACACCAGGCAATTTATTAAACTTTATTACTTTAAACCACAGTAGACCATGAAACAAAAGCTAATATCCTAGAAACAACTATGTTTGTTGACATTTGACGTCAATTTCATTTTTACATATTCATTTGCGGAAATGGCCTATCAACATTTTGAAAAATTTGATATGATCAGTTTATATTGAAAGGGGAAAAAGCGAAGAAATGGCGCAAAATGTATATTTTGTTCGCTATCCGGAAAGATGGTAACCATTTAAGAACATATTCCGAACATTTGCGACGTTTTTTTACCTTAATCTGAATCTTTTATTTCGTTTCAAAGTAATAAAGTTTAAATAAATCGCCTGTGAAGCCAATATCATCCATCCAAGGTGAATTTAAAATAGTATCTATTTAGATTCAAATATACAGGGTGTTCCGTTACCTGACAACAGCAGATTATTCAATAATCATTATAAAGAAACTTCTATATAAAACATTTTTCTGTATCTCTTTTAACTAAGAAAATATAGGGTAATTTTGAAATGGTGAATTTTTTGATTTTCCCCCGTATCTCTTAAGCGCGCGAAAATTTTCAAATTTTGATTTTACCATTTTAAGTTTGACCCAAGAAGAGTACATGACACCTACATTACTTTTTTGATAGCACTAACAATTACGGAGATACCCTATGAAAATGTCGAAAATAGGACACCCTGTACCATACATTTTAAAATATTTAACTACTGAAGTTATAAATAAATTAGGGCCGTATTCTTAGTCTACACTTAAGGCATCCTCAGACCCTAAGCGTTCCTTAGTCAACTTTGTCAAACCGACAACGTCACCTTAATGGGCATTTAAGTGCCTAACTATATATTTTTTATAAATTATATTTACAATATTATTTTGGTACATATTACTAATAAAAAATGTAATTAATACAATATTTCATAGGAAATCGTGCAATAAAATCTTTACTATAATAATTTTATTATACTGTTTTATCTAGTAAAAGGTATTACAGTGACCCAGATGATAACATGATACATATAAATTAATTATCAAGAACAAATGATAGGAACATTTAGTCTTTTTTCTGGACAACTATTAAAAGTAATGATTTTAAAAGTACAAGGTAAATGCATATTATTAATAATGTGACAGGTGTTCAGAGTTAACTTTTTATCAATAATTACACACGTAAAGTGTTATTCAAATGCATTCACTTTTTTTAAATGTAGGTATAGTTAATAATTAGCCTATCTGGCTTTATAATCACGGTTACGTTAATGACAGCATTTACATTAAACCTAACTTAAATTTACAGAACTTAAGTGGTCCTGTTCGAAACTAGTAATTTTCACAAACTAATCTCAGTGTTACAAATTTAAGTATCGCAAATTTTCACTTAAAACACATCATAATAATAGGCTTTTATAAAGAAATAATGTTAGTTGCCGTTTTAACGGACAAAACATATATATACCTACTTTGGTGCTATCATTAGAAAATATTACATTACATTGTTACATGGAAAGACGAACTTAATTGAATTTACTATAAAAATAGTAAAACTAATCATAATCGATGGCTCTATACAGGGTGTTATGGAAATGACGTATTATATTTAAATGGGCGATTCCGTGGATGTCCTAGAGAAGCGCTACATATTTTATTTTTTTTAAATAGACCGTTTTAAAAGTGGGGTAACAAACACTCTTACTCACAGGCCAGTCCGCGCTACTGTACAACATTTCACCCAGAGCCAATGGCAATGTTGCCAAACTTAATGTTTAACTGATATTCCATATAAAATTATAAAAATAAATTATTTTCTACCTACTTGTATTTATCCTTATACCTAAAGAGCGAGGAAATCCAGGCACAAACACAATCAGTTTTTGTTCTTTTTCATGGGAACACTCCTGGAAACACTTTATGTACACACAGTAATAGTGAAACAGAACCGATAGTTAGCTTTTGAAAATACAATAATACAGATTATACTACAGATTATTAGATTTTATTACACGCGACGAAATTTGACGTCCAGAAGAAACGCGTCAATAAAACAATATTCAAAGATTATTTATGGACGGGCAAGATACATGCGTAAACCGAAAAAACAGAGCGGATTGCTGAGAGTGTGTTGGTGATCGACGAGACACAACGTATCCGGCCGCTGGTTTGTCTTCAACTAACAGACGCAAGCGTGCGGCGCTATATGAAACTACTTCGCTCAGCCGATGTAAGGCGTCAAGAGGTCATTGGCATTTAACTTAGTGACGTACGTGGCTATTGCTATTCCATGTGTTTTTTCGGGTCGTTTATAACATAGTCCGTCGTAAATGTTCTTCAATTAATTGTACAAAAAGGTATTACAGAATGGAAAAGTGTTTAAATTATTTTATTTTGTCTAAAGAGTTTAAGGTGTACATATGACAATACCGGTAAGAATTCCTTGATTGCTTACATGTATCGCAGTGCCACACAGATGTTTTTCTGGTTTGCCGTCAGGTCACTTTTACCACTGAATGAATTGAAAGCGCCATTTATGGCTATTTTTCTTTAATTTGTCTTTATCTCAGGAATTGCCGGTTTAAATATAATACGTCATTTCCATAACACCCTGTATATAGCTCCATGGTATAAAGAATCTAAGATGTATCATGATATAGCTCTATGTCACTATATGCTGTATCCTTGGAGATAATAATATGATTTAAATTTCAAATTCTGTTTACCTTTGTTGAAATTCTAATATTGCAATGGGATATATCATGCAGACCTATTCGTAAGGTTTTATTTATTCCGTCGTCAAAAATTGAAATAAATATTTATAGGGTGTGTTCCATTGACTTGAAACAATATGGACCCGGTATTTCTATCTGCTTTGTACACGCCTGTTATTACGAATAATCAAAAAATAATTTCTATCTGTAGAATCCCCATCTCTTTTATCTTCTGTCTATTTCTGTTTTCATTCTTGGTTAGGAGAAACAAACAATCGACGGACGTGACTCAAAAGTCTATATTTTTATTACGGCAGACTTGGCACATTCTTACGATATTGACTTAAGAATTACTATTTCTCCACAAACAATACTTAAATTTAACACACAACCACTGAAAAAACAGAAAGAATTTTATTTAACAATAACGACAAATATGACAGTTGTAAATCCGGTAGTGTCAAACTTGACAGCAGGTATGTAAGACGGCCGTCCCAATTAGGGCTTTATGAAAAGTCCGTTCCGACCGCTCGAAAGCAACGTAATGTCTTTGTCTAATTAACAGAAAACGACAAAGAAGAATTATGCTAATTTTCAGAGCTTCCTGATTGTTTTGCTGGGTGCAACCACACCTAAGAATCTGAGTTGTTCTCAAAGACTGTGAACCAAATAACTCCATTTGATTCATTCATCCTTGATTAAAAGTTATTTTTTGTTCCGAACATTTTTAGTATTGTTTCATAATATTATTGTCTAATAAACAATATTTTCCTTACAGATATGCAGTTACCTCGGAATATCCAACGAATCGGACTATTTCGGCCTTAAATACGAAAATGCCAAGGGCGAAGAATTATGGTTAAACTTAAGGAATCCCATCGATAGACAAGTTAACTGCCACGGCCATACTGCGCCGTTAAGATTGGCCCTTAGAGTCAAATTTTGGGTTCCTCCTCATTTGTTGTTGCAAGAAAATACAAGGTAAGAAGCGTTTGTATTTGTTTTTTATAATGAATTGTGAGAGCACTGCAAAAATGTTCTTTCTAACACCATAGCGAAATAGTTTTTTGATAATGTTTTTTTTCAGGCATCAATTTTATCTTCATGCTCGATCCGACCTCATAGCGAAACGACTTTTTGCGAACGATTGGGATGGAGTTTCACGAATTATCGCCCTTATTGCCCAAGCAGAGTCCGATGATTATGACTCGTTACATCCACCACATAATCTATATATGCAGGTAAGCTTATGACATCTTCAAAATGTTTTCCTATTTCGGTTTCATATCGAAAATATTTCTATATCGTTTTTAATATCGTCATAAGCGGGTATCGACCATGTACAGATCGACAAGTGGATCTGTGTCTTCGACGTATCGTAAGGGAGAAGCGATATCATTTGAAACATGGTGTAGTCATGGGCGTGCTATTATTATTTTAAATAATGTAATAAAAATAGGAAATTCTTCAGTAATTGCATTTTATGTTTGAAAGTAGGTAACTATTTTTATCCAAGTTTAAAAAATTACTGTTTACAAGATGTAAACATGGTCGTATTAATGTGCCTTTTTAGTTTTCGCTTAAGTCACAATTTAAATATATTGATTTGAGATTCCTCTTCACCTACCCTATAAACATTCGTAATCACGGGTCTGACTGAGAAGGTTTTTACCAGGAGTATACTAATTCATTATCACAACGTTAAAATATCACCCTAAAACACGACACACTGGAACACTTATTTATAAAACACAATACAATAACTATTGTCCTTTCTATCACTACGTAACTGGGTGGGTACATCCATCATCATTGTTGTTGTTGTTGTATAAAAATTGTTGGAAATGGCCACCTTCACTTAAGAGAGATGCTTCTGCAAGTCTTCGCATCGAATTGCCCACTTCAACAATTTATAAAATAAAATTTATCATTAATTATTTTATCAATGTTAATAATAATGAGATTCAATATGAATTTAGTGTTTTTAACCAAGAACGGTGCCTCTGACGAGAAAAACTCAAGAGACCGTTTTCATTTAGAATTGACCAGGCTAATCAGAAAAAATATCCACATGGAAAAATGTCAGTGGCGTACGATCTTTTTTGTAACAAATATCAGAGGACATGTTTGTAGGGACGTCACTGGTGGAACAATTGAATAACTTTTCTAACTAAAATTTGTGGTTTCATATCGTATTAACACATACCAAAATTGAAAAAATATCTAAAGTACTTTCAGAGATATTAAAGAACACCCATTTAAAAAATATAAATTCAACACCCTCTAGCAAGAAATTTAAGCCGTTGCGGACATATGTTCATATAAACTTTTCTTTATAAAACGACCTAAGGAATCACACCCTGAAATATTAGCACGTCATTATGGAACACCCTGTATACCTTTTACAATTTATTTTAAATGCGTAAATGTATTTTAGGATTTTCTCGGTAAGAGATTATTAAATTAAAATTCAATATATGACAACATTGTTAACCCTAAAAATTTATTTGCCCCCATTCCTTCCGTAGCTACAAATAAACTTGTCCACCTGTAGATAAAACATTTGAATGCTGGTTGAATCGGTGTGTTTTTTTTGTAGGCTTCTACGGTTAGTTCTTCCGAACAGTCTCCTAAACCAAATGACCTTCTTCAAAAAATCATTACCGATCACAAGAAACTCAAAGGGATGAAGAGATGTACCGCAGAATATTGGCTTCTGAAGGAGATTTCCGAATTTGAATCATTCGGAGAAGAGGTGTATAACAAAACTCAGGGAAATATATCTATAGGCGTAGGACCACATGGTGAGTGATACTTATGAATAATTTTTGAAACGCGATTTAATGGAGAGTACTACCTACTTGAACAATAATAAAGTACTACTCGAAAAATCATAAATTTAGAGTAATATTGGAATGAGGTAAGGAAGTGGCGGGTTTGTCCACAGGAGCACATGCACACGTGCACCCACCCCCAAAACGAATAAAAAAATATTAATTTATATTCATTGAATTTTATTTATCGTATAAAGTCCGACCCTACCTAATATTTCATCGTACCGTCAACCAAACTGTATATTATAGGCTCTCGATCCGGCAACCGTGCCTAGGTCGAGGTTAATGACGTTTATGAGGAGACTTGCTCGCATGTGCGATTAAGTAGGCGGGGCATAATGCAGTTTCTCTGTAGTAACAGGTGGCGGGAGACGCCGGGGCTATGGCGATTTAACATGGGAAAGGCGCACAATTTTAGTGTGCGCCGCGCCGTTGTCTGTTCGTGCGTCTAGTTAGAAATTCGAGCGTGTATGTTTTAATATTCTAATATTATATATTTATTAAGTTAAAATTAACAGTTGACGGTGGACTATTTAAGAAATAACTTTAGCTCTTTGAGTTTGGAGCAAAAGTATTAAAGTGAAGAATGCGGGAAGACCTAAACCCGAAATTTAACGCAGACCACAAAGGGTAAATCTAGGGACTTTATTGGAAAGTTTAAAAATTAAATATATGAAAAAAAAATTATAGAGGGAATTCCAAACTTAATGATCAATTTTCTACATTTAAGAACCGAAGAATGGACTTTACGTTTAAGCACTATTGTGTATAATGATACTCGATATGATTTTAAACCATTTTATTTAAGGATTTAAACTAAAAAACACTGAAAATATGAAGAATGCCAACTTGTCAGTCGCGTGGCTCGATTCGTTCTCGTCATAAAACAGTTAACTATTGTTCTCGTCTTGGTTGCGCCTAATGACGTAGCCGTAGATTACGTAGTGGTATTATACATCATTCGGTTTTCTTGATAACTCGTAGATGGCGGTAGTAGTATTGGAGATCATTCGATTTTCTTGATGGCTCGTAGATGGCTTTAGTAGTATTAGCAGTGGACTGTATAAATATTGTTACGAGGATTGCATAAAATTTTAAAGACATGATGAAAGTAGCGTTTGTCGTTTATCATTGTATTTATTTTTAACACTAGTGTAATCCACTTTTAACACAAATGTGATAAACATATTTATAAAATTAAATTTAAAATCACTAACTTATTTTTCAAATAAGTTCGTTTCCTTATTTCCTTGTTTTCCGTCTTGATCCATTGTCCTTGTCGGATCCAAGGAAAAACGTTGTAACGAATTATATTTACCTTTTAGCACGCTTTTAAAATTTATCAATATTTGTAAATTCGGTAAATATTTCTGAATTAGCGGTCCTATTTTTAACATTAAAATTTAAAAATACACGCACAGCTCGAAAGTAAATATTTGAAGTGTAGAGACTAATAATTAATTACAACAATATTGACGAAAAAAATAATCTTTATTATGTGGGTGTTAGTTTAAGTAACTTTATTAGGAGAAACGTCGACGATTGACGAGCTTACACAAATAATTTGATGTTACAATAATATTTAAATTTACTATTTTGTTTCGTCAAAGTTAAATAACACTTGAATCTTTGATATTTCAATTTTTTGAGTCAAAACAGATAAATACATTACACCAATTAATTACCAAATATTCAAAAATGTACATCCAAATTAATAACCTGTTATTTTGTTAATTATGAACCAATCTTAACAATTTTCTTTTAGCTGAAGGAAAATAGATTTTAGAGCTCTATAAAACATGGCGCGATCTAGATTACAACCGATTGCTAGTTTAAAGAACATGTTAGTAGACTTAAAATGCGTTTTATTTACCACTTTAAGTACAAAACTACTCTCGCAGACTTCTATTTACTCTTCATTTTAAAACCGAAGTTGCTTTAATATGTTCAACCTGGCGCGCGAATGAAATCTTAACCTTACAAATTGTACCTGTTTTGGCGGCACTTCTTATAAGCAAATTGACTAAATTAACACCTTTGAGTTTTGAAATATTCTTAATGTACTCTTTAAAAAGTAAAAATTTGAGTTTTGAAATATTCTTAATGTACTCTTTAAAAAGTAAAAATTATATTTTTGAAATTAATGTGGATATTTAATTGAGCATGTAGACTTAAGATGAAATAGTGTTCTTAACAGGATTCCGGAGTACCTGTAAACGAGTTTTCTTCCCAATCGTTTATTCCTGTTTTAGGAAAAAAATGTCTAAGGAAAAAAACCTTTGTAATAGAACTGTTACTCGCGGAAAGTCTATATTTTTTTTTTTCGGAAAATTTTTAGATTTTTTTTTTTTTACTGGTCCATATAGAAAAAAATGATGGACTTTCCTCGAGTTGTTAACAAAATTTAGACATCTTTCGTTAAACAATTTTTTTAAAAAAATGTATCATTTTCATAGGAGACGAAAACTACGTTTTTCAGCGTAGAAAATTGAAGTATAGACCCAGATCACGTGCGGTCCCTTTCTTCCGATTATCTCCGTTTCTGTCGGCGTACCGATCCCGGGCGGGCTCGACGCTTGAATTTATTGTTCGAACGGCAAAGAAAGATATAATTATTTATTATGCATTGCGATTTTCGTTTTCAACGCGTGGTATTGAATTTTTGAAGTGCAATCGAGATTTGTTGTGTTATTTTACTTCCTAGAAGTTGCTATTTGGTTTATATATTTTATTGGTTTTTATTCGTTAAATATATATTATTATTTGTCATATTTATATAATGGTTTGTCATATTTATATAATGGGAAAGAGTTCAAGGAACGAGAAAAGAAAGGAAAAGTTATGTCAAATTTCGTTTTGGGGGGGCCATGCAAGAAAAATTACGAAAAGTATTACCTTGGCGCGTTAGTCAAACCGGTATATATGGTATTTTTCGTGTTATATTGATGGTTTGGGGGTCATGACCCCCATAAACACCCCCCCCCCCCCCCCTTTGGATCAGCGCTTGACCGCGTTGGTGTGAACAACTTAATTTTACAAGAATATGAAAAAAAAATCTGTGCCGTAGAATAAAACTATAGTTTAGTGGTAAACCATTGGACTTGATAGACTTTTATTCTGGGGTATAAAAATAATTATGTAGTTTCTCAATATAAAAAAATACTAATATAATTATTAACGATTGATTAACGAACGATATTTTTCATATATGTTCATAAGGGCGTACAATGCGCAAATTTATAGGATGATTAACAACGTTTGTCGGTAGACGTAAAATAAGCTATCATGGTAGGATTTTGCTATACTGAGAAAAATATCTAGGTTAGTAAATAGGGCTAAATCGTATGTGTTTTTTTGTATTGTCAGTGCTAACCACATAATATGTGTATTAATTTTAGAAGACGTTACTATTAGTTCTACTTTTAACTTTTAGATCTAAAGACACTTACTTACATATTAACATATACTGTGTGTGTATATAGTTTGGAAACGGCTTAATAACTTTTGAGCCGTTAATTTTTTTTTACAAAATTTGGGAGTGGTTTATAGGGGAATGTAAACTTCTTTTTGAAGGAATAATGACAGACTGTCAAAATGGCTGATGGGCGCCATTTTCGGGAAGAAATTTAAATAGGAAGGGGGTCTTGCGATACATCATTTTGAAGATACTATCGAGTACTTTACGATCTCAGAAAATTACTTCTGTATACCCGAAAACAAAATGGCGGCGTTTTAAAAATTGCATAGTTGGTATTTTTTATTGTCCTTAATTTCATTTACCGTCTTAGGAAAATAAATACGACATAGTATAGTAGGAATCAGAGAGCTACTCTTTCTTGAATATTTTATGGTGCTCAAATCCAAAATGGCCGCGGAGCGACATCTTGATAAGAAAAATTGAATAGGAAGTGAGGTCTTGCGATACATCATTTTTAAGGTCCTATCGAGTACTTTACGATCCCAGAATATTGTATACACAAAACCAAAGGGCGGCTTGTCAAAAAATAATATTTACTATTTTTTCTTCTGTTATATAACTTTAGATTTGTTGTTGTATTTATTAGTAGGTATTCTTCCTTACTTTTCAATTTTTTACATTGCCTATAGAAATAGTAACCCTTTCGCTGAGGACGAATTTTCGGACCTTGATTTTCTGTGTCTGTGGTGCGGTCGTCCGATATTTAGTAGTTTCATATTCTTTTGCTGTTGGGTCAAAATTTGTTTACAGGCAACTTTCAGTAAATCGGAATTTAAAAATAAATCATCTCAAAAAACCTGTAAAATTTTTAATAGGTTTCTTATAGTATCTAATTAGAGGAATATATGTCCTCGCAAAAGATCATCGTCACAAAGATATTGGGTCTATTTTTGTATTTAGCATCGAATTTTTAATAATTTAACGCCCGTCACATGGCTAATTTACTCTTCTGAATCATATAACGCCCATATTTGGAACTGAGTTATTTTAATTGGTCACTATAACAATCTTCCTATTATTTATAACAGCCCTGTCTTATATTGGCTTAAAGATTTGGAATGTTCCTTATAGAATATTAAAATACTTAGTCATATTTTTAATCTACCTAAGGTGTAAAGGAAACTTGCACATCAAACTATATCTTTCCTTAATGGTTTATAAATGGTTAATAAAAAAATATTGTATATAGCTTCGGATAACAAACCGTCGCATCAATTTTCATGCGTGACCGGTGTTACTGTGACCAGCGATACAAAAATGCATAAATTCGTGGATAACAGCTAATACAAGCTATATTTCTTAAACTTTGTTAGACTGAAATGAGTGTCTGTACTCAAGAGAATGCCTTCGTGTAGTAATTTTCCCTTAATTAAGAGGTCTGAGTTAACCCTGTGACCGGCGATACAACATAAAAACATACGCCTGATAAAAATTATTCAATGTTCGAATTTATACCTAAATAAACATAATAAGGAACTTACCTAAACAGGAGCACACTTTACACAAATTCAAACACATACCGTCATATTTGTAAAACTATTAGGCCGACCTCTAGTGGCTTCATTTATAAGAAATTTCTGCCGTGACCGGCGATACATGCAGCTGCAGGGACGGAACTTCTGGTTAATAATTGCGTTAGAGAAACTAAACTGTTGATCTTTGAACATTATTTTTTCAATACAAATTGTAGTAGGAGTGTAAATTATTTATATATAAAAGTAACTTTAGTAAAATGACGTGAAATATAAAAGGGTAAAGTAAGAAATTATTGACTGGGGACACGTGACCGGCGATAAATTTTTAAATTCAAATTATAGTACTGCAGCTATAATCTAAAAAAAAATTTTAAAATTGCTTTCTATGTAAGCGGTTACATATATTTCGCAAATTATAATCATTTCTACAGGCAAATAGTTTATTTTAGGGTGGGAATTATAAAGCTTTATTGACAGATGAAGGAAGGTTAACTTGTGGTTTGACGTCACAGGTAGGAGTTAAGTTGACAGTCTGCATGTTAACTTTATTGGGTGGAAAGGGTATCAATTAAAGTTAAATCTCAAGTTAACTGCAGAGAAATTACGGTTGTTGAAGGCTTTTGTTGACATAACCTATAATTCCACGCTGGATAGAAGAATAATAATGTCATCATCTGAAAAATTGACCATGACTGCAAAGCGTAAAAAAATCAACACGGTAAACCCTTGTCTAAGATAAAGAATGATGAAATACTTAAGGTTAGGTTGTTAAAGATTCTTCCTTTTGTAATTCTTTTGAAGATGTTATAAAACCATCATTTTTTATAGGGAAGTTAACTTGACCGTTAAAATCAAAGTTAACTTTTGCAATTTTTATAATATCCACCCTTAGTAAGTTATATGCTAAGGACTGAAAGTTTCCTGTAAAAAATTTTTGACTCTGCTACAGTGTATACATCTTAATTTAGATACAGGAAGTGGTACAGAGAGTGTCAGTTGATCTTTAGAATTGTACCTGTTATACTTGGGTGTGTATACCGGGTGTTTCAGCAGGAACGCTCACCTCTATCACTTTTTTATTTTTTAAATTACAGAAATAAAACTAGTGTGTTGTGTTGTATGTGATATTAATTTGCATTTTATGACATGTCGGACTAAATTTTGTCACTGCCGGTTTAACCGGAAATGACGTCAACTTTGGATTTTTAAATAGAATACCCAATATAATTTTGGCTATATCGATTTAAAACATCATTCCAAATTCAACCACGCCCATACGTCACTTTTTGACATCTAAATAATTTTTATTTTTTGATCTAGATTGCTGTGAACTCTCTAAAATGGTTTTCTTATATGCCAAATAAATTATGGCGGATTTTAAAGTTGTATTTATGTTCATTTGTTTGTTAGCATTATGGCGTCATGGGGACCTAGATAAATGCGAAGCCGTTTGCACTTCTTGTGGTATTTCTTGTCATGAATTGTATTTTTAATAAATTATCTCTCCTTTCTTAACTTGACATAAAGGTGTGTGATATCAAATTGTTGGAAAAAAAGTGCTCTATCTTTTTGCCCGAGTGAGTCAATATGTTTCCATTTGAAAAAATTGAGTTTTCCGGGAAAAAGCCTTCTTAAAAGTTTAAAAAGTGTGTACAAAATTTAAAACGCAATAGAATTTGAAAATTTCATTTTTATCAAGAAATTGGGTTAGAAGTAAACCATTTTAGGAGTTCATAGTAAGTAATCTAGATGAAAAATAAAAAGAAAAATTATTTTGTCTCAAAAAGTGACGTATGGGGTGTCGTTCCATTTGGAATGGTCGAATGGTGTGGAATCGATATAGCCAAAAATACATATACAGGGTGAACCATTTAAACATTCAAAGTTGAGGTCATTTCCGGTTAAACCTGAAGTGCCAAAATGGAGCCCGCCATGTCATAAATGCAAAATTATGTCAAACTACATAAACCCACCAAATTTTATTTCTTTAATTTAAACAGTAAAAAAGTTATAGGGGTGAACGTTCCTCCTGAAACACGCAGTATGTGTTTATATATGCGTATATGTTACTACGAACGTTTTATATGCTTGCGGGTATGCGACTGTGTGTGTAGTACTTTTGCTAGTTCGCGTGAAAGTACTTATGCGAGTGCATTTATTATTATACTATATAGGCATAAGTAAACATAGGTTATTTTATCGATATTATGTATTCTTGTGGAAATTTTGTATTTTTGCAAACTTCTCCTATGCTACAGTACTATAAAGTATCCGGCACTGGAGACTGAGCTAGGTTGAAAACCCCAAATTTTATTAATACTTTCTATTAGCATTAAAATAAAGATAAGTTTGTGTAAGGTTGTCTATTCCGAATATTTGTATAGTTTTCGAAATATTGTCAATTTAATATTGTTATGTGGCAAGTTTGCTGCCAATTTTTAGTACAGTTACTATACTAGTTTTCTATGACGGCCTTGAAAACAGTTATTTTAATGCTAAATAGGAAATAATTAGAAAATTTGGGAGTTTTCATTTGAAAATGTAGATTTTTGCAGTTTTCTCAATTTCATTTTTAATCTTATTGTTTGAACACCACAAAATATTATATAAAATCTATTAAATCAGGTTACTTTTAATAATATTTTCAATTGAAATTAAATGAAAAGCTTTCTTATAGGAAAAATTAATTATTATTTTAAGGTCTGCAAACGTCAAAGACATAAGACCTTAAATATGTCAAATACACTTAAACTTAGGTATAGGACATGATATACAAAGTCTGCCTGGAATATTTCGTAATTTCCAAAATGTAATAAAGGATAATCCATTTAAAATAAGCAAGTTGACACCGACTTCCGGTATAACCGGAAGTGCGACCATATTGAAAATATTTTCGTCAAGTTCCATCAACATCCAGCATACTGTTCATTTTTCGAAATTTTTGCTATAGTGGATCGAGTTGATTCCCGATGGGACACCCTGTATATAACTAGAGAAATTTCTCTCTGCCACTTTTCCTATAGAAAAATGTTTCCTAAAGCTGTGCGATACATACATGAATAAATTGTTTTATTAAATTTGATTTATTTAAATATGAAATCTTTATAATAATTGGTTACGTTGGAAAGTAAAAATCAAATACAACTGCCAATAGTGCCAATGAATACTAGCTGAAACCGCGACCCACCGTCGGCGTCGAGCGATCTACATTATGCCTACAAAGCGCGAAATGAAAAATAAAAAATGAACATAACAGAGGTCAAATCGGAGAATTCGACTGACCCGGCGTCCACGTACCTTCGACCGATCCGCCCCGTGCTACATAGCGCGAAATGAACACGGGTCAAATCGGAGATTTCGACTCACTCCGGCGTCCTCTTAATTGGTTTTAATGAGTACATCAAGGGTACTCCATAAAACTACATTAAAACTATTTGTTCCAAAATTGATTGTTTTAGAACCAACCAACTTGCTAATTAATCCTTTAAAAAAGCAATTTTAAAATAGCCAATGTCACGAGTATTATAAAACCAGTATACCCAATAAACGAAGCCCTTACATAGACATTTTAGTTAGAAAGCTGCATTTTTGGTGGAAGGTAGACTTTATAATGTGAATGAACATTTGAGTATTATTTTAAGTCTATCTAATAGGGTTAAAAATAATTTTCTGGTCTATAACTCTTAAACAAAAAATGTTATAGATCAGTAAATTTTGCACAAGAAAGGTTATTACTACTTTTTTCTTATCTACAATCGACAAGCCGTATGGGGTCCGAAAACAATTTTTCGACCAGTGTTGGGATACTGGTTTATTTGCAAAAACTGTCACTAGTAAGTCGTATTGTCGTTAAGACGTTTATTTCATGTCTATTTATAATTAACAAAAATAAGAACAAAAAAATAGACAAGAGACGTTTGAGTATAGAGTCGAACTAAGTGAAAAAGA
The DNA here is from genome assembly GCA_963991005.1 of Barypeithes pellucidus. Taxonomy (NCBI): domain Eukaryota; kingdom Metazoa; phylum Arthropoda; class Insecta; order Coleoptera; family Curculionidae; genus Barypeithes; species Barypeithes pellucidus. Next base: position 14,298,523 of record OZ022556.1, read on the forward strand.
ATAATGATTAATCCTGCGTTGGGCCAATCAGTTTTATTAAGAAGCTTGAACGTGTGAATGGGACATTCATACGTGACAAATAAACTGTTTATTTTGAATAAGAGTCGTTAAAACAAAACTTTAGAAAGTATACTATTAGGGAAAAATGCATCATGGAATTAATAATGAGATCCTCATCTTATTGATTATTCAAGATAGAAAAATAGTAATTTGAAAGAAGGTAATTATTGGAAAACGTGAGCTTCCTGAGATTTAAGTTTTAAGCTTTTAGTTGTGTTGCATGATTATTAATTTAGGAAAATACAGGGTGTATGGTGGATACAACAATCCTCCCTCGTTAAGTGTTTTGATAAGGGTGCAATCACGCTATCAAAACATAAAACTGTTTGTTCCAATAAGTTAAGTAAAAGTTGACATATGAATATTAATTTGCAAATTGTCTCTGTCTTTTCTCTTAAATATTTAACCCTTAAGATATATTATATCTGTAAAATTAATACAGTTTCGCATATTATAATACAATAATAACTTAAATATTTGGAAATATTTATCCTAGGTATTTAAATATAGATAGATGAAATAATCGTTGTTAGCGATCTAGATTCTAAACGTAAGATATTCTGTTCCTAATTATTCAATATTAATTAAAATATGATAAAATTATATTTTATAAAGTATAGTGTAAATATATATAGAGTATGTATGATATAAAATACAAAAGCATTGTAATAATAATAATTAACCAAAGTTATTCATATTAATAAAATAAATCGGATAAGATAGAAAAGTTTTTTAAATTTTGAACATTTTCCGTTCTTTGCGTCTGTCCTTTGAAGTTTTTGGATCGCCGTTTTGTGAATCTGGTTCATTCAGCGATACAACGTCCATTTGAAGGTTGGAGAATACATCATTGGAGGTGAGTCTGCGTAAAGTTTGCTGAGGCTCCCAATCCATGGAGTGTACGTCATTGTTACTTATGGTGTTATGACTGTTTATACAAACTAGGTATTGGCATCGATCAGAGTTGAAAAGTCGTCTCAACCATGGGAAACGTCTCCAGTGACAACATCGACAGCATCCGCAACAGAATAAGATAATTAGGATGGCGGTTGCTATTATTCCCAAGAATACATTGTACCATTTAGAGTGATGAACTATAAAGGGTTGATTAATGTTTTGTCGAAGCTGGTCGTCGAATTGTTGTAATTTATGTTGTGCATGACGAAGTTCGTTTAGATTAAGATTGTTAAGCTTGATGGTGTCCATTTTTTCACTTTGTAAAAACTTTTGTTCCTGGACGCAACAGTCGTCGTTAGTTATATCGACTGATGGGATGAAATTGCTATAATTGGCAGACAAATTTGATGTGGCTACCAATAACGTAGACAGAGTATAACATTTGCATTTTGCTTTTAAGGTGAAAAGTCCGGTGCCGTGTAGTACGAAATCCAGCACAGGCGTGGAATCATCGCAGCTAACTGTACCCGCCACTGGTTCAGTTAGGATATACAGCCATTGATTTGGCGACAATGGGTGCCATATTTCAATTTCGGATTTGATTGTCTTCGTCGTACAGCTTTTAGGTATACTTTGCGGTTGTCGTAATTTCAAATCGGTCTCGCAGGTAGGTCTCTCCTTGACTAGGTGAATGGTCACGTGCGAGCAGATATAATCGGAGGGCGGTGACTTCTTACAGGATGATAGGTCTTTAAGGTGCCCATAAAATGTTCGTGTCGTACTTAACAAGAGGTAAGGAAAAGAAGGATTTATATATGAGTATATGGTAGTGTTAAAGGACTGTATAGGAAGTGGAATAAGATTATACAGTTGATAAAGTTCATTTGTAACTAAAGGAATTTTTATTGCATAAATTAAAATTTTGTTCACGTAAATTACTGAAAGTTCACAAATTTCGAAATATTTATAAGCATTTTCAATGTTGTTATTGTTTATTGGAAATTCGAAATTGGCATTAATTCTAATTTTTGAAAGTTCATTTAATAAATGTCTAGGCGTAATAATAGATGGGTGCAAAACATTTTGTTTTGAAAATAATATAGATGATATAATTACGTCAAATTCTTCATTTAGTTCATTTATGAGATGAGATAATAAATTAAAATGATCGACAATAGTTTGTAAATAAGTAAGAGAATTTATAGTGGTTACTGTACCTTCAGAAAATTTATTAAATTTAATTATGTTATCGTTCAACTTTTGTTCGTTTAAACGAAGAGCTTGTGCGCTTTTGTTATAGTCTGAAATTGCATCGGAGATTATATGAATTTGTTGTTTAACTAATATTTGCATATCGCGGTTTTGTTGTGCAATAGATTCGATTGCATCATTATAATATTTCGCGTCTTCTGCGTCAGGTGTGCCAAAAAGCCATTTAAATGCATATGAAACTCCGTCGAATAACCCTCTTTTGGAGCGCTTAGCATCTAATTGTATTCCGTGTCCTGTTAAGTGACTTAAAGAATCAAATTTTTCGTTTAAAGTGTTCTGTGAATTTTGAAATAATTCAACGCGTTCTTTACATAAAAATTTACTTTGAAAAGTTAAATTTTTATTGTTACATAAAGGAGTAGATTTTTTATAGATATTATGAATGAGTTTTAGTTTTGTTTCGTAGATACTAATATTAGTATAAGATAAAAGTGTAAAATAATCGTGTGATATTTTTACTTGTCCAATGTGATGGAAGAAAATACCTGTTTTGCTATCGATGGGATTAATGTGGTATGGTAAATCATTTGCATAGGTAGAGGTCAATAGGTTAGTCAAGAGTATGATGGTTGTCAGTATCATCGTCATCTGAAAAGAACGGCTTAAGTAAGTTATGATGATAAACTGCGGATTTATTTCTTTTTATTTGCAATTTAACAGTTTGATTTGGAAAAACTTTTAATATTTTATAAGGTCCTTTATAGGTTGGTTGCAACTTTTTGCTAATGCCTGGTTTAAGATTTTTATTTTGAATTAAAACTTGATCGCCTACTTTATATTTATAAATGTTTATTTTCTTATCGTAATTAACCTTTGAGGTTTCTTTTGATTTAAGAATATTGTCCCTTGCAATTTCAAAGGATTTTTGTAACTTTAGTTTTAAATTGGAGTGATAATCGTCATAAGTGTATTTGAATTCTGGTTTAGCGTTTAAAGTATTAGGTATAACAATTTTGTGTCCGAATAAGAGCTCATGAGGTTTGAAATTTGTAGATTTGTGAAAATGTGTATTATAGGTAAACATGGCTAATGGAACGTATTCGTCCCAATCGGTATGTTTTTCGTTAATGTAGTGTTTTAGGTATTCTTTTAAAGTAAGATGTGATCTTTCTAATGCTCCATTAGTTTGTGGATGATAAGGACTTGAGAGAATGTGTTTTATTTTGAAAAGTTTATTTACTTCTTTTATTGTGTTTGATGTAAAATCTGTGCCCTGATCTGATAAGATGCTTTCTGGAATTCCAAATATAGTAATAAATTTCACTAATTCATTTGCGATTGTTTTCGCTTCATGGTTAGGGACGGGAACTGCATAAGAATATTTTGTAAGATCGTCTTGCATAGTAATTATAAATTTATTACCGTTTTCTGTTAGATCTAAAGGACCTACTACATCTAATGCTAACCTTTGGAAGGGGCGTTCGCTTGTAGTAGTAATCTCCATAGGTGCGCGTGCGGCTTTATTTTCGTGTTTATTTCTTTGACACGATTGACATAGTTTTAAAAAATATTTTATGTCGCCTTTCATGTTAGGCCATTTATAGTTTTCTTTTATGCGTTTATAAGTTCGTAAGAAGCCTGCATGACCGGCTAGAGAAGATTCGTGGTTATCTCTAAAAATTTGTTTTATTTCTTCGCGAGTTTTGGGCATAAAACGTGGTCTATTTACTAATATAATTGTTATATTTGTTTTCGAGAACAAAAATTCTAACATTTCATTAAACATGTTTTGTTTTAGATGCGGAATTTCTTCCACTGGGTTTTTTAGATATATCTCGGTTATTTTATTTTGTTGTAAAGAATTTCTTAGATTTAACAAAGAATGGAATAAATCATTATATGTTAATTTGTCGAAATGGTTTAATTTTGCAATCAAAAGGAAAGTAGTTTTATTCTCAAAGTTTAATAGGAGAGAATCATACTGTTCTATTTGATCACCTTGTAGACTAGTGAAGTCATAAAGTACTGATAGATTTTCAGAATACGTATTATTATCGTCAAGATCTTTCGAATAAATTAAAGCGTTAGGAAATTTAGAAAATAAGTTATCTTTGATTATTTTTATGTCGGGAATACTTTGATTCTCGTAATGATACTTAATAAATTCGCTATATCGTTCTGAATATTTTTCATTTTTTATTAACGAGTTTAATTGTATTGGGTTTCTAGAAAGAGCATCAACGTTTGAATTAATTCTACCCGGTTTGTAACGAATCTCATAGGAATATTCCTCGAGCTTTAGTCTCCAACGAATAAGACGACTACTGGGATCTTTGCAATTGAAGAGCCAGGTTAACGGTCGATGGTCAGTAAGAATAGTGAATTTTCTACCATAAAGATATGGGCGGAAGTGTTGGACAGCCCACACAATGGCTAGTAGCTCTCGTTCAATTGTGGAGTAATTACATTCAGCTTTATTCAGGGTGCGTGATGCGTATGCAATAGGGAGGTCTTTGCCAATTTCTCCCTGTGAAAGGATTGCGCCGATTGCATAGTTAGATGCGTCGGTCGTCAGCAGAAAATCTTCAGAAAAAACAGGATATTGAAGGATGGGCTCCTTCGTAAGGATGTCTTTAAAATAGTCAAGAGAAGAGTCTTGTTCTTTATTCCAAATAAAAGGTACATCCTTTTTTAATAGGGAAGTAAGTGGTTTTGCAAATTTCGAGAAGTCTTTTATAAAACGACGATAGTAGCCAATGAGGCCAAGAAATTGTTTGATTTGTTTTGGATTTTGAGGAGTTGGGTAATTTTTAATTGCCTTTATTTTATCAGGGTTAGGCGATATTCCTTTATCGCTAATGACATGACCCAAGTAAGCAACTTCTTGATGCATAAATTCGCACTTATCAGGTTGAAGGAGGAGAGAATTTGTTCTCAAACGATCAAAGACATTACGGAGTTTATCGGAGTGTTCTTCCAAAGAACTAGCAAAAATAACAACATCGTCCAAATAGGTGAAGCATTGAAGACCCTGAAGACCAGAAAGGGCGATTGTCATCAACCTTTGGAAAGTACTAGGGGCATTCTTTAATCCGAAAGGCATTCTTAAATATTCGTAATGCCCTGAAGGAGTGGAGAAAGCCGTTTTGCAAACATCATCCTTGTGCATTTGGAGTTGGTGAAAACCTGATGCTAAATCTAAGGTGGTGAAATATTTTGAGTGCCCTAGTTGATCGAGGATATCCTCAATGTTTGGAAGGGGGAATGAGTCACCTACCGTCACGTTATTTAATTTGCGAAAATCTACTACAATGCGCCATTTTTGTTCTCCAGATGCATCCCGTTTCTTCGGAACAATCCAGAGAGGGCTATTGTATGGGGAAACCGAGTTTCTGATAATACCCTGTTTAAGCATTTTATTAATTTGTTTATCTAGTTCTTTTTTATGAACTTCTGGGAATCGATATATTTTAGAAGAGATCGGTGTGTTATCAGTTACTCTAATTTCGTGTTTAAGGACTTCTGTACATGTTAATTTATCATGCGGTAACAAAAATATATCATTATATTCGTCACATATATTAAGGACTGACCGTTTTTCCTCAGAATTTAAATGAGTCAGGCGTAAGTTCTCGTGTAAGAGTTTAAGCCTGTCTTGAATATTAATTGAATTATTTTCATTATAATTTAAAATTCGAGAAGTATTCTCTAGAAATGGTTCGAGCTCTAATTGTATTTTATTAATTCTTAATTTTCTATTTGCAGTATTTAAGATGGTCGTTAAAGCTTTACCATTATTTACTTTTACAAGAGACTTTGCTAAATATACGCCTTCCGCGATATTTATTTGAGGACAGATGCCTTCGGTTATATTTTGGTTTAAAATATCAACTTCAATGACAGTTTCTGATCGGGGCTCTAATGTAAAAGCTTTAGAACTATTTTCATTTTTACAAAATAGTTTAATCGGTGTTTCGAGAGATGCAAGAAACAATTGTGACTTATTTAAATTTATCACGGCTCCGTTTGATAAAAGAAAATCGTTACCTAAGATACCATCGTGTGGCAAATTATGATTTTCGGTCACTAAATGAAATTTAGCGGAGAGTTTTTGAGAGGAGAAATTTAAATTTAAAATACAGCTACCTGATGTCTCGACAGGTGCGTTGGCACTTAGGCCTGTTAAAGTAATTTTATCGTTTGTATTCAGATTATAAACGAGATTATTTAATTTTTCTTGATTTTTTAGGAGAGATACTGATGCTCCAGTATCAATTAGAAATTTAAACGAATTATTTTGACAATGACATTCCAGATAAGGATTTTTATCATTATTATTTAGATATATTTTATATTCTTTTAAAGAGTTTAGATTCGCAAAATTTTGACAAGTTTCTTTAGAGAATTTATTTGAAACCTTTGCATTAGATCCACGCGGTGAATAAACAGAGCGAGAGTCGTATTTACTATTAAGGTCACGCTTGTGGAGTGTAAAGATATTTTTATTTCGCGAATTTTGTGATTGAACGTCGGATTCGTTTATTCCCAGTCCGTGGAAACGACGCTGTTCCCGGACGTTACTTCGTTTAAATTTACGCGATTTAACCCCTCGTGTAGAGTGTTACCAGAATTATTAGAATTATTTTTATTTTCGTTGTTTCGTTTCCTTTTAAAACATTCTGAAATAATATGCCCTTGTTTCTTACAATAATTACAAACTTTATGACCTTTGGTGTCATTCGAAAATGGTTTATTAAAATGAACTTCCTTTGGTACATTTCTTTTCTTAAAACAATCTTTCGTAAAGTGGCTTTTCGTTTTGCAGTGATTACAATATTTGTGTGTATAAGAAGAAGAAGAAGATGAGCTAGATTTTGAAATTTGAAGTGCTCTTTCTTCTTCAATAGCAGAATTAAAAGCATCGGATAAGGTTTTTAGTTCTTTGGCTCGTAAAAATCTAGAGATATCGGGATTGCTATGCAAAATAAATCTTTGTAATGACAATTCTTTAATAGTTTCGACTCGTCCTACACGTTCGTTTTCGTTTTGACATGTTAGACAATTCAATAAACGTGTGCAAAGTTTATCTACTCTATTATAAAAAGAATTTACTGTCTCGTTAGTGTTCTGTCTAATGGTGTTAAGTTCTTCCATTAATTGAGTATAGTGTTTTTTGTCTGAATATAATTGTAGCAACAACCCTTTTAATTGAGCCCAACTTTGAATAGTTTTATCCCTTAATTGTGCTTTAGCGCTACCCGTGATTTTAGAAATTACAAATGCTATTAATGCATCCTTTTGTTGATCATTTGCAAATCGAAACGCATTATTACAATTTGAAATAAATTCGTGTAACTCTGTGCGAGTGCCATCAAAAGATTTTGAAATTAGTGAACACAAAAATGATAATTTGTAAATAACTTCTGCTGGAGTAGCAGGGGTACGGTCATTATTATCAGTTAATATATTAGTTGTACTATTTGCAGTACTGGTTGACGAAGTTGCCATTTTTCTTTTATAATTATGTATATATAAAAATTAAAGTACAAAGTAGAGGTACAAGTGTCGAAACGAAAAAGAAAAAATATCAAAAAGAGAAACAAAAATAAGATATAAAAATATGTAGAGAACTTTATCAGCAAAAATTATAAATGGTGGGATAGGAAAAAGAAAGGAAAAGTACGACTTACTCTAGTGGTCCTTGCAAATTGTTCGTCTTCTCGGATTATTGATCTGCTTGCCTTGGCTGAAGATCTTCCCCGTGTTGCGAACTGGTCCCGAAGTCTAAGGAGTTGAGACTCGCCGATTTGTTTGGTTATCAGTTGCCTTTCCCGACACAAACCGTGACTTGTTGCAGAATTGTGGATTTCTGCACACCCTTACCGAACTGCGCCAATTTTATGTTGGGATACTGGTTTATTTGCAAAAACTGTCACTAGTAAGTCGTATTGTCGTTAAGACGTTTATTTCATGTCTATTTATAATTAACAAAAATAAGAACAAAAAAATAGACAAGAGACGTTTGAGTATAGAGTCGAACTAAGTGAAAAAGAATAATGATTAATCCTGCGTTGGGCCAATCAGTTTTATTAAGAAGCTTGAACGTGTGAATGGGACATTCATACGTGACAAATAAACTGTTTATTTTGAATAAGAGTCGTTAAAACAAAACTTTAGAAAGTATACTATTAGGGAAAAATGCATCATGGAATTAATAATGAGATCCTCATCTTATTGATTATTCAAGATAGAAAAATAGTAATTTGAAAGAAGGTAATTATTGGAAAACGTGAGCTTCCTGAGATTTAAGTTTTAAGCTTTTAGTTGTGTTGCATGATTATTAATTTAGGAAAATACAGGGTGTATGGTGGATACAACACCAGATCTTTAATAAATGGAGGTTAATCACAATATGGCACCGCTGTCGTCATGGGACTAGAATTGAAGCGTCAAGGTGTGACATTTTACAAATAGAAGAATATGATCGGATTTTTAAATTCCGAATAATCCCGTAAATGATTTTTTGCAGAAACAGGGTGCGCAAATAATATATTTATATCTATACGTCGGTTTAAATGAAATTTGGTGGGTAGATTTAATACCTCGGCATCGCACATTGCACATTCTACCCTATAAAAATCGTATCTCCACACTTGATTGGCAATGAGCATAATTATTATGCAAAATTCACCCCAATAAAATTATGATATTATGTCAAATAATTACAAGCCATTTAATATTTTTGGCCTAATAGTTTATATATACTTTCACAGACACCATTTCACAAAAATATTTCACAAAACCTTAAAACATGTCAAAAATACAAAATAATTATACTATAATAAAATACCTGAGTAAAACTTTTTCAGACACCTGTGTCGAGTCTTAATTGCCTGATAGGCAGTGTTGCCCAGTTGAAAATTTAATGCCTTCGTGGCGTTTTGAAGACGCCGATCAACCCTCAAAATGCAGATGATTCTATGGCTATAGCTATAACTATCCGAGATATCGTAAAAATGATTATTAACTTTTTTATTCAGATTTAAATTGTCTACAACTTTTGACTGAAACTTAATTTACTAGTGTGTTTTGTTTCGAAGCTACGGGTCAAAAAATATTTAAAATTAATTTTCCATCCCTTATGCAAGGGTTGAATACAAAATAGTAATGAAGCGTCTTTTCAAATAATAAAAATGTGCTTTCCACCAAAAATGCAGCTTTCTAACTAAAATGTTAAGGGCTTCGTTTATTGGACTAATAGGGCATTAAGAGCAAATAATTTTATTACTGTATTAAATTCTTTGCATAAGAATAAGTGATCTTTATTTTAACGTAACTTTAAACCCAACATCATTTTATTGAACATATTAAAGCACTTTTAAATCATAGATAAATCAAAAGTGTCTTAAAATTGTTACTTTTGTAGATATGAAAGGAACTTCGTATTGGCTTATATTTTTTTATCAGACGGAAAATAAGCAATTTGTACCTAATATAAATTATTGTTGTTCCAGGTATAACAATTTACGAAAAAAACTGCAACGAAAAGGAACTCATATCATTCACGAACATCGTCAGTGCGTCGTCCCATCGAAGAACATTTAAGTTGGAATATTTCTCATGTGAAGATAAAGAAACCGTCTTGGAAGTCAAGTTGGACTCTAGTCATAATGCCAGTAGCTTATACAGGGCGATAACGGAGAAGCATGCATTTTATAGGTAAGTTTATGCTCTTATGCTATCTAGTATAGTTGATATTCAATTCTGTAATGGAATTCCCACCGAATTCCGAATTCTCTCTTTAATTACTTATTTAATAAGTATTATTTTTGTGAGCAGATATAACCAAGCCGACGGCGCCTCCTGACCGGTGTCGGGCCTGAATTAAGTCGTCGCCAGCAAAAAATAATATTTAAAATAAAAAGAGTTTTTCTTCTAGTTTTTATCTAACTGGCAAGAGTACCGTGGGCCCCTAATCAAGCGAAAGATTAATTTCTTATTTATTTAGAGAACTGTATATGTACAGGTCGAGATGTAAATTTTTCAACATGGAAAAAACAGCTACATGATTAATTGATTAATGATGATTTTTCAGTTTTGCTCGTATTAATGTTCCTATTGTTCGTTTTAGTTTATAGCTTTCGCTTAGTGACAATTTAAATATATTGACTTGTGATTCCTCTTCACATACCGAGAAGGTTTTTACTCATTCATTATCACAAAGTTAAAAAATTTAAAATAACACCTTAAAAAACAAAACAATGAACACTGATTTATAAAACACAATACAATAACTATTGCCCGTTCTATTACTACGCAACTGGGTGGGTGCATCGATCAAGTATCGGACATCGCCGAACAAGCCCGATGGCCCATCGGGTGTTTCACGAGACGCATGCGCTATCAACTTAGCTCTAGCTACCTGTAACCATTGACAACGCACTATGTTGCCATTTTTAAATTTTTAATATACTATTTTGCATTAAAATATCAAAATAAACATTATGAAAAGAAAGTTTAATAATATAGAAACTATAATAGAATATTGGTTTCTTAACTATACCTTTTACAATTTATTTTAAATGCGTAAATGTAATTTTAAGGTTTTCTCGGTAAGAGATTATTAAATTAAAATTTAATATACAGGGTGTTATGGAAATGACGTATTATATTTAAATGGGTGACTCCTGGGGTGTCCTAGAGAAGCGCTACATATATTTTTTTTAAATCGAACGTTTAAAAAGTGGGGTAATTCACCCCTAAACCAACACACAACTCCTCGGCACATTCATATATGAACATATTACATTGCCAAGCTGGGTAATCAACAGATGTTCAGGCACAATGTTTCCAAACTGTTTAAAAGTGTAAAACTTTAGTTTCTTATAAAAATAAATATTTAGCTTACTTAGAAAGTAAATACGCGATTAAGGAATCCAGGGCACAGACACTTTCAGTTCTTTTTTCTATGGGAAAAACTTTATGCTCATCGCGTGTTCTGATGATAGTGTGGGAATGCATAATAAGCTTATCACTAAACCCCAACACTAACGCATAATTACACTTTACAATAACACACATAGAACAAGAGCACTTAATCATTTCGCAATAGAAATAATAAAAACGCTAATTTCTATGGGCCATTAACCCTTTACCAAAGATACAATGAAACAATTATGTTAACAATTGACAGGAACTACCCTTTGAAATAAATGGTCTAGTACACCTTGGACTTTCTTTCCGAGAACTCTCCGCTACTAGAGCCAGCGCGATTGATATTTCCGAGACAGGAAAGTTATATTATAAAAGGAAATTCGGCAATTTATGATAGTCGCTTATAAAACATCGAACGTGGCAACGCTGTATTTTCAAATATTAGCCCGATTGTCCAAAATCAGCTGTTTAAAAAAGCCGGCCGATATCGATCGAGAGAACCAACGTGTTATTTATTTTTAAAATTTTTAGATGTTAAATACATTATTTCCCAGACAATAAGGGCGTATTTTTGTCTATACAGTAGCACTTTAAAATACTAATTCAGATTGAACGGTACTTAGATGTGTTGTGACGCGAAAACGAATATGATTTTGTGATGTGAGTACGGAAAGGTAAATAAAATTGCATTTTTTTTCTAAAGGGTAAGTGGCTTTTATAAACTTTTAAGTTTTCCAGATCTGAGGGGTGTCGTTCGAATTGAACAAATGAGAACATACCTGGCCATTTATAAACTCCGCGGCGGTTCGTTCGAGTCAGTTCAAGTTTATAAATCGGAGATTGTTTCGCAGCGAACTGAACGTATAAGTTTATAATAATGTACCCTGAAAAATAAACAAGTTGAAATCTGTCGAACGGTTATTGACTTTCTAAAGAGTTTACCCTGAAGATATGACAACACTGTTCAAGATTCACTGCCATATGTTGCTGTGTTTACCTTCCGAACAGAGGCACCACGTGGTAATTTTTGGTTTGACATAAGGTCATGTACAGGGCATATTAAATTAAAGCGCCATTTTTGGATATTTTTCTTCAATTTGTTTTCATCTCAGGAATTGCCGGTTTACATATAATACGTAATTTCCATAACACCCTGTATGTTACAACATTGTTAACCCCAGAAACTTTTTGCCCACATTGCTTTCGTAGCACAGATAAACTTGTCGACCTGTATTTGTAATTGCAGAGAACATAATAATATACAAAATATGTAATTAGGTATTATAAATAATCGTGGATAAATATATTGTAGAATGATCTTATAGTTTGTAATTTTTCCTTGGTAGGAGACAGCGCTTGATAAGTTCTGTCTCTCTCTTTGCAAAATCTTTTATGGGAAGATTAGATATGTTAAAAATTTGTACATCGATAGACATTGTAATACAAATTATTAAATGGTGATAAAGCTAAATTAGAGAAGTATAGAACAATTTTAAACGCAAGGTTTTCGTCGAAATTAAATTAATATAGGTACATCTTATTCAAAGTTTTTAAATTTTGATAATTGTGCAAATATATTTAAAATCATGACAAATTCCAGGTGTTGCGAAAAATGTTGGCTTCGGTTTATGTCACGTTAATGTCGTGTGTTTAAAGCTGATCGAGAGGACAGTTGCCAAACTATCAATTTTGGTTGCATCCTTGTGGCTCATTTTAAATCTAGTATGTTAAATGTTAAAGATGTAGAGTAAATGAATACAGAACAAATTTGCATTGTAAATGGTTTTTGATCCTAAAATCAATACATTAAAACGCCACAGTTCTAAAAATAGATTTCTTAATTTGATGTAATTTATTAAAGGACTATTGGAATCAAAGTGATATAAAAGTGTCGAGGATCGTTTATAGAGGGCTAGAGTTAGAGATGTAAAGGGTAATATTACCGAGGTAATGTTACCGTAATTTTGGTAATATTACGTAATATTACCTCAAGATCGGTAACATTGGAAATATTGTTTTTTTTTCCGCTATTGTCACTGACAACGGAGCTAACATAAAAAAGACTCGTGAAATAGTTAGCAGCAAGTACGATTACATTACTAATTATAGTTGTATTTGCCACGGTCTAAACCTTCTGGTTGAAGACTTCTTGAAATTAGACCATTTTTCCAATTTTAAAAAGAACATAATTTCAATTGTATCTGAGTTGAAAAATTCGCAGATTTTACATGCAAGGTTTGAAAAAATCCAGTTGAACAAAACGGGGCGATACATCTCTTTAAAATTGCCGGTGAAAACAAGATGGAGTTCCTTTGGTTCTTGTATAAAAAGTTTTTTGGAGACTAAACATTCATTAAAAAGTTTAGCAGTTGATGATAGCCCAGATATGTCTGATGTTCTTTCATCAAATACAGTAAGACTTCTTCTTCAAAACGAATTTTGGTTGCAAATAGAAGCAACTTATGACTTGTTCCAGCCAATGTCTAAGTGGATAACGATTTTTGAAGCTAACGGGCCAACAATCTCAAAAGAGTTTATCTGCTTTTTTGAAATAAGGTCTATATTACGTGACAAAGTATCAAATTTATCTATTACTATGTTTGAAAACCAGAAAATGTGTTCAATTCTTGAAAAACGAGAAAATAAATGTTTAAAACCCGTTCATCTTGCTGCTTACCTATTAGAACCAAGTCAACGCGGCGAGAAGTTAACTGAAGCTGAAAATTTAATTGCAACGGAGTTCATCTATGAAACTGCAAGGCGTCATCCAAAGTACTCTTCACAAGTAGATCTTATTATGGAAGCACTCGCAAAGTACAAAATTAGAGGTAATATTTTTGCTAAGGAATTCGTCATTTCCAGCGAAAAATCTATGTCTGGATCTGTTTGGTGGGCAGGAATTTGCTCCAGTTCTAAAATAAGTAGGTTAGCTGTAGACATTTTAAATTTACCATCGTCAACAGCCGCAACCGAAAGAACCTTTAGTACTTATGGATTTATTCATCGGCAAAAAAGAAACAGACTAACCGTGGAGAGGGCCGGAAAACTAACTTATATTGCCCATAATTATAATTTACTAAATGAAGATCATTCGAGAATAGTAGAAGATACTGAGGAAGAAATAGAAAAAGAAGATATCGGTTTCGAAGTTATAGACTTGACTCAATTAACGAAAGAGAAAGAAGAATCAGATGACGAGGTTGGGGATGATGATGAGGATGATTTACCATTATTCACTCTATTACGTAGTCCATTCTGACTCTGACTAGTTTAAAAAAACGTTCTTATTGTTTTTCGTAATGTTTTTACAGTTTTGAAATAAAAAAAACTTGTATTACTTAAAAAGCTGTTTTTTTTTATAAATTACCAATGTTACCGTAATATTACGTAATATTACCGGTAATATTACCGATTTTTAAATTACCGGTAATTTTACATCTCTAGCTAGAGTGCTAGAGATATCAGTGTGTCTACTTAAGTTGGCAGCATATGGGAAACTTTTTTTTATTATTTTAAATTTTACCGAAAAAGTTACGCTGTATAAAAAGTTCTGCTTCCTGAGAAAATAATATTAAAACATTTGATTTTGAGGTACCTATATAGCTTACGCAGGAAAAAAAAGTAAAAAAAGCTAAAGATTTTATCACAAAGTTTTTAAATAATTTTATTTTAGACAGGAAATTTTCTGTACATTTATAAAAATTACATTTAGTGACAGACAGATATTGATATTTACAAAAATAAAGCTAATAATTATTGTTCTTTGTTAGTAAAAGTCGTATTAGAGTCAATTCTCCTCTTGCGCCTGCAATGGCAATTATAATTGCACGTATTCGTGCGCAGTAAACCGTTCTAGATTAGCTGGTGCATTTGCAACAGTCAGAGCAGCAGTTGGTACTGTCAAAATCCCTAAAATACCCCAGAATTAGAGATCGGCAAACCTGTTAATTTTGATTAGCAGTTAAAGCAGCTACTGTTACTTACAAATAGCATTTCACGACGAATTAGCAGTACATATGCTTAATAAAGAATATGAACTGCTAATTTAAGTACCAATTACTTTATAGCCAGTAGCCGTTCATAGCTGATTCGACCAAATAATAAACAGTTAAAAATAGCAGAATATCCATCTGTACCCAGACACTACAGGGACAATGGCAATTAAAATGGCGCACGACCCATTTCTGGCAATGCAAGACTAATTGCGCCAGTTGATCGAGAACGGCGCATGAATACGTGCAATTATAATTGCCATTGCAGGCGCAAGAGAAAAAATTGCCGACTCTAATACGACTGTAAGATGCGAAGTTAAATGTAAATTAACGGTTGTTACATTTAGGATTCGTTTTTACTTCTTGACTATCCTGTATAAACTACCTCAAAAGCCCATGTTTTAATATTATTTTCTTAGGAAGCGGAACTTTTTATAAAGAGTAACTTTTTTCCGTAAAATTAATAGTAAAATAGTTTTCCATTGCCAAAAACCCCTAACCAAAAAACGATATATTGACAGGCGTCAGACCTGCACGAACGCTACTTTTGTTTATATTATTATCTTTGAATTTTTACCGTTTGATGATCACTTGATCTCAGGTTTATTCCTTTTCAGCCATCTTAAAGACTAACATGGCCGTTTCGATATTTCACAAAACATTTTGATACGTGCATAGTTAAGGTCATATACTCTTTTTGACATGCTTTTCTTTTGTTATAGTTGTGAGACAGTCCGTAGCGCAGTAACGGCCCAATTCATCCGCGACTTGAAGGGAACGATCGTATCCATCTTCAATGAGGACTCGACGTTGGGTAAAAAATACGTTTTTGACATCAGACGAACTTGCAGGGAAGTATACGACAATGCGAGGCGCGCCATCTATCAGGAGAGTCAAGCCAGATTGGCTTTGGAAGCGGAGAAACCGGGCGGTTCGGTTTATGACGGAGATCATTGCAAGGTAAGGCCATTTTATTAATAATTACTTATCTAGAACGAGAAACATTTCGAAAAAACTTATACAGGGTCCGCAAACGAAGCGTGGACGGAAGATTAAATCGTTATCGAAGAACTTATCAACAATACTAAAACAGCTTGAGATATTGGATTAAAAGCGGCATGTTTTAAAAATATTTTACATTATACAGGGTGACCCAAAAAAGTGTGACAGCATAAAGTTATATTTTTTTAAATGGGACACTCACTATTTTATTGCATATTTAGGTTCGTATTACTATCGTTTATAAGTGCCTCAAATTTTATTTAATTTGGTTTTGTAGTTTTGGGGAAATAAATTAAAAACTAAAAAAAAAGTTTTGCAGTCCTGAATCAAAAAATCAAAAAAAACAATCCAGAACTATTTTTATAACCTCGGTATTGAGTGAAATTTATGACAAGAGGTTTAGAGATACTATGAATGTAATTGCGTTTATTCATTTTATACACATTTTAAAATAATTTTTCTCGAGTTTTTCAAATGGAACACCCTGTATATTATTTGGCTATTTGACGTAGAATTCATAGACAATTTTTTTTTTGTAATACAAGCATATAAGTTATATCCTGCTGTTTTCGAAATAATTATAAATATCATAAATTATGTTGTTTAAATAGAGTTTTTATTGGGAAATTTTGTTATAGGCGACTAGACTAATAATTGTAAACTAAAGTAAATGTTCAAAATAGCTTCCTTTTACTCTTAGAGTTTGCAGTATTTTAGTTATTTCGATATAAATTTTAAAGGCCTACATTTTTGCTACTTTTATTTATTTAATTTTATTTTTTATTCTTAATCGAGTTGCCATGATTTTTTTTGTTTAGATTGTCACTATGACAGAAAAAATAAAATTATTTCATTTGTTCAGTCGTCGAAATTAAGTACTAACTTACACGAAATGTCGAATTTTACAACTTTAGAAATGGTAAATATGATTTTCATACTGGGTGAATGTGCAAGACATTGCCTCCTCGCGAGCCGAGTGTATGCTGAAAAATATCCAGATATTGAGAGGAAGCCTAGACCAGAAACCATCGAGAAGTTGTTGCAAATGAACTTATGCATAACAAATGTAAACCATTAAAAAGATACCGCTAGATATTAAGAAAAAGTAGCAAAAATGTAGGCTTTTTAAAATTTATATCGAAATAACTAAAATACGGTAAACTCTAAGAGTAAAAGGATGTTATATTGAACATTTACGTTAGTTTACAATTATTTGTCTAGTCGCCTATAACAAAATTTCCCAATAAAACTCTATTTAAACAACATAATTTATGATATTTATAATTATTTCGAAAACGGCTGGATATAACTTATATGAATATATTACAAAAAAAAATTGTCTATGAATTCTACGTCAAATAGCCAATTCCATTTTAAAAACTTGAGAAAAATTATTTTAAAATGTGGGGTTTTTGAAAGCTTATTATGAACACCCTGTATAAAATAAATAAACACAATTACATTCATAGTATCTCTAGACCTCTTGTCATAAATTTCACTCAATGCCGAGGTTAAAAAAATAGTTCTGGATTGTCATTTTTGATTTTTTTATTCAGGACTGCAAAACTTTTTTTTTTTAGTTTTTAATTTATTTCTCCGAAACTACGAAACCAAATTAATTAAAATTTGAGACACTTATAAACGATAGTAATACGAACCTAAATATGCAATAAAATACTGGGTGTCCCATTAAAAAAAATATATCTTTATGCTGTCACACTTTTTTGGGCCACCCTGTATAATGTAAAATATTTTTAAAACATGCCGCTTTTAATCCAATATCTCAAGCTATTTTAGTATTGTTGATAACTTCTTCGATAACGATTTAATCTTCCGTCCACGCTTCGTTTGCGGGCCCTGTATGACCTAATAGCTCTAGTTTGATATTTAGTATATCCAATTGCTCTATGGCCCATAAGTTATAGGACACCCTGTATAATTCGTAAGGATACTCATTTATCTATGCGGGCCTGCATGATGCATATTTTTAATTAATATTTTCTTTGTTACAGGACTCCGAGGAAAAGTTAACCAGATTTATAGAAGCCATGACGTGCAAAATTTGCATGGACAACCGATTGGACTCGGTGTTCATGCCCTGTGCGCACGTCGTTGCTTGCTCCACTTGCGCCGCCCGTATTGACAGATGTCCGTTATGTCGATCCGAAATCACGCAAGCGCAGAAACTTTTTATGCCTACTTGGTAGTTTGTCGTCGTGCGTGCCATAGAGAGTGTCAGGGTTGTTTATTTCGATATACATAGCTAAGTGTGATTTAAGGAAGTCTATAGGCTTTATAGACGTAGGACATGTGTACCATTTTGTGAGTTGTAGGAAAAGTTTCGGAAAATATACATTGACGGATATACAGTGTTGCCGTAAGTGAAGACGACTTTCTAGCGATAAACTAGCATAGAGAAAATAAATTTTTGACGATGCGTGTAAAAATTAGAATTTTTCCCTAACTTATTCTACTGCACCTACTACTACACCTTATTATATTTTTTTAACCAAAATTATCTCGATCTCTATAAATACTATACCTATTAGAAGTATTTCGATCACTAGTACGCTAGAATTGTAAGAATTTAGAGGACACCATCATATTATTATGTTAAAAGACAATCTATAAAATAAGACCGTGAAAAGGTGGATTTTTCTTGCTATTGCTTATAAAAGCTATTAACGTATTACTTATTTTAAAATCAAAATCTCGGCTAAACTAAAACTAATTTCAACGATAAAAGAGAGTTTAAACAATTCCACAACGGTAAAATATAGAAATTAGTTTAGCTAGAAATTGACTTTAAATTAGGAAAACTTTTAATTTAACCATTATTAAACAAATATTTTTGTTGGTATTTCTTTATCATTGTATTATTAATTTAATATTTTTTTATTTGTGGGGTGGTTGTTTGAAAAATTTTCAACCAAAACGAGGGAATGAGAATTATTAGTCGGAATTATTTGTAGGGACAATTTTTTTTGTTAAAATATAAAAAATAGGATAGAACCTATTTTAAGAACCTTTTCAAACATGAGACCAGTAACCTGAACCAAGCCAAACCCATATCTTTGCACCTTTAACTGGATCTTTCTCGAAAATTTGCCATTTAATTTAGAAAGAAATTTCAAGTGTTTTTCAAATTATAGTAAAAAAAAATTGAGTGAAACTTTTACATCGAATTTATTTTAATCAACGAAAAATCTAGCTCAGACGTACAGGCGGGTCTAAAACAAGAGTCGAATTAACTCATTCAACGCCGCACTTATCGTTTGGACTGTGATTTAGCGGAGCCGCTCTTGCGCAAAGTGAAAAAGTTGTCCCCTTTTTAAATTTTCTTTATTCCAGTTTCGTGTGTTTGAATTTAAAATATGAGGATTAAATACACCCCGCAGGCTTTGAATTTCGATCTCTATAAGAAATAAGGATAGATAGAGACAATTCACCATGATATCCAACGCCTGGGATAGATCCGGGTGTACTCCCCTGTTAAGACTAGTTGTCCTAACTGCTTAAAAGCAGTTTTGAGAAATTACGCATTTGGTTATTATTGCATGCACTTTTTTTCTAAGTTCATTTAGAAGAAAGAGTGTTGTTTCCTTAAATATTTTTGAAAATAAACACTAATATACTTTACTATATTCTACAAATATAAGAGATATAAACACATCTCAAGAAGTTAAATTCTGCAGATAGGACAACTAGTCTTAGCAGGACAGTATTGTGAAGTTTATTTTATACCGTTGGCCTTTACTGCAATAAATCAACTATCTGATTAAACCCCATTGTGTAAGTCCCAAAATCTTCAAACCGCAATAAATGGGTGTAGGATCGGCTTGAAAATATATTTTTATTTTGAATTAAAAAACACCTACTTAAAATGGTATAATATTGGGGATGGGGGCTCTGTCCGAAAATACGTAAATTTGGGGCGTTTTATGGTTATAGGGGAATTAGGATTTTATGGCACTCAAAAGATCAATGATAACGCGGTTGCCAAAAAGGATGACCCCCAATATTTTTATAACCACGAATACGTATTTTTGAAAAACGCTCGGACCCGTCACTTTTACAAATTTTTAGTATTATACAGGATTGCTCAAAAAGTCGGGGCACATGTCAACTTTAGTTTTGAAATGGAATATCCCAAATTTTGTTCGATTTTTTAATTCTATTTAAAATTCTGAATATTTTTCATGTAACATAACCGATTTCGATCTTCAGTGGGTTTTCGAGAAATCACCGATGAAATGTCAATTAAATTGAAATAACGGCAGCTAAATAAGATAATACTTTGATTTGTTACCAGGTTACTACAATAAACGCATTCTTTTCCGTATTTTCTTCTCTATTAATTAATTCCATGAACATTGCCATCTAGTTTAGATTGTGATATCTCGAAAACAGCTGAAAATCGAAGTGGGGCATGTTACATGAAGAATATACATGGTTATGAAAATATTGGGTGTGTTCAGTTCTTTTTGCCAACCGTGTATAATGTAAACTTTACATTTTACATACTTTACATAAAATTAAATAAAAAAGTATTAGTTTCAGTTCCGTTGTTCGTTAGTGTTCGAATTTCAAAGCCACCATTTATAATTATTAAGAACTTAACAATTTGTGATCATACTTTAGCTTCACTCTCACATTGAGATGCTTTATTTTTACTGTGTAAAAAACTGTACTGATGCTCGGCTCCTTTCTTCTCCCAATTTCTTTTTGGGTTTGTCAAAAATATTCGTTCGATTTTTCTAAAAGGAACTATATTTTTGTTATAGGGGCCAAAAACTATTTGACAATATGGATACTTAATATCTAATATTAAAATTACAAATTTAGTCATTATATCAATGCAATGTAGATGTGCAAATGTTTAGATTTTAGGATAGGATGATAAACATATTAGGATATTTTGTAATAATTGAGAAATATGTAATGTTTTAGTACTTGTATTTTAAAAATACACCCCTGAACTGTGTTAGTAGGTTTAAATTTATTTTGTGATACCCCGAAGCATTCATATACATATACTTTAGATATACATATAACTTTTTAATTCTAAAAGAAAATTGTTTTATACTGATGTTAATTTAGGATAAAATCAGTTTATGTTTTGTATAGTCGTTGACTTATTACTTCCGTTCTTGATTTAATCGATATTAAGTACTTTTAAATGTATAAAATGCAATTGCAACTATAAGCTGTTTTTTCCCACAGACGATAGACGATGCATGACATGTTGTAAATTTTTTTATGAAGCTGACGTTATATTGAAAGCATATTGGTTATATACACTTTTTGTCAATACAAATATTGATTAATGTTTTTTTGTTTTATTTTGCCATACAATCCGTTCCAATAGTGTTATACAGGGTGTTATGGAAATGACTTATTATATTTAAATGGGTGTCCTAGAGAAAGTCTACATACTTTTTTTTTTAATTGAATATGTAAATACTAAGGTAAAAACCATTTTTACCCGCATGCTGTCGCGCCGTTCCATCTGGATTCAGTTAGCCACAATGTTGATTTCTAGAGTATACTAACAGTGTTGTCAGATCACACCGCATGTTTCGCCCTTGCTTGGATACCTGCCGCGCACGAGTATCGTTGCTTCAGTATGTTTCGAGACTCGGGGGTGGAATGACGCTGTCGAGGGTTCCACGTGCTTGATGTATACGAATTTTAAACGTTTTGTTAGTTGTAGCATTACCCGATTTTTTTTCTGTTATGAAATAATTCATAATAAGAAATATTGTGATGTGATATCAAATTTGTGTGATATTACCTATTGTTGGTTCTGTTGCAAAACATACTTTTTGTGTTTTATTTTTTTATGGAATTTAATTATAAAACGGATTATAAGATCGAAGGTAAGAGAGTATGTAAGGTACCATAAAATTGTAGTATTTTTTTTTCGAAAAAGTGAAAAAGAAGTAATAACGCGGGTCAAAGACGTCTTGTTGTCAAAAACTGAACACGTGCGTTTACAATTCTATCTTGCAATATATGACAACACCGCCTCAATAAACTATTGATTGCGATCGTCCTCAGTAGCGGCCACGTAAATTTTCAGATTTCATATGAAGTGTATATTTCGTACAATAATTCAAAGCGCCATTTAAGGTTATTTTTCTTCAATGAATTTTCATCTCAGGATTTGCCGGTTTAAGTATAATAAGTAATTTCCATAACACCCTGTATATTAAGAACTCCTCTCGCTTTCAGGAAATAATATTAAGAATCGGAAAGACACGTCAATTTTATAGTGAAGCGGGACGCTTTTAAAAATATTTGCAGCCCTCGTGGTTCAACCCCCTAGGAGGGGTAGATGTTATCCTTAAAATCTTAAATGGGAAGGGGTCAAGTGGTACATCATTTTAAAGGTCGTTTAAATATCTTTCCAACAATATGATAATTTATTGTTTTTGAGGAAGCAGTTTCCACGAAATCGCGTTCCAAAAATGGAATTATTCCAGTGGCGGTTCATCCACAGGAGCACATGTCGTGCACTCCCAGAACGAATAAAAAAATATTAATTGAATATTATTTATCGTATAAGGTCCGACCCTCCCTAATATTTTATCATACCGTCAATTATCGTATAAAGTTCGACCCTCCCTAATATTTTATCGTAAAGTCAACCAAACTGTATATTATAGGCTCTCGATCCGGCAACCGTGCCTCGGTCGAGGTTAATGACGATTATGACGAGACTTGCTCGCATGTGCGATTAAGTAGGCGGGGCATAATGCAGTTTCTCTGTAGTAAGAGGTGGCGGGAGACAGCGGGGCTATGGCGATTTAACATTGGAAAGTCGCACAATTTTAGTGTGTACCGCGCCGTTGTCTGTTCGTGCATCTAGTTAGAAATTCGAGCGTATATGTTTTAATATTTTAATATTATATATTTATTAAGTTAAAATGAATAGTTTCACGGTGGACTATTTAAAAAATATCTTTATCTCTTTGAGTTTGGAGCAAAAAAATTGAGGTGAAGAATGCGGGAAGACCTAAACAAATTAATTTAACGCAGACAACAACTGACTTATTCATGTAAATTTTTAGGTGGTGATACTTTGCCCCTCGGTAAAGAATTCGAAAGGGTGTTAATTGCTCCGGACCCACCTATGGACCCACGTTAATGTTTTTTAAATAATAACTTATCGTATTAACTTTATAAACCACAAGTGACTCTTGCAGAGATTTAAATTTGAAAATAATAAACCTACAACTAGTGTTGGGAAAAAACGATAATTTTAATAATCGAGTACTTGATACTCGAGCGATTCAAATAATCGAGTGAATCGCTCGAGCGATTAATCACTTGGAATTTTTATGACTAAGAAGAATGTGTTGATAAAACACCAGGGGTTGTTTCTGTAAGGGTTAGTCAAGAGTTCTTATTAAGGAAGAAGAGTTGATCCTGATTAAAAAAAAAATTATATCCTTTAATTTTTTTTAAATTTATAATCGCCGCTGGCTAGCCAGTCCCAGTCAAAACAAAACCCATGTCGCGATGAATCCACTAATAAGGGATTTGGTATACTTCCTTGTATGCATCTTCTCGTTTATGTGCCTTTAACAAAAACGTATGTCGTGTCACCTTGTGAGCGTGAAGCTCGAACGTCGCCATTCGGTACATTTCGGGTGGCGCGCGGCGTCGAGCGAAAATCGGGTATCAAGTGAAAGGCGACGATTTTCGATTTTTCGCTTGAATTTATAGAGTAGTATTTCCTATCGAGCGAAAAACTGCTCGAATATACGAGCAGTTTTTTACCTCGAGCGATCACACTATCAAGCAGCCCATTTCGCTTGAATTTATGACTCGAGCAGTTTTTTTAATAATCGAGCGATGTCAGTAATTTCTTATCTGTATATTCATCAGAACGACATACTGCACAACGGGGACATGTTTATTAAGTCGTTCGCCATTCCGTCAAGAAATCAACCAGATAGAGGTAACTAATACTAACTAACTAAACTTTAGAGTCTAAACTCTAAACTAAAGAAATTCAATTGATTTTCAAATACATTATTAATATATTTATGGTTTAGTAAATTTAGAGGTAGTCTAAAAAAATACAATTTTATAAATATGCATTTTTCACATCCAATCATCAAAATTAACGGACAAAACTGTACCCTTCTTGGTCATTAAAAGAAAACACGTACAGCCCAAACAATAGTCAAAATATTAACAAAAAAAAAAAACAGACCAGAACTTAATTCCTCATTTTCATATAAGGCCGTATTACAGTCGGGAATTTTTATGGCGCCAGCAATGGCAATTATAATTCAAGGATTCAGGCGCAGTACACCGTTCTCCGTACTACAGTCAGAAATTCTACTCTTCTGAAAATTAAAATGACACGGATTAATGCGCAGTACACTGTTCCCGATCAGCTGTCTCTCATTACCAGAAATGAGGAGAAGCTAAAGATAGCCCAATTGGTTACAGCGTTGTCATATTGCCCTCTTGAACGTCAAAATATTTTTAGCGGTAAAGTATTGGAGGTTATATTACTTTCTTCACTTTTACTTTATCAATACATTCGATATATGATATAATTCTTCACTTTTACTGTATCAAAATGGCATCGGTCAAGTGTGAAAGTTGTTGTAAAGAATTCTCACGCTCAGAGCTCTAAAAAGGGCATATGATAAAATGTAATAAATATGAATATTAAATATGAAAATTGAAAATATGGAAATTAACCTACCTATTTAAAAATAATAATCTGTTCAACTCCATTTAATAATTTACACCGTCTAAAATCCAAAGTAGAGATTTTTTTAATTTATAGACAATGTTTTTATTAGGTTTTTAATGGGCTTTTATTAAGTGTTTTTTCTAACTTTATTCAATAATTTGCACCGTCTAAGATCCAAAGTAGAGATTTTTAAATTAATAAAGTAGGAAGTATATAATATTTTATTTACTCTGTGTAATGTTATATTATTTCTTGTACGTATAATTAAAGAATAAGTTATATTTCCTGTATTCGAATTCCATTGGGGTAGTATTTTGATGATTTCAACTGTTTATAAACTGTATAATGTAGTATGCTAAGGTAATGGTTACGGGTTTAGATAACAAGGAATTATGTAAAAATAAATCGATAATTATAATAGAAGATATACAAAAATTGGTTAGTTGTTTCATTTTATAACCCAAGAAGGGATTAATAAAGTTTACCTCATATTCTTCTACAAAAAAAAATTAGTGAAAAGCGTATATTGGCATTTTCCAAAAATGCAAACCCCTAAAGGGGTTAAATAGGCTAAAAATGTTTATTGGAAAATATTTTTTTCGATTTCCTTCAAACATTTGACTTATTAAAATCTACAATAGATTTCCAAATATCAAATTAACTTGATTATTAAAATAATTGATATAATACTACTTATGTTAAATTTAACGCACTTAAAAATCCCGCCATCAACTAGGAACACAGACGTTTTGACATTAGGAGATGTGGCAACGCTGCAGCCCACTGGGCTATCTTTAGCCTCTCCTCAGAAATGGGGCAGGCGCCATTTTAATTGCCCTTGCCGGCGCAATTTGGTAGACATGGATTATTCTGTTATTTTTAACTGTTTATTATTTGGCCGAAGCAGGTATGAACAGGTAATGGCCATTTAAACCCACTGGTACTTAAATTAGCAGTTTACATTCTTTATTAAACTTATGGACTGCTAATTCAGCAACTTTTTGCATCTGCTATTTGTAAATAGCAGTAGCTGCTTTAACTGGTAATCAAAACGAACAGGTTTGCACATTTCTAATTCTGGGGATATTTTAGGGATTTCGACACTGCTGTTCTGACCGTTGACAATGCTTCAGCTGTTCAAAAACGGTTTACTGCGCATGAATACGTGCCATTATAATTGCCGGCGCAAGAGAAAAAATTGCCGAGTCTAATACGGCCTTTAGAGGCCAGAAATTTTTCTCTAATATTTAAATACGAACCTATATCAATGTGCAATAAAATACTGGGTGACCCATTTAAAAAATACAACTCGTTATATAGTATCACTTTTTTGGGTCAACCTGTTCTGGAAAAATATGTCCCTGAAATTCAATATGTAACGCACTATTGAATGACCCTGTAGTATATATACCTACCTTTCTTTAACGTGTTACTGAAGCAGGATACCAGCAGACCCGATCAGCAAGTATTTCTCAAGTGATATGAGGACTTCATTTCTGAAAACTTAAAAACATCTACTATTACTTTATTCACAGGGCCAACTGAAATTGTGTAAGTTAATATAATACTTATTAAACTTACCAAAGATAATGACTATAAATCATCATCATAAATGTAATAAGAAATATATAATTTTGAAATTTGAAATCTAGTTATATTTTAGGGACATTTGACGTTCGTTTGTTTTTCTTGTTGTGTTGGCAACTACTCCCTAGCGCATTGCATTGTTGGAAATTTTTGGAAGATGGCTGATCGCAGTGAGTGAGTATGATTGGCGATGCTCTCAAATAATGTTTTTCCTTTAATTTTCCAGTTTTTTTTCGTTTTTACCGTTAAAGAACTATAGTTAACTTTATACTTTACAGGCGTGTTTTATTTTCTTGCCGATTGTGCTTTGTAAATAGGCCTAAAGTGCAATGTAGTTTTTAAGTGTATTGTGCATAGTGGCAAAAGTTTAGCTTTTATGTATGTTTTATGGAAAAAGTGCAAAGTAAAATCGGGTGTTTTGTGAAGTTATAAAGGAAGAAAACTTCTGGAATGTAAGTAACTACAATTTATTGTCTTAACACACCTTATCATATCCCTTTCTCGACTGCGTATCGTCCATGGCGCACTCGAGATATTTCGAAATAAAAGCTGAAAAATTTCAATGTTGCCCAGAGCCTGCTTGTCGAAAGCGAGGTTTCTCAATAAAACCAATTGTTAATCTTGCTACATATTCCCGCAACGATCTACTTTTTTGGCAGTAATTGTTTTACCCGCATTGCCGGCATTAAAATGTAAGAACAGCTGTTCGTTTTCCATTTTGCTGGGCGACCCCGCTCACCTTTCCCGTCGCAAAGACCAAGATAAAAATCCTGCAAAACCGCTTTTGTGTTATTGCTTTTGCTCAAAATATACGACATAAAAGTATAATTCATTATAGGCTAAGTGGTGGATCAGAAATTTTTCATGACTGAAAACAACTAAGAAACCTGCCTATGAGATAAGTGGGTCATGGACAATTCTATGCGGAAAAATGTAGGCGATTTCATAGATATTTTATGCCTACTCAATAGCTAAAACGTCTTTCAGGGAACAGGCATTCATTCTCGGGGGATTCCTTGTAGGGTAACTATCGTTCTGATCACAATCGGTTAGAAAAAATACCTTAGTTAGACTCCTGAAGAAGTTGTTTTAACTATAGGATGTTGGTTGCCTATCCTTACCATCCTCAAAATATCCATCAAAATCAGCTGTTCTGGAATACCTCCTGAATTTTCAAAACAAAATACTAGCAAACATTTTTTTGTTTCGTGGAGTTCCTTATCTGTTGAAGTTAAATAGTGACACTCGAGAGAAGTACCTACGTTTAATTTTTGATTGGGAGCAAAGTGTAATAAGAAAACTATTATACAAACGCCTTTTTTTGCATCATGACTATGGTTTTAGTAATTTTTGGATTTTTAAACAAAATTGAATGTATTTTGTTAGATTTTTGTATATTATGAATTGTCTTTATTGAACGGGGTTCGTGCTAACCTGGAAAACCTGGAAAACTCATGGAATTTAAAACTGCTCATAAAAAACATTGAAATGTCATGGAATTTTGGAATTGTACCTAAAGTACTGGATATTTGATATGACAATCTGGAATCTTTTAATGTACTTTTTTTTTCATTACAAAATTGAATTTCAAATAAGTTGCGAACGTTTACTCCAGCATGTTTTGTTTTAATTTTGATAAACCATAATATGTATATTGCAATCTACATAATAGTAGGGACTATTAAATAAAAATAATATACCTACTATTTTTAAGTGACCTGTAGTATAATATTACAAATATTTACCTGGAAAAGTCATGAAATTTTGCAGCTGTTGGAAAGACCGAACCGTGTATAAGAAACAAAAATTGATCGTTTATGGAACTTTCTCATAAATATTTCTCAAATTGTTCTTCATTATGCCTTATTATTTATTATAATAGGATTTGTTTCAATTGAAGCAAGAGCACATTTATTTCTTTAATCTCGCGATTTTCCTTATGTTAGATTTTAGGCCGAGGTTTTGAAAATGAACCTTGTTCAATTAAATTTGATTTTATCCCTGAAAATTTTTATCCGGCTGTTGTCTTTCGAGATATCCACAAGTAATTTAAGAAATTTTATAACTTTCATGGAATTACATACTACATAAAAACTATATTCACCAAATATACTTTTAATGGACGGACAATCAATCCCATTGGCTTCATCTATTAATTTGCTGGGCGTCAATCTGGGAGGAAATATGTCTTGGCATAACCACGTTGTGGCAATCACCAAGATACCTTCTCAGAAACTTGGTGTACTCTTCCGAACCAGAAAGTTGTACACACTTCAACAACTTTTGACACTATACAAAGCCCAGATTCGACCATCATTAGAGTACTGCTCTCATGTCTGGAGCTCTGCACCCAAACATACTCTTCAGGTACTGGATTCCATCGAAAGCAGGGCCATTCGTCTGATTAGAGACCACGAGCTGACGAAGAACCTCGACAGCCTAGAACATCGAATACAGGTTGGGGAATTGACTCTCTTTTATAGATATTTTCATGGAAAGTGCTCGGCTGACCTTGCCCTCTTAATTCCGCCCAGAGCGGCAAATATCAGAAATACAGAGGTAGACACGATCCTCTGACTCCAAGATATAATTATACCTACTTGCAAAAAAATGTTCACTACATGATAATAAAGATAGTCAGCAAGTTACCTAATTATATTAAAAACAATAATATTGCTAAACTCCGACCCCTACTCAAACACTTCCTTACCTCTAAGGCCTACTATACGATGGAGGAGTTCTTCAGTGATGTGAACATGTAATGACTGAGTATTCACAGTCAATTTCAAAGTTTTGTCATGACTTATTTCACGTTGAGCCAAATATTGTAAAAGAGTCCGTCCTTGATCTTGTAAAATTTCTGTCTTTTATTTTATTTAATTTTTTTATGTATTTGTCTGTATCTTTAGTACCTTTAGTCCTAGTCTTAAAGAATGACATGTTCTATGCTATGTTGTATTTTTATTAGAACTAATAAAGAGATTGATTGATTGATTGATACACGACGAACCACTCATCCATATGTGGTTAAGCTTAGTACTCCTCGAACTTCATTATGTAAGGATTCTTTCATCTGGAGGACTTCATCCTTATGGAACGACCTTCCCGAGGTCGTTTTTCCCAACGAATATAACCTCCAACGATTCAAAACCAGCGTGAATCGCTTTTTGCGCACACGCACCACTCCCAGAGTGCCCTAAATGATATTTCCTATAGTGCTTGTGTTTGATCATAAAAAAAAAATTAAAAAGAAAATAATTCTCCATATACAATTTCGTTACACTATAGCAAACGAGCAGTCATTTTTTAGTTTACATTGGCTGTAATAATTAGGACAAACTGATTTTTTATTATTAATTACAAATTATAGTCTGTACCGGGGGTCCTAAATCTGCTGCCTGTGTTTCAAGCCGAAAAGTATAATATTAATTATATTGAATGCAGTTCTCATGGTATTGTACTAAATATGGGTGTATTTTTTAAATTTTCTACTCGTAAAGTTATTTATAGTTCACTGTGGCAACGCTGTATGCTCATTTTTACCTGCCAGTGTAAACCTGAAGTTTTCTATTTTCATTCATTTTTCGCCGGCGGTGTTGTTAGGTGTTATTCGTTGCTGCTTCTACGATCGTTTGTGATCAATTGTGTTTGGATTAATTTTTAGTGTTATTTCGAACTAAAACTATTTAGAGATATTTATTAGCTAGCTATACAATGGTTCGTCAGTGAGTGGTGTGTAAGAAATTTGACTATTCTAACTCCGGATTAATATTTCGTGAGTAAGTGAGAATAATGAGGTTATGTTTTTTTTAGGTAAACCAGTGGTGTAGCTAATTCTGTATTTTAAGTAAATTTTGCAAATATATCGATTATTCTTTATATTATCTTAATTTTTGTAAAAAATACCCACAACGATTACCTATTTACCTGCCTATTTATGACTAATTTTAAATCGAAATAAACAAATACCTTATTACAGCGTTGCCATTTTTTAAAGCCATCTTCTTCTAACTTATTTGAAACTGTAGAACTGTGCATGATGGTAAATAAATGGTGTTTTATGAATGGAATGTTTTGTCTCCCATTTTATATTATATGTTATTTGCTCCTCAGCTTATACAACCTGACAAAATAGCTCACGGCAACTCTGCAGTGTAATGTCAAACTTGTCTTTCCGTTCAAACTGATATCATCAACAGAGTTGCCACTTGTCATTTATTGTCTACATAGTAGAAAAAAAATTATTACACAAGCGGATTGGACCAGACATAACAACGTTGGCAATAAACCTCAAAATCAATATAAAAAAAAATAAAAACGACCTAAAGAATGTATTATTGCATCAAACTTTGCTATGTCGCAACACTGTTTAAATCCGGACTTGTGAAAACAAACATGTCTATGTTGCCAGATGTACGATAATTATCGTATTTGTACGATAATTTTTGGTGGTGCATGATAGTGCATATATGATAATGGCGTTTTATACGATAATTTTGACCACATGAACTAAATGATTTTAATGGATTCCAGATGATTTAAGTGTTGAATTACCTTTTTGTTTTAAGTTAATGTCAAGATGACGCTATTTCATTTCATGTTTTTGTGATACCTGTGTACTGTGGAAACTACATTTGAAATATAGAAATTTTTGATATTGATTTTCATTTTGAATTACAATATTGTTGTGTTATGTACCTAATTTAAGCTGTCAAAAATTATATCCAAAAACGTGTTATTTATTTAGAATAAAAATATAAATTTTCAGAACAAAACTATTCACTTACTGTCAAGTAATCCATTTTCTATGTAGCCCCTTATTACAAAATGTGGACAATATGACCAAAATATGCACTCTAAAGCAAAATACTATGAGTTTTAAAAATGAGGGTAAAAACCCCGTTTTCCGTTCTTTTTGTTTGCCAGTTTATTTGGAAAGTTTCATGGAAATTCAAAAGTTGAATATGAACATCCTGCTAGCATAGTATCGCACGGGTTCATGTCCATAAGATTGGGAAATTTCCACATTCACATTTAAATGTAAAGTTAATGTAAAAAAATAGGTGATAAGTGGTGGGGTCATTTAGATCGCGATCTTCTTCACTGACCCACAATTTGTTTTGAAACAATTCTCTAAACATAAATAACGTTGATAAAAATATTGTTTTCAAGTTCGTGTTGACCCTTGTGCCAAAGATAGTACACACAAGTCATATACTTGCTCGTTTTCAGTGTGAAAAATTCCGATATGTCCTAGTTATAGTTATCGTAGCATTTGCATCTCAAAGGTTATGATTTTATTATTATTGATTCGTTAATAAAATATTGTTTTTAATCGGCGATTATCTATCTTAGGCTTAATAACAAACTTAGCTGTTTAAACTTATGCGTTTACACACTTACGAATGGCAAATCTCATGTAATCAAATGGGAAGCTTTGATACTCACCGACATGTCGTCGTCGTTTCGTTGCCAGCACTAAATTGTCGTCGCCGTGCCGTTGCCGGTACTAACTTGTCGTTATTGGTTTTAAATTTAATTTGCTATGTGTGAGTCTGTGAAAAGTAAGAAACTGCCTTATTTAAGTATGAGTTGGTTCTTCTAATAATAGAACTGATAGCAACAAGAGCCATTGTCTTTGGGAGAAAACAAATGAAAACGGCAATAAATCTTCCGCTTTGTCCTCCAGATGCATGGAAATGCCCGTTATTTGAAGGACTTGCCAAAAATAAAAAATATGAGTGAACACCTTGAAAAAATGAACGCAGAGAATATCACAATGGATCAGCAGAAAATGGAAACTCGACATAGGCGAAGGTTGAACGAATTAAAAACTTAAAACTGTAAACTTCTTATATCCATTCATGAAAAGGATAAGATCATTACCTGTCAAAAAAGCTCCTTAGTTCCTGAATCAGAACAGAACTTAGCACAACAACTAAACAAAAACATGAAATTTACGATCTAAAGAAAAAAATCAGGATCATTTCCGAACAGTGTAAAGAACTGGGTGCTAAGGAAGAAAAAATATTTGAAGAGATAAATAACTGAGTTAGGACTTGAAATATAAAATGCTGATAGTGGATAATGAATTGCATGTTAAGGAGTGGAAAAAGGTAAACGATGAGCTGTTTGAGTTGGACGTCACATCTAAACGCAATGAAAAACCTGCACTAGTAACTTTGATTTAATTTGTATATTTGCTTCCATAAGTAAAGTAAAAATGACCGTATTTTAGTATGATTTAGTTACTTTAATTGAACTAATAGAAACAAAACCATGTCTTTGAAACAAAACGAACGAAAATAGCAAAAATAAAACACTTAGGAACAAGGTTGGAAGACAATATTTCAAAAACAAAAATTTGTTAATAGCCCGCATTTTTATATTTTTGTAAGAAGCACAATGAATTGACACCCGACCCTTTAAAATTTGCCGGTATTGTATCGATGTCCTGCTGTGATCGTGCCGGTAAGTGTGAGAATGCCCAGTAGCTGCTGGAGTATGGTTTCAATGAAGTTTCTTCCCAGCTTGAAAAAGTGGCCAGGTACCCTACCGCCGAGTATAAATATTGTTTTTTCAGTCATATGCAGGGTGTTAGGAAAGTAACTTGTTATATTTAGTCCATTATGGTAGCTCAGTAATAGAACTACCGCATTCGGCCGCGGCGATCCGGGTTCGATTCTCAGAGTAGGTGTATGCTCAGTACACGAAATCTTAGTAGGCAGAATGCAGTATGTTACTAGTTTAGTCCTAATACGACCCACTGACTGGGGCAGATAATCCTGCTCCTTAGGGGACTGATGGACAGACTGGGGAATGCGCGTGGTTCGGATCCCACGTCAAAAACTGTAGGTCCCGTCTGGCTGACATTACCCAGACGTTAAACAAAATGAATAGAACCCCAGCTACATGATAAAAACAAAACACAAACTCTGGAACAAATGACAATTAATAAATAATGTGTAACACATTCATATTTGTAATTAATAGCGGGCAGATTATGGTGTACAGAAATTAATATTTTTTTTACATGTGCCCCGAAAGTGCCTCTTTTCATGCATGTTCACTTCACCGAAAGTGGTGTTTCCCGCTTCGAGTCACCATGTGCTCATAAATAAATAAAATCAGATCGCCAGGCGGACACTCTACCCACCGAGCCATACTACAAGCGATAATAAATAGCGTATAAATTAAATTGGCGTTAATTTTTCAAAGATGGTTTAGAAAAATGTCTGAAGAATTTCTTTATTTAATTGGCCTCAAAGACTCGGGCACTTGTAAAAAATAAATAAAACCAGAGATGCCGAGTGCGGGATTTGAACCCGCGACTCTCAGATCACAAGGCGTACGCTATACCACTAGGCCACCGAGCCTATTTGTCAACAATAATAAATAGATATTTACATTCTCCATGCGCGAGTGTTTTCATGTCATGTAGACAGGAAAACTGTCTGAAGAATTTCTTTATTTATTTGGCATCAAAGCTTCGGAGCACTTGTAAAAAAAAATACGGTACATATCTCGGGCCGTCGGAGGCTTTTCCGGACTCGTGCGGCCTCTTTTCGGCCCTTGATACGTAATGTACTATTCCCTGCTGCTTGCAGAGAGTCTTATTTCTTTTTTTCCTAGACATCGTCGGCGTCCGAAAAAATATTGGTGCAAGAGCAGCATATAATCTTTTTTTGCATTTTTTGATAAAAATGGAAAATTTTATTCGTATTTTTGCTACCAGTCATATTGATTTTGTTTGATCTCTTTTTAGAACTTTTGTTGAAAAGTGGTTTGAAAACTATCTAAAAAATCGTACCCAGGAAACAAGATATATGAACAATACCTCAGTGCCAAAAGAAAATGCGTTTGGTGTACCCCAAGGAACTATACTGGGCCCCAATTTGTTTATAGTGTAGATAAATGACATGAAAAAAAAATATAAAGAACTGTCATATTCAACTTTTCGCAGATGATACCTTATTGTATTTTATAGGCAAAGATGTAAATATAATTGTAAATACTAAATGAAGAAAAGAACTAGCAGGATTATTTAGCTGGCTGACACAAAATGGACTAAGTTTGAACTGAAAGAATTTATGTAAATATTGTACAGATACAAGAAGTAGAACAATATAAATATTTGGGCGTCATGGTGGACGAGAATTTGACGTTTTCTCAACATGCCGAATACATAACTGAAAAAGTGTCAAAAAAAATATTCCTTCTTGGAAGAATGAGTTCTTATTTAACCCACTGGACGAAACAAATAATTTATAAAGCAATAATACAGCCGCATTTCAATTATTCCACCTCAATTTTATTTTTATTTAATAATAATGAAAAGGATACACTACAGCGCAAGCAAAATCAAGCTATGCGATATATTTTGGGATGTCATAGACTTAGTAGTGTTAAAATAATGCTAGAAATAACAGGGATGTTAAGTGTTAGACAGGTCATATTTCTAAACACTATGATTTATATATATAAAATAAAACATAGTTTATATCCTGAATATTTATTAAAAAGCACCAAATTTATATCGAATGTACACGATTATCAAACAAGATCCAGAGAGGACTTCTATGTAGCTACAGTCGTTACAGTCAAATGGATTTTTTCCACAATGGACTTGTTCAATATAATAACTTATCTAATGACATTAAGAAAGCGATAAATTTTAAAATATTTGTAAGGAAATGCAAACATTATTCTAAGGAAAATGTGTAGGGGGGAAATTCCAGTTAAATTTTTGTGTGATATGTAGTTTTTTATGTGATTTGTATATTATTAATGATTTTTTTTTGTAAAATTGTTGGCAATTGCTATTAACAATAAGTTATTATTATATTATTATTAGAGATCGACCGATATGATTTTTTGTGGCCGATACCGATATATCGGCCATAAAATTTTGTCGTAATTTGTTTGCTTTATAAATGAGGTAAAAGTGATTTATAATGATATACTGTTACCGTTACATGGATTAACCATAAAATCACTAAAAAAAATGCAGAGCAAATTCAATATTTTTTGAAATCACCTAACGGAATAAAAATAAATACGGTAAACCCCCGAATTCAACAAAGCCCGGCCATTCGGCCCATTATCTTCAATAACTAGTAGTAAAAGTGTTTACTGGAAGTATTTCTCCAAGAATGAAATGAATGCCCTTACAATAAAAGCAAATGCCACCTGTAAATTATGTAATGCTGTTGTTTCTTTGGGAGGTAAAGGCAAAACAGCAAATACCACCAATTTAAAGCATCATATGGCGAAGTTTCACATTGAAAAATTAAGTGAGGAGTCAAAGGAAAAAAATGTTGATGGCAGTAAGTAATATAATAAAATTTCTTTTAGAAATTAGTAATTTTGGCTGCAATATCGACAATTTATTAAATTTCTATTTTTGTTTTGGCGTTAAGTCAGTTAAGTGAGTACTTTTTCTTCTGAGCAGTGAAGCCAAACCGCACCTCTGATTATGAATTATGAAACACCCAGTATTTAGAAGGGGTTTGTTTTTTAGATGCAGAAGCACACGAAAAACCTGGTTTTAGCTGATAATGCCGCCAACATAAAAAAATGCATTGACAAGGTTAAATTAAAACATCAACCCTGTTTCATACATACCATACAATTAGCCATACATGACGCCATAGAAAGTCAACGATCAATTGTAGATTTACTGGCAAAAACAAGACGTATAGTAACTCATTTTAGTCACTCCTCTTTGGCTTGTGATAGGCTGAAGAATATTCAAAAGTCCCTTAATATGCCCGAGAAAGCTTTGGTGCAGGACGTTCCAACACGATGGAACTCAAGTTTTTATATGTTGGAACGTTTGATAGAACAAAAAAACGCTCTTAATATATATATAATGGACAATCCAGTATTAAAAGATGTGGCACTAGCATACCACCAATGGGAACTAGCAAAAAATTTACTAAATCTATTGAACTACTACTTACTTTACTACCTTTTGAAGAAATTACGAAGATTTGTAGTAAGAATAGTGCATCTGTATCGGAAGTAATACCCTTACTTAACTTAAAACTCTCTTAAAATATCTCGAGAAAGCTGAAGGAGCTGACTTTTCAGGGGTGCAGAGTACCAAAAATGAGCTTAAAGACTCCTTGATTAAGAGATGCAAAGCATGATCACTGATAGAAACCTTCTTTTTGCCACTTTATTGGACCCAAGGTTCAAGACATCTTTCTTTGATAATGATTTATCTCAAGGAACCTTTACAGATTTAAAAAAAGAACTTTTAAAAATTAATGGGCAAAATTCAGACTTGCTGGAAGATAATGCAGGAGAATCTGAAGTAAGCGACGATGATGTTCCTTTAGCGAAAATCGCCAAAAAATCACACGAGGTAAACCAACAAATTCAGGAAAATGTCCCGGGCTCAATTTCTCATAGTTTATTTTGGAATACTTTTGATGAACTTACTGGTATGACGACAAGTAAATCAGTGTCATATAAGAGAAGTACTGATGATATGATGAATAAAATTGATGATGAGATTGAATTGTATAAGAAATTAGAAAAAATATCAAGAAATGAAGATCCTTTGACTTGGTGGGCGCAAAAAAAATACATTTTTCCATTGATGTATAAAGTTGCAATAATATATTTAGCGTCGTCGCCAAGTAGTGTTGCTAGTGAACAGCTATTTTCTTCAGCCGGAAATGTTTATGAAAGCGCAAGAAATCGTCTAACTCCGGAAAGAGCAGAAAACCTAATTCTGTTACATTACAACTTGCCAAAACTTAACTTTAAATATTAATTTGTTTAATTTAGTGTGTTACTTTACTTCGGCATTTTTAATGACTTTTTTGTTAAATTTTCAATAAGAATAAATTTGTTTGTTTGTTGTTTGATTTTTATTTAGTATTTCTGTTTTAATTTCTTTAAAAAAAGGCTTAGCAACTGAAATATTAAGCAATTTGAATTTTTTTAGGCCGATACCGATATAGGCCGATATCGTGGTTACATATCGGCCGATACCGATATCGGTATCGGTCGATCCCTAATTATTATTATTAAACAAGCAAGAAATAAAAACAGGCTTGAGTACGCAATTTTTATGGCCCTTTTTCCACAGTACAGCGTAAATAGCACTATAATTTTAAATTCAGTTGAACCGGGAGGCAGCACAATAAGCGGGATCCGATACCATGGAGTGGGGGAAAGATAATCTACTTATTTCTGTTTGTTTTGCGATATGTAATATTTTTACTCGCCTAACTTATTAGTAGGATATGGGCGGACAACAACATTCCAATCCTATATAGGTTTTATTCATTTCAAACCTCAAAAAAAATCACATTTGACAAAAATAATCTATTTACAGAAAGCTTTCTTCAATGCAAGCGATGGACAAACCCCCACAAGCACCATCCAGCAAGCAAAGGGACTCCCCGATGTTGATAGGCGGTCAAGGGGTTCAAATCGACAGGCCATCCCCAGGAGGAGTTAAACCGGCAGAGCCGCCCCCTGGTCAAGAAATTTGTTTCGTTTGTGGAAATAGGGGACATGCTAGGTCATATCCTTTGAGCTCCAAGCACAGACCAGAAAGACCCAAAGACCCATATTTTTCGTTTTTGGATAGCCATGAACCACCGCACGGCTATTCAAAATTTCGGGGTAAGTGCAAGTATAAAACTATATATACAACGTGTCCAAGATAAGGAGGGCCAGTACAGGGATCTCGGAAACCGTAAGAGATACGAAGTCGGTTAAATGGAGGTAAAGTTGCGCATTTACGTGCCTAACAATATGCCGTTTGAAAAGTTTTAAACTTCCGAGTAGTTCCGGAGATATCCGGAAAAAAAACGAAATTCTGAAAAATCGTTTTATTGTTTTCCTGGTTTTTTTTTGAGATCGAATTCTAAAGTAAATTGTTATTTATTGAACTAGTCCAACATAAGTAAAAAATTTAGAGCTTACTTATGAGATATTATTTATAAAATTAGGAGAAATACAGGACCGTATCCCAGAATTTCCTGATGTTGTTCAAAAAACCCTCGAAACGTCATTAAACCACAATGTGTCATACATCGTTGCATTCGGAAGAAAAAAAGCTATCAAATTCCAATATCAGAAAAACAGGACTGTATTTAAAAAAAGAAAGTTGATAATGGCCTTACGAAGACGACTCGTCGGATTACAAAAAAATTAACCTGTTAGATAGAGCGGAAAAAGTGGCAATTCAAAAGTGCAATTTACTTTAGAATTCGATCTCAAAAAAACCCAGAAAAACAATAAAACGATTTTTCAGAATTTCGGTTTTTTCGGATATCTGCGGAACTACTCGGAATATTAAAACTTTCTAAATGGCATATTATTAGGCACGTAAGAGCGCAACTTTACCTCCATTTAACGGACTTCGTATCTCTTACGGTTTCCGAGATCCCTGTACTGGCCCTCCTTATCTTGGACACGTATATATAGGTCATTTTATGTAGAAAAGGTCAACATATAGGTTTAAATTTTTCGCTACAAGGTGAAATTTAGAAAAAAATCCCCGTCGTAACTTAAAGCAAATTAATTTCGCCATGAGCCAATAAGACGCGACGCAGTGCGGTGAACGGGAAATTCTGCGGGCGGCTTGATCCCGATCGGCCGTCGAATCGTGTCATTTTATTTTAGAACTGACTTTGGTAATTAGATCTTTATGAGATTGTCGCCTGTCACAAGTGGCCTCTTGTGAATTACTTTACTCACACCAATAAATAACACGGTTCGGCAGCGCGCATTACACTTAACGCGTTTGTGTAAAGGATATTGCGAGCCGCTTCTAGAGACTTGTAAACTGTACTAGATGTCTGCGAGAGGAGAATACGAGAGTACCGTGGTAGAAGGGGAAAGCAAACGAATTAGGATACGGCAAGGATAATCTGTTTCTTCTTTATATAATTTGTGCGCCTATATTTCTTGCCAATTCTTAATACTAATGAAACGTAATTTTTTCTTTGTAGCTAAAGGTGACCCGTCCATATATTCAGCCTGTAGCCTGTGTTACCAATTGCTAATTCAACAATGGGATCAATATGAACTAGCCTCAAGACCACACTCTGAGCGACTGTACTGGCTGAAACGTATAGACAATGGACCTTACACCGGTGCAGATATGACTATGCAGGGCGAGTACGCGGCTCAAGTTTTGGGATTGAATACGGAGGGGGTTGCGCCGCCAGCCTCACAAGGACCTAGGATTGGTGCTAGGGAGGATACGCATAGGATACGCGCGTCGCCCAGGCCAGTGTCAGCACCCGTAAGTAGAACTATAGAATGTTTTTTTTTTTAATATTCGGAAATATATATTTTTTTAACCGTAATCGTACCGAGAGTATGCATGTACAATTTTTAATACAATTGGTTGACAAAAATACATAACAAAGTCGTTTATTGATAATTCTTTTTTGAGTACAGGGTGTTCATTTTTCAATGGTTTTGCATTTTTGTGAAACAAAAGATGCCGCAATTGGAATTTTTCTAGGCCTCCTCGTTTTTGATATACGGGACGTTTCTGAGAATTTGAAATATTTCGGTTACCCTGTAATTTATCAAAGAGAAATAATATGTTCTCTTTGTAGTTTTCACGTTGATTACAGTGACGTACTCATATTTTTTCTACGTTCAATGTTTTCAAGAGAAAAAACAAATTTGCTTTTTATTTAAATAGGTCACCCTATATATTTTTTTATAATGTAATCGCTCGATTATTAAAAAAACCGCTCGAGTTATCTTAAGTTATCTATTCAGGCGAAAACCGTCGCTCGTCACTTATTATCTTTCACTCGATACCCGAGCTTCTCTTGACGCCGGCGGAACTGTACCGCTGTAGTGTGATCGAGTTAAAAAACTGCTCGTATATTCGAACAGTTTTTCGCTCGATAGGAAATACTCTAGTTATAAATTCAGGCGAAAAACCAAAAAATATCGCCTGTCACTTGATAGACGACCTTCGGTCTACGCGCCACGCCATCCGATTGGCGACGTTCGAGTTTGACGCTGAGCAGGTACACGACATACGTCTTTCTTAAAGGCACATAAACGAGAAGGTGCATATCAAAAAGTATGCCAAATGCCTTAGCGGAGTCATCGCGACGTGGGTTTTGTAAAGTTTTGTTTTAACTGGCTAGCCAGCGGCGTAGTTTAGGTCTCCGATTGTAAATATTAAAAAATTAAAGGATATGATTTTTAAATTTTTATTTACTATAAACTCGAGAAAACTTCTAAAAAATAACATAATAATAGAAATTGTAAATAAAAATAACAAAACGAACAAAATGGTTAACAAAATATATAGAAAAATTCGCTGGTAATCTTCTAAGGTATTTAGCTCAAATTTGGTATAGGTTAAGCAATAGAGGGTTTACATGATTACACATGTCAAACGCTTGTCAGAATCTACAGAGTGATTTTTTTTAAAGGGTCATGCTCTTTTTTCTCGCTCTGAACTTTTTTGCAGTGCGCCGCGGGTAAATACAAAATCGGTGTCCATCTTATTTAGAAACTTTTTGTTCTTTTGTAGTTTTTTCGTATCCGTTAGCGAGAAAAAAACCATTTTCTGCAATTAGCTAGATGAAACTAATTTCTTTGAAATGGTCTGTTAGGCTATGGCATTATTTGGGTAATCTCTAGTTCTATTGATTTTGATATTTTATTTTTCGCTATCTAGTTAAAAATTAATGCTGGGATGACCCGGTTTTTGTACCAATAATGATTGATTAAAAACTTATTTAGATTTCAACAACAATTATTACGAATTAACAACAATAAGACAACAAATTACTTCGTAAAAAATTACTTCACAAAAATTGTTGGAAATGACTTCCTCCAACCCTTATACAACCCTCCGATCTTCTTCGCATTGACATTAAACAAAGCAAAAATGTGCCTAATGCGGTGCAGGAGTTTGGTTTGGAAAACCAGGGGACTCAAGCCCCAGATGATGCAATGGCTCTATGTCACAGTTATCAGACCCCTGATATCATATGGGTCTGTAGTCTGGTGGACAAAAACACAGCAGATTACGACAGCAAACAAACTTAACACTTTGTAGAGGCTGGCCTGCCTGTGTATCAGTGGGGCGATGAAAAGCACCCCCATTGCAGCAATGGAAGTCATACTGGGACTAATACCCCTAGACATCCACATCAGAATGGAGGCTATTTGCAGCGCCTCAAGGATGATCACAAATGGGGAATGGACACAACACCACGTAAGAATTGGACACACAAGAGCCACGGATCTAATCAACGATGAGCTCTTGGATATGCAATCTGATCGTATGAAAGCAACATACGATATCACAAAGCCTTTCAAGATTGACTGGAACTTTGATAAATGGACAAACAGTGCATCCCCGTCGTTTGACAAGGGTCTAGTTTGGTACACCGATGGATCAAAAACCGCCAACGGTGTGGCGCAGGTATATTTGGGAAAAGGCCCAGGATGGACATGATCATTCCTCTGGGGAGCTACGCCACAATATACCAAGCGGAAGTTCATGCCATACAAGCATGCGTACTACAAAGTTTTGAAAAGGGCTATCACGACCAAAAGATTTACATCTTTTCAGACAGCCAAGCTGCTCTTAAGGCTCTGAACTCCAATCGGTTTACTTCAAAACTTACACTGGAGTGCCATGCCAACCTAAAAGTACTGGCGGCCAGGGGGAACAAGGTGGAACTCTTCTGGGTCCCTGGTCACTCCGGGATATTAGGAAATGAAAAGCGGATGAACTAGCGAGAGCCGGATCTGCCCAAAGTCTCAGGGGCCCCGAACCGGCCTTTGGAATATCAAAACAGGCAACAAAAACAACATTAGATAGATGGTCGAAAAAACAACACCTATCTCGATAGCAAGAGTTACCTGACCGGACCGTAATTCGAAACCATCGATAATAAGGGGTGTTTTTTATTGAGGTATAGAACTTTAAGTTGGCATCACTTTTTTAACTGGCGGCCATTTTGTCAGCTGTCAAGTGATTAATATTTAGTTTGGTTTGCCATTTCATCATGAACAGGTTGACAAAAGAACAACGCTTGCAAATCGTGCAAATTTATTTCGAAAATAATGGTTCAGTTCGCGAAGTGTACCGCAAGCTCCGTCCATTTTATGGTCGACATAATCGTCCATCAGAGCAATTAATTCGGTTAACCATGGATCGTTTTCGCACTACGTTTACTCTATGTGATAATACGCATCCGCAGAGACGTCGAACAGTGCGCACCGAAGAAACAATTGCCGCTGTAGAGCAAAGTGTTGAAGAGGACCCGAATGAATCGATTCGCCACCGTGCACAGCAATTGGAGCTTTGTCCATCAACTTTATGGAAGATTTTGCGCAAAGATCTTGGCTTGCGACCTTACAAGATCCAGCTTGTGCAAGAATTAAAGCCGCGAGACCATGCAATGCGTCGTGATTTTGGTGTATGGGCCGAAAATGAGATTGATCTCGATGCTGATTTTCATCGCAAAATTTTGTTCAGTGATGAGGCTCATTTTTGGTTGAATGGCTCCGTCAACAAGCAAAATTGCCGCATTTGGAGTGAAGAGAATCCACATGAGACCCTTGAGACGCCATTACATCCACAAAAACTGACTGTTTGGTGTGCTCTATGGGCTGGTGGAGTCATTGGGCCATACTTCTTCCGAAATAATGCTGGAGAGTCAGTTACCGTTAATGGAGACCGGTATAGAGCCATGATAACCGACTATTTTGTTCCCCAATTGGATGGCATGAATGTGGATGAGTTGTGGTTCCAACAAGACGGCGCTACATGCCACACAGCGCACGTCACAATCGATTTATTGAAGGAAACATTCGATGAGCGCATAATTTCGCGGAATGGACCTGTCAATTGGCCACCAAGATCGTGCGATTTGACACCATTGGATTATTTTCTTTGGGGATATGTCAAGTCGCTCGTCTACGCCAACAAACCAGAAACGTTAGGGGACTTGGAAGCCAACATTCGTGGCGTTATTGCCAACATACGGCCCCATATGCTCGAAAAAGTGGTTGAAAATTGGACCTGTAGAATTGGCTTTATTCGAGCCAGCCGCGGCGGCCACATGCCCGAAATCATATTTAAACATTAATGGCATAAAATTATCCTTCCAATAAAGCCAAATTGATGGACATTAAAACGATTTTCTTGTGTTTTATTTCAATTCGAAGTTCTATACCTCTAAAAAAAACACCCTTTACTATCGAATGGGATGCTAACCCTAACACGGCCCCAGTTGAAACAAGTGATGGGTCTGCTAACAGGCCACTGCCACTTACGAAAACACCTTCAACGGATAGGGCTAAACAACGGATCCATTGAATGTAGACTCTGCGGCGAAGAGGATGAAACCGCCTCACACATAATATACCGCTGCGTAGCGCTGTCCCGTAGAAGACAAAATATCTTCGGGAATATACAACGTGGTGACAACCTCCCACATGACAAACTTGGTAGAAGGTTACTGGACCTCATAGGAGGAACAAACATCTTCTAAGAAGATCGGGGTACACAATAAGCCGAAAGGCTGCAGTGATTTGAAGTTCGGGCCTTTAAACCGACCCCCGCCTTTAACCAACCAACCAAGGCAATTCTTGTTGCAAAAAGTGCCTATATGAGTCGCCAATAAGTGGACCAGGTAAAAAGAAAGGACCAATCAAATGATCCCCGATTATACCACCCCATTTACACACACGCACTCTTTCGAAGTCGAATTGCTTACCACTTTTGGTGTGGATATACTATTCCCTTTCGTGTATTCGTGCAGTTCCATAGACATTGCAGTTCCGTCGAATTGTTTCACCGCGATTTATTTTAAATGTAATCCTGTTCAAATGACGTCCGTAGCGTTAAAAGTACTATTTACTTTATTTTAAATTCTTAAATATTAACATGAAAACAAATAAATGTGGCTTAAGGAAAATATTATTTAAGGCTTACGCGTTCCTAGCTAAAAATGGATTTGTTATTTACTTATATTTAAATATGTGTCTCCGCTAGTGTCCTAGAGGAACAGTACAGGGTGTCCATTTTTGGGTAGTTTTACGGGGTATCTCCGTTATTAGTAAAGATAGAAGGATGCGGGTTTCGCAGCTCTTTGCTACTTTTTTGTCAAACAGAAGATGCCGTAATCAGAATTTTTGTAAGCCGCCTTGTTTTTGATATACGGTATGTTTTTGAGAATTGTGCATTTTGGGACATCCACATATCTCGGTTACCCCGTAACGTATCAAAAAGAACATTTTCTTTCTAATAACGGAGATACCCCGTAAAACTACCCAAAAATGGACACCCTGTACATATATTTTTTTATTCGATCATTTCAAAATTGGGACAACGGGCCCCTTAAATCAGACCAGATGCGACGTACC
Source organism: Barypeithes pellucidus (assembly GCA_963991005.1). Lineage (NCBI taxonomy): Eukaryota > Metazoa > Arthropoda > Insecta > Coleoptera > Curculionidae > Barypeithes > Barypeithes pellucidus. The sequence goes on from OZ022556.1 coordinate 14,343,316, forward strand.
CCACAGGTACACGTGCTGACTTGACTGGTCGTTCGATACCCAAATACAGGGTGTAACGAATTCGTTCTTCACCATTTTGATTTCGGTAACGGTAAGAGATACGAAGTTGGTTTAATTGGGGCAAAGTTACGTAGTGATGGGGCCAATAATATGCCGCAAGAAAATCAAAAATAAATCCAGGGACTTTCGAAATATTTGGAAAAATCTAAAATTTTGCGTTTAGGTTTTTATCTTTTCCTGGCTTTGTTCGAAGAGATGTCTAAAAATAAATTTCATTTTCTCATTGCTACATTTGATTCTCCACAAGATGGCATCATCAGATCTTTAATGCGGCGTTTCGTTCTTGGGTCACCATCATCGACTTTATTTTTTTAAATACGGTCCTGGTTTTGTTTAAATTATGAAAGATGAATTGAATTTACGTTCAGCGGTATGCAACACTACTGGTTTTCCGACGTTTTGTTCCTTAAATTGACCACCTTCATTAAAATACCCCTAGTACAGGGTGTACCATTTTCGACACTATTATAGGGTATCTCCGTAATTGTTAGTGCTATCAAAAAAGTAATGTAGGCGTCATGTGCTCTTTTTGGGTGAAACTTAAAATGGTAAAATCATAAATTGAAAATTTTCGCTCGCTTAAGGGATCGGGGGAAAATCAAAAAATTGACAATTTCAAAAATTACCCTATACTTTCTTAGTTAAAAGAAATACAGAAAAATGTTTTAAACAGTTTTTTTTTTAACAGTTTTTCTTTATATTGATTGTTGAATAATCTGCAGTTTTCAGAATAAGTATACGGGGTCAGGTAAAAAGTTATCGGACCTAACCTCATTTTTTTAAATGGAACACCCTGTATATTTTAATCTAAAAGATACTATTTTAAATTATCCTTTCAAATATATAACTCACCATGGATGATATTGGTTTCCTAGGCGATTTATTACTTTAAACCACAGTAGACTTTTATTTCGTTTCAAAGTTATAAAGTTTAAATAAATCGCCTAGGAAACCAATATCATCCATGGTGTGTTATATATTTGAAAGGAGAATTTAAAATGCTATCGTTTTAGATTAAAATATACAGAGTGTTCCATTTAACAGAATGAGGTTATTCCGATAACTTTTTTACCTGGCCCCGTATACTTATTTTGAAAACGGCAGATTATTCAACAATCAATATAAAGAAACTTCTGTATATAACATTTTTCTGTATCTCTTTTAACTAAGAAAATATAGGGTAATTTTGAAATTGTTAATTTTTTGATTTCCCCCCCGTATCTCTTAAGCGAGCGAAAATTTGCAAATTTTGAATTTACCATTTTAAGTTTGACCCAAAAAGAGCACATGACACCTACATTACTTTTTTGATAGCACTAACAATTACGGAGATACCCTATGAAATTGTCGTTCCTGTAATTTACTTTTGTTTCAAAAAATTGGGTTTAATTCGAAAGTTTAAGATTCAAATTTTATTATATTAATAAAATAAATTACTTGTGAGTACTTACACTAAGTAGAAATTTGATAAAACTATTAGTTTGAAATAAAAAAAAAACAGTAGTACTTAGTATGTAATAATAATTAAGGACAGAAATATCAATAATAATTTATGTTCAGTTCCTTCGAAACAAAAGTAAATTACAGGAACATACTAGGGGTATTTTAATGAAGATGGTTATTTTAAGGATCAGAACGTCGGGAAACTAGTAAGTGGTGCATACTGCTGAACGTAGATTTAGTTCCTCATTCATAATTTAAACAAAAAAAATCTGATGTTGATGATGGTGACCCAAAGACGAAACGTCGCATTTCTTTTTTTGTTTGCGTAGACTTCGCTAGTGACTTCGCCGGCCTCCGAAAAAAAATTTCAGTATAAGTAATAAGTATTTTTTTGTCTTCTTTGATAAAAATAGAGATTTTTTCCTGTTTTTTTCACATATATATAACCATTATATTGCTAATACCATCTGAAATTATGTCACCCGCTATGGGCATCGAACGGGTAATAGTGAGTTTGCGCAGTTCGGAAATTTCCTTGTGAAAATAAACATTCGACAGGACCGGATTTCAACTTTTTTAATGTAAATTTCACTGGTTAGCAATTAGCAAATATTGCAATCAAAATTTCGATTTAAGACAGCGTTCCATGCATACGATTTCTGACGATATGATGATCCGACGGTGCCCTGATTGGTGTAAACTTTTGGTGCCAAATTCCGTCCGAATATTTGTAACAATCGACACGATGAGCTTTATTTTTACTTTCATCCGACGTCGTATGTTTCTTAACCTCACTTTTTTCTGAACCAAAAATTAAGAATAAATGACTATATTGACTATTTGGGGAATTATCAGCTACTAATGCAACAAATTAAAAATACATTAATTTTAAGGTTAGGTAGTGACCATTATATTGTATACGAGTGACACTCTCTTCTTTTTTTACAAGCTACAATGCACATCTGTCCTTTCATCTTAAACAAAACAAATCACTAACCTACCAAACAGCTAATCGAATGACCACAAATTAAAAACTCCTTTACAAAAATTGTTGTTAGGTAATGCAAGTTTATAAGCACTAATATACCGACAACAATGTGGATGAACCACTTTTTATTCTGTAATTTGAAAAAGCATCCAGAACCAAAGATGGCGACGAATAACAACAAACAAATAATGTCGGGCCGGCTCTGACGCGATCGATAAAATGTCCACCCTACTGCGCAAACTCAATGGTGCCAAGCCATATCCCATAGCGGCGACACTTTTTGTAATTTGGAACGTTCGTATTGGCAATATAATGGTTATATATATATATATGTGGTTTTTTTCCACCAGTCAAATGGATTTTGATCTCTTTTTAGAGCGTTTTGTTGTAAATACAGGATCCGATCCAGTGTCGGTACTTTTTATGATCTGTGCTATCTTAGGTACTTTTCATAACCGAAATTTCACAAAATTACTCCTAAGCCGTTTCGGGAATATCCGAAAAACACCGAAACAATTTTAAAAAATTTAACACTCTGTATCTGTATCAAATAAAGCATTTGTCTCATTTTTGGTTAAGAAATCACCACACGAGCGATGACACATGTTTTTTGAAACACCCTGTACGCTTCATATAATATGTATCACTAAGACCAGTCGACGCGAAAGCGTCAGAGTGCGATATCATTTCATGTCTCTCTAGACGCACTTTCATTGTTTGTCTTCGGTAGTCGCTCAACCAGCGCCGACTTGATCGTCTAGTTTTCGCTATCGTTTCGAAGACAAAAGAAATAGGAGCCGCGATTTCGCTATTGTTTTTCCGTGCACGCCTTGAATGTCGAACCGTCGTCGTGACATCACTGTTGTATGTCTCGGTCAGGTGTGATTCGCGACGTTGCCAATATGTGAATATTTCTTAGATTTCTGGAGGAAAATTTGAAACTTTTATTTTAAACATTAGGTTGTTGTTTCTGTTGTGTTTTACTTTTCCGGAATACAGATAAATGTAAATGGTAAGCTTATAATTGTTATTAAGAAATGTATGAGCGCTTCTATTAAGTTCAATGACAATTAGTCTAGTGGAGATTTATAAATTAAAATATTTATGAAAGAATCCACTGCAAAAACGACATAAACAAACAAAATACCACCAACCGAAGAAGAGTGTTTTAAATGCATAATATTAATTAATTTCCTACCATATTTTTTCATGTTCGTTTTAAATTCGTTTTTTAATTTTATGTGTCAAAAGTACGTAATTTCAGCTGTATCAGAGGCTATTGTCATTGGTCCTATGTATAATCAATCTTCTTTTTACAGATAAATGGCAAATAAATATATTTTTTTTATATTTCTAATGGAAAAGAGAGAGAGAGACATTTATAATGTCATTCTATAGATAGTTCTGTTTAGCTATCGCTATCCTCATCAAAATTAATTATAATTGGATTAATTATACGATCCAGACTAATATACGAATTTTCTACAGTTATTACGTGACGGACTGAATTTTTCCAACTACCTGGGGGAATATCATTAAAGCATTTTCGTATTAATTCTACAACACTACAACTTAAAGTCGGAGAAATATTTTCAGATCTAACCAGTGATTTTAACTGGTGCCACATATGGGGTTAAAAATGCAATAATAGGGTGGGAGCCGTAGCACTGTATGTCCAATTTCTTCTGCCAATGTGTCACAAACATATGCTTTTTTTATACAAAATGTCTTTAAAACTTCTAAAAGATCACTTTTTTTATAACTTTCTTTTTTTTATAACATTCGCCGCCATGTAGTTCTGAATCTCCAATTTTGTATTATTTGAACTTGGAGCTTTATGTAATTGGCGACCGTGATAGCTCGCATTGTCCATTACTATCACGCTATTCTGAGGAATGTTTGGTAAAAGACAATTCTCGAACCATTCCTCAAAAACTAACAAATTTTACCACATAAAGATATTTAAATATAAATTAAGCAACCTAACCTACTTGATGTGCCTATATTTAATTATAATTATTACAATCCGGTCCTTTCCACATAATAATAACAAACGGTCATAAATAATGGGATGGCCACAGGTACTTTTACTGCAGTCATTAAGTTATATCCATTTTTCGTGAAACAATCTTTTCTACTTTTATGGTTAGCAATACTTTTCTACTTAGCAACACTATTTATTCGTCTTTATGATGTTTTGTTATTAAAAAGTTACGATGTGTGTAATTTTTTGTGTTCCATTGTTGCTTTGTTCATTAGTCCCTCCCCCACTGGATCCGCGCTTGCTTCCAGAGTTCTAGATTTGACTGTCTATCTGACAGTGGCGGATGTAGTGTACGAGGGGCGACTATAATGATTTTTATTGAAAATACGTGGAAATTTAATTCACACGCTACGCTCGTGATTCAAGATATTTCCAGTCGGTAGAAAACTGCAATTTTTCTTTACTTGTAGAACAATCTACTATTGTTTCAGTGTTAATAGTAATCCACTTTTGACACTGTTGTCATAAAATAACATTTTGGACACTGACAGCAAGCGCGAAAAAGTCTAATAGTTGTGTTGAGAAGTACTGTATTAAAATTAAATTATTTAAAAGAAAAGTATTTTTCTGGAAAATATAGAAATTAATTAATTAATTTTAATATAATTATAATTTTATCAATATTCGCTGGAATGGTATTAGAAGTTCGTTGGGAATTAAATAAACATAATAATAATAATAACATATATACCGTATAATCAGGTTTAGAGATGTGGGCCTTACATAAAAATAGTCGATCATTTTATGAAATTTGGCAATATGATGATGATAAAGTTTGATCTCATAAATTACAAGGTAAAGTGGAAAAGTTCATATACTATGATGTCCTAAAATGCTTTATTTTCGATATGCAGGGTGTTAAATTTTTTTTTTATCAAGAATCTCGAAAACAGGTTTAAATACACTGAAACCTCTCTTAGGCGGGCTTGTTCTACTACGGGAGGTGTACTAATAGAGGTGTTCTATGTACTATGTACTATGTACTATGTATATGAATGTACAAATAAACATAACATAACAAAAATATACTATTTTAAGTTATGTAGGATGTAGTACTAAAAAAATCTAATAACGTAGTTTGACGTGTTTGCGTTTTATACTTGCAATTTAGAAAATGTAATTCCAAGTCTGATAACAATTCCATGGCTGTAGTCACCTCTATTCTTCGCATACTCTTATAATTCCTTTACCATACTAATGGCTTGTTGATAATTGGTGCCATTTGTTTGATTACTGCATTCAACTTCTCATCAGAGTCGTCAGATAGTGATGTGGTTTCAGTTTGGACTACATAATCGGTAGGAATGGGGTCACTATCATATTCTAATAGCACATTGTTATCAATGTTAATGAACTCACCCAAATCATTGTTATCAAATTACAAACTTCCACAACATCAATATTCTCTTTCAGACTCAAAAGGCGACATTTTTGTGCTTTGTTTACCTTACAACTCACAAATAAACGGCGGACTGCTGTCGGGGAATCACACATACTTTCATTCGGCGAAGTCCTTTCGCTCTGCCACGCATATGCGATTAGTTGCCGGTCTGTCTTCAGAGCGTTTTTTCACCGTACTTATTCGTCTCCCAAATATTTTAAAAAAATTTTGTCCGTTTAAAGGAGGGTTTTCGTACTCTTTGTATGAAACAGCCTGTCCGCGTCCGCCCAAAGGAGAGTCCGACCAAGACAGCTTGATTTTCATGGAATTTCTTATACCTAGTTCCGGATTATGAAAAAATGTCCGCTTAATAGAGATGTCTGCTTATTAGAGGTGTCCGTTATGAGAGGTTTCACTGTATTACACTAAATTTTGATATAGACTATTATTATATAAAACTAGTGACCGACCGATACCGATATAAATATCGGTGTTTTATCGGCAAAATTGTGCCGACATTTATACGACTTACCATTTGAAAAGTATTAATAATCATTCTGGGGCGCTTAAATTATAGAAACGAAGCTTATTTAAACTTTTGTTTATTTATGGGGAATGTAAAGTAATAATGAACATGTGTCAAATTTATTTCTTTGGCATTTGACTGTTTTTCAACGCCGTCAGAACCAACTAAGAGTAACTGAACTTAAAATGTTGTGCAAAAGGGGACGCTAGTTAGAGAGACGGTGACGTGAAGTGAAATATCAGTAATTTGGTTTTTCGTGGAGTTTAGGTTCCCCTCTACAACTTTTATATCTGATGAAATGTCGTAGAGCGTTGCTGACAGGCGCTGTACCGCTTTAGATAAGAAATTCTCAATAAATTCAAAATTATATCGAGCATGTCTGAAAATGAATTTACAGCATCTGCCTTGCCCCAAAGTCACGGGAACAAGTCAACCCGTGCATATAATTGTCCGAGCGTGTCAAAAAAAAAAATGAAAATTAATAAAAAAAGAAAGAAAGCGAATTTGAAGTTGAATTTTTCTAGAATGGAACATTATATGTTAAAGATTATGCGAAAAAAATTTTGCCGTTCCAGGTCTCGACGTTAAATTATTGAAATTTTTAAAAAATCTCCTCGGAGGAAATTCGGAACACGATCGTGACATGTCAGAAAATTGTCACACTACATTCCTCGACACCCAAATATTGAGGAAAAAAAATTTCATAAGAATTGCACCTAGCTAAGCGGAATTCTGACAATATTACGCAGAGATACCGGAAGGTATGACAGAGAGAAAGCGGGACTGGAGTAATCGGGTACTGCAAAACTTTCTCTAAATCTATTTTTTGAGAGAGCGATGCAGTCAGCAATTGTCCAAAGAGATCTCGCTGCAATCTTACTTCGTGCACCTTCGTACCGACTTTCATAGTCTTCCTTTTCACGATATCCTTGAAAGTATGCTGCACTTTCGCAATATTCTTTTTATCAGAAAATTGTTTACGAGTCATCTCCATGTGAATACAAAACGATTAAACCCAGTTGGACCCATGTCCACTTGAGACTTTATAATATTTCCATTAATTTTTTTTGACACGCTCGGAAAAGTATATGCAAGGGTTGACTTGTCAGAAAATGGGGTTCCCGTGACTTTGGGGTCACGCAGGTACTGTAAATTCATTTTCAGACATGGCTCGATATAATTTTGAATTTATTGAGAATTTCCTATCTATAGAGCGGTACAGCCCCTCTCAGCTACGCTCTATGGCATTTCATCAAATATAAAAGTTATAGAGGGGGACCTAAACTCCACGAAAAATCAAATTACTGATATTCCACTTCACGGACCCCCTATTGTCACCGTCTCTCTAACTATTATTCTTAATGCTAAATAGAAAATAATTATAAGATTTTGAGGTTTCCTTTGAAAAGCATTTTTTGCAGTTATCTCAATTTCATTTTTAATTTTAGTGTCTGAACACCCTGTATTAATAAGTAGCTTAATAATATTATAAAAATCTTTCAACAAGAAATCCAACTTAAATTAAATAATAAAGGCTTTCTAATAGGAAAAAATAATAATTCATTTAAGTTCTGCAAAGGTCATTTTAGACATAAAACGTTAAACATGCCAACCATGCTTAGGTATAAGACATGATATATGAAATCTGCCTAGAATCTTGCGTAGAATCCAAAAATGTAATAATATACAGTGAAATCTCTCTTAGGCGAATACTTACGGGACTGTCTAAATGTGGCCGCCTAATAGAGGTGTCCGCCCATGGGGTATGTAAATGCAAAATTATTACTATGTATGTAATATATTCATTTGAAAACTTCCCACCATGGATTTATCGGAAACCACTGATTAAAAGAAAAAGCGCCGAGACACGTCAAAAGATTTGCCAAAGAGGACATTTTCAAAAACATGTTGTGGGAGATCATGGCAGCTTTCGGTGATGCGTTGACGAAGTTCATCCAAACTGTTAGGTTGGGGAGTGAACACAATAGTTTTCAAATGGCCCCATAGAAAAAAGTCTAATGGCGTCAAGTCGGGAGATCTAGCAGGCCATTCTATAGGCCCTCTTCGCCCTATCCATTTATCTGGAAACTCGTCGTCTAGCCATTGCCGATCCGAAAGAACATAGTGAGGAGGAGCGCCGTCTTGCTGGAAATATATTTCAGCCTCATCAAGTATAGGGTTTCCATCGTCTTTGATTTGGTTTTCAATGGTTTCAGTGATAAGCGGATTGATGGTATTTTCCAACATATCTAAATAAATGCCTCCATTTAAATTCCCATTAATAAACAATTGCCCAATTACTTTGTTTCCTAAAATGCCTGCCCATACATTAATTTTTTGGGGGTACTGAGTATGCCCTTCTACAAAAGCATGAGGATTTTCATTGCTCCAATACCTGCAGTTATGCTTATTAACAAATCCATTTAGATAAAATGAGCATTCATCACTGAAGCAGATATTCTTTACATGAATGATATTATCATTAATCACTGCAGTCATTTGTTCACAAAACTGAACTCGCCTATCGAAATTATCTTCGGTTAACTCTTGCAATAATTTCATTTTGAATGAATACAAATAAGACTGTAAAGTTTGTTAGCTGATCTGAGTTAGAAGTAAACATTGTATATAAGTGATGTGCAAAAATGATATGGATTTATTATTTCATCTTGAGAGCGTTTACATCATCCTATTCGTCGATGTGACATTATGTCAGAGCATGTAAGAAGATATTATCAGTTGTCTGTTTTAATCGCAGTACTTTAAAACGTAAATAATAAGTCCCAAGCTTCAGTAAGTCAATATAACATCTAATCAGGAACAAAGTGCGTCGAAAGGACTGCGTCCCACTAGTTAAGCGATAGTTTGAGAGCCTTGCCTTTTAAATGATTGTCCATAATTTCCATAGTTTATATTGTGTTGATAAGACGGGCTGACCACCCATAGTCTAAAATCCATATTTAAAAGAAAATGAAAGAAACATGAGAAAAAATTAGTACACGGAAAGAAAAGCTTAGTTAAATTTACTATAAAATAATAAAACTCGGTGTCCCAGAATCTGGGCAATCTCTCGGGTTCAGATAGAACACTTAAAAATAACAGGAGAAGTTCTTATACATTTTTCTTCCTACGGCCTCCCCTACGGATATACGGGCCCATAACGGACGTCCCTGGAAATCGTTGTTTTTTGAATAATTTATTAAGTACTAGGTGTAATTTAATATTTTTTTAGTATAATGGTTAGTACATGAGTCTCCTTAAAATTCTCCCTTTTAAACACATTTGGCTTATTTAGTTTGCCATGGACGGACTAGACGTAACACAAAATGTTTTTTTTTGTACACCTTGTATGATGAAGGAACGACAATAATATTTTTGGATACTCTAAACCTTGAGCTGAAAAAAAGGTACTCTTGATCAATGACGATAAAGTGAACTGTTTTCGAAAAAAAAATATTTTTGTTCAATATGTTTTTTTGCATTAGTTGTTGTTTTATGTTCATAAAATTCCCTCATTGTTGTTATGGTTTTTTTCACATGTACTGATTTAAATAAGAATATTTATGACAGTGTCAGTTTATGGTAGTGTCTTGAAATTTGCGGTTTTTCTCCTGTGCCTTATTAGTTACTAAGTAATGGAATTTACGTATACTGAATATAAATATCATATTGAACAAAAATATCTTTTTTTTCGAAAACAGTCATTTTATCGACATTGATCAAGAGTACCTTTTTTTCAGCTTAAGGTTTCGAGTATCCAAAATTATTATTGTTGTTCCTTCATCATACAAGGTGTACAAAAAAAAAGCATTTTTGTGTTACATCTAGTCCGTCCCTGGCAAACTAAATAAGCCAAATGTGTTTACACCTAGTACTTAAAAAATTATTTAAAAAACAACGATTTTCAGGACGTCCGTTATGGGCCCGTATCTCCATAGGCGAGGCCGTAGGAAGAAAAATTTATAGGTACTTCTCCTATTATTTTTAAGTGTTCTATCTGAACCCGGGAGATTGCCCGTATATTCTGGGACACCCTGTATATGTGACTTGAATAACTTTTTATTGCGAAATGACATTAAATTATAGCAACATTTTTAGTAATAATTTTCAAATTTTTTATAAAATTACTAAAAAGTTTTTGTGAAATTTACTAAAATTTTATATAAAGGTTTTGAAGGTAGCCGTTGTATTCCCAAGCGGTTACTCATAAATTTATTAGAAATACTGACTATACTTTTTTTTAAATTATGTGTAATTATATACAATAGTATTTTGGTGCGGATTATTCATGAATAATGTAATTAATACAATGTTTTATAGGAAATCGTACAATAAAATCTTTACTACCCTCCCCGACAATAAATCCCGGACAAAGATAATGGTACTAATTTTTATAGTCATGTAACTTTTTTAATTGTTGTCCGATCTTGGTGAAATTTTTAGAAAAATGTACGCTTGTGTCTTGGGATGATATCCTGAATTTTAGTTTTCAAAAAATACTGATATCTTGATCATTATACAGGCAGAGACGAAAGTTACTTTTTACCCTTAATTTCTTAACGCCTACCCTGAGCGGTAGAATTTAGCTGAATTATGGTTTGTTTTGAAGTGTGATCTTTTCTTAACACAATGTTTTTTGGTTCACGTCATTATCTATTTTTTAAAAGAAAATATTGCAGTTTTCAATTTTATTCACAATTCAGAACATCATATTGTTTTATCGAGTAGCATAAACAAATATCCAAAAATTAATAGCCCGTATTGTACTGAAGCGTGCCTCGTCACATGGTAGAAGTGATAAGAACATGAGGTAGCAATGCGAGCTATTAATTTTCGGATATTTGTTTATGCTGCTCCATAAAACCATGTAATGTTCTGGATTGTGAAAACTGCAATACTTTCTTTAAATTTTTGTATCTTCTTTTACAAAGCAGTTAATGACGTGAACCAAGAAACAATGTATTAAGAAAAGATCGCACTTCAAAACAAAACATAATTCAGCTAAATTCTACCCCTCAATTTTTGCACAGAGCGTTAGGAAATTAAGGGTAGAAAAGTAACTTTTGTTTCTGCCTGTATAATGGTCAAGACGTCAGTATTTTTTGAAAACAAAAATTCAGGATATTACCCCAAGACACAAGTCTATAATTTGCTCAAAATTTCACCAAGATCGGACAATAATTAAAAAAGTTACAGGACTATAAAAAAGGCGAAAACATATCTTTGTCCGGGTTTGTTCGAATTCAGGATACCTATCATCCCAAAACGAGCGTGGAATTTTTTAGCACTTAGACTGAAGAAAGAAGCGCATGAAATAGATGATACTATCTTCCAAATGCAATTACATCAGTATTTATAAACACTCGAACTAAATGTATACAGACCAATATTATCATCATATCATAAGTTTATTAATAAAATTATATCTGATTATATTACGGTTCCTCTATTATAAAAATATTTAGTTCATCTGTTCGTTTCATGTAAGAACGAACACTGACCTAGCGAAGTGACGATCCAGATAACCGCAGACGATACAGCTATTCTGAACCACGATCGACAATGTAAGTTCAGAAAATTTCCATCCCTAACAGTAAATTTCCCTAGCGTCTATGAAAATTATATAATACTGTAAAATGACTGTATTTTTCCGCTAAATTTCCAAACTTAAAGTCCTTTGAAAAGTATGATGCACTATACATATATTTGACATTATGCTGTTTAATCCTAAAACACTAAACAAATTGTGTGTTGCTTAACTTAAATGATTAGTACCAGGGGACACTAAATAAGTTTTCCGTAACAAAGTACTTTTCTTAATAATTTTATTTTCTTTCAACGCGACTACGACTCTTATCCAGCAGAAAACATAAATAAAAAGAACAATAAATAATAATTATTACACGGAAAGAAAAACTTAGTTAAATTTATTATTAAAATGGTAAAATTAATCATAATTTATGGCTCTATATGTGACTGGTATAACTTTTATTGAGAACTGCCATTAAATTATAGCAAAATTTGAACAAAAAATTTTAGTAAAAATTACTAAAATATAAGTGAATACTGTATTCACCTGAAGACGACTGGAGATACTTACCAGTTGAAACGTTGTGATATATAACAAATAAAGACAATGCAAGTCAAAAACTTTTCTATTATTCAAGAAACACCATTGTCTACAACCTTCAAACAGACAGGGTTGTTATTGTTAGCAGTTCACAGCTTAGCAATCACGAGATACCGGATATAAAGCGCAAAAAAAATGAAAAAAAAAGTGCTAAAAAAGGACAAAATTTATCAAAAAAGCATCAAATAAGCAAATTAAACAAAAATTAAATTTATAAACTGGAGAAAGAAAAAATTAAAATAAGTTGTAATAATAATTTAATAATATCGTTATTTGTTATTTATATGCTGCTATTTTTATTAATGCTTAAAATAATGGATAACTAATGTTTCTCGAAATTGTTTGTGGTAAAATTATGTTATCTGCCTGTTAGAATGTTTTTGTACACAGAAAAGCTATGTTCTACATCTACACCGGTTATTGGTGCATATTTAAGTTTCAGCTGGATCTATTTCCTTATCGTAATTTTGCCCACCACTCAAAATAGTAGATATTTTTTGCAATGTTGGTTATTCTTTGACCAATATTTCTTCTATTGTTTGACCAATAGATCCTGGAACAGTATTTGCTGCAGCTTCAAAATTTTTAATATCTTTTACGGGTAGCTGCAGTTTTTCTTAAAATTGAATATTCTGACTTACAAATTTAAAATTACTTTTAATGTATGCCAAATTGTGTGCAAGTTTGTGTATTTCTAAAACTTTCTGATGGCGACATTCTCGAATTGATTTGTTTTCTGTATCTATAAATTGAAGTATTAATCTTCTAAATTTATCGGCATAATAGATACATGGCAGCATTTAGCACGCGTTTTTTGTTGGTGTTTTCTTAACACATTGATCTAAATAGGTGCTTTTATGCGCGCGTTTCTTGTCGCGGCATTTTCTAAACACATTAATCTGAATAGGCGCTTTTATGCACGCGTTTCTTGTCGGGGCATTTTCTAAACACATTGATATAATAGGCGCTTTTATGCACGCGTTTCTTGTCGCGGCATTTTCTAAATACATTGATCTAAATAGGCGCTTTTATGTTTCTTGTTGGGGCATTTTCTGAACACATTGATCTAATAGGCGCTTTTATGCACGCGTTTCTTATCGCGGCGTTTCTTGTCGCGGCATTTTCTAAACACATTGATCTAAATAGGCGCTTTTATGAATGCCTTTCTTGTCTCAATGTTTTGTAAACCCATTGATCTAAATAGGCGCTTTTAGGCACGCGTTTCTTGTCGGGGCAGTTTCTAAACACATTGATCTAATAGGCGTTTTTAGGCATGCGTTTCTTATCGGGGCATTTTCTAAACACATTGAGCTAAATAGGCGCTTTTATGCATTCCTTTCTTGTCTCAGTGTTTTGTAAACACATTGATCTAAATAGGCGCCTTTAGGCATGCGCTTCTTGTCGGGGCATTTTCTAAACCCATTGATCTAAATAGGCGCTTTAAGCGTTTCCGCCCTTAAGAACAATGTATTTAGAAAACGCCGCGACAAGAAACGCTTGCATAAAAGCGACCTTAGTGCTAAATCCGCATTCGCCATGCAATGTTTCGTTACTTCTTCGTTTTACCATAAAAGCGAACAAATAAAACCAATTTTTGGGAATCAATTACATGAAGCTGAGTTTAAACATTTTTAATTAGAGATTTTGTGAGAAAACTTTGTTTTTTGCTTTTATTAAATTATAAATTAGTCAAATTAAATTATTTCTATAGGTAGCTTTTAGAGGTTTTAGCTATATTTCCTATATTATTTCCGCAAACAACCATTTTGGTAATCATCAAGCTCGAGTACTGTCTCGCACACGATTTATTTGAATACATATTGCTTGCGCTATTTTAAACACATTTTTTTATTCAATTACAAAATTGCGTACATTTCTAGATAAGAAATCCCTTCAATCACCTTCTTGAAACATCGATTTGTAGTATTTTTATCTGACATATACAGTGTCTCGCGTAAAGTCAGTATAATATAGGAAATTTTTTCCCTAATTGGTTTAAAAACGTTTTTAATGCTAATTCAGGGGTTCCCAAAGTGTGCTCCTTGGAGAATAAACAGGGGCGCTGCGAGGCGCTCCTGGCTTCTCTTCTCCGGAAACTAAGCTTACTAATATTTCGACTAGAGCGCCACGACGAAATAGTAAACCTTTAAGTGCGCGGCCAACTTTAGAAGTTTGGGAACTCCTGTGCTAATCGTTCCTGCTGTTAAAATCAAGCCAAATGGCATGCACATGGCCACACATTTTTTGCGAAAAATTACAAAAGATGTCATTAAATTTCAAAATTTTTGAAAAAGTCACGTGAAAAAAGCTGTTTGTTTTTTCGTACTTTACCTATCTCTGGTTTTTCCTAAAGAGTAAACATTTTTTGTTATAATTTGTTACAGCTAAATACTATTTGACAGGTGCCATATTAACCTGAAGATTATTTTTCTAATGTAGTGTAATTCTGCTGTTTTCTCAACACTCTTAAGTTGGGTTCACAGTTGCCGTAACATAAGTCGCAGTCGATAAGACGTACCCATTCATAGTTTCGTTAAGAATTTGTAGGTTATGGTTCTATTTATCACATGACACACGTTTTCTTTATTTATAACTGTAAAATATGGTTACAAGCGATGAAGACATGGCTATAACAACGGGAGCAATATTGTGCTGCTATTAGCCAAAAAGCCAATTAAAAAACATATAATTTGGTGATGTCAACATGACAGTTATGCACGAGTATGACCGATTCCGTAAGCAGTAACGTAAGAAATGGAATTAAACCATTTCTTACTTGTTACTGGCTTATTTTTTATGCACTATGAATTGTTCTGTTGCAAATCAGATGTTTATTTTTCTTACGACGTTACGGCAACTATGAATCCAGCTTTAGTGTCTTTTGCGTTGTAATTATTCGTTATTGTTAAAACACGATTTTATGGTTTAAAAAGTGCAGTAAAATAGTATATTTAGATATAAGTTCATATATCTTAGAGCACGCGTTTAATTTAGAAAACAACCCGCGAAGCGGGTTGTTTTCTAAAGTACAATTGCTCTAATTATCTTATGAACCGTGTATTTTATAATACTTTTCCATTTTGGGTTTTAAAGTCTGACAAACTTTGTAGTAGATTTTTTCCATTTGAATTAATATTTTCTTTTTGGGTTGGCAATACAAATATGCCATGATAGAAACAATTGAACACACCGAAGCTTCTTCCCATCCGTCATAATTAAAAATAAAAATATTATTAAAGTTAATAAAAATGAGCCAGGAAGATAATTGTACAGAAATACGAGAAATTGCAGAAAATAATCTAGAAAAACTTTTAAAAAGAATATGCAAAACTTTGAGTTATGGTGCGAGCAGAACAAAGTTCAAAATATTGAACAAAATAATAAAAAATATTGTGTCGACACAGAATCTGACAGGACTAACAATTAATGCTCAGGAAATGTCTACAGTAACTATAAATATGTATATATAAAGTAATATGTATAATACGATATTGAATTAAAAATAAAAATTTAGAAATAGAGCATAAACTGGAAGATAATTCTATTATTTTTAGGTTATGTTGTTTTATAGTTGTGACTAGAAATTAGTTGACGGACACCGTCAGCATGTTAAATATTTCCGAGTATAGGTATTTCAGATAAATATCTAGTAAAAATGATCTATTTGCAAGGTTAAAGGTTAGTATTTTAAAGTTTTCTATAAAAAAATTGTCGTCGAATCCATAATGCCAAGAAAACTAATTTCAACGAAATCGAAGTAAGCCTAAAATTCGAACCCTACTTGCTGCCAACATAAAAAAACTAAAATTTCAGTTCATAAAGTGGCAGGTTTTTTGCATTTCATAATGTAGCCATTATGGAACCCAAATAGAAAAAGTAAATTTGAGATTTCTGATTGGTGTTTTTTTAATACGGCTTATGTATGAAGTAGATTTTGGGAAAAATTTATTTAATTTTTTATGCAAAAACTCATGGTTCTTACAATATTCGACTGCAAATTTCATCACTGTCTGGAGATAAGGGTTATCTCTGTACTACCCATCTTATTAAACTACTTAATCTCGTGGCGGTAACGAAACATTTCCCATCTCTTCTTGTAATATGCGATTAAACTTACTCCCGTTGAGAAACAGATTATATTACAAATTTGTGAACAATTTACCGTTAAATAACTGACTGTAAATTATCCTTAAATATAGGATGTTCGGATAATTATCAGGATACTTGGAGGTGATTCTACATGTTAAAATAAAGGTATTAAGCACCGACTTGAAACAAATATGGACCCGGTATGGCTATCTGCCTTGAACACGTCAAAGTGACGCCTATTATTACGAAAATAACCAGAACAAAAACGAGACTGGGATTCTACTTCCCCGGTCTATTTTTATCTCGTCTGTTTCTGTTTTCATTCTAACTGGGGACCAGTTTGATATGTCTTGATTAGGAAAACCAAACAATCGACGGACGTGACTCGGAAGAAGTCTATTTATCCAGTTTACAGCAGACTTGGTACTTGGTACTAACCATTATTGAGTTAAGAATTATTATTTTTCCACAAACGATACTTAAATTTAAAACCCAAAGTTATTGGAAAAAAGGACATGTCATTTCGTACTTTCTTGCTGTATCTTCTTAATAATCAACAAGATATAAATAATATGTTATTTGCTAGATAGGCATTTTCTAATTAAAAAATATATCACGTTCCAAACAGGTTTTCGCATTAATTTAAATCTTTTATAATTTGTAGATGCACATAAGCGACACGTCTACTTTCGTACGAGCCGTCATTTAATTATGGTTGACCACACATTAGGTTAGCTTTCGGTTAAATTTTTGATTGATTTCTACTAATCGTTAAGGCGGGACCGCCCTATCCATTTATAATTTAAAGAGTGGTCATAAAGCATACCATATGACTTTTTGTGTTCGATTTACAATATGTGACGCTGTGGGGTTTAAATTTCGGAAATTAACAGTACTCGCTTCTCAGAAACGCACCTCGCGTGGGGCCTCTAATCTACTTATAGTGATAAGACTGATAAGTGGTTCCTTCAGATATTAAACAGATAAAGCGATGCCAAGGACGCAGTATCGCGTATTGCTAATACCATCTGCAATTATGCCCCGCTATGGGCATCGAAGAGGGCGTCGTGAGTTTGCGCAATTCGGAAATTTTCTTGTGAAAATAAACATTCGACAGGACCGAATTTCAACTTTTTTAATGTAAATTTCACTGGTTAGGAAAATTGCAATCAAAATTTCGATTAGTTCGATTTAAGACGGCGTTCCATGCATACGATTTCTGACGATATGACGATCCGACGCTGATTGGTGTAAACTTTTGGTGCCAAGTTCCGTCCGATTAATTGTAATAATCGACACGACGAGCTTTATTTTAACTTTCATCCGACGTCGTATGTTTCTTAACCTCACTTTTTTCTAAACCAAAAGTTAAGAATGAATGACTATATTGACTATTTTGGGAATTATTATCAGCTACTAATGCACCAAATTAAAAATACATTAATTTTAAGGTTAGGTAGTGACCACATATATATTTAATTGTATACGAGTGACACCCTCTTCTTTTTTTACAAGCTTTATAGTGAAATTCAGTTCCGAAGATCGGATAATGTGATAAGCAAATACATACCTGAAATACTTTATACCTGGTATTGATCCACGACTTTTGCAAAAAAGCACCATGCACTTGTGTCCTTGCATCTTAAACAAAACAAGCCACTAACCTACCAAACCACAAATTAAAAACTCCTTTACAAAAATTGTTGTTAAGTAATGAAAGTTTATAAGTACTAATATACCGACAACAATGTGGATGAACCACTTTTTATTCTGTAATTTGAAAAAGCATCCATAACCAAAGATGGCGACGAATAACAACAAACAAATAATGTCGGGCCGGCTCTGACGCGATCGATAAAAAAAATATAATTCCAAATTTTAGTGAAAAACAAAAATGAAGTTTTAACTTTAACACCCTGTATCTCAGTTAATATCAACTTTCGGATATAGGTAAGTATAATTAAATCATAATATTTTTACATACGGAAGCAGTGGTTTTTCCATGTAGCATTAATTAGCGGACACCCTGTATATTACGTAAGTAGGTTCTTAATAATATAGGAGAAGAGAAAATATTTTTTTATCTCTGTAAAGTATAATAATCTGTGTACTGTACAACTCGAGTGGAATGTCCTATATCCACTCTTTTAGTATAAACTTACTATTTACTCTCTCCGTATCCAAAGACAAAGAAAAAAAAATACGAAATAAATTTTGCTTAAAATCTGAAGAACAAAAAAAAAACAACATTAAAACCCGTATCGCAACCGGATTAGCAAGTCAATAAACGTACCAAGTCATGTGGTTCCAAGAAAATGCCGATTTAAATATGGCAACGCACAGTAAACAAGCGGTACCGGTACGCGGTTCCACTTTAGCCGAAAAATAAGCGCGCTTTAATCGAGAGTAGGTCACCGAAAGAAAGAGATTTTTCAGAGTTCGGGGGTGTGTCCGTTAAGGTTCCGGCGTGTAAAAAGTAGGTTGCAATGTTACCGGAAAACAATGGGGACAGTTTAGTTTGCGAAAATTGTAGCAATCGTTATCCGTTAAGTAGTTTTTTCTGTTCAATAGATGGTTTGCATATCTGTGTGTATAATTTAGCTTATCTTTTGTAATAAATTGAAGAAAAATGTTTAAAAACCATGCTAGAAAACACCTTACCATAGGCGTGCTCAAACAATAAATTGATTAAGTGGAAAATAAATATATACGCTGTGTTGATTCCGCAGTTGGATTCTTCCTGAAAATTCAAAACTATAGCCGGTGTAATAAACAAATACAAAATTTCCTACCCGCGTTTCACGTCACTATGCACCGTGTCCAAGATAAGGAGGGCCAGTACAGGGATCTAGGAAACCGGAAATGATACGAAGTCGGTTAAATGGAGGTAAAGTTGCGCATTTACGTGCCTAATAATATGCCGTTTAGAAAGTTTTAAAATTCCGAGTAGTTCCGGAGATGTCCGGAAAAGAACGAAATTCTGAAAAATCGTTTTATTTTTTTCCCGGATTTTTTTTAAATCGACTTCTAAAGTAAATTGCACTTTTGCATTGCCACTTTTCACGCTCTATCTAACGGCGTTAATTGTTTTGTAAATTTGATATCTTTTTTCTTCCGAATGCAACGATGTCTGACACATTGTGGTTTAATGACGTTTCGAGGGTTTTTTGAACAACATGAGGAAATTTTGGGATACGGTTCTGTATTTCTCCTAATTTTATAACTAATATCTCATAACTATGTTCTAAATTTTTTACTTATTTTGGACTCATTCAACAAATAACAAATAATTTAATAGTAAACCACAAATAAGTGAACAAAAATCATTCCAAAACAGTAATAAAACGAACAACGAAAAAAGTAAGGAACTACATAATCAGTTGTTCAAAATGATTTCCGTTATTCTCTAAGCACAAATAACATCTTCTAACTGCCACATAACAGTTTTTTGAGATAAAATAAAACATACGGTAGAATTCAAACTTTTCAGCATTTGTAAATTTATGTTCCATATTTTCTGGAAAATAGAAAATCTCTTAAAACGCTCTCAAACGATCACAATGGGAATGTCAAGTGAAACAAATCACGCGTCACCATCTTAATTTTTTTGTTTCAAACGCCTACTTTTCTTTTAAATCCCGAATCAACAGAAGTTTGAAATAATGTTTCTGTATTTTGTTCACTTATTTGTGGTTTATTATTAAATTATTTGTTATTTATTGAACTAGTCCAACATAAGTAAAAATTTAGAGCTTACTTATGAGATATTATTTATAAAATTAGGAGAAATACAAGACCGTATCCCCAAAATTTCTTGATTTGGTTCAAAAAACCCTTGAAACGTCATTAAACCACAATGTGTCATACATCGTTGCATTCGGGAGAAAAAAGCTCTCAAATTCCAATACCAGGAAAACAGGACCGTATTTAAAAAAAGAAAGTTGATAATGGCCCTTCGAAGACGACTCGTCGGATTGCAAAACAATTAACGCTGTTAGATAGAGTGGAAAAAGTGGCAATGTAAAAATGCAATTTACTTTAGAATTCGATCTCAAAAAAACCCAGGAAATAAATAAAACGATTTTTCAGAAATTCGTTTTTCCGGATATCTCCGGAACTACTCGGAATTTTCAAACTTTCTAAACGGCATATTATTAGGCACGTAAATGCGCAACTTTACCTCCATTTAACCGACTTCGTATCTCTTACGGTTTCCGAGATCCCTGTACTGGCCCTCCTTATCTTGGACACGTTGTATATTGATGATGCTTAAAAGCCGATTGTTTCAGTTGTTTACATGCGTAGTTTAATAAACCTAAAATCCAAAAAAATTGTACATCCAATTGTCCCATCGAAGTGTTTACCGATAAAGAATTTATACGAGGGGTATCAAAAAGTTTAAATACTAGAACCTGTACTCTATTCATTTTACCAATTCAGGTCATGGGGTCGTAGTTCAGTGTCAGGTCTATTCTTGCGTGGTTTGAGATTGTACTGTTATAGTGTTGTTAATGCGACCATGTGTGTTGTTCACGTGCTCGTTGCGTTTGGTCAACTGAATTGGGAAAATGAATAGACTATAGAGACTAACTAGGAAATAATTTTAAACATTCCCTTCATAATTTAGCCACCTGGTACACATACAAGTAAATAATAGTGAGTAATCCATCGACTTATCAAACAAATTACTTTTAAATAAAGATTTTAGTTGGAGTTTCAACCAGTTTTAATCAGTTTTTAATGTTCAGTTTTAATTATCATGTAGATATGTATAGTATTATATGGATTTAAGTGATGCTATAGTAATTTTATTTATATTTTTAATACCTACATTACTATAGACAAAAAGCAGATTACCACCTACTTTAGAATTACTTACAAACGTCAATATCTCGAGAACAATTGATAATGACATCCTGTGCGTTCTAAAATAAGATAATGTTATGGAAACCGTTTATTATACAAGATGTTCGGATAATGCTGCATATAAACCCCCAAATCCCGATATGAAAGCAAATTGCAGACAAGTCATCATAAATGGCGCTTTGCGATAATAAGCGAGAAAATTTACCCTCTCTCCATCAAAAGCCGTGACTTGTAGACAAACCCGCATGGTGTGGAAGCATGGTCTATGGTCTAATTTTAGGGGTCTTATCGCAAAATTTTTGACAGCCATTTAAAAAAAATGGAGGATTTTCACCCCTGTCTAGTTAAACAGTTTTATTTGAGGGTTTAAGCTCGAAAATATTTAATAACTTCCTATCTAATAGAGGCCCATTTTTTCGTAAAATAAGTTTTGTAGATAATAGCATAAAGAACCAAATGGTCAGATATTGGGGGCGAGCATGTTAAAACTATTTAAACAATTAAATCATTATGTTTTATTTGATCACGATAACATTTTTTTAATGCACATCGGAACCTAACGTAACAATGTGTAAAATAGAAAAAGATCGACTTTGATCCGATAAGTACAACTGGAGATATGAAATTTGAAGTATGAGAAGATTGGTTTCAGTAAAATCCTGAAATACTTGTCACCTAATTGAATACTCTGATGCAAGAAGGGGATATGTGCAAGATTTTTTAAAATCAGATTATTCTGTCTATAGGTAACTAAAATATATATGATCTTTCACTGTGGTGCCAATTGGTAACCTGTGCGATGTATAAAGTCTGTTTCGTTGCCGTTGATAGCTCGATACCCTCATTAAAGATTCAAAACAAGGGCCCGGTGGCCTAAAATATTTTACCTATAAAATGGTCTTTTTACGTACATCTAGCATAAAGATGAAGAAATTTTGACCTATTCCACCGGGTAACAGATAAAGTAACAATAGAGCCATAAAATGAAATGAAAGGATAATGATTAAAACGGCCCATCATGGTCGGAGAGTTGGGTTTTTAATGTAACCGCTTATTATTTTATTTAAATGTAATAGATTTTATGATTTTATTTACAAGAAAACTAATTTATTTACAGATCAAAAAATATTGACAATTTCAATAATTATAACTCGATAAAATCGTCCTCAGAAGAATCTGAAGAGTCATCATGTCCTACGCTTATTACTAAAGGCTCAATTTCCACAGTTGTGTCAATTACGTTGTCAAGTTCCCACATTTTTTGTTCCTCTACTATAGCATGTTTTATGGCGTTTTGCCAATTTTCTGATGACACATTTGCTAAAGAATGAAGCAAGAGGTGTCGCACTTCTTGCATTTTAAAAGTTTTGTTATTTCTAGCAACATATCCTTTTACTTGAGCCCATATTAATTCGATAGGATTTAGCTCACAATGGTAAGGTGGTAAACGGAGCACTATAATACCTCGATCTCTTGCCATCTCGTCAATAACATACTTTTTATACTGTGATTTATGTAGCCTAACAATATCCAAAAGTTCTTTTTTTACCATGGTATTATCGTAACTCAATTCCTTTCGTTGTAACCAGTTTACGATTTCCGCCTTTTTCCATGAAGTTGTGGGAAGATTCTCTTTTAGCCTAGAGTGATAGCTGGCATTATCCATCACTATTACAGAATTAGCGGGAATGTATTCTATCATTTGCTTAAAATATTCCTCGAAAACATCAGCAGTCATTTCTTCATGATAGTCTTTAGTAGAATTCGACTGGAATTGTAATAATCCTTGATCCAAAAAGCCATTTGAACTTCCTATATGAGTTATAATAAGTCTGCGTCCCTTTCCAGATGGTGGTCTAAGTCCTGTTGACCAGTCTTCCATGACAGCTTGTCGAGAACTTAGGACATTTTTATCTTGCCAAACTTTAGATACGGTGTGCCCTTCGTTCAGCCAAGTTTCATCCAAATAGAAAATGTTTTTGCCTTCGCTGCGGTATTTTCGGATGGACCTTAAGTATTGACGTCTCCAGCAAATAATATCTGCTCTATCAATAAGAAAAGATTTTCTGTTTTGCTTCTCCCATCGAAAGTTCATATCATGAAGTATTTTCCATAGTTTCGTTCGTGATAGCTGTGGTAAGTCCTCGTCGTAGTTAATGGCTTGTAAAATTTTGTCTATAGTTGGTATTTCCTTGGCAAAATAAAAACTATGTACTTTTCTTCTAATACCATTTTTAATGAAATTGTCAATTTCTAACGGTTTCTTTCCTGGGAGTGGTTTTGGCTCACTGAGGTTCTTAGATTTTCTTTCACGCAAGAACCTATATATAGTAGCCTCTCCAACTCCTACCATATTGGCACACTCTGCAATGATGCTACGAACATCACTTGCAGGTTTCTGGTACACTAGAGCATCATGCACGTTTAATATTAATGTCTTTTCTCGGAGAGAATATGCACTCTTGCTAATTTGACGAAGACACGTTGGCGAAAAACTTGAAGCCATTGTTACAAGTATAGGAAATAATTCAACTTTGAGATAATGCAGTATCTAAATACAACTAAATACATAGTTTGACAAACGCACATCAAATGGCGTAATAACATCCTAAAGCAGGCAAAAATAGGTAAATTAATTACCCCTGTTGTACCTACTTTAACCCTAATCCTACTTAACAATGGACAGAGGCCAATTTTCTTATTAAATAAGGTAATTACTATTGGCAACGCCTATGGTTTACGGTTGTTTTATGGCTTCAACCCTCGATATGAGCTATCAACTGCAACAAAACGGACTCTAGTTACCGAGTTATAACAGGAAAACGCATATCCCTATGATGTACAGAGTGTCCCATTTTCGGCACTTTTATAGGGCATCTCCGTAATTGTTAGTGCTAAAAAAGTAATGTAGGTGTCGTGTGCTCTTTTTGGGTCAAACTTAAAATGGTAAAATCTAAATTTGAAAATTTTCGCTCGCTTAAGAGAATCAAGGGAAAATCAAGAAATTTACAATTTCAAAATTACCCTATATTTTGTTAGTTAAAAGAGATACAGAAAAATGTTTTATACAGAAGTTTCTTTATATTGATTGTTGAATAATCTGCTGTTTTCAGAACAAGTATACGGGGTCAGGTAAAAAAGTTATTGGACCTAACCTAGAACATCCTGTATATTTTCATCTAAAAAGATACTAAGTATTTTAAATTCTCCTTTCAAATATATAACACCCCATGGATAATATTGGTTTCCTATTTATTTAAACTTTATTACTTTAAACCACAGTAGACCATGAAACAAAAGCTAAATCCTAGAAACAACTATGTTGACTATTAACATTTAACGTTAATTTCATTTTTACATATTTATTTGCTAAAATGGCCTATCAACATTTTAAAAATTTGATATGATATCAGTTTATATTCAAAGTGGAAAAAACGAAGAAATGATGCAAAATGTATATTTTGTTCGCTATCCGGAAAGACGGTAACTATTTAAGGACATATTCCGAACATTTACGATGATTCCCGTTATTTTTTACCTTAATCTGAACCTTTTATTTCGTTTCAATGGTGTGTTATATATTTGAAAGAAGAATTAAAGATAATATCTCTTTAGATTAAAATATACAGAGTACTCCATTTAAAAAAAATGGGGTTAGGTCCGATAACTTTTTTTTACCGGACCCCGTATACTTATTCTGAAAACTGCAGATTATTCAACAATCAATATAATGAAACTTCTGTATAAAACATTCTTCTGTATCTCTTTTAACTAAGAAAATATAGGGTAATTTTGAAATTTTCAATTTTTTGATTTTCCCCCATATCTCTTAAGCGAGCGAAAATTTTCAAATTTTGATTTTAGCATTTTAAGTTTGAGCCGAAAAGAGCACATGACACCTACAGTACTTTTTTTATAGCACTAACAATTACGGAGATACCCTATAAAAGTGTCGAAAATAGGACATCCTGTACTGGGGCAGAAGGTTATATTTAGCGCTATATTTGCCTCTCCTGTAAATTCTAAGAAATATTACTTATCCCCTGCTTGCATCCTCGTCATCTTCTATTCTATATAAGACTATTCTAAAATGTCGAGGTTAATTGGGGTGCGGATCGTAAAAGAATAACCCATACAGACGATTTCCCATAAGCTTTGAACTTTTAAATACTTTACGTTTCGAGTAATTTTATTTAAAAAATTCCATTTTGAAGATTACCAATAATCGTAAAAGGAACACCCATAGCCTGTCATGTTTTGTGTTTTCTTTATTCCAAATTTTCACCTATTTCAGGTCGCTTCCAGTGGATTGGATCGCGACGACATGATACCTGAGGGCGCCCTAGACCTTACGCATCCCCAACAGCATCACGTTTCCGTGCCAGTTCAGTCCGTGTCGGTACCGCCCGTTTTATACAGTCAGAACTCGAACTCGTCCACTGGGACGGACATTTTAGACCTAAGTATGCCGGACAAAAATTCAGTTACGGAGGTAAGCGACAGAACATTTACTAGCTTTGTTAATGTAGGCAATTTTGTTCATTTATAGGTTATAATTTATTATACTTCACAATAGAAACAGAATGTAACTGCAAAACTATTTATTTTAAATTTAACTGTAGCTATCACAAATATCCCACTTCTGAACTGTATCTGATCGCAAAGATATACGAGCCCTGTCTCAGTGAAGTTGAACTACGTTTTTTTATGAAATTTGTCGTATTAGCGAAAACGTATTAAAAACTAAAATGTATTTCTGATAACATACGATATTTTTATTTAATATTAGCCTAAATACTACATTTTTTTGTAACAGAAAAAAAAATCTTATAAATCTAAAAAAAAAGTCGATTAATAAAAATCAACGAAACGAAATAGCAGCAAATCACCACTGCGTTACATCGCGTTTTCGACTGATTACTGCTTCGACACGTCTTGGCATAGTGTCAACTAATGTTTGTCAGTCATCTGATGTAAAACTGTTCTAAATTTCTTGAAGACGGGTTCGCAATTCTGGAACGGTTCTTGCGGGATTCGATTGGAGCTTTTTCTTCATGATATGCCACAAGGTTTCAATCGGCGATAGATCTGTACTACTCGACGTCCATTTTAAAACTGGAATGTTGTTTTCTAACATCCAATCTTTTATTCTTTTAGCCGTATGGCCAGCGGCATCATCTTGTTTGAAGATACATTCAATATTGTTTAAACGCATTTGTTCAATTCGGGGTGTTAAGTTATTTTGAAGCACATTAATGTATTTATCAGCATTCATAATACCTTCCACAAAGTGTAAGTTTCCCACTCCACTTGCTGACATGGATCCTCAAATCATAACAGAAGCCGAAAACTTAACTTTTTTTGTAAGACAGTCACTCCAAATAATGGAGTTCCATTGGTTCGGAGACCATAATTGGTGTTCTTTGGCCCACACTAGTCTGTTTTTCTTCTGAATCTTTTTCAGTAAGGGCTTCTCTTTGCCTAGAATTATTGAGTTAAAAACGAATAATAAAAAAATAATTTAAGCTTAACTTTAAATCCCAGTTTTTGGGCAGCTCTGTGACAAGTTGCTCTTGAAAACTTTTTTGTGGTTGCGTGATTCCATAATTTTTTTTCAATTCGTTATAATTAGCACGCCGATGTTCCTTGATAATCCGTTTTAAGGCTTTTAAGTTGGTAACGAGGGCGACTTCCAGTTCTGGGTTTTTGAGCCACAGATCCAGTTGTTTTGTACAATTTAATAATATTTCGAACCGTATACCTCGGATTTATTAACACTGTCAGTGATTTGGGAAGCATTTTGGCCTTAGTGAATGATCACTTTCTTATAAATTCACAAATACCATGTTTTGGGGCATTGGGCCAACTTCACTGAGACGGGGCTCGTATATTGTTACGATACACCCAAGGTTACCCAACGAATATAACCTCCACTTTATTCGCAATGCACGCACTCCCTGAGTGCCTTGAAGAATTTTTCCTATAGTGCTGGTGTTATGTAATAAATGCATAAAGTTACTTTATGCATTAGTTACATAAAACCATTTTAAAAAATGGGGTTAGGTACGATCACTTTTTTACCTGACCCCGTATACTTATTTTGAAAACGGCAGATTATTCAACAATCATTATAAAGAAACTTCTGTATAAAACATTTTTCTATATCTCTTTGAACTAAGGAAATATAGGGTAATTTTAAAATTGTAAATTTTTTGATTTTCCCCTATATCTCTTAAGCGAGCGAAAATTTTCAAATATTTTTTTTTTGATCCAAAAAAAAGTCACATGACACCTACATTACTTTTTTGATAGCCCCAACAATTACGAAGATACCCTTTTAGGTATGTTACGTATGTGGAGACGAATTCAAGAGAGGGAGTCTGGATTTTATCGCCTCCAAACAATCGTCGGACGCCCCTTTGCAGCCATTTTTTCCCAGCCTCATAGAGCACCCTAGGCCTAGTCGAAGCCGCCCCATAGATTCACAAGGCAGGGTGCAAGCTTGCGTCGATTGTCAGCAGCATTTGTTGAAGCAATGGAATACGTTCCAAGGGCAAGGTGAGAGTGTTTTTTTTTATTCCACTACAGGGTGGATATTTTTAATATCTCCGATAGTATCTTTAATTTTGGTATGTGTTAATAGGATATAAAATTACATGTTTTAGTTGGAAAAGGTATTCTACAGGGTGTTATGGAAATTACTTATTATATTTAAATGGGTGACTCCTATTGTGTCCTAGACAAAGTCTACATGCTTTTTTTAAATCGAATATCTAAATACTAAGGTAAAAACCCTTTTTACCCACATACTGTCGCGCCGTTCCATCTGGATTCAGTTAGCAATAATGTGGATCACTAGAGTATACTAACAGTGTTGTCAGATCACACCGCATGTTTTGCCCTTTCTTGGATACCTGCCGCGCGCGACTATCGTTGCTTCAGTATGTTTCGAGACTCGGGGATGGATTGACGCTGTCGAGGGTTCCACGTGCTTGATGTATACGAATTTTAAACGTTTTGTTAGTTGCAGCATTACCCGATTTTTTCTATTGTGAAATAATTCATAATAAGAAATATTGTGATGTGATTTCAAAGTTGTGTGATATTACCTATTGTTGGTTCTGTTGCAAATCATACTTTTTGAGTTTTATTTTTTTATGGAATTTAATTATAAAACGGATTATGATCGTAAGAGAGTATGTACCTTAAAATTGTAGTATTTTTTGAAAAAGATTCGATAAAGAAGTTATAACGCGGGTCAAAGACGTCTTGTTGACAAGAACTGAACACGTGCGTTTACAATTCTGTGTTGCAATATATGACAACACCGCCTCAATAAACTATTGGTTGCGAACGTCCTCAGTAGCGGTCACCTAGATTTCCAGATTTCATATAAAGTGTATTTTTCGTACAATAATTCAAAGCGCCATTTAAGGTTATTTTTCTTCAATTTATTTTCATCTCAGGATTTGCCGGTTTAAATATAATAAGTTATCTCCATAACACCCTGTATATTTGGGCAAAATTTTTACGAATTCATTTTGTTTTCTTATTCCATTTGAGAGCATAAAATAAAATGCTACTACTATTAAAAAACAAAGTTGATTATGGTTGCGAAAAAACGAAACGTCGGATTGAAAAGTAAATTATCTTATAGAGGAGAAAAGTGGCAACAGAATGTAATATTTATTTTCACATATCTCTTCGAATAGAATCAGAAAACAAAAAGAACGAAATCGTAAAAATTCGGTTTTGCCCAAATATCTTGTTAGAAATACAGTGAAACATCTCATAACGGACACCTCTAATAAGCGGACATCTCTATTAAGCGAACATTTTTTCATAATCCGGAACGTATATGAAGTTGCACAAAAATCAACCTCTCTTGGGCGGACGCGGACAGGCTGTTTTCATACAAAGAGTGCGAAAGCCCTCCTTTAAACGGACAACAATTTTTTAAAAGTATTTGGGAGACGAATAGGTACTTTGCAAAAACTCTCTGAAGACAGACCGGCAGCCAATCGCGCAACCCGGACAAACCCCGACAACAGTCCGCCGTTTATTTGTGAGTTGTATGGCTAAAATCGTAAACAATGTCACAAAAATGTCTGGTTTTGAGCCTGAAAGAGAATATTGATGTGTGCAAGTTTGTAATTTGATAACAATGATTTGGGCGAGTTCATTAACATTGATAGCAATGTGCTATTAGAAGATGATAGTGACCGCATTCCTACCAATTATGTAGTCCAAATTGAAACCACATCACTATCTGACGACTCTGATGAACAAGTTGAATGCAGTAATCAAACAAATGTCACCAATTATCAACAGGCCATTAGTACGGTAAAGGAATTATAAGAGTATGCAAAGAATAGAGGTGACTCTATAGCAATGGAATTGTTATCAGACTTGGAATTACATTTTCTAGATTGCAAGTATAAAACGCAAACACGTTATAGATTTTTTTTTAGTACTACATCCTAACTAAAACTAGTGTATTTTTGATATGTTATGTTTATTTGTACATACATATACATAGTAATAATTTTGCATTTACATATTACCTAATAACAAATTTCCCATGTGCGGACACCTCTATTAGACGGACACATTTCGACGGTCCCGTAGGTGTCCGCCTAAGAAAGGTTTCACTGTATTCGGAATTTTGTTTAATTTGATGACGTGAGCTTGCAGAACTAATGCATAACTTTTGTCTAATTTGATCGTTTATGTATGTCCTGTGGTTAACGATATCCCTGTAGAGTTCTTTCTTATCCGCGACACCCTGTATATGCCTGGGTATATCAATAAAATATTAGAGTATAAATAAACGTACTAATCGCTGTTATTACTCCTAGACTTTTTCTGACACTAAAAGTTTACATTTTTGTATATACATTATTATTGAAATATAAAATATGAATAAAGAAAGGGAAATAATTCATTATAAGTGCCTCTTCTAGACAGCAGATACGAGGCGAAATCTAATTTTAGACCGGTAGTTATGTAAGTATTGATTTGAAATAACATTTAGTTCAGTGCTAAACATTTTTTTGTTAACAAAATATTTTTTGATAAACGCTAATATTGCTAATTATTCATTTACGCAAGCCAAAAAAACTACAAAAACAAGTCCATTATGGTTCCTATCTGACCAAACATTTTTTAACCTACTTAAACAATGCAATCCGGTTATAAAGTACCCTTTAGAGACGAAAAAATCTCTATAACCGAAGGTACGCTGTAAAAAACACAATTAATATTTTCACTTGTGATCTCCCTATCGCTTGGATTATTACCGGAAATTTGTTCGAGTTCACGAATTTATCCCGTCGTCAAAGACGAGGTCTATTTCTATAATATCGGCTGTAGTTTTTCTGATACGTCGAATTAGTGCATCCCGAGTGTACTTTGTGAACTTCATTTTTCGGCCATATCAACAAAAGTCCAGTGGTGTGCGGTTTTGGAGATATTGGAGGCCCACTAATGGGATCACCGCGACCAATCCAAAGCACTGGAAACCTCTCGTTCAAATGTTTCTTGACCTGATGAGCTAAGTGTGCAGGAGCTCCATCGAGCTGATAAAAACAGGAACATGTTCTTTTTTTGTAAAAGAATTAAGTAGTGCGGCGACTCTTCAAAATGAAACAATCAAATGAAAATTGGATAAGGACATATGAGTTTTTATCATTGACTTAAAACAAACATGGACTCGATATTACTATCTGCTTTGTATCCACCAATGTGACGCCGGTTATTACGAAAATAAACACAACAAAAAAGAGATGGGGATCCTATCTGTAGACTTCCCATCTCCTTTTATCTTCTGTCTTTGTTAGGAAAGACAAAAAATCGACGTACGTGACTCAAAAGTCCATATTTTTATCCAGTTCACGACAGACTTGGCACTGTCTTACCGACAAATAGATATAACCATTATATTGCCAATACGAACGTTCCAAAATACAAAAAGTGTCCCCGCTATGGGAGATGGCGTGGTACTATGGAGTTTGCGCAGTAGGGTGGAAATTTTATCCATCGCGTCAGAGCCGGCTCGACATTATTTGTTTGTTGTTATTCGTCGTCATCTTTGGTTCTGGATGCTTTTTCCAATTACAGAATAAAAAGTGGTTCATCCACATTGTTGTCGGTATATTAGTGCTTAGAAACTTTCATTACCTAACGACAGTTTTTGTAAAGGAGTTTTTAATTTGTGATGATTCGATTCGCTGTTTGGTAGGTTAGTGGCTTGTAAAATGAAAGGACGACACAAGTGCATGGCGCTTTTTTGCAAAAGTCGTGGATCAATACCAGGTATAAAGTATTTCAGGTATGTGTACATATATACGAAAATATTTTGCTTATCACATTATCCGATCTTCGGAACCGAATTTCAATAAAGAAGAGAGTGTCACTCGTATACAACATAATATATGTGGTCACTACCTAACCTTAAAATTAATGTATTTTTAATTTGGTGCAATTTTTTTTTAATGTGAGGCTTAGAAAAAGTGAGGTTAAGAAACATACGACGTCGGATGAAAGCTAAAATAAAGCTCATCGTGTCGATTATTACAAGTATTCGAACGGAATTTGGCACCAAAAGTTTACACCAATCGGAGCACCGTCGGATCATCATATCGTCAGAAATCGTATGCATGGAACGCTGTCTTAAATCGAACTAATCGAAATTGTGATTGCAATATTTTTCCTAACTAACCAGTGAAATTTACATTAAAAAAGTTGAAATCCGGTCCTGTCGAATGTTTACTTTCACAAGGAAATTTCCGAACTGCGCAAACTCACTATTGGCCCTTCGATGCCCATAGCGGGGACATAACTGCTGATGATATTAGCAATATAATGGTTATATTGATCTTACCATATTGAGTTAAGAATTACTATTTTGTCCACAAACAATACTTAAATTTAACACACAAACACTGAAAAACAAAGAATTGTATTTAACAATAACGACAAATATGACAGTTGTTAATCCGGTAGCGTCAAACGTGAAAGCAGGTATGGAAATAAAAAGTAAGCAGGAGACGTAATGTCTTTGTCTAATCAATAGAAAACGACAAAGAAAAAGTATACAAATTTTCAGAGCTCCCCGATTGTTTTTCTTCAAAGACTGTGAACCAAAGCCTTATCCTCCTTGATTTAAAATCCTTGGTTTTTATACATTATTTTGCGTATACAATACGCTCCTGAGATTTGCTCCGTTCCTCCCGGCCTCGCCCTGTATAGTAACTTGCATCATTATAATTATATTACCATTACCATTTAATAACAGTTACTAGCTTTTAAAATAATGTATTTTTCATAATTTCATTAAATTGTGGAACATCTCGTTTACAGTGAAAAGTTTCCGCTGCATTAAACTCATTTTTAATTGTGGCAAGATACTATTGTTACTAAATTAATTATCATTATGGTAATGATATGATATTTTCCGATATCACCGTGATATGTAATTAAGGACGTATTCAGATAGCATTGTGTTGCTTATTTGTTAGGTGGTGTTTTTCGGTATGGGTTTATTATTAAACTCGTATTTGTAGTGTATGTCTATAACGAGCTGTACCCAACCTGATGCTTCCCCTCCCCGAATTAACCCCTGTCTAACCTAAGACAAATACTCGGAAACTGCCCAATGCCCATCCTAAGGCCTCCTTACTCCTTAACATGAAGCCTGCACGAAAAAAGGGAATGTTCGTGTTTCAAGAATATAGATTTTCTTACCACTACTTACTTAGTTTAAATGCTAGCGTAATGACATATATAAACAGTATATTGCTAATATGATGGTGCCCTGATTGGCGTAAACTTGTGGTGCCTAATTCCGTCCGAATATTTATAACAATCGACACGATGAGCATTTGAACTTTCATCCGACATCGTATGTTTCTTAACCTCGCTTTTTTATTAAGAATGAATTACTATATTGACTATTTTAGGAATTATTATCAGCTACTAATGCACCTAATTAAAAATACATTAATTTTAAGGTTAGGTAGTGGACCACATATATATTATATTGTATACGAGTGACATCTCTTCTTTTTTTACAAGCTTTTTAGCGAAATTCGGTTCCGAAGATCGGATAATGTGATAAACAAAATATTTTCGTATATATGTATGTACATACCTGAAATACTTTATACCTTTATACCGATTTTTGCAAAAAAGCACCATGCACTTATGTCCTTTCATCTTAAACAAAACAAGTCACTAACATACCAAACAGCGTATTGAATGACCACAAATTAAAAACTCCTGTACAAAAATTGTTGTTAGGTAATGCAATTTTATAAGCACTCATATACCGACAACAATGTGGAGACCCACTTTTTATTCTGTAATTTGAAAAAGCATCCAGAGCCAAAAATGGCGACGAATAACAACAAACAAATAATGTCGGGCCGGCCCTGACGCGATCGATACAATTTCCACCCTACTGCGCAAACTCAATAGCCCGCACCATCTCCCATAGCGGGACATTTTTTGTATCTTGGAACGTTCGTATTGGCAATATACTGTTTATATATATGTGAGCGTAATTCGTTTAAATAAATGTACTTGAAACAAGAAATCTTAACTATTTTGTATTAATGAGCCATATGGTATTTTTTAATTTAATAATATTAGGTACTTAAAACAAATAATTCCTAATTTAATTACTTGATTTAAGCAGTAAGTATTTTATAATAAGTATTCCTACTTATTGAATTAACATGAAGGCAGATAAGTTCTTGTTTTGATATGACTAATTCTTGCTGGTAGGTGCTCCAAGCAAATTATTTCAAATAGTTTCCATTCTTATTAATATTCTCTCAGGGTGAATACATATTATCTTAAGTACATTAAGTTCTTAATTGAAACGGATGTCTTTGCGCAAATTGGGGCTTATTATATTTAAATGGGCAAGACTCCTTGCGCGTCCTAGAGATAGCCTACATACTTTTTTTTAAATCGAATGTCTAAATTCTTAGCTAAAAACCCTTTTTTCCTACGTGAAGTCGCACTGTACACATATGTTTTCAGTTGACAAGTGTATGTAGGTCAGTAACGTAACAGTGATGCCAGATCAGAATGCGTACTTACGTCGGAAACCGTTGTTCAATCGCGACTTCCGTACGTCGTTCCCCAGTCTGTTTTCATGTGCAAATTGGCCACATCGTCGAAAATTGTTCAAAAGGTATGACAGAATGAAAAAGTGCACAAATTATGGTGTTTGACGTGTAAATATGACAACACCGGCCAACATTCACTGACGTCTCTTGAGAGTTGACCTACCCCAGTACGTGTTGACATCTCTCGCCAGTGACTACGACGTGGTTTTTCTGGTTTGACATAAGGTCGTTTATTAATTCAAAGCGCCATTTATGGTTATTTTTTTTCAATTTGTTTTCATCTCAGGATCTGGAAGAACCTGCGAAATTGTAATTGGAAGCACGAAAATTATCTGTTGACTTTTCTGCAGGCTACTTCCAGCTTTTCTGATTATTCCTCAATATCCCAACCCAAACAAACTCAATGAACGTTTTTTAGGTGTCTTACATTTTTTGTTATTTATGGAAAATACCATAAGTATTTTTTTTTATACTTCTCGAGTTATTTTTGGGGAATAACAAGTCATTTAATAATTTTACTGGTTTTTGTTTCAAAAGTTCTTAATACCAGTTTTATTCCTAGGTTGTTTTTCCCAGATATAGGTACAGTGAAACCTCACTTAGGCGGACACCTACGGGACCGAAATGTGTCCGCCTAATAGAGGTGTCCGCCCATGGGAACTTTGTTATTAGGTAATATGTAAATGCAAAATTATTACTATGTATATGTATGTACAAATAAACACAACATAACAAAAATACACTAGTTTTAGTTAGGATGTAGTACTAAAAAAAATCTAATAACGTAGTTTGACGTGTTTGCGTTTTATACTTGCAATCTAGAAAATGTAATTCCAAGTCTGATATCAATTCCATTGCTGTAGAGTCACCTCTATTCTTTACATACTTGTGTAATTCCTTTACCATACTAATGGCTTGTTGATAATTGGTGACATTTGTTTGATTACTACGTTCAACTTCTTGATCAGTCGTCAGATAGTGATGTGGTTTCAGTTTCGACTACATAATCCGTAGGCATGGGGTCACTATCATCTTCAAATAGCACATTGCTTTCAATGTTAATGAACTCGCCCAAATCATTGTTATCAAATTACAAACTTCCACAACATCAATATTCTCTTTCAGACTCAAAACGCGACATTTTTGTGCCATTGTTTACGATTTTAACCTTAAAACTCACAAATAAACGGCGGACTGCTGTCGGGGAATCACACATACTTTCATTCGGCGAAGGCTTTTCGCGCTGCCACGCATACGCGATTGGTTGCCGGTTTATCTTCAGAGAGATGTTGCACCGTACTTATTTGTCTCAAAAATACTTTAAAAATTTTTTTTGTCCTTTTAAAGGAGGGTTTTCGCACTTTTTGTACGAAAACAGCCTGTCCGCGTTCGCACAAAGGAGAGTCTGTCCAAGAGAGGTTGATTTCATATACCTAGATCCGGACTATGAAAAAATGTCCGCTTAATAGAGATGCCCGCTTATTAGAGGTGTCCGTTATGAGAGGTTTCACTGTACTACCCTACTCCTGCCACATCTGCCAAAGCTATTTTAATTTGGTACCCTCTGTATGCGTATCAAAATAAAATAATTATTATTATTGTTTGGTTTAATTGCGGTCATATTTTTATTTGTATAGTATTTGCACGTGAATGAAATACGCAAAAGTTAATTTGATAACACTGCTCGTATAAGATTAACAGAGACAAATTTTGAATTACCAAAATGTAATAGGGTTATCGGGTTATCGCTAATGTCATTAAATGTAATCAGGTATGTCTAAAAAAAAAAGACAACACCATGGTAGTAATATCTTTTTTGTTTACCGGATATAACCGGATTTTATGTTTGATCATAACATTATATATAAATATTTTATTTTTCTTTTACGTCTGGATATGTACATTCAGATAGTATATAGAAGTGGGTAGTCGCGCAAACTTTCAGGCAATGACAAATAAAGGTTTTTATGAACGAAAAACATTTTAAGAGGATTCCGTAATGTAAAAAATTAAGCCTGTCGTTAGTTATGTTGGAAAGATCGTTAACAGAAAAGAATAATATAATTTCCAATTAGAACCACTAAACTTATCAGTAATATAATAATTTTTAATATAATGCGATGCATAGTGTTATCATACCAACCTAGAAAAACGTGAACATGTGTAAAAATGATCCTGATCCTGATTCCACAATATTTAACTGAATCTCTATTTATGGTCTTCAGATCACATATATACAGGGTGTCCCATAACTAATGGTACACAGGAAAACTACAGATTCCTTGGGTAAAAATACTGCCATTTGGCCATACTTAGTTTAGTTCAATAGCTGGTAATAACCGAGATACAGGGTGTCCAAATAAAAATTTAATTTTTAATTTTCCTAAATAACTTATTTCTGAATCAATATTTTTGCACAAAATTTTGTGCCTAGGGTTTTTTTGGGGAAAGGAATTTGAATTTGTTAATAATTTTGATGTATATTGTAGGGGCGCCCTCTGCGGTACTCTGGATACATAAAAAGAAATGTAACTTTTTTGTGCCTTAGTATAATTAAATTTTTATTAAAAATATCAGTTTTTCCGTCATTTTTAAGCAATAAAGGTATACTTTATAAATGTCGCTCCGACTAACCGTTTTCGAGATATTTTCAATTACAATTTCTAATGCGACCGTTTAAATATCGATTTGTAAATGTTAAATTTGTCACAGTGGGCTTTGGTAAAAACAAATACAATGAAAGCACTTTGTAACCTCATTTCTGTCAAAGTTTATTTTCATTTGTCAGCATTGTGGGTGTTTTTAAGGAGTTTTGAAGATACTGTTATCAAAAATTAAACTAAAAATGCCGCGACATAACTGTTTTCTAACGGAGAAATGCGAGACATGGTATGTTTATACGCACAAGAAAATTTTAACAGAAAATGTAATGGAAATGTATCCAAATCCAAAAGAAGGCAACCAGATTTTAAAATTTTTAGAAGCCTAACGACAGACTGAGAGAAACAGGATCCTTGCGTCCAAAACGAAAAATGTAACGGCATTTTTAGTTTAATATTAAATAACAGTATCTTCAAAAACTTCTTAAAAACACCCACAATGCTGAAAAATGAAAATAAGCTTTGACAGAAATGAGGTTACAAAGTGCTTTCATTGTATTTATTTTTATCAAAGCCTACTGTGACAAATTTCACATTTACAAATCAAAATTTAAACGGGCGCATTAGAAATTGTAAGTGAAAATATCTCGAAAACGGTTAGTCGGAGCGACATTTACAAAGTATACCTTTATTGCTTAAAAATGACGGAAAAACTGATATTTTTAATAAAAATATCATTATACTAAGGCACAAAAAAGTTACATTTCTTTTTATGTATCCAGAGTACCGCAGAGAGCGCCCCTTATAATCTACATCAAAGTTATTAACCAATTCAAATTCATTTCCACAAAAAAACCCTAGTCACAAAATTTTGTGCAAAAATATTGATTCAGAAATAAGTTATTTAGGAAAATTAAAAATTAAATTTTTACTGGGACACCCTGTATCTCGGTTATTACCAGCTATTGAACTAAACTAAGTATGGCCAAATCGCAGTATTTTTACCCAAGGAATCTGCAGTTTTCCTGTGTACTATTAGTTATGGGACACCCTGTATATAAACAGTATATTGCCAATACGAACGTTTCGAAATATAAAAATTCTCCCCTCTATGGAAGATGGCGTGGGCCTATCGAGTTTTCGCAGTAGGATGGAAATTTTATAAATCACGTCAGAGCCGACCTGACATTATTTGTTTGTTGTTATTCGTCGCCATCTTTGATTCTGGATGCTTTTTCAAATTACAGAATAAAAAAGTGGTTCATCTACATTGTTGTCGGTATATTAGTCCTTATAAACTTTCATTACCTAACAAAAATGTTTGTAAACGAACAAGTTTGTTCGTGATTCGATTCGCTGTTTGATAGGTTAAGATGAAATGACACAAGTGCATGGTGCTTTTTTGCAAAAGTCGTGGATCAATACCGGGTATAAAGTATTTCAGGTATGTACATATATACAAAAATATTTTGCTTAAAGCTTTTAAAACAAGAATAGAGTGTCACTCGTATACAATATAATATATATGTGGTCACTACCTAACCTTAAAATTAATGTATCTTTAATTAGGTGCATTAGTAGCTGACAATAATTCCCAAAATAGAATCATGCATTCTTAATTTTTGGTTTAGAAAAAAGTGAGGTTAAGAAACATACGACGTCGGATGAAAGTTAAAATAAAGCTCATCGTGTCGATTATTCCAAATATTCGGACGGAATTTGGCACCAAAAGTTTACACCAATCGGGGCACCGTCGGTTCATCATATCGTCAGAAATCGTATGCATGGAACGCCGTCTTAATTCGAACTAACCGAAATTTTGATTGCAAGATTCTTACTAACTAACCAGTGAAATGTACGTTAAAAAAGTTGAAATCCGGTCCTGTCGAATCCGTGATCACGTCACGCTTTAATTTCACTGATATCAAAAATTAACAATCACGTTTCACAACGTGATTGAAAAATCACGATATCGATCCTCACTATACGTGATTGTTTGAGCATGTCTATCGCAAGGCGCTATAAACAATATTATTTCCCATTTATTGAAGAAAATTATCCGCTTACCCCTTAACAACTATATTATCGTAATACAACCAGTTATTTCCAGTTGCATTAATTATCCTTATCATAAATCTTTAAAATATTCGGTAAACATTTCTCATTAAAAAATTAAATATCATAAATGATGTTTCGCTGAATTTCGTGTGTCTATTTTTGTCGCGGGTTCCAAGATTTTCGCCTAAATTTAAATAATCCTTTTCGGTTCGGTACCTTGACATTTTTAATTTGAATATTTCACTCCACGTGTTAAGTGTGTTGTTTCTTATTCGGTTAATTATTACGAATGTCAGATTTTTTCTCTCTGGTGCTAAGTGTTTATCGCAAATGTTGCCATCGACAGATCCCTTAGGGTCTGTTTCCCCCGGCACTGTATAATGCTCAGTTCGGTAGTTCTTGGATCTTCTTTGTGTATACATGATATTTTTTGCCCTACTGCCGGTGATTAGTTTTGAATTAAGTTTTGTTCTTTCATCAAAAACGTTAACGTGTTAAGGAAATGCGCGTTTCTAAATAATGTAAAACATACCTTATTTTTAGATTAAGCACTGGGAGGGGAGTGAATTATCTTATCTATTTATTTGTGGATAACTAGTGTCAGTGTTAATAGGTCAAAAAAACCGTGTTTTGAGGAATTTAATCGTTCCCTCATTAAGAGCTCATCAAGCCGATAAAACTGACTTTTTATCTGAGTGATTACCATAGCATATTAAGATACCAGGTATGAAAAATTAGAAACCTTAAGGATAGCTGCAGGGAACTCCAGTTTTAGTTTTTTTTTTAAAATTACTTCGTGACAAATACAGGGTGTTATGGAAATGACGTAT
The DNA here is from genome assembly GCA_963991005.1 of Barypeithes pellucidus. NCBI lineage: Eukaryota > Metazoa > Arthropoda > Insecta > Coleoptera > Curculionidae > Barypeithes > Barypeithes pellucidus. The sequence goes on from OZ022556.1 coordinate 14,383,467, forward strand.
ATTTAAACCGGCAATTCCTGAGATGAATACAATTTTAAGAAAAATATCCTTAAATGGCGCTTTCAATTCATTTAGCGGTAAAATTGACCTGACGTCAAACCAGGAATACCTCTGTACCGCACTGCGGCACATCCGAATTCTCACCGGTGTTGTCAGAATTACACCTTACACTCTTTAAGTTTGAAATACCCAACTACGTAACTAGGTCAAATGTCAATGACCTTTTGACTTTTGATTGGCTGATTGAATTTTTAATGTAATTTTATTTAGGCCACATACATACCCTTACCTTGTCGGTCTTATTTAAAAATTAATGTCAACTTCTATAAAAACTTATACAGCGTTTTAGTAAAGAAACCGGCACATCACATAACCCATAATCGGAAAACTTCACATGAACACTGGCCAAAACACGCACAAAATTCACTTGGAGACATCGTTTTTTATTAACATTGGGTTGTCTCTCCTAGATTTGTATGAACTTTTGTTTTTAATTATAAAACACATTGTAAAATGTAAATAACATTTATTTGAACTAAAAATGACGCATTTAAAACACGAACTGTCAAAAACTAGAAATGTATTAATGCAATGCACGTTTTCCGGTAGATTCCTGCGCATTCACCAAAAAAGGTTGAAATAAATAATTATAATAATCTACAGCACTTTTTTATTGTTTTCCTTCACTGCTGTAGATACCAATAAAGATTAAAAAACTTGTTAATCGCGGCTCTGGTGCTTTATTTCATTCGAAAAGCTTAAAAAAATTAAATCGATCGTTTCACAGCGGTATTTTAAAACCAGCCACATCTCTAGTATAAATCGACAGGATAGAAGTTGACATTTGCTTGACAACAAGCAGCTTCGCGCGAAAGAGTTCTTCGGGATATTTAATCAACTGTACAGTGCGAATAAGTGGGAAAATGTTTAGTACATACAGAAAAATCAAGTCGAAGGCATATTAGAAAATGTTCCTTTAGTAAGAGACTGGAAATCGCAAGATCACCGGATCTTACATCATGCAATTTTTTTCTATAGGGTACGATGAATAAAGAAATAGTTGATAAAGTCGAAGATATGGATCAGTTGCGATATAAGATATTGGATGCAGCAGATAAAACAATTGCTGAACGTTTTAGTTTATAAAGTGCCAATTGTGTCCTATTTGTGTGTTTGTTAAAGAATGCATTAGTGTGTAACGATTTTGTGTGACAAGGGCCTATCTTAAAAAAACTAATTTGAAACATGTGTGTGTTTCTTTAAGTGATTTATGGTAATTTGTTCAGTGTTTCACTATCTGACGATATACAGGGTCATGTTCTGAGATTGGAAGAAAAACGCCGAAGGGGTTTTAGTGGGGTATAAGCTTTACCCACTAAAACCAAAAAAAACTGATGATTTATGTGCCCTGGATTACTTGCTAGTATACTGGCACCTGGATTCACTTCTATTTGGATACTAGGTAGCTAAATATTTATTTTTATAAGAATCTAAAGTTTTACACGAACAATTTTGCAACATTGCGCCAGAACATCTGTTTATTACACAGCTGCTCAGTGTAATGTGACTGTGCCGAGGAGTTGTGTGTGGGTTTATGGGTGAATTACCCCACTTTTTAAACGTTCGATTTGAAAAAAAAAATATGTAGCGCTTCTCTAGGACACCCCAGGAGTCACCCATTTAAATATAATACATCATTTCCATAACACCCTGTATATTAAGGTGTAGTTTCATTTAATTTAAAACTGGTGTTCTCCGCCCACATCTCTGAACTTGCAAATTCTCTTTAACATTTGTTTCCATTCAAACTGGCTCACTAATTCTCAGTTGGCGGCGACTACAACGCCGAGTCGTCGGGGCTTTTTTAGTTTACACTGTTTTTAATATACAGGGTGTCCGCTAATTAATGGTACATGAAAAAACCACATACTCCTTACGCAAGAATATTAGGATTTAATTATACTTACCTATATCCGAAAGATGATATTAACTGGCGGGGCTTTAAAGTTAAAACTTCATTTTTGTTTTTCTTTAATAACATTGCATAAAACCCAACGTTTTTTTACAAAATTTGGCAATTGTGTTTTTTTAGGACCAGAAATTGATTTTTTATTAAATTTTAATGTACAATGTAGGGCGGGCGCTGTCTGCGGCATTATTTGCACGTTTATTAGGTCATAACTTTTTTTGTGCCTCAGTGTATTTAAGTTTTTAATGAAAATAATACTTTTCTCATATTTATTATGTAAAAAAAGTGTACTAAGTTCAGATCGCCCCGAGTTACCGTTTCGGAGATATGCCCAATTATTATTAATTTGCAAGCAAATTTTTTTTCTTAAAGTATCCTATGAGAAAATAAATAAAATTTAGAGATGCAGTTGCTATGGAACAGAAAATATTTCTATTTTGAGTTTATTGTAAGTTCGTGTTTTCATTACTCTTGGTTTCTTTCGACACGATATTTTCTCGGGTCAAAGTTATTTTAATTAAAGTAAGTTAAAGAACAATCCAATTATTGTATTTATGATTCCCAATTATCATTATTAGAACATTAATTATCATGTAAAAGTTAATTGGTAAGAAGTAAGAAAATATTATTTGCTTGCCTGAGCTAACGCACTAAACAATTTAAATGCAAATATCTCCGAAACGGTAACTCTGGGCGACCTGAACTTAGTATACCTTTTTTTACGTAATAAATATGAGAAAAGTATTAGTTATTAAAACCTTAAATACACTGCGGCACAAAAAAGTTATGACCGTATGAGTTTGCGAAAAATGCCGCAGACAGCGGCTCCTACATTGTACATTAAAATTTCACAAAGAAATCAATTTCTCGTCCTAAAAAAACCATAATTGCCAAATTTTGTAAAAGAACGTTAGTTTCTCTCAAAGTTATCTCAGTTAATATCAACTTTCGGATATAGGTAAGTATAATTAAATCCTAATATTTTTACGTAAGGAGTCTGTGGTTTTTCCATGTACCATTAATTGGCGAACACCCTGTATATATACAGTGTCACCATTAAAATTGGAACCATATGGGGAAAAATGTATTGTGTGATTTAGGTAAAATTTGACCCCATAACTTTTTGGTTTCAATAAAGATCAAAAATGACATAATTAAATAGGACCATGGCTTTTGTTAACTGTCAAATTTGACATTTTCTCCACTAAATCTCGAAGAATGGGATTTATTGATCGAATTTAAAAAAAAAGTTTATTTTGAAATGTTTGTATTATAATTTTATGCCCACATACCAATTTTGAATCACTTATGATAATTTTTGTTTTCTATCTATTTTCATTGAAAGCGGAAGTCGACCCTACGACCTCAAATCTATTTATTTGTAGAATACTCATCGTCTAAATTTATTCTTATACCAAAATATTCATTTTCCTCAAAAAATTAAATTACAGTTTAAAAATGTTGCCATCTGGTGAGTAAACTCCTCATAACTTTAAAGATTTAACCAACGCGGAGGAGAGCCTTGTTTTGTAAATAATTAATACGTGAAAAATTTTACATTTTATAATTACGTTGCTGGGTTTACTGCCGTTTTCAATGAAAATAGATATTAGCCAAAAATAGACAGAAAACAATAATGATCATAAGCGATTCAAATTTGGTATGTGGGTATAAAATTACAATACAAATAACTAAATTAATTTTTTTTTTAAATTCGACCAGTAAATGCCATTTTTCGATATTTTGTGTAGAAAATGTCAAATTGTACAAAAGCCCCATTTTTGGTCTTTATTAAAGCAAACTAATGGTAAAGGACCCCGCAGTTTTTAAATGGAAATTGGGTTTCACTCAAATTTACTAAAAAGTATTGCATCATACGAATTGTATTATCCTGATAAAATGTCTCCATGGGCGCAATAAAAAATAATGACAGGATTTCGAGATACGAGCCATGCAAGGTGGTGATGTTTCAAGTCCAAAAGTCGTATCTGACCGGTACGTATTACGAATAATGATCAATATATTCACGTATATTCTCATTCTCGGGTGGCGTTGAATCCGAAAATCTCGTGTATGTGTGCATATACATGAAGAGGGTAGATATCTATCTATATTTATATGTACGATGTTTATGAGAATATACGTGAATATATTGATCATTATTCGTAATACGTACCGGTCAGATACGACTTTTGGACTTGAAACATCACCACCTTGCATGGCTCGTATCTCGAAATCCTGTCATTATTTTTCATTGCGCCCATGGAGACATTTTATCAGGATAATACAATTCATATGATGCAATACTTTTTAGTAAATTTGAGTGAAACCCAATTTCCATTTAAAAACTGCGGGGTCCTTTAAATTTTACTTAAATCTTCTTAAAAGTTTTCCCGATATGATTCCAACTTTAATGGTGACACTGTAGAAACACAAATATAATATACAGGGTGTCCCAAATCCAATAGTACCTAAACAGTAAAACGAAATATTCTCTTTGGCCTAACTTTGCTTGGCTCAAAAGTTGATAAAAACCTAGATATAGGGTTGTCCAAGTGAAAATTTTATTTAATAATTTTCTAATTAACTTACTTTTTAACCAATGTTTTTGCATAAAACTTTGTGATTGGGTAGTTTTTTTTGGGAGAGAAATTGAATTTATTAATAATTTTGATGTAGATTGTAGAGGAATTCGTTGCGACACTTTGGGTGCCTAGAAACAAGGGCATCCGTTTCTGTTGTTTTGTCGTGAAAATTGAAAACTTTCTTAAATAATTCAACAATATGAACCAAATGACTTTAACTCCTCCTGAGTTAAGGGAAATTGCAAAGCTTTGAATTGATTTTGTAAAATATTCTAGTGCTGGTGTTCAGCTTTAAAAAAACAGTAAAACTAAACAAAGAACGGATTCATGATACTTTGTTATGAAGCCAAAAAAGAAAAAACTGAAGTTTCTTCGTGTGAAGATCTCTTCACGTTGTGGTGTTACTATTACTATTTACTTTTTTCATGTGACATGTGATAGCATGATATTGATTATTTGTATGATTGTAGCATATAACTGATAATTTATGTCGTTAATTAAGTTATTTTTATACATGCCTAATAATATCGAAAAATAGCGATTGAGGAAGAATTGCTATTATTAAAATAAATACCATCTGGCTTAATTCAAAATACTTAATTCGACTACAGAAAATAATTTATTTCATAAACATGCTTGCTCTCTTAAAGAATATGTTAATAATTTGTTTTAAAATAATTTTTCTTAGTCCGTGTCCACAACGGCGCACCGACCCTCGCTCATCGCCCTGTACCATGGCACGGCACAGGCCTCGCTTGAGCTTCGCACACTAGTCCCTCGACATCGAGATATAAACATGGACTGTGCGTTGTTATCTTCTTCCGATGAAGAAGATATTATTTTAGACTCTAATATAACAAAGTGGTATTACTTTAGGGTATATTACATAAATTACGTTGAGCATTTGACGTAAAATTGGGAAATCAATTAATATACAGGACGTCACATGAAAAAAACCTTTAAACCGGGTCGGATTTATCACTAGGAGCTAGCCTAGGGCCTCGTATTTAAAGGGGCTTCGAAAAGAACAAAAAAATAACAAAGTTTAAAATAAAAAATACGATTTTAAATTGACAAATTACGCACAGTTCATGTTTATATCTCGATGTCGAGGGACAAACTGATCGACAGGCAAGGCGATGAGCGAAGGTCGGAGCGCTGTTGTGGACACTACTGTGCGATGCTATGGTCGAGGGCGAGGGTCGACGCTCCGTTGTGGACATAGGTACACTTAGAATATGTTGCATTTTTTTTTCAAAATTATTATACAGGGTCCGCAAACGAAGCGTGGACGGTGGATTAAATCGTTATCGAAGAACTTATCAACAATACTAAAACAGCTTGAGATATTGGATTAAAAGCGGCATGTTTTAAAAATATTTTACATTATACAGGGTGGCCCAAAAAAGTGTGACAGCATAAAGTTATATTTTTTTAAATGGGACACCCAGTATTTTATTGCATATTTAGGTTCGTATTACTATCGTTTGTAAGTGCCTCAAATTTTATTTAATTTGGTTTTGTAGTTTCAGAGAAATAAATTAAAAGTTAAAAAAAAAAGTTTTGCAGTCCTGAAGAATAAAAAAATCAAAAAAAACAATCCAGAACTATTTTTTTAACCTCGGCATTGAGTGAAATTTATGACAAGAGGTCTAGAGATACTATGAATGTAATTGCGTTTATTTATTTTATACAGGGTGTTCATAATAAGCTTTCAAAAACCCCACATTTTAAAATAATTTTTCTCAAGTTTTTTAAATGGAACACCCTGTATATTATTTGGCTATTTGACGTAGAATTCATAGACAATTTTTTTTTGTAATACAAGCATATAAGTTACATCCAGCCGTTTTCGAAATAATTATTAATATCATAAATTATGTTGTTTAAATAGGGTTTGTTTGGGAAATTTTGTTATAGGCGACTAGACTAATAATTGTAAACTAAAGTAAATGTTCAAAATACTCTTAGAGTTTACCGTATTTTAGTTCTTTCGATATAAATTTTAAAAGCCTACATTTTTGCTACTTTTATTTATTTAATTTTATTTTTTATTCTTAATCGAGTTGATGTGGCCAATACACTAGCTTGTAAGGCCAACTACACGAGGAAAAAAAAAATCGAGTTGCCATGATTTTTTTTTGTTTAGATGACAGCCAAATAAAATTATTTACATTTGTTCGGTGGTCGAAATTAAGTACTAACTTACACAAAATGTCGAATTTTACAACATTAGAAATGCTAAATATGATTTTTATACTGGGTGAATGTGCAAGAAATTGCCTACTCGCGAGCCGAGTGATACCCATATATTGAGAGAAAGCTGAGACCAGAAACCTTCGAGAAGTTGTTGCAAAGATTTGTAGCAACAGGAAGCACTTCATACACAAAAAGGATGATAATCAATAAACCCGTTATTAATGAAGAAAATGAATTAAGAGTTCTGTTGGCAGTAGAGGAAAATCAATAAATTAAATAAAAGGAAGCTATTTAGAACGTTTACTTTAGTTTACAATTATTAGTCTAATCGCCTATAACAAAATTTCCCAATAAAACTCTATTTAAACAACATAATTTATGATATTTACAATTATTTCGAAAACGGCTGGATATAACTTATATGCTTGTATTACATATGTCTATGAATTCTACATCAAATAGCCAAATAATATACAGGGTGTTCCATTTGAAAAACATGAGAAAAATTATTTTAAAATGTGGGGTTTTTGAAAGCTTATTATGAACACCCTGTATAAAATAAATAAACGCAATTACATTCATAGTATCTCTAGACCTCTTGTCATATATTTCACTCAATGCCGAGGTTAAAAAAATAGTTCTGGATTGTTTTTTTGATTTTTTTATTCATGACTGCAAAACTTTTTTTTTTAGTTTTTAATTTATTTCTCCGAAACCAAATCAAATAAAATTTGAGGCACTTATAAGCGATAGTAATACGAACCTAAATTTGCAATAAAATACTGGGTGTCCCATTTAAAAAAATATAACTTTATGCTGTCACACTTTTTTGGGCCACCCTGTATAATGTAAAATATTTTTAAAACATGCCGTTTTTAATCCAATATCTCAAGCTGTTTTAGTATTGTTGATAAGTTCTTCGATTACGATTTAATCTTCCGTCCACGCTTCGTTTGCGGACCCTGTATACTTCAAATTAAATTGTGTTGATGCGTTGGTCGAAAAACGGTAGCATTTGAACTCGGTAAGTATTGACAAGAATATCTATGTTCTTGAAACATGAATATGCTTTCCCGTGTAAATATCGACTACCCATATCTTCTCAAATGATCTCTAAAGAAGAAGAAAATCAGAAAAATCATTGAAAGAATTTTTATTAACAGTCGCGCAAGTCACCGATTCTTATTTCTTCGTCTAGTTTTAGATAAAGAAAATCCAATACCCTTTTATTTGATTCAGGCATTTACTTCAAATCACACTAAGGCTGCTTATATTTTAATACTATTATTTTATTTCAGGTGTTCCCCATACGGAACGAAAATACACCCTAAGAAAACGCCAGAGTGCCGCGCTGGACACCACCACCTTTATTTGTTACACTTGTGCCCTAGAATATCCTTCGTCTAGTATTAGGTTGTTGTATTGTTGTCCGAATGCGGAGAAGGTAAGCTTTATAAGTTGTCCGATGAAGCGATCAGCGTGCAATCAATCATGTTGGAAGGTTAAATTAAACGGACGAAATTAATCCTATCCCAACCTATGTGACTTCGAAAATCCCTCTGGGGAAGAAATAGGCAACCTCGCCAAAACGAAAAATAAAACTGTTTTGCAACGTGATTAAACTTAATTGTTTTAGCTGTATATCAAGACCATAAAATGCCTTTATTCAGGACACGCAAAATATAAATACAATTTAATTACTCTGCGATAATAGCAGCAAGGGGAGAAGAATCTTTTTAAAATACAGATATAAAATAAATGTAGTTACACACTTTAAAGGACAGTAGCGACATCTGTTGATATGATAAACATACCACTAAGACACCAACAGGTCATAACACGGCCTTCTCTATACAGGCCGTGAACAGACCCGTAGTTGCCAAATGTTAATTAGTTGTATACTTTGACGCTGATACTATTGTTATTTTTAAGATTCCTATACGATAATTTTTTTCTTCTGGATGGAATTTAAAATGAATGTCTTTCTGTTAAAAGGGATCTAAGTCAATTTTTCGGTCATTTTAAATTATATGTGGATTTGATTCTTTAGGAGTATACGAATATGTTTGTGTCAAAGGGGACGCGCTGCTAGCATTATAAGCTGTATGCTGCCGTGCTAAGACAAGAGGTCCTATCTACAAAATAAGCGTTTTAAGATAATTAGGTTTTAGTATTTTTCCTCTCTTATAGATTCTATATATTGTCTTTACGATTAAAACTTTTAGCTTCTATATAGTTTTAATATATACAATTGTTTTGCTAATCTTATTTTATATTTTACCTTTTTAGTTTAAGAGATATTTGATAATTATGCATATGGGACTATTTAGTTAAGTATAAATGCTATATTTTTATTAAAAAAAATTTGTCCCTGTGATTTTTTAAGTTTACAAAGAAAGTCAACAAATTTATTTATTCAAACTTTTTAATATTTTACATATTATTAACAAAATTAAGATTAAGTATAATCAAGAAAGCGGTATAAATACTTGTTAAACTAGTCATCAACTTCTTCATATGTGTTGGAGCTGACTGGCAAATCTATCCAAAATTTTAGTCGATTGGCAGGGATATGGGATGTAAGCTTGGAAATTAAAGTTGTTTTCCTTTCTTGATTGACTCCTCGACAAATGGTACGTTGTTCACCCCTTTTCAATGAACCCTTCAAAAACTTTTGGTTAAAAATGTCCTTCACTTCCTCAAATTCGTTTTTAAATTCGGTTTTAAAGGAGAAAACCTTACTGCCTCTTTTAAAGGAAAGTGCTACAATGTCTCTAAGATAAACTCTTGTAGCGAGGCGCTGTAATTTATACTTGGAAGTGTAGTCCATCCACTTGAAAAATTGTCCAATTTGCATTTCAATAACAGTTACTTTTGATGAATTTGATTCTTTAACTGCTGATGAGAAATCATCAAAATCATAAACTTTATTCTTGCGCTTTAGGGACAATTCAACCTGATGATGAAATGAGTCCGCTGCCATAAATGTATGGCCAGGCTCAAAGTACTTAATGACCAAATCTTCAAGGGCAATTTCTAAGGAATTAGCAGCATATATGAAAAAACTTATCAACGTCCAATTCTTATTTTGGGAAGAACAATTGTCCAACCAAATCGTTATTTTTTTCATATCTCTATTAGCAAGAAAGAACGCATAAAAGGTTGATATTAAGTCTTCTTTTGATCGCCCAGCAATTCCTTCATGCCAAATTATAGCACACGCATATATATTTTTGCACCTTTTTCCAATGGGCACGAAACTTTCATTGTAGACAACTATCCTAGGTGTGAAAATGATTTCTTTAAACATTTCCAAACGAGGAAGCATGATTACCTAAAAATAAACAAAAGTTATAAGAACTTAGGAAAAGTGTAGCCTACCTAATTATTTTACCTTTTGTAAATCAGCTGATATGATAAGTTCGTCGGTGGCCTTTGGTTTTTCGGCGTCTTCTTGATATTCTTTTCTAGCATTAATGGCTTTCTCTTTATGAACGTTCCATTTTTGACATATGTCGCAATTGGCATCATTATCATGATTTTCAACTTGCTTATGCAATCCATAACACTCACATTCCCAGCATTCTTCATGCCCTAGTTTGGCAAATGATATATTTTGACCAGAAACAACATTTCTGTAGAGCTCGTATGAAAATGTTGTACCAGGATGTTTATTTTTAAAATCTTTATACATTAAAGAGATTGATATATCACTAGGAAGATATTTACGATCCGGAGCGTGTTCTCTTCTATAATGGGAAATAGTGGGTCTAAACGAATTGATATGTTCAATTATATCATTTCTATTCACTTTTTTGGCTGAAGGATGTCGTCGTTGATCTGGCTTAGGAGATAATAAATTTGTGTTCGTGCTACGTACATTTTTTAGAATTCTGTCGTTTTGTTTTTCATACCCAAATGTAGATAAAAAGAATACTTTGCAGACATTTATTTCTTGATTTTCATACTTTAGATAGTATTTAAAAGTATAAATTCTACTGGATTTATTTTTAGACTTGCAAGTATTCCTTGTTTTGTTATTTTTCTTTATGCAATTAAACATAAATAGCTTCTGCTCTTCTTTCAACAGTTTCCAATATTGTGTGTTAATTTCATTTTGTCTTTCAAGGGGTATTTTATTTACACATTTCAACTTACAGCTACAAGGAGCTTTAACATTCTGATTTTCGATATACTTTTCCAATTTTTGCTTTTTCCTTGCAACAACCCCAACATCGAATTTTTTCATCTTCCGTATCTCTCCTTTTTTTGTGTACTGTTTATTTTCAGCAGTTTCAACTGCCTTATTGACTATTTGATTTAATATATCTGTTTGAATATACCGTTCAGTTTCAGTAAGCAAGCTACTGTTATTCACAGTTACATCAGTGATTTGAGAAGAGTTTATACAAGTATTGTCATTTTTCGGACTAATATGTTGAGAGAATGACATTGAAGGGATAAGTACATTTGATAAAACACTAATCTTTTTATTTACGTTATATTTGTTAAGTTGAGGAACAATCTTGTCACTTGACCCACTTGTCTCGCTACTATCACCACTATCACACTCAGGTACATAATCTTGGTCTTTTATGCAACTAGCATTATTATTAGCCACTTGTTTTAACTCATTTCGCACTATGTTAATTTTATTCTGTAGCTCTATGTTTAGCGCAAGGGAAACTAAATGTTTTCCACGGGACATTGCAAAGCTTACAAATATCTATCACAAGTTTTATCTGCTTATTTAGAAGACTTTTAATACGAACTGTTAATGACTAAACCGCGAATTACAAGTAACATGTTTGAGGTTATGTGTAACTTGGTGTCACATGTCCTAGTAATGTTGGTTGCATTCAACGCCCACTGCTAAGTTGAATTGTCCTAAATACAGCACTTGGGACTTTCTTGTATAGTCTGTAAATTTTATAAAGCAATATGCTAGACTTAAAAGTCCTAAGTACAATAAACTGCGTAGAAAGGACAATCTATCGTAGTAGAAGTCAAATGGGACATTTTGAATTAGTACTCATGGGTAATTATTCACATAGGACAATAATTTTAGGCATGTATTCTAATGTTAGAATTAAGATAGGACTTTCTAACTTAGTACAAGGATAAAAAACGTGTTTAAGTATCCATATATACCAAAAAGTAAAAAACACAAAATTTGCAGATAGGACCTCTTGTCTTAGCACGGCAGTATAGTTATTGTTTTTTTTTTAATTTCTTAAAATAATTAGAATCGTAGACAGTTTTATGCTATTTTCTCAAAATCGCATTTTATCCGACTTATATAGATCCCTTTTAACAATAGGTCATTCAAATGCAGAACATGTAGACAGTATTTTTTTTTTGTATCAATGGGGTGGCATATCGGGTTTGTTTTATGTATAGACAATTACTATATTTTTAAATACATACAACGTGTCCAAGATAATGAGGTTCAGTACAGGGATCTCGGAAACCGTAAGAGATGCGAAGTCGGTTAAATGGAGGTAAAGTTGCGCATTTACGTGCCTAATAATATGCCGTTTAGAAAGGTTTTTTGAGATCTTCAAAGGGCCATTATCAACTTTTTTTTTCAAAATACGGTCTTGTTTACCTGATATTGGAATTTGAGAGCTTCTTTTCTTCCAAATGCAATGATGTATGACACATTGTGGTTTAATGACGTTTCGAGTTTTTTTATAACAACATCAGGATATTTTGGGATATGGTCCTGTATTTCTCCTAATTTTATAAATAAAATCTCATAAGTAAGCCCTAAATTTTTACTGATGTTCAAAAAACCCTCGAAACGTCATTAAACCACAATGTCATACATCGTTGCATTCGGAAGCTCTCAAATTTCAATATCAGGAAAACAAGACCTTATTCAAAAAAAGAAAGTTGATAATGGCCCTTCGAAGACGATTCGTCGGATTACAAAACAATCGTTGTTAGATAGAGCAGAAAAAGTGGCAATGAACAAGTGCAATTTACTTTAGAATTCGATCTCAAAAAAAAAAAACAGGAAAAAAATAAAACGATTTTTCAGAATTTCGATTTTTCCGGATATCTCCGGAATTACTCGGCATTTTAAAACTTTCTAAACGGCATATTATTAGGCACGTAAATGCACAACTTTACCTCCATTTAACTGACTTCGTTTCTCTTACGGTTTCCGAGATCCCTGTACTGGCCCTCCTTATCTTGGACACGGTGTATACTGGTAACGTGGGTAAAAAATATTAAAAATGTGATATAAAAATAATGTTAATTAATCTCGAAAAGTCCCAATTTCAACTATTGAAAATTTTAAAAAATCTTTTCCTTTCAAAATTCCCTAAACTAGCAGACGCTAGCTCCCATTCAAGCTAGACATTCTAAAATGTTGCCAAAGGGTTACTCTGTAAAGACCGCAGTCACGCGTCTTGTTTACAGTGTATTTTTGCGTGTTTTTTTCCTATGGCGGACATTTTTTTTTATCGCTAACAGTGGAGTCATGGTTTGAAATTAAAGCTGATTTTGTTTTATAGGAGCCATATTTCCCCTTTATTCAATCGCTAAAAGCGCCGCCCGGAGCCAGCCCAGTCTCGCCTCAAGGTATGGTGCAGGTGTGTTCGACGTGTTACAAGAGCATTCCACAAAAACATCCGGTAAGTAATAATTTGTATGTACAATTTGTGTTAATTTTTGTGCGGGTTCCCAAATACGTAGGTTCGTATGCATTGTTCGCACGTAAATACAATTTTTTTCGAGGCTATTTCCTAAATATTTGACCAATTATACAGGGTGAGGATTTTAAAATGTGCAATGAACAAACCCGAAAAACGAATAATTTCCTTTTTTTGATAAAAATGTAAAATTTTCTTGGTGGCGCAGCTGCGCCTTATTATAACTAACCACGTTCGATTCCACCAGTCAAATGGATTTTGATCTCATTTTAAATCGTCTTGTTGTAAATACAGGATCCTAAAAATATAATGAGATTAAATCCGGTGACTTTACAGGCCAGTCCGCAGGACCACCACGACCAATCCATCAAAATTTCCAGCCACTTTTCGTATTTTGCTTGTAACTCTTTAAAATCCTCACCCTGTATAATTTCAAAAATCTAATTAAGATAAAAATGTATTTTAATTGAAAAAGTAAAACGAATCGAGTATAAATATTTAAATTCTTTTTAGTAATGCTATTGTTCACTTATTTATAGGTTTTTGGTGGCGACCCTAATACGCCCAGCCACCTTAACACCAACAACCACGTAAGCGTGACGGAAGTGCAGTATCTGAACAGTACTTCGTCGCGTCCCAGTACCGTAAAAAGTCCCGCCAATTCTGCGGGATCTGACATTCGGTACAAACCTTACGATATAAGTCAAGCCAATCTCGTTACGAGTAAGAAAAAGCAGGCGGCATTGATTGAAAACAAGAATGCAAAGGTATGTAAATAATTATTTTTTAGGAAACTGGGAATAGGCAGAATAGAAACATGCGCTAATGTTTTAGGTTGCATTTTTTCGGATAAACGGGCCAAATAATTTTTAAAAAATCTGACAAATTGCAGTAAAAGGTGACATCAAACACCTAATATGCAAATTCAATACAGGCACCATCTTTAAAAATATACAGGGTGTTCATTTGAAAACTTCCCACCAGGGATTTATCGAAAACCACTGATTAAAAGAGAAAACGCAGAGACACGTCAAAAGATTTACCAAAGATGACAACTTTTTAACCAAAAACTACATCACCCCCTTTTACCCTCTGGCCCCGGGGGTCATCCCCTTAAACATTTTAAATCACGAGGGGTAGCAAGTAATAGCTTGTTTGAAAGGTATTTCAAAGTGCTTTATTTTGATGTTTGATTTTTTAAAATCGGTCCATTCGTTTTCGAGAAAATTAGAAAAAAATTTACCGCCTTCTTTTTATCAACACAGATAACATGGACGAACTGTACTCCCATGGAGATGAGTCGTATACAATTTCTGTACTCCCATGGAGATGAGTCGTATACAATTTTCTGATAAAAAGAATATTGCGAAAGTTCGGTATTTTTTCTCAAAATTTTTTTTATTAAAAGTCTGGGTTATTCTGCTATATTTTCTAAAATATTCCCCTTGGAGAATTATTTCTAGGTTTATCTGATTTCCTAATCTTTTCCGAACATATTGATATATATAAAGTTACCAGAAACATGTTCTATCTTGGAGAAAATTAAGAGAATTCTTAACGGTGATAGCAAAATTTCTAAACTTCGCTCGAAATGCATGAAAGGCGGCGTGGCTTTTACTGTAATTAGTGAAAAGTAGACGAGGGCAAATGTTTAAATTCATCAGATTTGAATAAATCATACACACCTTATGGAAAAATATGCTTAGTTTGGTAATATTGCGAATATAATATCACGTCATACAACTGATGATACCTGCCTTCCGGTATATCTGCGTAATCTTGTCAGAATTCCGCCTAGCTAGGTGCGATTCGTCTGAATTTTTTTTTTCACAATATTTGAGTGTAGAGAAATGTAGTGTGGCAATTTTCTGACATGTCACGATCGTTTTCCGAATTTCCTCCGAGGAGATTTAAAAAAAATTCCAATAATGAAATGGCGATGCCTGGATCGATAAAAAAATTTTCACATAATCTTTAACATAATAATATAATGTTCCATTCTAGAAAGTTTCAACTTCAGATTCGCGTTTTTTATATTTTTATAATTTTAATTTTTTTTGACACGCTCGGGAAAGTATATGCGAGGGTTGACTTGTCAGAAAATGTTTCCCGTGAATTTGGGGTCACGCATATGCTGTCAATTCATTTTCAGACATGGCTCGAAATAATTTTGAATTTATTGAGAATTTCCTATTTAAAGCGGTACAGCGCCTCTCAGCAACGCTCTACGGCATTTCATCATATAAAAAAATTGTAGAGGGGGACCTAAACTCCACGAAAAAACAAATTACAGATATTCCACTTCACGGACCCCCTATTGTCACCGTCTCTCTAACTAATATGTGTTGTCGAGATTGCGTATGCGGTTTCGGAGATATTAATGTCGTCCTTGCAAATGCTGTTTATTTTATATACCCTTTAACCTTATTTTATAATTTTTACGTTATCTCTTGCAAAATATTTTTTCCAGTCTTGTGATGAATGCAAATGAGTAACCAGTTCATTAAAACTTCTCTGTCGTTTCTCAATAATTAGAATTTCCAAAATACGTTTTGTATTTTGTCATACTTTATATAATATTTATAAAGATATTTGTGCGCATACAAAATGAATAGGTGAAATTGAACGTGGATGTATTGTGACGTACTGTTATAATAATTGTCGGTTTTTTTTTATCACATAAATGACTAAAACGCGCGTATTACTTATAAAGGTAGGTTTAGGTAGTTTCTCGAATTTTTCGCAAATCTGTCAGTAACTTGTAAAAAAAATCGATTGTCAGTTATTCGAAAAGAAAGTCAATCGCCACCATCTGTAACTATTCAATATACATTGATATAAATAAAAATCGTCAATAGTGGCAACGTTGTACAGCAGCTTTAAGTTCCAAATTCCAGCTGTGATTACCCGAATCGAATAAGGATTAGTATATTGCTATTTACTACAGATAACGATTGTGTCGTGCAATATTTATTTTTTGCACTACAGGTAAAAATACAATGGGAGAAAATAACGATAATAGTAAAAAAATATCTTTATTCTGTTAAACCAGAAGTTGTTCCCAAAGCCGCTGGCGTTTGGTGTTCGAAAACATAACGTCAATTTTCTGCTGCTTCTTAATGAATGAAAAGTATTCATACGGAACTAAATCCAGTAGTATTTAAATATATATAGTATATATTTATTTTTATCAACTATATTTACTCTAAACATTGTCCACATTGAGAAATTCTAACTTATTTTCTATTTTGATTGACACATTTCGGTATTATTTCGACCTCCAACCTAAATTTTGTTACATTATTTTTAAAATAAACACCATATATTTTGTGACACATATTATGGAGTAAATATCCATATAGTATTGAATAAGCGGTTTATAAATAAATGCGTATGTGAAGGAATAAATATTTTCGCATTTTGACCCCGCAAAGGCGAAAATATTAATATTGATTTCTGTTAATGTTAAATTATAGTTTTTTTTTATAATAACGATCTTGTCATTACTCCAATTACCATTTTAAATAGGAACGTCTTTATTTTTAACTCGGCGAAGGGTAGAATTGTTGTTTGGTTAACCGGGCATATACCATACAATTTTACAATTTACAAGTTTTATAATCATATACATACATACATGTAAAAAAACACCGAATTTTACAAAAAATATGTTTTTTTCACCAGTTAATTACAAAAAACACGTCGAGGAAAGCGACATGCACTCCGAGTGACAAGCGGAGCATAAGTGCCCCTCCTTAAAATAATCTGTCTATAATACTCCCAAAGTCGACTTAATATCTTTTCTAAGAACTATGTTGTTCTTGCCTAATAGCCGTCGTAGGTCGTAAATTAATTTCCTTATCGGCTACAACTTATAACTTCTAGCACATGGGGACGTATACAAGTGCGTTTTGTTATGGTAGTTCCGTCCAGCTTAAGGGTGGAGGCTCACAGTTTAAGGGTGTATGCTGACATACATAATACAATAAGTACTAATAACTGTAAGATAATGTTAATTTATGAATTAACTAACGAGTCTTCTTCAATGTTGTAGGGTTCAATGTCTTTAAGTAGCTTAAATACACTGTTGTCATAATTTTTAATATGATCTGGAAGTGTATTGTATAGTTTTATACAGTTGTAATACGCACCACTTTCGTATAATGTTATTCTGTGTTTGGGAAACGTATAATTCAAAGTTCTTGTTGAATATACATACATTTTGTGATTCACTATTTCTAAACAAATCTCTATTTTTGAAAAAGAATAATATGCTTTCTTGTATGTAAATTGCAGGGACAGTAAGAAGCCTATTCGCTTTAAATTTACATCTACAACTTGTAACAAATTTGTAACCAAATATGGTTCTCGCTACTCTTTTTCGACATACAAACAACTGTTCTGCATTCCTACATTTTCCATACAGAATAATTCCATATCTAATACGTGATTCGAAATTTGCGTAGTGCACCATTCTACACGTTTGTTTATCCAAGTATTTAGACAAAATGCGCAAGGTGTAGGTAGCACACCTTATTCAATTTACCAATCACATACTGTACATGGTGATCCCATGAATATTGATATTTTTCTAGATGGAAAGTGACATTTATCCTGGTGGAAAGCGATCACCCTTTCACCCGGGTAAATGTCACTTTCCACCTAGTAAATGTTCAAATTAAAAATATCTTTCTTTCAAGCTTTAAAAAAGTATGAAATGTCATCATTACATACATGGTTGCAAATATATTATAAACCATATGTTTTTTTTTAGGCTGCTTTAGCCGCAAGAACCACTTCACCCCTGGTTGATGTC
This sequence comes from Barypeithes pellucidus, assembly GCA_963991005.1. Lineage (NCBI taxonomy): Eukaryota > Metazoa > Arthropoda > Insecta > Coleoptera > Curculionidae > Barypeithes > Barypeithes pellucidus. The sequence continues at coordinate 14,401,698 of OZ022556.1, forward strand.
AACGGTCATAGTGGTTCTCAAAGTTACCGTTGTTACATTTGCGCCGGACTGTATCCGCTGGACCAAATGGAGTGGATCAGTACCTCTGCTGAGGGAATGAACTCTCATGCTATGCATTTTCCATGTCTCTCGAAGGTAAATATCAGGAAAAACTCTAAAAGCAAAACTGGCAAATTTATGGCCTCGCGCATGAAGACAAGCTGATCGTCAGATGTCAGGCGCCATGCCGACTGATAAACTATTTATATATTTGGGTAAACCTTCACATAAAATGACAACCTGTGATTATACGCAGTTCTTAGCCATAGTTAAAGTGACCCTATATTATGCAGCACCCACAGGTCCAACAATCCATTCATAAAACTCTTGGAAAGTGAAGCTGTGATTGTGTGAACTGTTATTGTAAATCAGTAATGGGTGGAAGAGAGAACTACATGTTTGTTGGCTGAATGGCAACAATGTTGAAGTCTGGGTTATATCAGATGGCAAAATATTAAAACATAACCATACTTACCGCTGAAAAGATAAATCCTTATTTAAATGATCCACTCTTTTACAAACTACACCTGAATGCACCATGATTGTTAATAATAAAGACGATTTTTCACCAATAATCACAAAATAGACACAAAATTACCTAAATATATAAACACTTCGTTAGAACACAGCACAAATGCTGTAATTTTTACGAGATTTTTTGTCATTCATAGTTTGGCCTCTTGGGATCCTAGCGCATAGTAAAATAAACAATAGATATTGCCAGAGTGCAGTCGGATTAGTTCAAGATTCGTTTGACACTTTTAAGGATAATAATATTTTTTTAAAGAATCTCATCGCCTTTTCACAGTTTATAATAAAATTATTGGGAAATAAATTTATTTTAAGAGCAATTGCGGATTAACCTTAAACCAGTTGTAATTGTCAAATTAACAAATATTTAATTGGGATTTTGCAAGATACCTTGGCGATAAATATGACAATGTGGCTATGCTGCAATAATGACCGAAAGAGGTGGGACATTTTTCTATTTGAAGTTTTACAAGATCTTTGGCAGCACCCCTCTTTTCTCGGTGAATTCCTGAAAGTGTCATTAAATTTGAGAATTTACATTTTCCACAATAACTCTTAAACATAGTTTAAAAATAAATCCATTTCAGATTGGTAGGACGCTGGAAAACAGCTGTATGGACTCGCACGGTAGAGTTCTGAGTTGTACGAGGTGTGTCAATCATCTAGCACAGCAGTGGGAAACGTTCGAGGCTGAGAGGGTACCCCTGGAAAGGCGAAGGTATGCTAATAGATTATTTTATTTCTATTACAAGCAGGTTAATACAGATTTAGAACCAATTTGGGTGGTTTTATCGAATCTTTGATATTAAGAAAAATATTTTTTTTTTTTTAAAAAGCACTTGTTATTCATATTGCCATATATTATCTAAAGAACTGTATAAAGCTTTTCGTGCTCAGAATTGGTTTACCAGATACCTTGCTAACTTCTGAGAGGCCTATAGTGCGGTTGCATGTACCTGCAGCCATTGACCAATCCAACGACCTGTCAAATAAAATTTTTAGGTTATCTGGTGGGCAAACAAAGGTCGTGTCCATATGTTTACTGTTAAGCTCGTAGCGTTTTTGGAGCGTTTTACTGTGATTGTGTGGTCTTTTGTTAACCAATTTATTATTAGAATAGATTCATTTAAGTGTATATAATAAGTATTTGTGGAAGAAAAATGCCGACAACGTGTATTGTGGTCAAATTGTGGAAGCCGTCGTGATCGCGACCATTTCTAGTTTCATTTGATTCGCAGTAAAAAAGACTATTCATTACCCACAAATAAACGATTTATCAAAGAAAAGGCGGGATATGTGATTAATAGAGCAGCTATCAAGAGGGAAGATCTTACAGAATCAATTTTAAGAAACCAGAGAGTGTGTAGTTAGCTATTCAAATGGCCCTACTCGAAGAGAACTTTAAAAAAATTTTTCCTATCACACTTTATCTACTTATCCCTTCTTTGAACACTGAAGGTAAAGCTACCTCTGTCTTAACGAACCAGAAACTGTGCCGAAGTTCATATTTGTAATTGGGATAATGGGCAGTTCCGTGGACAATAACGGCAGGTACATCGGTACAAAAAATCATACCTTTATTTCTGTTGATATATTCCACAGCAAAAATTGGTTTAGCACTGGCTTTTTGTGAATGCTTCACCTGAAAAAGAATATTATATACATTAAGTAACATAAAGTATTGCATTCCGAAAATTGAGTGACACGCCTTAAATTTTTTTAGTTCAAAAGTGATCTTATAAAAAGGTTGGTCACTTCTGCACTAGGTATCAAACACTTGAAGTAAACAAAAATAATTACCTTTCCAAGCATGACATAGAACTCATTTACAACCTTCGTTCCAAGATTTATAACAGAACTGGCTGAAAAATATTAATGAGCTTCAAGGGTTTTGTAGGCTTTCATCTGCTCATGTGAATAACAACTATGTGTTAAGGCTACAAAAATCGAAATACGAGATGATAGGCCACTGGTAGAATCCCATTAATGGTGTAGTCCAAATCAACAACTGCCATGGTAAAAAGATTCAAATCCTTTATTAATTTCAGCTTCATTAGAAATCTAAAACAAATTATAATTTTATATCATTTGAATATGATATTCAAGAATAGAATTTTATTATTTAAATGAGAAAAATGCTCATGAATCTTAAATTGTAAGTATAATCAAAATGTAAACAAACATACCTCTGGTCTACGTCTGAGCATTATTGCAATAATTTCTTCAAATATGAACTCTGCATGATAAAACACACTGGTACGTTTTCACAATTAAATGGTCTTAACAGAACTAGCCAGAACCAGCAAATATTTAGAATTTAGATGGTGTAAAACTCCCAAGAAAGGTAATAAACCTATCTAAATCAATGCAAACAATGGGTTTGTTTGCCCACCAAGGAAATTTTGACAGATGAAAAGTCACGTGGTTTGGATTGCCTAATATCAGAAGTTTTAAAAAAAATTCACTTCCAAATTAATTTAAAAATTTGTATTTTCCGTTTCGTCTGGCCAGCAGTTTAGTTGGTATTTCCCCCGTTATTTCTATTATTTATTTACCCTTAAAATATAATTAGGAAGTAGTTTCTGCATAATTTATCATCGGAGAAAACTTGCATTGTCGTAACTTTTGCTGGGCTTCTCATAATAAAATTTAAAAATTTAACTTGTTTTAGGTATGACATTCCGTTGCCCGAGAGTTCTTTTATGAACGGCGGGGACAGGGGTATCCCGACACCGCCGAGCACAAATAGTGAGAGGACCGTTTGTAGTCAGTCAGCCTCGGGGGGTAGCAGCATATACTGCTTCCTCTGTGGACTACATTCGGACTTTACGTTGGCCAGAGTTATATACAGCAAACCTCAAGGTGTGTAGTAGACAGTGTTAACATTTATTTATGGGTATCATTTAACTGGTTAGCAAAATATTCTTATTTTTGCGAACAGAGAAATGTAATCGGTCAGCCAAAATGGCTACTTGGCCAGTAACTTATGGACAGCAGACATTTCTGAATCGTGACAGTGCCCTGGGATAACAAGTGAAAACCCGCCCCCGCTACACCTTTCGTAGCCGATTTCCTTCTGTATTCGTCAAAAGAAAACACAAGAAAGTTACATAAATTCACAGTGCCCTGGGACCTCTGAAGTAAACTGCTTCTAGACATGTTTGTTTCTACTGACCAATTGTAAACTCTTGCTGACCAAGTAATCATTTCGCAGCTCGACTGTTAATAACGGCAAACCATTTAATTACTTCTCTTTATTTATTGGGCGTTCAACTGTAGTGAACATTTCCTATTGTAGCCAATTTGTACCTTTATCGAAAAAATACTTATAAACATAATAACAGAATTGTCATCTTGTAATCTTATTGTAGGTAGGAATGCACCTTACTTCCCAGCCTTGTTACGTCATAAAAGTCCGCCCAATGCCGAACAGCTCAGGGACGATGGCAGTGCCCTCGTGTGTACGTTTTGTTATCATAGTTTAGTGCATCAGTGGCGAAGGTATGCGCCATTTGTTATCATTCTAGTAGGTAGTATAGGTGTAAGAGAGAGAGGTGTTACATTCATGTGACAGAGTAAGTTGTACTTGATACATATTTGAATGCTTTGATTATATCGTCAGTATGATCAAGCACTTTTTACTAACTTAAAAAAAACTTGACTAATACAGGATGATGAGGATAATTCTACTGGTTAAAATAAAGGTAGTAAGGGCAGATATTTGACCTTAGCTAAGCTAACCTTAAAAAAGTATGTTTAATTTAAGGATCAATTGACGTGTTTAGTTTTTTTTTCATGATCAAACACAAGCACTATAGGAGAAATCCTTTAGGGCACTCTGGAAATGGTGCGTGTGCGCAAAAAGCGATTCACGTTGGTTCTGAATCGTTGGAGATTATATTCGTTGGGAAAAACGACCTCGGGAAGGTCGTTCCATAAGGATGAAGTCCTGTGTGGAAGTGGAAGATTACCACATCCTTAAAGATCTATTTATTTTGACGAGAGTAAAAAATACCTTTAATATACTGTCAACTGACTTATGTCATTCTGTACCTTAAGACCACTTTGAAACATTTCCGCTTTAGTAATGGTAGGAAGCGCGGTTAATTCGCCTGCGGCGCGTAACTCGTTGATCATTATTGTAGGTCCCTCGTATTTTTTCCCCTTGTTTATTCAAAGGTAAGTCGCTGTGCCTGATGCTGCTCTCGTCCCAATTGAATTTCAAGCCCGAAGGCACCAAGAGTTTTATTGAATGCTAGCATCATTCGTTGGCGAGCGGCAGACCTAGCAGTACAGTCATGATAATGCGAACCAAGGTACTGGTCGACGCTACCGGTGAGGTCAACAGTCCTATAATGGTCGTGAAAGTCAAGGCTAGAATCGGTACTTGCGTTATTAACCTTTTCCGCCATTTTGCTAGTTTCGATTTTTTCGTTACGATTTTTTGTATAGTCAGGGATGCCAGCCGACAGAGGTCTGTTCTATTCTGTCTATTGATATTTTTAAATTTAAAAAAAAATTGTATTCTACAACAATATTGGCGATCTAACAAATTATCGCTTGTCAAAGTAATTTTTTTTTTAACATCTTGCGGTTAATTTTTAAACTATCAAGTTGATATTAGGCACATGGACTACGTTTAGCGACGTCTATGATTCTGGTATAAAAATGTTCCTCCGCTGTGCCGCCGGAGGCCACTTTATTTGAAATTCAAATTTAATTTTTGGCATATCTTTTTTATTTTGACAGAAAATCATATGTCATTTTAATGGCAAAACGGTGCTGTTTATTCGAGTCGCTAAACCACACCGTTTAGGCGCAATACTGGAAATTAAAGTTTTTAGTTAGCAGTCAAATCAGTTTTTCAATGGAAGCAAAAATGTTTTCGACTTTTTATTATATGACTTATTACCTTTATTTTAACATGTAGAATCTCCTCTCCGAGTATCCGAGATGCTTTACCTGAACACCCTGTATGGTCCTAACTGGTAACAGAGAAGGACGGGGGTGCGCCATAAGCTCTTCTGTCATATTTATTTTAAGAAATAATCCTAATAATGTCTAATATAATATTAATCTTTCAAAGCTAACAGAAAATTGTTTCCTTAAAGGACGATTGTTCCTATATTTACTTGGACAAAAATATATATTTTTTGTTTTAGAGCATTTTAAAACTTATTAGTTACTTGTCTTTATTTTTAGGTATGAGTCTCAAGGAGGTCACACGCCCTCGGCGGATAGAAGAGAATACAATACACACGATTACTGTTGTTACGTCTGTGGTATTACAACGTACAGGAAAAGGGTTAGGGCTTTACTTATAAAGGTATGCAAGATTACTTTTTCATTTACTTCATATCTCATTCAAATCTTCAAAATAAAAATTCAAATTGGTAGCAATGGTTAATAGCACGCCACCACCAATGCAATCAGTTATATATGTACATCATATTTGCACTATTGTCGGAATCATATTTGCAGTATTGTCTGAATCATATTTAGACTAGTGCCGGAATCATATTTAGACTATTGTCATAATCATATTTGCACTATTGTCGGAATCATATTTGCAGTATTGTCAGAATCATATTTACACTATTGCCGGAATCATTTAGACTATTATCAGAATCATATTTGCACTATTGTCGTAATCATATTTGCACTATTGTCAGAATATTTACACTATTGTCGGAATCATATTTACACTATTGCCGGAATCATATTTAGACTATTATCGGAATCATATTTGCACTATTGTCAGAATATTTGCACTATTGTCGGAATCATATTTACACTATTGCCGGAATCATATTTAGACTATTGTCAGAATCATATTTGCACTATTGTCAGAATATTTGCACTATTGTCGGAATCACATTTGCAGTATTGTCTGAATCATATTTAGACTAGTGCCGGAATCATATTTAGACTATTGTCATAATCATATTTGCACTATTGTCGGAATCATATTTGCAGTATTGTCAGAATCATATTTACACTATTGCCGGAATCATTTAGACTATTATCAGAATCATATTTGCACTATTGTCGGAATCATATTTGCACTATGTCAGAATATTTGCACTATTGTCGGAATCATATTTACACTATTGCCGGAATCATATTTATACTATTGTCGGAATCATATTTGCACTATTGTCAGAATATTTGCACTATTGTCGGAATCATATTTACACTATTGCTGGAATCATATTTAGACTATTGTCAAAATCATATTTGCACTATTGTCAGAATATTTGCACTATTGCCGGAATCATATTTAGACTATTGTCAGAATCATATTTAGACTATTGTCAGAATCATATTTGCACTATTGTCAGAATCATATTTACACGATTCTCAGAATCATATTTACAGTATTGACAGAATTATATTTATTTACGTCGGAACGATATTGTCCTTTTCGTGCGTTCAATAGGAAGCATGTAAACAGGAAAAGACACTATTCCGAGTAAACGAAACATTCTGAACCGATAACCATTAAATTCCTTCAGGAGGTTTTGTGAAAATTTCGAGAAATTTACCCAAAATAACTGGAAATGGCCAGGCAATATTTAATTTTAATTAAAATCATATTAGTGCAAGATTTAGAAACTTTTTATAACATATTACGGGGGTCTTTACGTATTTGGAGAAAATTACGTACCTGCTTTTATATCGTTATATTGTGTGGTTTGGACAATACAAATTTAATGTATTTGTATATGATGACAAAAATTTATAATGTTTGTTTTTCTTTGCAGGATTTTCCTTTTTTAAGGTTTCATCCACAACCGGAAAATTCCCTTCTCTTAGAGAATGGGGATTATTCGGTTGTATGTCTGGACTGTTACGAAACGTTAAGGACGCAGTCGTTAGAGTATGAAAGGTCAGTTATTTTACTATTTGACATAACATAAGTTATCTGTTAAAGTTCCGCTGAAGATGAAGGTTTATGCCGTCGAAACATGTATGGAATGATTAAAATTTTTTAAACATTGTTATTAAACTAGATTTTGAATCTCTTTCTCAATTCATCATGATGGACTACTCCAAAAAAAAATATATAAAAAATGTAATATCCTTATTTCCAGATGGGGCTTACCTCTAGATAAGCGACAGTACAACTGGATAACGCAGCCCCCGCCACCGGAAGATAGTCCGGAGGCGGGAATAGCACGGTTACCAAGTGGACAACGAAGTGATAAAGTAGTAAGTTGTATCCTCATAAGTATTAATATAGCTTTATTAATGGAATAATTGTAATTATTACATGCTCGATCGACTTCATTAAAAGATAAAGGAAGGTCAAATTCGAATCGTACCCGCGTGATATTCTTACAAATAATTACTATACTCTGTATTTTCCCCCATAATTTCAATACTTCTTTCTCCAGTTCCCTTATTATTATTTTTTATTTTCTTAATAATTATGTTTTATTTTTCTTGACCGTTGATTAATATGTATATTGTATAGTATGTTTTGGAAATTGCTTATTGTATTTAATTCCACAACTCCTGCAAAATTGCAGAAAATTAATCATAATTGGCGGTTTGAGTTAAGAAGCTGAAAAAATTATCTTATGTCATTGTCATAAAGACACTTGTGTGGCAATGCTAGATTTGTAAACAACCCCATATGGTAGGTTAGTTTAGTTGTCAAGAGAAAATATGATTGTAACACTTTTTCATTCTGCCATTCCTTATTAAACAATTCTGACGGTGAATAGAATATTTATTTCACAACAGAACAGATAAACGATAGTGCAACAACTGGTAAATTTTACACCATAATTTATTAAATATGTAGACTTTCTGTAGAACACCCAAGTAGTCACCCGTTTAAATATATTAAACTATTTGCATAACACCCGGTATAGTCGGGTTTTTACTCTATGATACAAATTAAAATACTTTTTTTTTCATTTTGACGTTTCGGTTTATTTACTTCTAAACCGCCTTCAGAAATTTAAAGTATGAAGCTTATTGTTTAAACAAAAATTACTACACTACAAAGTTTGAGAGTGGAGTATTAAATTTATTTACTTTGAATGATAGTGATTATATTTGCAGGCACCCCCAACGTTCCTAGCTAAACCAACAAGAAAAAATCATTCACCAAAAATTATGGAGAGAAAAACGAACGCAAAGACTGAACAAAACTCAGGTAAGGATTTGTTAACATTTATTTATATGCTTATGTCTGATGAAAGATTTAACAAAACTGTAAAAATTTCATGCGCCTATCGCTTGCAGAAATTTTGATATTTACGATTATTCCCTTCATGTCGCATTTGTAGTGACAAAGTTTTTTTCCTAACCGATAGGAAATTATTTTCAGTATCACAGTGTCAACTGGCGTCAGTGTTAACATTTAGTAAACCCAAGATAGAGACCGAAACAACAGAGAGCATGGCAAAAATCTTACAGAAATGTATTGTATTGAAATGTCATTGTCTTTCTTATTCCTATACTTGTAATTTTTTTAATTTAAATATTTATACAAGCTGTTACTTGAATAATAGAAAAGTTTTGGACTTGCATTGTCTTTATTTGTTATATATCACAACGTTTCAAGTATCTCCAGTCGTCTTCAGGTGAATACTAAATAAGAAAAGTAACTACAGGTCTATTTATACTAGCTATGTGCACTGAAGCATAATTGAGATGGGTGCAGTCGTGCGTTCAGTTTTTCGCGATATTAGTAATTCTAAGCTTACATCTACTTAGCAAGGGCTTCCAGATATTTCTTAAATCTAATGAAGGTTTACTAAAACAGCCAGGGTTCTGGTGTATGGTAGCAGCTTCCTTGAACTTCCTCTTCCTCCAGTGTGGTTCTTTGAGCAGGATTTCGGCTTCTGTCCACCTGATGTGATGGCCGTGTGTCCAGGCATGGTCAGCTGCACCAGATTTTTCCGTTTCTCCTTTTTGAGTGTTGTTTATGTGTTCTTTAATCCTTGTTTCCAGTGGCCGTAGTGTTTCCCCAATATACGATCGGCCACATTCGCAGGGGATCTGGTAGACACAGTTTTTCCTATCTTTCTGGCTAGTTGGTTTCGTCTTCGTTAGATGGCTTCTTAAGGTGTCTCTTGAGCTGAATACCGTTCTGATGTTGTATGGTTGTCCTAGTCTTCTAATTCTCTCGGATATTCCTTTGACATATGGAATGTTGAGTATTGGTTGAGCCTCTTTCGTCTCTCCTTTTGGTGTATTCGGCCGAGTCTTACGATTTTCCAAAATTTTATCAACTAATTTCGTGGGATAGCCATTTTTGTTGAGGTCGGTCTTGATGTGGTCAGTTTCTGTTTTGAGTGCTTCATTTGAGTTGCAAATGGTGATTGCTCTATCCACAAGCGTTCTTACTATCCCATGTTTTGTGTTGTTTGAGTGATTTGATGTGTAATTCAGATATTGACCTGTATGAGTAGGTTTCCTGTACACTGAAGTTTCGATTGTGTTGCCATTTTTCTTTACATTGACATCTAGGAAAGGTAGTTGATTGTTGTCTTCTTTCTCCATGGTGAATTTGATTGTCGGTGCGAAGCAGGCAGCATGCTTGGACACACGGCCATCACATCAGGTGGACAGAAGCCGAAATCCTGCTCAAAGAACCACACTGGAGGAAGAGGAAGTTCAAGGAAGCTGCTACCATACACCAGAACCCTGGCTGTTTTAGTAAACCTTCATTAGATTTAAGAAATATCTGGAAGCCCTTGTTAAGTAGATGTAAGCTTAGAATTACTAATATCGCGCAAAACTGAACGCACGACTGCACCCATCTCAATTATGCTTCAGTGCACATAGCTAGTATAAATAGACCTGTAGTTACTTTTCTTATTTAGTATTCACCTGAAGACGACTGGAGATACTTACCAGTTGAAACGTTGTGATATATAACAAATAAAGACAATGCAAGTCCAAAACTTTTCTATTATTCAAGAAACACCATTGTCTACAACCTTCAAACAGACAAGCTGTTACTTGTTTATACAGAGTATGACTTATATTTAAACCAGCGAATCCTGAGATGAAACCAAATTTAAAATAAAATAGCTATAAATTAGCGCGATAAGCCACCTTATGTCAACTCCGAAAAACCACGTGGTAGGCACTGGCGAGAAATGTAAACAATCGATGCGTTAGGTCAATGAGGCTCTCAAAAGACGTCAGTGAATGTCGGCTGGTGTTTAAAAAAAATACTAAAATTTTAACACCTTTTCATTCGGTCGTGCCTATTTTGTACAATTATTTCCAGAAGAAATGTTTTGCAACGGAAAGAATTGTAATATCACACAAATTTTAAATCACATCATAAGCACATGAAAGTCAATTATTTCACAGAACGGAAATACGATAGTGCTACTCTTTACTAAATTTTACACCTTATTTATTAAGTTGGAAACATCCTAAACCCGAACAAGCACGTTGAAACTCAAAGGAAAGCGACTTCTACGATCTAATCCCTCTCGCGCATCAAGCGAAACTGACCGTTTGTCAACGTGTAGGGTACAATTTTTCATTCAAAGTCGAGGAACGTGTAGTGATTTGGCATCGTCGCTTGATCTTGCTATGACCGACCTACACACATTTGTTAAGTGAAAACAGACGTGTATGATCTAGAAACATGTGGGGTAAGGTTTTTACCTACTGAAAGAAAAGTATACGTCGTGTCCAAGATAAGGAGGGCCAGTACAGGGATCTTAGAGCTTACTTATGAGTTATTATTTATTAAATTAGGAAAATTACAGGACTGCATCCCAAAATATCCTGATGTTGTTCAAAAAACACTCGAAACGCCATTAAACCACAATGTGTCATACATCGTTGCATTCGGAAGAAATAAAGCTCTGAAATTCCAATATCAGGAAAACAGGACCGTATTTACAAAAGAAAGTTGATAATGGCCCTTCGAAGACGACTCCTCGTATTACATTACGGAGAAAGTGGCAATGCAAAAGTCCAATTTACTTTAGAATTTTATCTCAAAAAACCCCAGGAAAAAATAAAACGATTTTTCAGAATTTCATTTTTTCCGGATATCTCCGGAACTACTCTGAATTTTAAAACTTTCTAAACGGCATATTATTAGGAACGTAAATGCGCAACTTTACCTCCATTTAACCGACTTCGTATCTCTTACGGTTTCCGAGATCCCTGTACTGGCCCTCCTTATCTTGGACACGGTGTATAAGCTTTCTCTAGGAAACCCAACACCCTATATACGACTGGAAAAGTAGATTTTCAAACCAGGATATTCTTTTTAACAGTGTTAATTTCAAAGCGCAAAGTGATTATCCTCTATTAGCCTCTGGTCAGATATTCCACTGAAACTATTTAATAACGGCCATAGGAAATATAGTTGATGTCGTAATTAAATGTTAAACTGCAATCAAAAATGCATAGAAGTTTTGAAGCCGGAGTTTTTACTGCTTTATTTTTAATATTGAGCTCGACGACGATACTATGTAGTGTACTTGAGGGGATACCATACAACTCAAATTCAAAATAGAAATCAAATATCCTTATTAAGCTTATGACATCTTGAAAAGGGCTACCACGACCAAATAATATACATCCTGTCGGACAGCCGAGCAGCTCTTAAAGCTCTGAACTCTAATCGGTTTACTTCAAAACTCGCACTGGAGTGCCATCTGGTGGCCAGGGGGAACAAGGTGTCTCAAATTTATGGTATAAAATGGGTTAACCCAAAATTGTCGGTCAGTTTTTTTTTAAGCTTTTTAACGAGCAAGTATGTTGCGGCTATACCTTCATCTGACGAAGACGAACTTTTGATCACGTCAAAAGAGACTTCAAACCAGTTGATTCCAGTGGGAATGCAAGAGAAACTCAACTGAAATTGCGGTCGCGTTGCTGTTGCGTTGCGGTTGCCAGTTGCTTTGGTGAGAACGGACACTTTGAGTTATTATCAAAGATAGAATGTTTTCGGTTTTCACTTTAGTGTCCCACTTTTTAACGAAACGAAGGATTCCTGTGTCAAATTTGTCACGGCTCTCTTAGTTTATAATCTACAGGGTGATATTGAAAATCTTCACTTTTTAGAGACCCCTCGTTACGCGTTAACTTATCAAAGAGGTAAAAATCTGATCTTGTTAGAGATTTTTACGCGAGTCCAGTGGCCTAGCCCAGGGGTCGGCAACCTTTTGAGACGGAAGAGCCAAAAGTTATAGTTTACACAATTTCTCAGTTTTTAAAGAGCTACTAACGGCCGCAATTTGATATCGAAAGAGACACAACTTGACATCGAAAGAGCCGCAGGTTGCCGACCCCTGGTCACAGCCAAAGCACTGGTGAAGACGCCAAATTGTCTTGCGTTGAAAACGAATTAAAGCCTACATAGAAACATCCGACGACGGCATCATTCGCGAGCTTTCGACGGACTGACGACAGTAACGACACGGGGAAGGGGTGCGGTGAAAAGCGAGTACAAGTGACTGAGAGATAGAATTGGTGCCTAATCCTCGTTAATCGATTCAGAACGAATTTTTAATGTTTTTTTTCGATAAAATAAATATTTGCGTATGGAACTAAAGAGCCGCAGCTTCCCGTCCAAAGAGCCGCAGGTTGCCGACCCCTGGCCTAGCCAGTTGTTTTTCTAAAAAGTTTAGTTTTTGAGATATTAATAAAAAAAAAATTTTAAGATAAATATAAACAACTATACATTTTTGTAAAGCCCAAAGTATGCCCAATTAATTAAAAATATAATATACTGGGTGTCCCATTGAAAAAATGTACTTTTTCCTCCAAAACTAAACTTTTTAGAGAAAAACTGGGTACCCCACTGGACTACGTGAATATCTCAAAACAAGATCAGTTTTTACCTTTTTGATAAGTTAACGCGTAACGGGGTTGTCTAAAAACCGAACATTTTCAAAATCACCCTGTATATTAGAGAGGCGATGGCAAATTGGACACCGAAATCTTTCGTTTCAGTAAAAAGTGGGACACTAAAGTGAAAACCTCAAATTCTATCTTTGATAATAACTCACACAGAACAGAAAGTGTCGAGAATGGGACACCCTGTACATATCATTAAGTAACACCCTGTATATTTCATTGAACTAAAATATATATTGAGTGTAAGCAGGAAAAATGTATTAACTTTATGTCTACGTCTCAAATAAAATAATCTGACGATTTAACCGTATAAGTACTGGTGATTTCTGTGAAGACGGCTCAATCGTGTGACCTTAAAGGGAAATTCGGTGAAGAATGCACGTAGGGTTCAGGGGATATTCACAAAGGGGACGGATACCGGGTGTTAAAGGCGGCCGGCTTTACTCGTGCTATTCCGACCGAAAAGTGGGTAAATAAAGACGCTTATCTCCGCCAAGGGGTCTGGGGATAAAAGGAAATTTATTGCCCGACAGAGAAGGACTAAACACGATTTAAGTGACGATTTGAAGTTGATTTGGGTATGACTACCTTGAACATTCACTTGACTGTTCTGTTCCAGATATTTGCAATTATATTCAGTTAAATAAGGTTTATTTTTAAGGTGTTTTTATGATCAAACACAAGCACTATAGGAACAATCGTTTAAGGCACTCTGCTTGCCAAGCAGAGCTCTTTATTTCATAATACGCATAATAAAAAAGTTTCCCATTTGTGTCGAACTTCCTTGGGCACGCTCTGTACCGGGTGTCCCATTTTCAAACCTTCATAATTTCTGTTATTATTAGTGCTATCAAAAAAGTAATGTAGGTGTCATGGGCTCTTTTTGGTCCAAACTTAAAATGGTAAAATCAAAATTAGAAAATTTTCGCTCGCTTAAGAGATACGGGGAAAAATCGACAAATTGACAATTTCTAAATTGCCCTGTATTTTCTTAGTTAAAAGAGATACAGAAAAATGTTTTATACAGAAGTTTATTTATAATGATTGTTGAATAATCTGCCGTTTTCAGAATAAGTATACGGGGTCAGGTAAGAAAGTTATCGGACCTAACCTCATTTTTTTTAAATGGAAAACCCTGTATATTTTAATCTAAAAGAAAACATTTTAAACGCTCTTTTCAAATTTATAACACACCATGGATGATAGATATATCAAATTTTTCAAAATGTTGATAAGTCATTTTTACAAATGAATATGGAAAAATGAAATTGACGTTAAATGTTAATTTCAACTAGAGTGTCAACATAATTATTTCTAGGATATGAGTTTTTGTTTCATGGCCTACTGAAAGTAATAAAGTTTAAATAAATATCCCTGGTGTGTTATATATTTGAAAATAGAATTTAAAATGCAATCTTCTTAGATTAAAATATACAGGGTGCTCCATTTAATAAAATTGGGTTAGGTCCGATAACTTTTTTACTTTTTTATTGTTCAATTATATAAAAAAAATTAATTGAGATGACGATACATATTTTATATTTCCGTGGCCTCAGACATATCGTCACCGCAGTCCCCTTCGCGACAAAAATAGCCTCGTAAGGGTGCGAATTTCCATCCAAATCCACCCCTGTCGACCCTAACAACGGCCACCCTCAATTCCCCACCGCCCCCCCAATCCCTCGCTTTCCCGCTTTGCGTCGCGTTTCCCCGACACGATACTCGGTGGCTCCGGAACAACCCCGTGAAAATCAAGTTTCGCAGTAGTCTGTCGGCACCCGTCAATAAGCGCATCCCGTTTTATAAGTATAACGTGGTCCCGAGTCTGCCGAATACGCGCGCGAGACGTCTGCTACACGCCCTAATGTTCTAAGGATTTTCCGACGTTCCACGCCTTTTCGCCCCGTTTTCCCGACCGTCCTTTGTCGTGCGGAAATTTCGACGATTTGTCCCCGTGTGTCAACTTGCGGTTGTTTTTGTGACGTGGGTAGATGACTTCTCAGTTTACTGCTCTTTGTAATTGTCAGTTGATGTTACGGATAAATTGCTGTGTTTTTTGTAAAGACATCGTTATCGAATTTACATAATTTTATTCATTGCAATATTGAAATTTCTCGATGGCTTATTAAATTATTAAAACAATAATTCATAAATAGTTTATTCATGCGTTTTTAATGAGGTTATATAAATCACCTGTGTACATGGTGTCCGGAAAAAAGTGGGAAATCTTCCGGATATAAAAAAAAACAAGTGAAAAGGGTACTTCATATAACCTTTTTTCGTATAGGCCTCCCTCTTCGGAGATACGGGCTCCCAAAGAGAGCTCCAATGGAATCAAGTTTTTTTAGACATAATTATTGAACCACCAGGTATATTTAATTTTTCTTTTAATATGATGTATACCAGGTAAGACCCTTCAAATTACTATCCAAGAAAGTGTTGTGAACTACTCACGACTGCAGGAATCAACACTCATGGCTAGTGTTGTGATTGCTCGAGCGAAAACCGCTTGATCACTGGATTATTGAAATAACCGACATCGCTCGATTATTAAAAAAATCGCTCGAGTTATCTATTCAGGCGAAAACCGTCGCTCGTCAATTATTATCTTTCACTCGATACCCGAGCTTTGCTTGACGCCGGCGGAAATGTACCGCTGTAGTGTGATTGAGTTAAAAAACTGCTCGTATATTCGAACAGTTTTTCGCTCGATAGGAAATACTCTAGTTATAAATTCAGGCAAAAGCCGAAAAATATCGCCTGTCACTTGATAGACGACCTTCGGTCTACGCGCCACGCCATCCGGTTGGCGACGTTCGAGTTTGACGCTGAGCAGGTACACGACATACGTCTTTCTTAAAGGCACATAAACGGGAAGGTGCATATAAAAAAGTTTGCCAAATCCCTTAGCGGACTCATCGCGACATGGGTTTTGTAAAGTATTGTTTTAACTGGCTAGCCAGCGGAGTAGTTTAGGTCTCCGATTGTAAATATTAAAAGATTAGAGGATATAATTTTTAAATTTTTATTTACTATAAACTCGAAAAACTTCTCAAAAATAACATAATAATAGAAATTGTAAATAAAAATAACAAACGAACAAAATGGTTACCAAAATATATAGAAAAATTCGTTGGCAATCTTATAGTAAACATTTTAAAATCTAAACAGGAACTTTTTATTATTAAACTCAAAAAGACTTCCTAAAAATAACATACATTATAGAAAATGTTAATGGTAAATAAGAAAACGAGCAAAATAATAAATTGAAATAGGAACTTTTAGGTAACTATAAACATGAATTTAAAAAATAATCACCTATTTTCTTATTTTGCCAGTCGCGTAACTAAGCCTACATTTTTGAAGGGCACACAGTGGGCACCTGATAATTTAAAGTGGAAGAATTTGACAAGCCATTTTAAATATCTACTTATTTTATGCTCGTAGATTGAGAAAGATGTGAAGAAAAATAACTCTTGGTAATACTTTTTGTTCGGATTAAAAACGCACAATAGTAAACCCGAACAATAAATACATATTTAGGTGATTTTTTGCAGTTTTTTTGTTTGGTATCGAGACACGTGGGAAAATTTCATTATTCACAAATAAATAAATTTCTGGAATTTTTTTGGTGGCTACTACAATTTTTTAGCTAAACCTGTGGCCACCCGTAGTTACGTGCCTGCTAAATACCCTACCTGATCACATGTAAATGACTAGGCTGCCGGTCGAGCAGTGGGTGACGTCATCGGAATTTCAAGCGATTCACTTGAGCGATTCACTCGATTATTAAAATCGCTCGAGTATCAAGTACTCGATTATTAAAATCATCGGTTTTTCCCATCACTACTCATGGCCCCTTTTTTTTAACTCCCTATATGATAAGAACTTTGGACAACGTTTTTTACATACCTTTAACTATTTACTAAAAATTAAATACTCTTCATTCATGTCGCTAATCCTAACCGTTTTCGAAAAACCGGATTTTAATTACATCATGTATTTGGCGTATCTCGTTACGAAATACATCTTTGTTCTGGTCAAATGTTGAACTTTAAAAGTCCGCTTTTTGATATTTAACCCATGAGCAGTTAGGGGACTCGGTGTAAATAAAATTCCTTTTTCTCGAAAACGGTTAGGATTAGCGACATGAATGAAGCGTACTTAATTTTTAGTCAATAGTAGTAGTATTAGGTATGTAAAACCCATTGAACAAAGTTCTTATCATACTGCAGCATCCCTGTAGCTGTGAGTAGTTCACAACACTTTCTTGGATAGTCATATGAAGGGTCTTACCTGGTATACATCATATTTTAAAAAAATTTAAATATACCTGTTGGTTCAATAATTATGTGTAAAAAACTTGATTCCATTGGAGCCCTTTGGGAGCCCATATTTCTGAAGATGAGACCTATACGAAAAAAGTTTATTTAAGTAGTACTCTTTTCATTTGTTTGCTTCATATCCGGTAGATTTCCCACATTTTCCCGGACACCCTGTATACAGGGTGTCCCTGGACGGGATTACCTATACCACAGGTATGGGAACCTAATATTTAATTTTTCGACAAAATGTCGATCTTTATAAAAAAAATGAAGATTTGCCATCAGAAAAGTTAGCTTTTATATACAGGGGCGGCCTTGTTTGAATAAATGCTACTTAGAATTTATGTTCAAAAATACATTTTTTTAAAGATATTGAATTATGACGAATAAGGTAATTCTAACGAACATTTTCTAATGGCATTTTGCTTAAAAACGAAAAATTAAGGTAGTTTCCTTTTAGGTAAAATCAGTAGTAGTAAATCTTAATTTTTTTACAAACAATTTTTTTTATAAAGAATGGCTTTTTGTCGAGAAATTAAAAATTAGGTTCATTTGTGGCATAGGTAACTCTATCCAGGGACATCTTGTATACGAAATACATAATTATCTATTATCCCTAGTTTCGCATGCAATTTTTGAAAGGGAAAAAGGTGACGTGACTGATTTTGACGGTGGTTTGCATGAGAATTCCTCCAATAGAAATTTAATAAATAAAAGGCGTTTATTATATATTTTTCAGAGGTACTATGGCATAATATACTTGACAAACACAGAGACGTTTATATCGACAAATATGAAATTTTCGAGTTTTTTTTTAATAGTACTAAGCAAAAAATTTCGATTTCAAAAAGTGATTAGAACTTTTTTAGACGGTGACTTTGCTCCTGGTAAGGAATTGGAAAGGATGTCACCCGGAGTGACTACCTACAGACAATGATGTTTTTTTAAATAATTACCTTAAAAACCTCGGTCTACGTCAATTTTTGAAAAATGATTTCTTAGAAACTACTAAAAAAACAATAAATTATGCTTCAACGGCCTTTAAAATTATGTGCCACACACATTAATACCACCTGAAAAGCATAGACTTTTTATTTCTTAAATAGACAACAGTTTAGTCACTAAAATAAAATATTTTTCTATAAAACATCGAAATCAACATGGCCCCTATCTGATAGACCTATCGTTTATCGCGTCTAGTCTGCCCGTAAACCAAATAAAAACCAAAAGACTATCCACAACGGACGGAAAAAAACAATTGAATATGTCGCAAAAACAAACGAGCAATCCCGCCTTGCTGCGGTTAACCAGAATCACCGGGCTTGAAAAGGGGAAAATAATTCGCATCGCCGTCACGGCGGAAAAAGGGACGTACGAAGAGCATTGAACGCTAAAAAATAAATGCATTTTTTTCACAACAAAAAGATTTCGATTGCATCTTTGCACGAACGAACAAAGAAAGAGTTATTCGCATTTGGCGGTGAGCATAAACATATAATATAAAAGGGGAGACCAAACATTCCATTTCAAACCCGAACAAACACCATTTATTTACAATCGTGCACGGTTCTACCGTTTCAAATAAGTTAGAAGAAAATAAAATGGCAACGCTGTAATAATGTACGCGTTTATATAATTTCGATCTAACATTAGTCATAAATAGGTAATCGTTATAGGTATTTTGTACAGAAATTCAAATAATATAAAGAAATAATCCATATTTTTGCCATATTTACTTAAAATATAGAATTAGCTACACCACTGCTTTACCTAAACAAAATAATAACCTCATTATTCTCACTTACCGACGAAGTATTAATCCGGGGTTAGAATAGTCGAATTTCTTACACCCCACGCACTGACGAACCATTGTAGATGGCTAATAAATAGCTCTAAATAGTTTTATTTCGAAAAACACTATAGATCACAAAAGCAGCAGCGATAAATCGGCAACAACACTGCCGGTGAACATGAAATATGAAAATAGTAAACTTCAGGGTAATTTTACACTAGCAGGTAAAAGTTAGCATACAGCGTTGCCACTGTGGTCTGTGATTTCCTTAAAACATTGCAATTTGATGTTCTTGGGATGTATATAACTAACTTTACGAGTAGAAAATTTAAAAAATACACACATAATTAGTACAATATTTTTTTGATAATATAGAACCATTCTGAATTTAAATTTTCCAGAATAATTGTACCACTTATTAATGATAATATGTACTTTAATTGGTGATTCCTGGACCAATTTAAAGTCGAAAAGTCTATATACATATATGTCCTAAAATGCTTCATTTTCGATGTATAGGGTGTTAGAGTTTTTATTTGATTTTTATCAAAAATCTCGAAACGAGTTTGAGACATTATACTAAATGTTGATATACAACGTGTCCAAGATAAGGAGGGCCAGTACAGCGATCTTGGAAACCTTAAGAGATACCAACTCGGTTAAATGGAGGTAAAGTTGCGCATTTACGTGCCTAATAATATGCCGTTTAGAAAGTTTTAGAATTTCGAGTAGTTCCGGAGATATCCGGAAAATACCGAAATTCTGAAAAATCGTTTTATTGTTTTCCTGGGGTTTTTTGAGATCGAATTCTAAAGTAAATTGCACTTTTGCATTGCCACTTTTTCCGCTCTATCTAACAGCGTTAATTGTTTTGTAATCCGACGAGTCGTTTCCGAGATCCCTGTAGTGGCCCTCCTTATCTTGGACACGTATCAACTTTCTTTTTTAAATATGGTCCTGTTTTCCAGATATTGGAATTTGAGAGCCTTTTTTCTCCGAGGGTTTTTTGAACAACATCAGGAAATTTTGGGATACGGTCCTGTATTTCTCCTAATTTTATAAATAATATCTCATAAGTAAGCTCTAAATTTTTTACACATGTTGGACTAGTTCAATAAATAACAAATAATTTAATAATAAACCACAAATAAGTGAACAAAAATCATTCCAAAACAGTAATAAAACGAACAACGAAAAAAGTAAGGAACTACATAATCAGGTGTTCAAATTGATTTCCGTTATTCTCTAAGCACAAATAACATCTTCTAACTGACACATAACAGTTTTTTTGAGATAAAATAAAACATGCGATAGAATCTCACTTTTCAGCATTTGTAAAATTATGTTCCATATTTTCTGGAAAATAGAAACCCTCTAAAAACGCTCTCAAACGATCACAATGGGAATGTCAAGTGAAACAAATCACGCGTCACCAACTTAATTTTTTTGTTTCAAACGCCTACTTTTCTTTTAAATCCCGAATCGACAGAAGTTTGAAATAATGTTTCTGTATTTTGTTCACATATTTGTGTTTTATTATTAAATTATTTGTTATTTATTGAACTAGTCCAACATAAGTAAAAATTTAGAAGTTACTTATGAGATATTAGTTATAAAATTAGTAGAAATACAGGACCGTATCCCAAAATATCCTGATGCTGTTCAAAAAACCCTCGAAACGTCATTAAACCACAATGTGCCATACATCGTTGCATTCGAAGACGACTCGTCGGATTACAAAACAATTATCGCTGTTAGATAGAGCGGAAAAAGTGGCAATGCAAAAGTGCAATTTACTTTAGAATTCGATCTCAAAAAACCCCAGGAAAACAATAAAGCGATTTTTCAGAATTTCGGTTTTTCCGGATATCTCCGGAACTACTCGGGATTTTAAAACTTTCTAAACGGCATATTATTAGGTACGTAAATGCGCAACTTTACCTCCATTCAGCCGACTTCGTATCTCTTACGGTTTCCGAGATCCCGTACTGACCCTCCTTATCTTGGACACGTTGTAGACTATTGTGATATAAAACCACACATTTTTACCGTTTTTCTCGAGCCATTGGAATAGGTACCTCAATACAATTTTAACCAGAACAAAATATGCACGCCACTGATATTGTCCAATTATTTTATTAGAAGATATAAGGGTCTGTATAAACCACAAATAATAGATTTTTTTATTTTATTATTAATTATCATTCAATTATAAAATAAAATGGTCTACTTCATATTTCTCATAAAACTTACCGTCTGGAACAAAATAATATTATTATAATAATTATTATTAATATAACATATTAAACAACAACTTTAACACCCTGTATATCGAAAACGAAGCATTTTAATACATACATGTATATGAACTTTTCGACTTAAAATTGATCCAGGAAGACACCCATGTAATTAAGTACATGTCATCAACTCACACCCTGTATAAATAATAATACATCTGTAAGCTTTTACATTTCTTCCTAACATACTTTGCCAAATTAAAGACAAGAATCATTTCAACAAATCTAATCTATAATACAAGTATGTATATTCCAATTTTTAATGTTAAGTAAATGAAATAAATGCATAAATACTTGTGTAGCGCTCTATATTATATACTTTACTTGTTGAAATGATGCCAGTGGTTCTGGGTTCGACTTCCAGCGGTAACATAAAATATTCTCAACTTCTTTGCGCAACGCCGAATCATTGACAGTTAATAACATTTATGTCAGTATCTCAATTTTCAATAAATCCTTAAGATAACACTTTTTAACCAAAAGCCTGAAATGTAAATGAAATAATAATTTGTATGTAAATTCGATGGGAAAAAAGTGAGGCGTTAGAAAATAAAATATATAATAACGCCGACGTGCAAAAAGAACACGACAATAGAAGCTAAAAAGCATGTGAACCTGTGCGTGATAACAAAATGATTTAAAATTTAAAGCCGAGTTTCCAGTTGAAACGGGACCTTTTTGTGAAGTGGTGCAAAAGAAAAGGGCGGATATGGATTTTAAGGTCGATTTCAAGTATCCCTATCGCGTCCCTCATTCGTACCCCTACTATTATCAGGATGGGGCGGAAGGTAATAAAAAGTTCTTTTTATATTCTCCGAGCCGATAAAAATCTTCCTTCTGGAGGATTTTGCGTTTTCATATTTATTATCTTTGCTTTCCGACGATTCTGTTGTGGAAACTGGTGGCGTTTTTATTGTGTGTATTTTTCTAGAGGCCCGAAAGTCGGTCAATTTTTTTAAATATTACGTTTTTCGGCAGGTTTAAGTAAATAGTATATCTCCTAGTGAAGCGAAAATAAAACTATATGATGGGTGGATAAAAAAGAGTATTAGAAAGTTAATTAAAATTATGTTTTTCACATAATAAGAATATTTTGCCGTTTCAAACACTTCTGGTAATACCGGAAGTTATGCTTAACATTGTTATTTTAAATGTGCTGTCCTATATATTTTGACAGTTTTCGATTCTTTTTTAAAATCCCAGTAACTTTTGTTAACAATTCTCTATATCCATCTCCAAATGTTTTTGTGATAGAATTCATTGTAAAGTTAAATTTTTACAAATTTGAGAAAATTTAAAAAAGATATGGCACTTTTTATTTCAAAAATATATTGGTATTTTTTTATACAGAGTATTTTAAAAATTATGCCTTTCTGGTATAATATAATAAATACTCAATTTTGTATTTTAATTTACCGTTACGTGTAGAATTACATTGTTTATCTAATTGCTCAGTACATATATACAGGGTGTCCCATTTTCGACACTTTTATAGGGTATCTCCGTTATTGTTAGTGCTATCAAAAAGTAATGTAGGTGTCATGTGCTCTTTTTGGGACAAACTTAAAATGGTAAAATCGAAATTCGAAAATTTTCGCTCGGGGGAAAATAAAAAAATTGATAATTTCAAAATTACCCTATATTTTCTTAGTTAAAAGAGATACAGAAAAATGTTTTATACAAAAGTTTTTTTATATTCATTGTTGAATAATCTGCCGTTTTCAGAATAAGTATACGGGGTCAGGTAAAAAAATTATCGGACCTTACCTCATTTTTTTTTAAATGGAACACCCTGTATATTTTAATCTAAAAAGATACTATTTTAAGTTCTTCTTTCAAATATATAACACACTATGGATGATATTGATTTCCTAGGCGATTTATTTAAACTTTATTATTTTGAAACGAAATAAAAGATTCAGATTGAGGTAAAAAATAACTGGAATCATCGCAAATGTTCGGAATATGTTCTTAAATGGTTACTGTCTTTCCGGATAGCGAACAAAATATACATTTTGCGCCATTTCTTCGTTTTTCCCCCTTTCAATATGAAGTGAATCAAATTTTTCAAAATGTTGATAGGTCATTTTCGCAAATGAATATGTAAAAATGAAATTGACGTTAAATGTTAATAGTCAACATAGTTGTTTCTAGGATATTAGCTTTTGTTTCATGGTCTACTGTGGTTTAAAGTAATAAAGTTTAAATAAATCGCATAGGAAACCAATATCATCCATGGTGTGTTATAGATTTGCACGGAGAATTTAAAATATACTTTTTTTATATAAAAATATACAGGGTGTTCCATTTTAAAAAATGAGGTTAGGTCCGATTATTTTTTTACCTGACCCCGTATACTTATTCTGAAAACGGCTAATTATTCAATAATCAATATAAAGAAACTTATGTATAAAATATTTTTCTCTATCTCTTTTAACTAAGAAAATATAGGGTAATTTTGAAATAGTGAATTTTTTTGATTTTCCCCCGTATCTCTTAAGGGAGCGCAAATTTTCAAATTTTGATTTTACCATTTTAAGTTTGACCCAAAAGGAGCACTAACAATTACGGAGATACCCTATATAAGTGTCGAAAATGGGACACCCTGTACATGCTATATCTATCTTAAAAAATTGACTTATTTATATTATACCAGAAAAGTATAATTTTTAAAATACCCTGTATAGTAGTCTCCAATTTTTACATTTTTAACTGCATTAGTTACAAAGTAAAGTCAAATTACCTTTAACATGTTTTTTTTATTAAAAAATATCCGCTAATGAAACTGTTGGGTATAGGAACATTGTTAAAAGTTACTTCGATTTTTACATAGAATCGAGAAATCCGGTATAACCGGAAGTGATAGATCCGTCAAAATATCTTCATTCAAATGATCGACATCTTTTATAGGGATTACATATTTTTTATTAGCTCCCGATATCTTTTCTAGTGCCCCCGTAACAACACCAATTTCCGTTAATAAATGAAACAAAATGCGTTAAATTTCATTTCGGGTATTAAATGAATCGACACATATTTTTTCTTTTATAGATCTAGTTGCACTTTGCTAATATTAATTTATTATTGGTCGCACCGCAAGGGCAGAATTTTCCCGGCATTCTTGACAAAAGATAAATTGGCTCGGTTCCCGAGGGTGTAAGCGGCGTGATTTAGGGTTGACAGAAGGTTACCCTCTTCTGTAGTTCAAGTCAAGTTATATTAGTATTATCGAGGTTGAAAGTTGCCACTTCCGGCTGGGTATTTTTAATAAATAATTTTTTATTCTACACAATTTTGATGTAATTTCTGACACTTTTACTCATTTTCGATACTTTCTTAAGCTTAAGCACGTTTATATAGGGTGATTGATGGTGGATGAGCTATTAGACCCATTAATGTCTTAAAAACTTTCCTTATTGTCTTGTGAAACTATTATCAAATTTCAGTTTTCTAGCTGTACCCGCTAAAAAGATATGATCACAAAATTATTTATAATTAAGAAACTATTAAAGATAGGTATATGCTATTATACAGAAAACTCTTCTAGATTTTTACCTAGATTCCAAAAAAATATGTTGTTATGGAAATTACTTATGATATTTAAATGGACGACTCCTAGGGTGTTCTAGAGAAAGTCTACATACTTTTTTTTTAATCCATTATCTAAATACCAAAGTAAAAACCCTTTTTACCCACATACTATCGCGCCGTTCCATCTGGATTCAGTTAGCAACAATGTGGGTCACTACATACTCATACCGCATGTTTCGCCCTTTCAAGGATACCTGCCGCGCGCGTCTATCGTTGCTTCAGTATGTTTCGAGACTCGGGGGTGGAATGACGCTGTCGAGGGCTCCACGTGCTTGATGTATACGAATTTTAAACGTTTTGTTAGTTGTAGCATTACCCGATTTTTTTCTGTTGTGAAATAATTCACAATATGAAATATTGTGATGTCATTTAAAATTTGTGTGATATTACCTATTGTTGGTTCTGTTGCAAAACATACTTTTTGTGTTTTATTTTTTTATGGAATTTAATTATAAAACGGATTATAAGATCGAAGGTAAGAGATTATGTACCTTAAAATTGTAGTATTTTTTTCTAAAGAAGTTTGAAAAAGAAGTGATAACGCGGGTCAAAGACGTCTTGTTGTCAAAAACTGAACACATGCGTTTACAATTCTGTGTTGCAATATATGACAACACCGCCTCAATAAACTATTGATTGCCAACGTCCTCAGTAGTAGTGGTGGAATACTATCGATGGCACTATCGATACTATCGATAGTTTGTTACTATCGAAAACTATCGATTGTTTTAAGTAATCATCGATAGTTTAAACTCGCATGTTATTAGTATTTCTTAAATTTAAGTTCACGGAATTCGATTTAAAAAACTTAAATTAAAAATAAACCAAATTCAGCACTAGATCATAAATCTGTTTTAAAGGTTGTCTCTTTTTTAATCACATACGCACTCTACTTGCTGTTGGTGCTGCCATCTATTGCTTTATGAACAAATTAAAGAAAAATCCTACAGGGAATCCCCGGCCCGGATCTATTAATTCAGTATTATGTGTGCTATTTTGTTGTAGTGTACTACGTTTCGCTGTCTTCCATAATTTTGATTAATTTAATTAAAATTTAAAAAATGAGTAATCGCGGAAGTCATACGTTTGGGAGTATTTTATAAAAAGTGTCAACCATAAGGTCCATAAGTAAAATGTATTACTCAACAACTCTACCACGTATCAAGGTTGGTATAGTTTCGATAGTACTATCGATACTATCGATAGTAACTCTTTAGACTATCGGAAACTATCGATAGGGCTGACTATCGATAGTATTCCACCACTACTCAGTAGCTGCCGCGTAAATTTTCAAATTTCATATAAAGTGTATATTTCGTACAATAATTCAAAGCGCCATTTAAGGTTATTTTTCTTCAATTTATTTTCATCTCGGGATTTGCCGGTTTAAATATAATAAGTCATTTCCATAACACCCTGTATAGTAATCAATTTAAAATTCCGAAGTTTCGGTATCATCCGGCAACCCCGCATCAAACGTAGAAAACCATCTCTTATAGCCCAGCCAAATTTTTAAAATTAATTCTCATATACTTCAAATAGGCCACTTTACTTGGTGCACCCTGTATAAATTCAAAATTATTGTGTAAAACAGACCTAGCCTTATGAAATAATAAACCAAAACTTCCATGAATTAAATTCGATTATATTTGTTAATTAGAACTAAAACCGATTTTAATGCCAAACAATAAATAATTTGCTGCCGATTTGATTTCCCCTGAAAGCCTCATCCTCCCAATTCCGTGCTAATATTAACTTTACCCATTTCATACTAATTATCTGATAATGTCCTCCCGTTACAAGTTTAATCAGGTCAGGTTGCTTGTCCTCCTCATCGGCCAGTGATATATTAGTTACGGTTTTCGAGGGTTGAGACGCTCATTTAGG
Organism: Barypeithes pellucidus; assembly: GCA_963991005.1. Classification (NCBI taxonomy): domain Eukaryota; kingdom Metazoa; phylum Arthropoda; class Insecta; order Coleoptera; family Curculionidae; genus Barypeithes; species Barypeithes pellucidus. The sequence continues at coordinate 14,429,015 of OZ022556.1, forward strand.
GGGTGATATAATAGAGGTCAGTTTGATAGGTCGCCCGAACCGCCCGCAAAGATGCCCTAGGAATTTATCTTTATTTTAAAGTTAGGGTAGTTAGGGTTGAAGGAAGATCGCAACATGATATAACGGTCAGGAACGAGTTTCACTCGCGTGGTAAGTTTTGTTGGAACAACCAATATATTTTTTGCAAATTTCACTTTAAATTGGTACATTAGACCGGGTGTTACGGTATTGCCTTAATATACACTCTCCCCGACAATAAATTCCTGACACAGATAGCGTTAGTCAGGTTTTAGTCCTGTAACTTTTTAAAGATCTTGGTGATATTTTTAACAAAGTGTGTCGGAATGTAAGCCTGCATTTTTGTTTTCGAAAAATACTTGGATCATTCTACAGGCAGAAGCAAAAGTTACTTTTTTATCCTTAATTTCTTAACGCTCTGTGGAAAAATCGAGCTGTAGAATTCAGCTTCATTATGTTTTGTCTTTTCTGAATGCAATGTTTTTTGGTTCACGTTATTGTCTGCTTTTTAAAAGAAGATACAAATTTTTAAAGACAATATTGCGGTTTTGCAATTTTATTTACAATTCTGAACATTACATTATTTTATCGAGTAGCATAAACAAATATCCAAAAATTAATAGCGCGTGATAATGATGTGGCATGCTTTTAATGCAATATGGGCTGTTAATTTTTGGATATTTTTTTATTCTACTCGATAAAATAACGTAATTTTCTAAATTGTGAATAAAACTGAAAAACTGCAATACTTTCTATAAGAATTCGTTCGTTATAATCCCATTTACGTTATAACCGGAGTTTACTATATACAGGGTGTTATGGAAATGACTTATTATATTTAAACCGGCAAATCCTGAGATGAAAATAAATTGAAGAAGAATAACCTTAAATGGCGCTTTGAATTATGGTACGAAATATACAGTTAATATGAAATCTGAAAATTTACGTGGCCGCTACTGAGGACGTTCGCAAACAATAGTTTATTGAGGCGGTGTTGTCATATATTGCAACAGATAATTGTAAACGCACGTGTTCAGTTTTTGACAACAAGACGTCTTTGACCCGCGTTATCACTTCTTTTTCAAAATTTTTAGAAAAAAAAATACAAAACACACAAGGTATGTTTTGCAACAGAACCAACAATTGGTAATATCACACAAATTTGAAATCACATCACAATATTTCATATTATGAATTATTTCACAAAAAAAAAAAAAAAAAAAAAAAGGGTAATGCTACAACTAACAAAACGTTTAAAATCCGTATACATCAAGCACGTGGGACCCTTGACAGCGTCATTCTACCCGATACATACTGAAGCACCGATAGTCGCGCGTGGCAGGTATCCAAGCAAGAGTGAAACATGCGGTGTGATCTGACAACACTGTTAGTAGTATACTCTAGTGACCCACATTGTTGCTAACTGAATATTTAGATATTCGATTTAAAAAAAGTATGTAGACCATTTAAATATAATTTCATTTCCATAACACCCTGTATATATATATTTTAAATTAATTTATTGTTATAAATATTTTATTTTCCAAAATTTTTGGCTCGAACTTTTTCCATTCAATTTTTTTCCTTCGAATAATGGTTTCAAACAAAACGATCTCATCCGTAAAAAGATTGTGTCAGTAAGATTATTCAGTACCTATTTTTTGTTAAAAATATTTTCACATACTTTTTTTGCTAAAATATGTACTATTTTAGGTACTGTTTATAACCCAAGTTTCACGAAAATTACAAAAGCCGTTTCGGAAATATCTTAAAAATATGAAAATTTTAACACCCTGTATCTTTGAAACAAAGCATCTACGTACCCATATTGATAGGAACTTTTTGTCCTATTTTTGGGTATGCAATCTTCACACGAGCGTTCGCACATGGTTTTTGAAGCAACCCTGTATAAATGATATAACATATTCGGGATGACCCGAATCCAGACAATTCCCTCTAAACAAATTCAAACCAATAACGAGAGATAAATAAAATAATCTTCGACATTTGCTTAGAGCCCTTAGGGATTGCCAATCCTTGACTTGATCGAGGTGAAAAGGTTGAAACTGTCCGCAACATTTTGACGACCCTTATTTCACCTCGTGCCTTCGGGGACTTGTGGTCAATTTATCGTTAATTTATTTAAACGGGAATATGTGGCCGGTTGGATTGATGAGGGTTTAAACCAAGGGTGCGCGGTGGGATTTGCAGGAACGGAAGCAATTTGTATAAGTCTATCTTCATTGAGACAGTTTCACCATAGAATAATATTTAGTTCCACTGAACTGTATCTATGGATACGTACAGCTTATGGGATGCGCAGTAAAAAGTTAAATTTTATGAGTGAAAAAATGGGTTTGTGCGCACGATTCACGAGTCATTTTTAAAGGCTGGTCGTCCGTTATCTTGCGCACAATGTTGTCGTTGTCATATAGATCAACATCAACAATAGATATCAAAATTAATTCTAAGGGCCGGTTGTATAAAACAATTCTGAACTTAGGTTCAACGGAACACCGATCAACCTGTGAACTACGTTCATTCAATATTACGTTGTTCAATATAAATTGAACTTTAGTTCAGCTGAACAACTACGATCAGTTTATGTTGGCATTACTATTATTTAGTTACTTTTATTTTTGTTCTAGATTTTTTACATAAAATATAACCTTTTATTTGATTTGGCGTTTGGCGGGCTTGCTTTCTAGGCTTTTCAAATTTTTCTTTCTACTCTGTGTACTTATAAAATATTGTTAAAAATAAGAACTAAAATATTTTAATTTTATTTGCAGACTGGTGATACATCTCTAAAGCGGATAGAGATTATTGATTCCATAAAAAATATATATATTATTACGTACGTTACAATAAATAAAAGCAAACAGTTATGTTTCCTATTAAGCGTAATATTTGCAAATATTCATATCTCCGTGTTCACAGCATTCACTGCAGTATCCACAAGACTCAAAAATCGTTATAATTTTATTAAATTCCTGCATTTTTATAAACATTAAAATAACGATAATTTACTGTATTGTATAATATGACACTGACCTGACACAAGAAATATATTTGAGGTTAGAAAGTGGCTTGGATCGACAGTTCAACATGAGTTCAACTTCTGAACCGCCAAAAGTGGACGTTCACGTGAACTCCTGGTTTGAACTTAGATCAGTGTAGAATAACGTTTGTACAACAACTTTTTTACTTTGAACTAGAGTTCAAGACTGAACTACAGTTCAAAGTGTTTATACAACCGGCCCTAAAAGTGGCCTTTCAGTGATGGCCACAAAGCCTTATTTTATGCGAGAAAATGGTATAAATATATATTGTATTGTATAAATATTGCCGTGTAATCGTTTTCATTAAGGGCGAAGTACGGTCCTGTTCGTCGGTTAAAGTAAATAGTTTATCAGTCGGCATTGCGCATGACATCTCTTCAGCTTTGTTTCCATAAGCGATTTCATAAATTTTTCACTTTTGCTTTTTGAGTTTGGCTACCAAAGATACAGGTCAGTGGACAGTTCATGTCATTATGTAAGACTCGATTGACAACCATTCCGTTTTTTTCCTATAATTTTTTTGATTTTTATTAAAAATATTGGACAATTGAGACCAATTCTTGAGCAGATGCTTCGTTCAAATTAAATGACATTTTTTTATGTTTTTTTAAATTTAAATCTTTGATCGAAATAAATAAAAAGTATATGAAAATACAAGTATATAATACATTATCTTAGAACAAGCGTTTAATGTGGAAAACGACCCGCGAAGCGAGGAGTTTTATAAAGTACAAGTGCTGAAAAACTTTTAAAAACATAGTAGATTTTTTCTATTTAAATTAATATTTTCTTTTTGGGTTGACAATACTTTTACAATTTAATAAAATGTTACAAGTATCAAATGATAGAAACAATTGATCACAAAGCTTCTTCCATCCGTCATAATTAAAAATAAATATATTATATAAGTTAATAAAAATGAGTCAGGAAGAAAGTTGTACTCCGCCAGAAATACGAGAAATTGCAGAAAATAATCTAGAACATTTTTTACCCCAAGAATCACGTAAAGTTGACGGACACCATCAGCATGTTATATATTTCCGAGTATAGGTAATTGAGATAAATATCTAATAAAAATTATCTATGTGCAATGCTAAGGTATTTTAAAGTAAAAAATTTCTGTCGAATCCATAATGCCTAGAAAACTAATTTCAACGAGATCCAAGTAGGCCTAAAACTCAAACCCTACTTGTTGCCAACATGAAAAAAACAAAATTTCAGTTTCATAAAGTGTCAAGTTATTCAATTTTTTTGCATATCATAATTTAGCCATTGTGAAACCCAAATAGAAAAAAGCACTTATTAAATCGTTGATTTAAATCGGGCGTTCATTTTTCGATGGTTTTGCGGGGTATCTCCGTTATTAGTAAAGATAGAAGGATGCGGTTTTCACAGCAAAACAGCAGAATTTTTCTAGGCTTCTTTGTTTTTGATATACGGGATGTTTTTGAGAATTTTACATTTTAGGACACCCCATATTTCGGTTAAAAAGGAAATAAAATTTTCTCTTTGTAGTTTTTACGTAGAATCTAGTGACGTACTCGTATATTTGTTACGTTCAATAGTTTTCAAGTCGAAACAATTTGCTATTTTTTAAACGGATCGCCCTGTATTTTTTTGATAATGTAAATACGAAACATGGAGGGTGTCCCAAAATGTAAAATTCTCAAAAGCCTCCCGTATATCTAAAACAAGGAGGCCTAGAAAAATTCTAAATGCGTTGTTTCACAAAATAGTAGCACAGTGCTGCGATACCCACATCCCGTAAAACCATCCAGAAATGGACACCCAAATTATTTTTCTGTGTTCGCGCTTAATAGGGAAATCGTTGGGCTTCCCATCCTTTCATCAATGGGTTACAACTTATTGCAAAAATGCCACGTATTCCATTTTTATAGGAACATGTTTTAAGCATTTCTAGATGGATTATTCAATTTTAAAGATTTTTTGAACTGAAACCCCCTAACACGTTCTCTCGTTACTTCCAGGAGTACCTAACAGCCCCAGTAAACTACCTCCAACGGCCTCGGTGTCGACCAACGGCAGTATAGCTGGTGTCCCCACCATCGCCAACACCTCGTCCTCCGTCAATCCGAAGCCACGCACTACGTCCGGGGCTCATACGGTTCCCGGCCCAGGGCCGGGGATAAACGTGGCTAGTAACCAATACAACCATTCGTTTGCGGCGGCGCTAAGGAATTTGGCTCAGCAAAATGTCCCGGGTAGCGGGGGGATGGAGCAAGGAGTCGAACCGCCGACCGCTCATCGATCGAGGGAGTCAGGTAATATTACCATATTTTGAATATTCGAAGGGAAGCCAAAAAAAACGTACGAACGCACCTAAGCAAACCTCAAATAGAAATTTTAAATTCTTACTATTTTTTAAATATACATTCAGGTTTGGCAAATATCTATTACAATCACACGCCTAACGGACAAGAAAGAGCACGTAATGTACCAGATATAAATTAAATAAAGAGAAGCAAAATTTCCCGTCGTACCTTAAACACATATACATAAACAGTATATTGCTAATACCATCTGCAATTATGTCCCCGCTATGGGCATCGAAGGGGGCGTTGTGAGTTTGCGCCGTTAGGAAACTTCCTTGTGAAAATAAACATTCGACAGGACCGGATTTCAGCTTTTTTAATGTAAATTTCACTGGTTAGTTAGGAAAAATATTGCAATCAAAATTTCGATTAGTTTGAATTAAGACGGCGTTCCATGCATACGATTTCTGACGATATGATGATCCGACGGTGCCCTGATTGGTGTAAACTTTTGGTGCCAAATTCCGTTCGAATATTTGTAACAATTGACACGATGAGCTTTATTTTAACTTTCATCCGACGTCGTATGTTTCTTAACTTTCTAACACTTTTTTCTAAACCAAAAATTAAGACTATTTTGGGAATTATGAATTACTAATGCACCAAATTAAAAATACATTAATTTTAAGGTTAGGTAGTGACCACATATATATTATATTGTATACGAGTGACACTCTCTTCTTTTTTACAAGCTTTTTAGTGAAATTCGGTGATAAGCAAAATATGTACATACCTGAAATACTTTATACCTGGTATTGATCCAGGACTTTTGCAAAAAAGCAACATGCACTTGTGTCCTTCCATCTTAAACAAAACAAGCCACTAACCTACCAAACAGCGAATCGAATCGGCACAAATTAAAAACTCCTTTACAAAAATTGAATGAAATAAGCATAATATATATATATATAATATAAATATATAAGCACTAATATACCGACAACAATGTGGATGAACCACTTTTTATTCTATAATTTGAAAAAGCATCCAGAACCAAAGATGGCGACGAATAACAACAAACAAATAATGTCTGGCCGGCTCTGACGTTATTGATAAAATTTCCACCATCTCCCATACCGGGGACACTTTTTGTATTTTGGAACGTTCGTATTAGCAATATACTGTTTATATATGTGTGATCTTAAAGCACATTGATGTATCCTTCCAACAGCAACCAATATGACGCGACGCAGATATGTGTTACGCGGAGAGAAAGGGTAATCTTGCAAGCGGCTTATGCATATCGACGCAATGCATCCATCTTAACAATAATTAACAAATCTAAAATTAAGAATACAGATAACTATAATTGTGTTTACTATTTTTTGTTATTTATTTTTTAGCATCAGTGCCAATACCTGAAAAACCCAAACCAGCCTCAGAAGTGCCTAGTTACCCTTCTAGCAGGTCAGCTATCGACGCGAGACTTACCGCCAATCCGGCGGATCGTTATCCTCCTTCTGCGCTTACCGACTTGAGCAGAAGCGGATTTCAACCTTACAGACCTGATGACCATAGGTAAGAGGAGCTCACAAGTTAATGTTCTAAGTATTCACTAGTTAATACCTACTTTGTTCTACAGAAATACTATATGGGGAAATCTCAGCAAATGTGACTTTTTCGAAAAAAAAATAGTTATTTTTCAAACATGTTTCACACTATTTTGGACCGCGAATTATCAATTTTAGATATATTAGAAGTATATTTCCGCCAGCGTTACTGACTTTTTTTGATCGCCTCCCCCAATATCTTGAAAAATCATTTTTCGAGGGTGATTTTTTCAAAATTTTGCCCAATCAAATTTTAGTTTACGGGTGATCTCAGTTAACACTTGGCTCGATACTGGTCGAAATTTACCCAGTGACCGTTTACATATTAGTTGGCCTTGGATCCAGCGATCACGCGCGGTTTGAGACTGTTTTTTGCCCCCGTGTTGTTGTGCCCCTCAAAATACCGTTTTTTTAGATCCGATTACGCATGAAAAAGTCGCCTTTTGAGCATCTTCTGAAGTGTGTTACAACCGAACCCGAAGTGGCACACCCTTCTATTGGGTCAGATCTTTTAGTCATAACATTAAGAATGAATATTTCATGGGGAATATTGCGAAAAAAAAATCGCCTCGAGAGCGGCGCGTTATAAACCGAAAATTACCAGATTTCGGGAAAAAGCTGTTCACACAACTTGAGAGACCCGTATCTAGCGTTCTAGGGGAGGCACATCAACGGGATGGGGTTTTTCTTACGTCTAAACACCCATATTAAAGATCCTGAAAGTCCCAAACAATCTGCTGAATCGCCTCAAAAGTTATAGCTTAATAACGGAAGCGGTTTTTTCTATTCACACTCAAAATTTGTGGATTTTGATCAAATTTTCGCGAAAAAATGAAAAAATAAAGCTCCCGGGCGGCGGCACACGCATATTTTTGTATTCAGGATCATCCAATAAGTGTCCCAAACATGTTAGAACGGGTGGGAAATGCAACGGGTACTTGCTCGACGAACCGAGGCCTGTTCACACCGAAAGTCACATTTGCTGAGATTTCCCCATATATTTTTTTAATCAACCTGCTAAAATCTTGGGTAATGAACCACTAAAATCAAGCCACATTTTAATTAATAATGGATTTGTAGTGCCATCTATCGAGCATGCCAGGAACCTTGGTGTGAGTTTCGATGGGTTTGTTAATTTTGAGCTTCATGCAAAAGAGAAATTATCTCTCGTATATCTAAAACTTGTATTGTTTGCCCCGTGGTCTCTGAACATTCAGTAATTTATAACAATTTTTTTTGTTCTTTATAGAATACCTCAAGTGCCAGTTGGCCTGGAGATGGCAGGCTACCCTTCACCTTACAGCGCCTACCCGTTACCACTGATGGAGGAACAGCTTTACTATGAACGAATACTAAGGCCATCCTGGCCCACGATAGGTCACCCTTACCTACCATATATGATACCCGGAGGACCTATGCCTCTCTATATGCACGAAAGGTACGTTTTTCTTCATGAATTATACAGGGTGTCCCAAAACTAATATTACACATTAAATTCAATCAAATTCAAATTTCTCGCCCTATGAAACCCTCAATCATCAAATTTTATGCAAAAATAGTGGTTAAAGATCAACTTTTGAAACATCGCCGTAAATAAGGGGGAGGGGGTTACTGGGGGGCCGTACTTCCATAGAACATTAAAAAAAAAAAAGGTATTTTCGTAGATAAAAAATAATATCCCTTTTTTTAGGTTAAAATTGGAAGAGGAACACCGACAACGCCTCGCAGTGGCCGCCGTCGCACGATCGAAAGACGCCGAAATAGAGAGGGAACTATTGGAACGGGAGAGAGAAAAGGAGAGGGCAGCCAGGGAAAAGGCGGCGGCGGAAGCGGCGAGGAGAGTCTCGCCGCATCCGCACGGGCCGCCGCCTCATTTATTGGGGTTGTCCGTTATGCATCCTTCGGCGGCAGGAATGTTGCCTCCGGCGGGGCTAGGCTTAGCCCCGCCACCTGCTAGACACTCGCCCTTAGGTGCTGGTTACTTGAGCGCTGCCCCCCAGGGCTATTCTCAGGTGCCAAGGTAAGTGCAAATATAACGATTCGACCAAAAGTGTAACAGTAATAATGTTTTATTGTACACTCGCAGGCAAAATAATCAATCCACGCAATATTTAGACGGATTTTGATCGTGACTAATTGTCTTATTTTGAGTCCAATTTTTATTTATTCTCTTTTTATATTGTAGGTAAATTTATCGGAAAATCTCGCACATGTGTGAAATTTTAAGAAAGTTAAGAATATGTTCCATAACATACAGGTCGAGATATTGACTCCAACTTGAAAACACTCTGTAGTGTGATGGAGATGTCAAACTTTTTGTTATTTAATTATCAATTCTTAACATTTTCGTTTTTGATTCATTTCAATCGTTTATTTTTGTAGGAAATCCGATTTTTTAAAGAAACATTACAATTTCCATTTCTTTTCCTCTAGAAAAGGAACTAAAGTGATGACGTGGAGGATAAGAACATTAGAGATGTTTTAGAGCCACAGGTTGTTCCTTTCGCGTTATTTATCGGAACAAATTGTATGCTGATGCAGCATTATGCTCGACCACATGTTTCAAGAATTGTTAACGAATATTTAGATGAGGTCGAAATCCCCAAAAATGCAAAGTCCGTGTAAATGACATCAACTTGTTTCAACCTGTATATTATGGACATATTCTTAACTTTCTTAAAATCTCACACACGTGCGAGATTTTCGATAAATTTACCTACAATATAAGAAAAGAAGAATAAAAACCTTTAAAAGGAAACTCAAAATAAGACAATTTATTCACGATCAAATCCGCTAAATATTGCGTGGAGAGATTATTTTGACTGAGAGTGTACAAATTAAATATCATTTAAAAAAATAATCAACATTATTTTTTAGGTCGTCCCCCTCGCTCCAACGCCACTCCCCCATGCCGCCAGTGTCGTACGCGTCGCTTAACCTCTCCGGGCCTCTCCGTCATTCCCCCACCATCATCCAGCCTTCTGGTCCGCTCATCAACGCGGGCGGTAATGTCCAACCGCCACCAGCGCATAGCTCCAGTCAAATGATGAACCAAGTCGGCGGTCACAGTTCATTACAGCATGGCATACCTAATTCGTTGTCAGGTTGGTAAAATTTGTTTATTAAAATAATTTCTACTAGTAACTACTTTCCGCACGCGACTGAAATTAAACAAAAAAAGCCATCAATTTGGTTCGGGTTTGTTCCAATCAAAAAATGCTTTATTGTAAAAAGAAGATCAATTCTTATTTACAAGGTATTATTATTAGGTATTTAATAAATAGAAATATAGACGTAACAGTTCCACAAATCACATTACCCGCAATACGCGGTTTTATTTATATTTAAACAAAGATGGTTTGCATCTAATCATCATATCCCAGCAAGTCCCAGTTCTCGCTAACCCACAAAATGGTAGTGTCATCTGCAAATACAGTAAACCGACCTCGCATGTCGAGAGTGGGAAGGTCGTTAAGGTACAATAAAAAGAGAATGGGGCCAAGAACTGGTCCCTGAGGAACTCCATCTTCAACACCCATCACACCAGACTTCTCCTCTCTACAGAGTATAAGCTGCTCCCTGTTGAGCTTTGTCTGTACCTCGAGAAATGAAATGTACTTGATTTCTAATTTACTTTCAAATTTTCAGGACACTCGGTGCACCTATCGGAGAAACATTCTAGTCATTCGAAGCCTCCGAACCGTAAACCGACGCCTCCTTCAACGCACAAAGCGACACCGCCCCCGCCACTTAGAGGAGACACGGAGATGCTCGCCCACGATCGTAGAACATCAGGCAACATTAGTCAACACGGTGGCATCAGTCACCACTCGATGGGCGGAAGTCATCAGTCGATGAGCGGAAGTCACCAGTCGATGAGTGGAGGTCACCAGTCGATGAGTGGAAATCACCACCAATCGATGGGCGGAAGTCAACAACCGGGGGCTAACCAGCGGCCACTGGCGGGGAGTAGTTCCCCCTGCGCAGGTGAGGCAAGCAGTAACGGGGACTGTGCCTGACCTCCAATCTCGCTTGCCGTTTACCAATCATCCCCTCGAGCTGAATCCTTGTGTTTCGGTAATTAATTGTGTGTTGTGGTTTTGCTGTGCTTGGGTGTATTCTATTTGGGCACCGATCTATATCTATGGATAGCCGAACTGTAAAAGCAAAAGTGCCAAAGTTATGGCCTTGCTGATCGTAATGGGTCATGCGCAATGCCAATTAAAACTGTTGACCTTAACCGGCGAACAGGACCGTACTTCGCCCTTAATGAAAATGATTGCACGGCAATAGTTTGGCACATCAAGACCTTCTTTACTGGACAATAAACAATATAAACTCCTGGACAAAATTAACGCAACATCATAAATTTGCCATATTTTTTATGCTATTTTTTTTTCTGAATTTATGATCCGATTTGAATGATTTTTTGCATTGTAGGTTGGTTCCTTGACAATGTCATAGTTTTCGCTGTTTATGATAAAAATTTAATTTTCGATTTATACTGGGTTTACTAAAAATGCTATGTTTTTTTCCGAAAATTCGTATCACCCTGTAGAGTATATTAGTAACCGAAGCATATTGCAGTTGGCATTAAACGGTAGGTCCATCTTTCCCCAACATTTTCTTTTGTGGTTTACTTCATTATCTCTGTTATTACAGGAGATACACCGTTTTATAGCCTAACACAGACTTTAATATTCAACACATTCATTGTTAAATGTTTTCAAGTAGGTGTCAAGATTAAAATACTCATCGGGCAACTGGGCATACGAAACGAACGTTTAATAAGCAGTTTCCGAACAATTTTTATCAGTATGGCGAATTTTATTTGACCTTTGTAACTTTAAAATACAACATCTGCTGACACATCGCTTGCAATGGCAGAAAAAGTCCATAGTCTACTTGAAAACATTTAACAATGAATATGTTGAATATTAAAGTCTATAAAAACATGTAACGTTATATCTTCTTTAATAACAGAGATAATGAAGTAAACCAAAAAAGAAAATGTTGGGGAAAGATGGACTTACCGTTTAATGTCAACTGCAATATGTTTCGGTTGCTAATATACTCCACAGGGTGATGCGAATTTTCGGAAATATACATTGCATTTTTATTACACCCAGTATAAATCGAAAAATAAATTTTTATCATAAACAGCGAAAACTATGACATTGTCAAGGAACCAACCTACAATGCAAAAAAAAATCATTCAAATCGGATCATAAATTCAGAAAAGAAATAGCATCAAAAATATGGCAAATTTATAATGTTGCGTTAATTTTGTCCAGGAGTTTATTTTGTCGCTTAAAAGAAGGCCTTGTGGCCATCACTGAAAGGCCACTTCTAGAATTAATTTTGATATCCATTGTCCACGTATCGATAGATTTTTAATATCGTTACATCCCTACTACTGATTTCGGTTCCGGGGTGAAATTACGTTCACACTTGTTGGCGATGTCGCTTAGAAAATGTCGCCAAGTTTATTATGTTCACATATTTTACCGTCAGAAAGAGATAAATGGCTGCCTCTGCAGTCGCATCGTAGCTACACAATAGGCATCGCTTGTGTGTGTATGAGATGGAAATCAAATAGTGACATATCTATAGCCTGATAATAATTAAATAACATCAGTTTTATTACATCTATAAAGGTGTAAAAACGTATTTGGTAAAAACAAGAAGATGGACCCTAGTTTGTGATACATTTAAATATGGCTGCATTCAGCAGAGCCCATCGATTTATAACCGATTTTTAATGTGTGACGTCACGATGCGCATCGATTTGTAGTTCTGCTGAATGCATTTTGTTGTCAGTTTTTTATTTGGTTAGGATTCTTTCCACAAAAATTCCTCCAAGTCTGAGAGATCTATCATATGAGGACAGACTGAAAGCTCTTAAACTCACCACGTTGGAAGATCGTAGAAACAGAGGCTCTTTGATCGAAGTGTATAAGATACTCCACGGGCACTACACTTGTGATGTTGATTTCTTTCATCGGGATGCCAATCATCATCTTCGTGGACATTCTTTGAAGTTGACCACTGAACTCTGTCATAGACTAACCAGAAAAAATTTTATTACAAACCGAGCAGTGAAAAAATGGAATGACCTGCCAGAGGAGATTGTTGCCGCCCCTACGCTAAACTCATTTAAAAACCGTCTGGATGCTCACACTGAAAGGGAACATAGGCTAGCAAGATATTAAGAGACTTATCGCGCCATTACAAATAACGACAGTTTATCGGTTTTTCCGCCTACTGTCTAAGTCTAATAATAATAATAATAATAATAAAAATATTTTCATCAAATTTCCCATCGATTTGTGAAATCGATTTTTTTTTTAGTGCATTCAGCAGATGATTACTAATCGCTTACAAATCGATGAGTTCTGCTGAATGCGCCCTATATTTTTTCAAGTGTAATGATTTGTAATTATTAGACAAGCTCAACTCACCTTTGACTGCTTCTTTTTCATAGCAATTTAATACTTTTTAAGAAACTCCCATCACCCATCTCTATGTAAATAAAATTGCATAAAATGTTTATCTATAATGTTAACTTGTCGCTTACCCTTTTCTATTCAGCAAGTTCCACATCCCAAAGAATTTAAATTGTTTGATAAAGTCCGTCATACATTGATATTTGCTTTCCGAGAACTTAGACCAAGAAATTATGATGCTCAGTATTCAGATTCATTTCAAAAAAATTAAAAATTCAAAATAATACAGCCAGAGAGATGTATCTACTATTCTAGTGCACATTTCAAAGTTTGCACAAAAAAAGTCAATGTAACCAAAAGTCCCCAGATTTTGACAGAATTGTGGAATTTTTCCGATCTCAGTCGCGATAATGAAATGTCGCTGAACGTAATCACAAAGTCATAAATCGTCGCTTTGAGGCGGAACGATCGCAAATAGGTGTGAACGTAATGCCACCCCTGGACGGTCGTTGGTTGGCAACCAAACCGATACCAATACCGGCGGGATTGCCTATATGACAGCGACAACATTGTGCGTAAGTGCCTGTTCTCACCAAAGCAATTGGCAACCGCAACGCGACTCGGCACTAATGTTTAAATACGCGTGTTCCCATTGACTTAAGGCAACTCCACTGCAACGCAACTAGTTGCTTATGAGTTGCCCGGCATACCGCGTCGCCGTTGTCAGTTGCTTCCAATCGCGGTGTCATGGCTGACTAGACAGAAAAATATTTAACTTTGGTGGCACATTCGGTAAAACCCATGGAATTTAACCGGATCATTACTTAATTCCTCTGCCACTATATACGGACTATGTCTCAAATTTATGGTATAAAAAGGGTTAACACAAAATTGTCGCTCAGTTTTTTTTTTAAGCTTTTTAACCAGCAAGTATGTTGCGGCTATATCTTCATCTGACGAAGACGACATCTTGCTCACGTCAAAAGAGACTTCAAACCAGTTGATTCCAGTGGGAACGCAAGAGCAACTCAACTGAAATTGCGGTCGCTTTGCAGTTGCGTTGCTTGCCAGTTGCTTTGGTGAGAACAAGCGAGCAACTCGACTGAAGTTGCGGTTGCCAGTTGCTTTGGTGAGAACAGGCACTAAGACGAACGACGATCCACCTTTAAAAATATGACCGGTAAACCGTGCGCACCAACCAGTTTTTTCACTCGTAAAATTGAACTTTTTACTGCGCATCCCATAAGTTGTACGTATCCATAGTTATAGGTCGGTAGATTTGGGGTATTCGGGTGGAGATGTTTCTGTGTGTATGTTTTGTATGGTAACAATGTAATAAAAGCTGGGTTTCTCCTAACCAATAAAAGTACGGCCTTTTTATTTGTAAATAGCAAATGTCCGTTTTATTTACAAAACCTATAAAAGAATATGGAGGCATTTTGGAAAGCAATTCTCATCTGGAACTATAATTCTTATACAAGGTCTCTGTCAGTTTTTGAAATCAAATTTTGAATACAATAATGTCACTATAATAGGTTCGTTCCAACCACCTTAAAAATCGTACAATGTACGGTCACGCACATGCGTAGTAGTCGAAAGGCGTTCCAACCGACACAAAACGGTGTAGCTGGCGATCCCTTTGGTGTTCCAACCAAATTGTGATCGTTCGCAAACCAGTTCCTGAACGGTAAAAACGATACATGGCCAAGACCAGGAACCGCTTGTACTGACTTGCGCCCTAAGAATTTTAACCGTTGTTTTTGTATTCCTGGCATTCATGCAGTTCTTTTAGCCTTGTTTTGTAGGAGTTGTTGCTTAATATTTTGATTATTTAATTTATTCTTATTAAATTTGTATAATCCGGTTCCCAAACCTACAAGATATTCTTAACATTAAACGTTATTCTCTTTCATGATTATTAAATACAACAAAACGGAACGAAAAAAGATAATACTCAAGCTTAGACGAAGAAATCAAAACAACAAAAGTAGGGTTGTGATTTATGAATGTTATGATAATTAACTAATTACTAAACTTCTTTCCTAGAATCAGACAGGCGATCAGCTGAGATTTTTACACAGAATGGTCACAAAAACGTACCAACCTTGCCTCCCTTGTGCATCGGCAACAAACAGTGCAAAATTAACGGCTGCGCACAAATTCGATTCCAACAGTTTCGTGACGGTTCTAGAACGATACAAAAATAGGGTGTTGGAACAAACCTAATATATACCGACTGTTCACAATATATGTTTTATGTTAATATAAAGAATCGTAAAATAATCGTATTGATATTGACGATTACGATTAATCGTATAAATCCAATAATCGATGGTTAATCGTAATAGTTTCATCGCTAGTAGTAAGTCATAACAAAAAGTCGAAAACTCAATACTTGTCTTTGCTTCCATTTGAAAAACTAATTTTATCTTTAACAAAAACTATAATTCCAGTTTTGCATCTAGAGGGTGTGGTTTATCGACTTAAATAAGGAGTACATTTGTAATTAAGGGTTCTTTTCTCTTTAAAATTACAGGCCTTTTTTGACATAGCTTTCAAAATGTATAAATGTCAAAAATTAAATTTGAATTTCAGGCAAACAGATTTGAACATGTAGAGAATGACTTCTCCAAGTATCCTGATACATTATCTGAACACCCTAGTTCATAGAAACACAGCTTTTATTAATTTACACACCAATAACCGACTTAACAGGATCAGTAATAATATCATTACTAATATAACAATACATAATCATTAATAATATCCAATACTAAATGACATCATTACTGAACATTAAAGTCTGCTAAAGATTGTTTAGATAACTTGACTAATAGAGGTATGAATTATTATAGTAACCGAACAGAAGTTTTGTTGTTCTTACCGTGTATTGGCTACTTTAGTCATTTATTCTGTTTGACGTCTATATAAACAATTTTAACTGCATTCAATAAAATATTTAGTGACTAGGCTGCAGTAAAATATTAATGAATCGGGTCTCCTAAATTATCCGACTTGGTAGAGAAATTATTATTTTATTAAATAGTCGTAAAAAAGGGATTTTTCTACGATCGTTATAAAAATGAATGCATTAGATTGGATAAGGTTATTTTTTAAAAGTTAAAATAAGTAATTTTGCTTTAAAAGTGCTGTAACGTGCCATTTTTTCACTTCTATCTGATTGCTTATAATATCATATCAAGTTGCCATGAAGACAGCATCCGCGTCGTTCGTTGCCTGGGTATCGCATTATTGTTACCTTACAAATGTCAATAATATTTGAGAAAACATCAAAATTGGAAAGAAATAATTCCGAAAGAAGAAAATTAATTTCAGTGCGCTCCAGACGAAATAATTAATAAAGCCAATGAAGCAGTACAAAATTTATTCCCTGAAAATTCCAAGGAAAAAAAAGGAATATAATACGTTTATTAAATTGTATTGAATTTCGAAACTGATACGATCTTAGAAAAAATATTGTATGAAGTTACTTTTTTCACATACTGGATTACGACACTCGCCTTCGGCTCGTGCGCTCAAATTTCCCGTTCGTGAACAAAAATAATACTTTAGGCATTTGTTTCATGGATAACTATTATAATTAATTAGCATACTAAATAGGGAAAGTTGACTCCTAAAAAAATATTTCATTTTATATTCCAACAGGGAATTTTTAGCTGGGGGCCAAAGAATATATTTTATTTATTGACAAAATTCGTGTAGTAAGTACAGGTTTCCTCCCATCAAAAAAGTGCTAACAACATAACAAAGTATGTGATTAACGTTTATAATAATTCATTGGAGCCTTATTTCTCCTGTCATTGTTTAATCGACTCATTCTAATATTCTCGTCATTAATAGTGTTTTAAATTTTAATTGATGTGTCATGTTGTCTCTAAATTAAGAAATTTCTCAAGATTGTTTTGTGTTCGGTGGTGGTTTCTCATTTATATTGTCCGTTACATAAATCGTTGACTGACAAAAAATATTAACTTATTGAAACTCTCTTGAGGGGGTTATTATTAGACAATATACTGGTCTGGTTTTCGTTCACAAAATGCATATGATCAATAAATATCACTACTTTTAGCTTGAATTACCGTATCATAACAGTTAAAATTTCATTGGTCTTATTTTATTCAGACTGGCGTATGCACAAGTGAATGTTTCGAGATAAATCAGAAGTGGGATTGGATTATACAATTTAAAATAAATTATCCTGAAAAACGCTCTATACAATCCAACAAACTCAATTATTTTGATACGAGGACCGTAAATCAACTTTATAATGGATTTTTTTTAGATCTAAGTACTTTGATACTAGATAGCAAGTACTGATATTTGATGAAAAATCAAGATGCATGTGAAGATAAAAGGCTTAAACTCCACACTGAAAGTGAATAAATCTTGTGGAGGACATGTCCCGGGTTAAAGTTATTGAAATGCCAAGAAATGTTATTTTAAGGGATCAGCGGGAACCTGCAGAAATAACAAGAGCAGTGAGGTCGGCTAAATAAGAAAAAATTGCCTTTGTACGAACAATTTATGTTGCTCGGACAAGTATTCTCAAAATGTTTAATTTGTTTTTTGGAATACATGATGTCCCATAACTTATGGGCGCAATGATGTTTTTATGATTAGGAAATAAGAATTTGTAGATTTTGGGTTTAATAACTCTATGATTTTTTTTCCTACCTGTTAAGTATTTTTAAACCGAGATTATCAAAGAAGGATAATTTGTAATTACCACAAATACTTAGTGACAGATAATAAGAACCATAGATTTATTAAACCCAGGGTAGGTGCACCCTCTAATGTGAAACTTAAAAATTTCTACAAATTCTTATTTCTTACTCATAAAAACGTCATACCGCCAACTTTCAATTCGATACATTGGACCGTTTCCAAAATATGGCATCTTTTCGATAATAATCTGTCACTTTGAACACCCTGTATTTCTCGAACGAGAAAGACTTAAAAAAACTAATATGACTTAATCGGTCTAGTTTGGTGTTTAGTATCTCCAGTTACTCTATGGCCCATAAGTCATGGGACACCCTGTATAGAGGAAAATCTTTTCTCTAATTTCAACTAAATCGAGGATCTTTTGCTACTATGCTACGGGCCAGTGTTGCCAATCTGAATTTGTGAAATTTCACAATTAGCTGGACAAATTCCACATTTTTACACGTTTTTAGTTTTATTTATTTATAATACAGTTAATTTGTGCTAACAAAGGCCCCCAAGTGGGTAAGTTCTGGGGTAGTTTTGATTTCTGAATTGATATGTTTTTTGGGGTGCTTAATCCGAATCTGGGGTTTGCTAACAAAATTTCGTGACGCAACACTAAAAAAAATACAAAAAGGTAAAAATATAGTATCTTAGTTTTTGGCTTTTTTTTATTACAATTAGGGATTGCTCGGGTTGTCAACTTTTCGTAAATAACCTTGATAGAATAAATTCGAATTTTTGAGTGTAAAAAATGGGTTTTTGCGGAGATATCTGAACTACGTAAATTTTCAACTATCGCTTGAGCTCGAAGGGTTAGTGGGAGAAAAAAACTTAAATAGTATAATTTGTAGGAAATTTTATATACTATCATTGTGGGTAGGAAGGTTGTTTACGAGAAGTTGGTAGTTTCCGAGTTATAAGCAAAAAACCGTCAAAAATGAGATTCTTTACTCTCTTTGGATGTTGCGTCAAGAACATTTGTTAGCAAAACTCATATTTGGTTCAGCACCGCAAAAAACATGTAGAATGGAAAAACTCAAAACTACCCCACAAATTTCCTGGTAAAAACACAATTTAACTTGAGTATTACAGACTGTTGGGCTCTGATGTGTAAAGAAGGTCTACAAACTGAAAATAATATACATTTTGTATATTTGCCAAAAAAAAGGTCACGGCATATTACACACACCTTGTGCTGCACAAGAATTACATCGAAGTCAATAAAAATGCACGCAAATCGTGTAATAATACGCTAATTGGCAACACTGGCTAGGGATAATAAATCGCTAACCGCCCGCACAATTAACATACTTAATTAAGTCTTGATAACTATGCATTTGAAATGTGATTTTTTTAAAAAGTTTAGTCATTAGACAATCGAAAAGAAATCAAACTAAACCCCCATACCAACAATTTTTCCCTTGTTTCAGCCAGGAAGCACCCGATAGCTTCCGTACCGGTCAGTCACAATGGACGAACTAATTTTAAGACCCACGTCTCCAAAAATCAACCCAACGTACCTCCATTTATCGAAGAAACCAAAAGCTCCCTTACGTTACCCCCGAGTGAACTTACGTCAGTATTACAAACTCCAATAATTGAAGTTGCCACGGGTAAAGCGACTCGGTATAATATCGAATTTTTAGTAAGTGATGGTAGTACAAGTAAAGGACCGCATGTGGAAAGTGGTTCAAATGAAACGGCAAGTGAGAGAGACTGCAATGTTAACGGACAAGATTCACAGGACATCGGGCCTGATGATAAGCAAGGATACTGTTTTGGAAGTCCTACAGTAGCGTACACTGAGAAGCTACCAAGTGAGAAAGATAACGTACCTGACGATGTAGAAAGAGAAAATATAACGGTCCGCTTGAATTCTAAGGAAGAGGGCTATTACCATACCATTATCCATGAACAAACAAAACAAGATGAAGTTATTAACCAAGAACCAATGCAATTAACTCATAAGGCGGGCAAGTTAGCTGCCTATCCAACCGAAAGTCATCGAGTTCAAGGAGCTCGTAATTGTTTAAATCAAAGAGGCCCGGTTGTAGATTTACGGGAAGCTAAAGGAAGAACCTTTCCTGATATTTACGGGGATGCCATGCCTAGAAGTCCGTCGGTGCCGCCGCCGCCTTTAGAGAAACAAACTAACGAGCATTATTTCTTCGATGGCTTGTATTACGGTCATTATCCCGTGCAGGAAGTTACGACGATGCCTAGTCAGACTGTAAATGTTTTAAAGGAAATTCCGAGCGGCAAGAAAATACAGATATTGGAACAGCGTGTGATTAAAGTGGGCGATAGTGAGCATGCAGTGAATTTTTCAATGAACAAGGACCGAGCCAAGGACAATTATTTGTGCAATAAAACGAGCGATAGTCAAAATCAGAAATCGGCTGTAAGCTGTGTTGAACACGTTGAGGATTCCGGTGGTAACATTACAAACGAGATGCAGAATATTTTAAAGGATAACGAAACGACACCATACGATGACGCCTTTGGAAATTTTGAACAGAACATGGAAACGTTCAAGATATATAAGAACGTAGTTGCAAAGAATGCTAATGATTCTAGTCACTCTGTTCTTAAAGAAAGTAACAATTTTATCGATGCGGGTAGCAGACCTAATGTTAAAGCTAACAAGGAACGGAAAATTCCGTGTTATCAACCTATGGAAAAAGCAAAATTAAATACCGTGAAAGGGGGAATAACAAAAATATTCGAGCAGAACAAACCCGATAACTATATAGACAAGATCTACGCGTACGCCGACAAAGCATTGGAAGTCAAGCACGCACTGACACCTCTAGCCATCGGAGTAGAAGCCTGCTTTAAGGCTAATAAGGCGATGTTGCCGCTGCGCTCACCCGATAAACCAAATATTTCAGAAGGTGAAAGTTTGCGGAAAGCCGAACTAATTCCGGCCGTTCATGTACCGCGAACGAAAAGTCAAAAGTACCTTAGAAAGGCGCAGATAATTTTGAAAACTGCCGCAACGCAAGTGGCCGATGTGCAGAGAAGTTTCGTTTCTGGATCTGGTAAATAATCATTTTTTATAACTATGTTCTGTTCGCTTGTAGTTCGTATTTTTTAGTTTATTCGCACTTCGCAGGAAGTTATGTTAGGTAAACAAAAAGATTCTTTAAGGTATGGTTGGCAGTAACGTCTGGCCGCGACGTCTGATAGTCGTGCACTGGTCTTTAGGAAAATAGACTTTGTGGTTCCCCTAGAACGTTCGAGACGCCACGGTTCAACGGTTGGCAGTCGACTGCTGTGTACTACTGCTTCGAGACCAGTCTAGACTTGACAGTACTTCTGCTTTTCTCAACGGAGATAATTGACTACCGATGACTTCCAGCAGTTGCAGGGAAAACATTCAACAGTTAACGGCTGGTCGTGACTGCCAGACGTCGCGGTCAAACCTTACTGCCAGCAGTTCTACCGAAACCATACCTTTACTCATTTGATAGTGAGATTTTGATTTTTAAAAAAGTAAGAGTGCGTACTTGAGCTTTTTGCTTTTTCTCGGATAGTGACAGTTCTCAGCGATAGACATTCGGGGGTTGCATGAAACAAACGGTTTATCATTGTGATTTATTAACTGCTGTCGAAATTCATCCGAGAGAAACCCTCTAAAGTTTACAAAATGTCATTAAATACCTTTTAATTGATTTTCCTTAAATTCAGCTGTAACTACTCGATTATCTAAATTATTTCTATATTCATATAGAAAATCTTATAACTATGGGGGTATTAAAATTACAGCTGGGCCGTCCAGTCTGTTACGCGGTTCAGCTGTATGTGTTTTTCATCAATTTTAATATCCTGACTCATTTTTTCATCCTCCATTGGCGCTTTGCTTTATAATAATCGCTACTAACCTACGGCTTTGACTTTGGTAATCCGCCTAGGGGGGCAGGTATCTAGTTTTTGCAATAACAATTTTATTTAGTAAATAAGAAATGACTTAATATCCTCTTAATTTCGAGGTATAAGTTCCATTAGTACCGTAGTCTTGGGTCGAATCGATTCGCAAAAGTATTTATACTTGATTATACAGGGTGAGTTTTGAAGTGTTACTAGGCTAAATCCATCTAAAAACATAACCTATAAAAGTCAGAATGTTTGTGCAGAGTTGGTATCAAGGGTATTAAATTTTTGAAAATGTGTAAATTGCAAAATTGTTGATTATGGTTTTTTTTTATAAAAATAGGAATATAACCGACATGCAAGTATGTAAAAATTAATGAAAATTTAACTCACAACACAGCTTCTGTACTGTACCTACTGCACAGAAGATGTGCGGTAGAACTTTCGAGTTTTAAATAGGATTATGTATTTTTATAAAAATTAATTTGCTTTTTAGGTTATGAAATGGCGGTTAACTTAAATTTGATTGAATTTGAGCAAATAAATTTTACCAATGAATGATGTGACTTATGTCAGAATTGTTATCCGTTTCCTAGGAAATGGGATATTTTTATTAGAGAATTTTGTCGTTTTAACGATTGCTTCTGATTTTGTTGCTCAATTAAATAATGAAACAAATTTCAACTTTATACAAGAAAGATATGTAAATTCCAATTTTATAAGCTATAGTACATAATTATATTTAAAATATCAAAGTTCCCTTGTCCATTAAAATAGATCGAGTATTTAAACCAGTGCCCCCACTATCGCCCTTACCGCACCCAACTTTCATGAAAATATTTTAAGCTGTTTTACATAACAAGCCTTGTTACACTTTCATTCATACTGTATATATATGAGGATAGATTTTTCTCCGTAACAATAAATTTATTTGTCATGAGCATAATCATTGTTTCTTAGAAACTTTGGTTCAAAATATAAATAATGTCTATTTATAATATGTATTGCCTTAACAGTATTTTCATTTTAAATTTTTAGCTCAAAGTGTTATAGTCACAAATTCCAAACCCGTGCAACCCTTACCACCAGCTCCGTCCGCACCACCACCGCCGCTGTTGGAAGTACCGAAATTGCCGTCGCCTAAAATTCCTCCGAAGCAACGGCTAAAACGAAAGTTGTCGAATAGTTCCGAAACTACCGTACCGAATAAAATCGCAAACAAAAACAGCTTTGCCACAGTACTGAATATACCCAGCTTCACCGTATCTGTACCGCCACTGCGGGCCAACAGGAAACCTAAAGTGAGCAAGTTGGATCTGGCGACACTGCGGAAAAAAGCTAGACGTCAGAGACGAATGTGTAGGATTGAGTTAAATGTAAGTAAAGTTGAAATATTGAGGGTTCAATTATATGAACCTTTCTAGAACAGTTATCGAGCGATCTGCTGACTGCGCAGAACTATATGTACCTGGTTTTGATATCACGGAACGCATTCGAAAGGTGTAAAATTGACAAATAACATAACGTAATTTGTCAGATTTCGGATCTCATCATTTCCTTTAAATTTGAGGTTAAATTTCCAACAATTCATCTTCGTTCTCAGTTGACGATGAACTTGATGCTTCTATGATATTTACCACCTCCATACTAATTATTTGAAAGTACAAGTATGAACAAATATAAACCTCCTCCGAGACTGCACACAGTGCACAAGTCACAATTCCAAAATCGATTAAAGATGGCAAGTGTGAATGTGTAACAAATAATCCAAAAAACGGTACAGCTGGCTTCAAAGCAGGGATCGATTCTAACTGTTCTAGGACTGTTCCAAAACAGTTCTGATGTCATCCCACATATATATACAGTATATTGCCAATACGAACGTTCCAAAATACAAAAAGTGTCCCCGCCCTGGGAGATGCCACGGGCATATTGAGTTTGCGCAGTTGGGTGGAAATTATACCGTTCGCGTCAGAACCAACCCGACATTATTTGTTTGTTGTTATTCGTCGCCATCTTTGGTTCTGGATGCTTTTTCAAATTACAGTGCATTATCAATCACATTATCCGATCTTCGGAACCGAGTTTCACTTAAAAAGCTTATAAAAAAAGAAGAGAGTGTCACTCATACAATATAATATATATGTGGTCACTACCTAACCTTAAAATTAATGTATTTTTAATTTGGTGCATTAGTAGCTTATAATAATTCTCCAAATAGTCAATATAGTCATTCATTCTTAATTTTTTCGTCGGATCATCATATCGTTAGAAATCGTATGCATGGAACGCCGTTTTAATTCGAACTAATCGAAATTTTGTTTGCAATATTTTTCCTAACTAACCAGTGAAAATTATATTAAAAAAGTTGAAATCCGGTCCTGTCGAATGTTTACTTTCACAAGGAAATTTCCGAACTGCGCAAGCTCACAACGCCCATAGCGGGGACATAATTGCAGATGGTATTAACAATATACTGTATATATATGTGTGTTAACCCGAGCGCCAAACTTCTCAATCTAGGATCGTCCTAAATTAGAACTGTAAAACCAGAACAAGTGTATTTAAACTGTGCATACTCCCGACAGTCCTAAAGCAGGTATTGCGTGAACCCGAATAAAGCTAATAAAATAACAACTATGCTTTTTTCAGCAACCCAACAATGGGGCGTCGATATTAGGCACGAGTCTGGACCACATTGACAGTAGCTCCAGCAGTTCTGACAGTGACAATGAAACGTCTTCTACAGTCGATTTATGGATTAAGTCTGGTCCTCCTCTGAAAATACATCCCACTACAAAACAACTCAACTTCCTTAATATGTTTGAACTGACCACTAGCCTGGGAAAGAATAGTAAGAATATATATTTTTTATGTTACTTAAAGTCTACGGGGCTATTACTTAATGATATGTACTTATTTTAATTGCTGATTTTTAAGTCGA
Organism: Barypeithes pellucidus; assembly: GCA_963991005.1. Taxonomy (NCBI): domain Eukaryota; kingdom Metazoa; phylum Arthropoda; class Insecta; order Coleoptera; family Curculionidae; genus Barypeithes; species Barypeithes pellucidus. The sequence continues at coordinate 14,453,972 of OZ022556.1, forward strand.
AAAGTTCATATACACGTATGTCCATATACAGGGTGTTAAAAAAATTTTTTTTTGTTTTTTATCAGAATTCTCAAGAAACAATTTCAGATTTTAGAGAAAAGGCGCCTAATATTAGGTTGGTGCTTTTTTTTTATCGAAGGTCTAAATACTTGGGTAATAAACCCTTACGTTACCCGATGTGCTTTCCAGTGCGACGCCTTACATGTCTGTTTTCAACCAAGAACCGTTTCTAGGTGAAACGTAGCCCCAGCGTTGCCAGATCAAAACGATGGCTTCGACCTCGGCCGAACGAGAACGTTGATCATTCAATAAAGCTTCAGTCCATTTCCATCCGTCGTAGGTGTATGTTGCATTGCGCGTAAATTCCTACATGTTTATACGAATTTTAAACGTTTTTTGTGAAATAATTTGTAAAATAATTAATGTTTTGTGTTGCACTGTATTTTTTTTTATGGAAATTTTGAAACAATACTCTTACAAGATAAGCGAGCATGAATCTTAAAATTGTATCTTTTTTTCTAAAGAATTTGAAAAGAAAGAACGTATTGTTGGCAAAAACTTACCGCCTGTTTGTTAGAATTTACAATTTTTTTACTTGCAATATGACAACACCGCCTAACATGAGCTGACCTCTTTTGAGTCTTGGCCTACGCCAATAAATTATTGATTGTGCACGTCGTCAGTAGCGGCTACGTGCATTTGCAGATTTCGCGTAAAGTGTATAGTTCGCTTATTAATTCAAAGCGCCATTTATTGTTATTTTTCTTCAATTTGGTCACATCTCGGGAGTCACCCATTTAAATACAATAAGTAATTTCATAATTACACCCTGTACAAGTGCTCCGTGCTCCTACGCCAATGGATTGAGAAAAAAAATGCTTGGTTTTATATCATAATAGACTCTCTCCATTAAAATAAGTACATATACATATCATTAAGTAACAGCCTGTATATGAGAAAGCCATCATAAGTGCCTGTTCTCACCAAAGCAACTGGCAACCGCAACGCAACATCCACGCGACATAGCACTAATGTTTAAATACGCGTGTTCCCACTGACTGAGGCAACTCAACTGCAACGCAACAGTTGCTTATGAGTTGCCCAGCATACCGCATCGCCGTCGTCAGTTGCTTCCAATCGCGGTCTCGCGGACGAGATAGCAAAATATTTAACTTTTGTGGCTCATTCGGTAAAGCCTATGGAATTTAACCGGATCATTATTTAATTCCTGTGCCAATATATACGAACTATGTCTCAAATTTATGGTATGAAAAGGGTTAACCCAAAATTGTCGCTCAGTTTTTTTTAAAGCTTTTTAACGAGCAAGTATGTTGCGGCTATATCTTTATCTGACGAAGACGACATTTTGCTCATGTCAAAAGAGACTTCAAACCAGTTGATTCCGGTGGGAACGCAAGAGCAACTCGACTAAAGTTGCCGTCGCGTTGCGGTTGCCAGTTGCTTTGGTGAGAACAGGCACTAACCATTATGAGAACAAACTCATTGATTTTTGATGAATTTTTTTTATCCAGGCTTGGAATTACAACGAATTGAAAGACGTCGCCATTACTACAGTCCTCTAAGTATCGAAGTGAAATTCGACCAGTCGCGCCTGTCGCCGTTAGATCTGCCGGTACCGTTCGGTTCCCCCAATGTCCTCAACCATGACTATGATTTTAAGCGGAAGAGTAGTTTTCTACATTTTCTCGGACTGGACTGGGTATCGAGGAATATTAGAAAAGGTAATAACATATGTTATAGTATTTCCAAACCTAATTAAAATGTCAAAACGAATTACGCTTCGCATCTAAAATCCGCCGACATGTATCAACATATTCGAAATCTTTGTAGGTCATGCGACGGATTATAAAGTCTTGCACAAATTGATTTAAAATTTAGGGATTGCGCGTTGTTTAAAGTAAAACGTTGGTGTGTAGGATGTCCCAGCTAGGACGTCATCTAAGATTTTTTTGTATATTATGTCAATTTCGAATTTTATGATAAAAACTCATAACCTTTGTATGATTGTATGACCCACCATACCTCTGGAAATAGCGATAGCGAACAAACTCATCCTTAGAGTTAGACGCGTTTCGCCGTATCACGGCTCGTCAGTAACGCTAAGGTCTGACAATAGGAGAAGGATTTTCCAACGCTACCAAGTACCCAGAATGAATATCTACGGCATTATAATACTCGCCGTGACATCTCGTGATATACTTACCAACCCAGAAAATATATTTGATCCGCCAATCAGTACCAACCACCCACTGCATCTGATATTTTCTAAGATACTGCTTTGGGTTGGTAAGTACACCGCGAGATGTCACGGCGAGTATTATACTACATTCATTCTGGGCGCTTGATAGCGTTGCAAAAGTTCGTCTCCTTTTGTCAGAGTAGCCGACGAGCCGTGATACGGCGAAACACGTCTAAGGATGAGTTTTACAAAAGGGGAAGGGCAAAAATTCTATATTTGTCGTTTAGACGGACCTTTTTCCTTTATTTTTACATTAATCACCGTGAAATGGACCACTAAACAATTAATTATTATCAGATACCAATGTATAGAAAAATTATTACCTTATAGAATAAGTGCGTATTTTTGTCTACACAGTAGCACTTTAAAATACTAATTCAGATTGAATGATACTACCAAGAAAAGGAAGCCTTTTCCATTGATAGGATGTCACCACCTGCAGACAGGTTTTGAACTCTTGTTCTCGTCAGTACAGTGTACAGTCTACTACCCTGTACCGACCGGGTGGTCTGGAAAATAAATAGACTTATCTTTAAATAATTATTAATTATTGCAACGATGCTGATTTTTTCAATTATATTAAAATGAACGGAAAACAAGAAATAGAAACTACAACAACATTGACTTGCTGACATCATAATTATTATAATTTTTCAAACGTCAATATTTCGGAAACTGCTATTTCCAGAGGTATGGTTGGTTATACTAAAATTTCTAAGTTTTTATCATATTATCAAGTATCATATTTCTAAGTTTTTATCATCTAGATGCCGGTTAAGGTGCGCATGACATCTAACGATCGGCTTTGTTTACATGCTCGAGGCCATAAATTTGCCACTTTCGCTTTTAGAGTTTGGGTATCCGTAGATATAGGACGGTGGTTTCTATACAACATAATATAATAATAATAATTGTACGATATACATGATAATATTACGTGGCGACTTCCATTTTATTTATTTAATTTAAAACCGAACGTAATAACAGACCCACTCTTGTATCAGTAATGTAAAGTAATGGAATAACTTTATTTTAGAAATGGAAAAGGCTTGGCAAAAAATTCTAAAGGATCGCCTAAAGAGGAGGGACGATTCATCTTTAACAACCTACTGTCTTCGGACTCAATCGATTAAAAACGCCGTAAAGGAGGAGCCTAAGCAAGCAGACTGCAACACGTCGTCAATTAACAGCGATATCAAAATAGAAAACATTATAATTTCAAAAAAAGACGAGGAATTGTTCAAGATACCGCTGGTGCACCAGTACGGGTATTTGAGGAGACCAGAAATTAAGCCAGACTGCGATCTGTTGGAGTGTAAAATCGAGAATGAAAACGATGACGTGGAAAGCTCAAGTAGTGATGGTAGTGAAAAGAAATGGCCTGGGGTTATTGATGCGATAGAGATGTACCACAAATATAGTAAAGGTAAATATGGGGTGTTCCATAACTTATGGAACTGGAGATACTAAAGATTAATCTAGGCTGATTAAATCATAGGGTGTTGAAAGTGCCAAAGCCATAATTTAAAAACTGTTTAATGTATAGGATTGAAAGTTGGGGGTTTTTATGCGTAAGAAATAAGAATTTGCAGATTTTTTTTTACATACAATGGATTTAATAAATTTATGATTTTTTCTTTCCTGTTTTTAAGTATTTTTAATCCAAGATTCTGAAAGAAGGGCAATTTCTAAACTAAATAGGTATACTTGCTCGATCGTAAATATCCAACCGTCACTGGAAATAGTCACAATCATGTTTTAGGAACAGCAGCCTTTTCTGCATAAGTAGAATTTCAGGATCTCTTTTTAGTCGCATTCGAGTGCAGAAAAATATTTTCTGAAAAGAAATTCAAATTTGACGCGCAACAACGAATTGTCCGAAAACTTAGGTTAGTTATTAGAGAACAAAGTACTAGACGTTCTTAAACGTTGCAGCAACGTTTATATTATGAAAAAAGACGCTAGAAGACAACGTTGCCAACTCTTTAAGCCCGCAAATATTTCCTACGGTCCTTACCACTTTTTATTAAAGACATCTTAAAGAAATAGGAGGGCTTAAGTTAAGCTGGCTCTTTGGCAAAACAGAGAATACGGGTTACCTTTATCATGAAATATTATATTTTAAACAACGAATGATAATTTAATTGATATAATTAACTAAATTTTAAAATAAGCATAATTCATAATTTTAAAATGTAATTTTTGACTTTAATACCATAAAATAGTATCTGTATATTTTGTCTTATTGAATTGCCTTTTTCTCTGCCAAAAATTGGCTTCAATACAAGGCGTAGGAAAATAATGTATTGGATATCATTGGCCTTAACGCTCTTGTACACACGAGACAAGGCAAGTAGATTTTAACTCATTTATCATAAGTTGCCATTCGTCACGCCACTGATATAACGTAGCCTAGTTCACAGAAAAATTATCAATCAATAATGCATCCTTTTTTTTTAGAAAGAGCGCAAGAAGTGGAACAACTCCGACAACGAAAAAGAGTGACCAAAGACCTAATCGCGAAACAACAGCACGAACTAAGACTTCTGGAATCGAAACTGAAAGAACTATTTAGAAAACAGCACGATACAAGGCAAGAGGGAAAAACGGTTGAATTGAGTATTGATAAACTAACCAATATCGTCAACGCTATTCGGTAGCATATACCTGCTAAGAAACGTTACACTAAGAATGTCAAAAATCAGCTGAAAAAAGGGTTATATTAGCTAGTTGGGGAGAAAGTCCGACGTAATTTTTTTTTATATTTGTCAACTACAGGGAAATAAAACGTATTGTTTGTCATACTAAACTGCTGGCCATTTGCTTCCGAGCAAGAAAAATTTCGCCTAAATTTAAAAGTTAATATTTGCTGAACCAGATATGACATCGATCTCCGGTTTTTAATTGTTGATATTTGTCCCTTAGGAAACAATTGCCAAAGTTGGATTGTCTTAAACTGTCAGAAAATTTTATATACAGGGTGTTAAAGAGGACGATGATTTTTGCTCCAATTTCAATAGCATGTAACTTTCACAATAATATTTTTAAATTTTATCACTATACGTCAATTGAATCACTGGTTCATAGCAAAGAAAGTAATTTGTCAAATTTTTGATATCTGCTATATTTTAAGAGATACCGATTTTTTTTTTAAACTTTGCTTTTTTTCAACTTTTTGTTAGCTAGATCCCACTGTGCGTTGTATCGTGCAAACTTTGCAAGTGATTATTATACCTTATGAAAAGCTTGTTTATGTTCAGTAACAACAATTGTACCTAAATGTTGTGATGTGCAGTGGCGTACTTATAATCACTTATATGTCTATGCTTTATGAGTATCTTACAATTTTTTTGTATTGGAAAGTACTCGCCCCTAGATTAGGCAAGTTTTTCCTTATTTTTTAGTTTTTCATATCGCGCTACAGGTATATTATACAGTGTCTACAAAATTTAAAAAGATAATTTTTTTTATTTAATTGTTTGAAAAAATGTATTTATTAATTTCTAACTTTCTAACACGACACTATTCCTAACATTAAACTAAATAAATTTTTTCAAACAATTAAATAAAAAATTATCTTTTTTAAAATTTTGTAGACACTGTATAATATACCTGTAGCGCGATATGAAAAACTAAAAAATAAGGAAAAACTTGCCTAATCTAGGGGCGCGTACTTTCCAATACAAAAAAATTGTGAGATACTCATAAAGCATAGACATATAAGTGATTATAAGTACGCCACTGCACATCACAACATTTAGGTACAATTGTTGTTACTGAACATAAACAAGCTTTTCATAAGGTATAATAATCACTTGCAAAGTTTGCACGATACAACGCACAGTGGGGTCTAGCTAACAAAAAGTTGAAAAAAAGCAAAGTTTAAAAAAAAAATCGGTATCTCTTAAAATATAGCAGATATCAAAAATTTGACAAATTACTTTCTTTGCTATGAACCAGTGATTCAATTGACGTACAGTGATAAAATTTAAAAATATTATTGTCAAAGTTACATGCTATTGAAATTGGAGCAAAAATCATCGTCCTCTTTAACACCCTGTATATAAAATTTTCTGACAGTTTAAGACAATCCAACTTTGGCAATTGTTTCCTAAGGGACAAATCTATCAACAATTAAAAACCGGAGATCGATGTCATATCTGGTTGAGAAAATATTAACTTTTAAATTTAGGCGAAATTTTTCTTGCTCGAAAGCAAATGGCCAGCAGTTTATTTGCATTAGAAATTGGTCATTCTGATTACCAGATTACAAGTTTATTGATTTTGAATGCTTTGGTTTCACTGTAACTGAACTGTCGTTTTATATTAAGTTTCTGTAAAGAATTAGAGACGGTACTTCTGCGCGTTCATACGTCCCGTATATGAATGCGCTGGAATCTCGTTAACCATATGACATACAGAAATGCACAGATTAGATAAAAGTGGCGCAATAGTGAGGTCTACAACGTCGGGTTTTAAATGTAATTAATTCCTAATATTTCCGAAGTTATTTAGGCAAAACCGAATTTTTTTGATTTCGTTCTTTTTGTTTCCTGATTCTGTTGATAATTGAGATAATTTAATTTAATTTTCAATCCGACGTTTTGTTTTTTCGAAATAATTATCGATTTTGTTTTATTAAATAGCAGTAATATTTAGTTTTATGCTTTATGAACTCCACTTTATATTCTGAATTCAACGATAGATATATCAAACTTATTTATTTATGTCATACCAGTGCATTATTGCGTTTTTATACCTTAGATACCATCTACATAATGGATTACTTTATGCCCCTCGCGGGCATAAAGTACACATTACGGCCTGCGCTGGTATTAAGACGCAAAAAACAGTTTTCGATTAACTTATTCTTTATTAACAAAATATAAATTTACGTTTATATATTATTTGGTTGTATTTACATCGAACTGACCATTCTGGAAGGTTCTGGTGATAGCTAAATTTCCTGCAGCAAAGGTTGACTCATGATTCATTGTCTGGGTCTCTTGTTTCTGTAAGGAAATGCGAGATCCAGATGGTACACCTGCCAACATCCTTGAAACCTCATTTTTTGAGGATATGCTATCCTCTAAAGATCCTTCAGCAACTGCGGTACCCTTCCATCCACCATGGCGCTTCAGCGTAGTCATACTTGCTCCAGCTTCTGCTAAAAGAGTTCGACGTGAACAATGACCAGTGTACTTTTCGGGGTTGTTCAAACCCAAATATAATGCCGGGAATTTTCCCAAATGTGTTTTCCAACAGGTTGTACAGTATAGTGGCCTTATCTGTAGGTTTGTCATTGCCTTTTCAGCCTTTTTTCAATTTCGTCGGGAATTTCAAAACCTTGTTCCATTTTTGATTTTTGACTGACACATTAAATATTTGAATACTTATCTCCCTAGCAACAAAAACTCGGGTTATTATAATGTCAAGGTAATGTCGCAAGTAAAAATAAAAAATTAGTAAATCAAATTAAATTTAAAAAAAATATTTATTGTTTAAACGAACTGGTATGACATGAAAGTTTGTATGCACCACGGGTACTAATAGATAATCATTTACTTAGTACCCTTTCGACATAAATAACTATTATTAGACGTTTTAAATGTTGTTTTTATACTCTGGCATTAAAACTATTTTTTATTTCATATTATTTACAATAATAATGAAACATAAATTATTTTTTATTTTCAAAAACGTTATTATCGAACCAAAAATAATAATAAATAGTAGGTATGGTCCAGAATATAAAGTGGAGTTCATAAAGTCTAAAATAAAATGTTACTACTATTTTTAAAACAAGTTTATGATGGTTGCGAAAAAACGAAACGTCGGATTGACAATTTACTTAAACCATCTTATAGTGGAGAAGGAGTGGCAATGAGAATGTAAAATTTATTTTCACATATCATATTATCATGCGATAAATAATAATGGAAAATTATAATTTTCCTTTTTGATGAACTCATAAATATATCACTAAACTACCGAACAATGGCAACCCTTACAATCTAAAGAAATCGACTTTTTTAAAACTGTCATACATATCCCATTTTTCCAGCTGATTGTTTTTTGTAAATGGAAAGCGTTTGCTTAATATTTTTGTTCTGTTATTAAGAGAATTATGTTTAAATTTTAAAAATACGTTTGAGAACTTCAGTTATGTTTGCTTTCGTTAAAAGGGACTGAGTGCTTTGATACTGGCGAAAAATTGTTAGTTACTGTTCAAAACTAAATTATTAAATTAGTTAGAATATCAAATTTTCTTATGTTAGGTAGGAATAACAAATTGTCTGAAAAAATTGTCGCAATCCAAAAAAAAAATGCCGTGCAATGCTTTATCAGTTTTTATGTTACGTATTCTATTTACGTACATTCCCTTTACAGCAGGATTTTTACCAATTTGTCTTTGACAAACGCTTTTAACAGCAGCATTCAAGTGTTAGACAGGGTGTCCCAAAATTAATAGTACACAGTAAAACTGAATTTTGCTAAACTTTGCTTAGGTCTAAAGTTTAAATAACCTAGATACAAGGTGTCCAAGTGAAAATTTTATTTTCTAAGTTCCTAATTAATTTACTTTTTAACCAAAATATTTGCATAAATGTTGTGATGGTGGTTTTTTGGGGCGATAAATTTTAATTTGTTAATAATTTTTATGCAGATTGTAGAGGGCGCTCGCTGCGGCACTCCGGGTACGTAGAAACGAGTGCAACATTTTTGCGTTTTAGTGTATTTGTGTTTTTATTAAAAATATCAATTTTCTCATCACTTGAAATATTATTATGTTTGATATTAATTATTACATTATACGTAATACAATTTAACTACAAATAAATCAGGTTGCAACAGAAGTTCTAACTTAACCCATATTTTTAAAATATTATTGATATTTTAAAAATACTAAAAAAGTTAAAAGATCAATAATTAAAATATTTATAAGTTAAATAAAAATTTAATTTTTACATAAATAAAAACAAATACTAACGATAAAAGAAGAGATCTGTTTTTGAGAATAATTTCGTAATTAATTAATAAAGTTTAATGCATCTGCATTGAAACTTGTAAATTCAAAAATCTCGAAAACTCGAAAAAGGTACACCATTTTAGTTTTGTGTAAAAGTGAGGAGAAAATTGAAAGTGTCGCAGCAAGCGCCCTCTACAATCTACATAGAATTATTAACAACTACAAATTTGGTTGAAAAGTAAGTTAATTAGAAAATCAAATTTTCACTTGGACATTATCTCGGTTATCATCAACATGTGAACGATGCAAACTTTAGGCCAAATTGTCAGATTTTTACCCAAAGAATCTGCAGTCTTACTATGTGCTATTAATTATGGGATACCCTGGAGATAGGTCCACCACAGAAGTTGAACGGTCCCTAGGAAATTAATCAATTAAATATGCTGAAGAAGTAAACTCTAAGTGCTAAAACTGTTCAGACGTTGATAAATTATTGCTATCCGCATTTTTCTCTCAAGGGTTGCATAATTTTTTAATCATTGTATTCGAAGAAGTTAAGTTATTTATTTTAAAATCTTTAAAATGCATAAAATAGACGCGCTGTGATGAAAATAATGAAAAAGCAACAAAAAAAGTAATAGTAAGTGCAAAATTTTTACTTATTAATTTTATAGTATTATCGGTTAAGTTTTAAGTAAACTTGTAATTTATTTGGAACAAACGGACAGAAAGAATTGCGTGTTGGAATTCGTAAAATGAAACCGAATTTAATGTTAAATTTTTTACTGTTTTATGTTTACTTTACGGGTGTTTTATTTTTAAGTAGGTGAGAGTGGTGTTCACTGATTCTGTGATAAATACAATTTTAGTAATCTTGACGTAAACACTGTTTCTAGCATGACAAACCTAATAAATGTACATAAATTAATTATACGTGTTTTTTTTTTTCATATACATACACCTCTCGCTGATTAACCCCCTGGGTGGGGTTGTTTCCTACTTATTCGTTCCCTGGACAATCCTAAGGGGACGTACCATCGTGCCGATAAAAACTAGGACAGCAAAATATCTTATTTTCTCCTCGACTATTAGGAATTATTTACTGTCGAGTCTGGTACCAGTAAAATGTCATACAATTTTACATGTCAACATAGATTGTCATTTTATCATTAACTTGTCGAGCTTTTTTTTTTAAATATGCCACAATTCACCCCCCAGCAAGGGGCTACTATCTACAGTCGGTTGCGAGATGGTGCTTTTATTAGGGATATTATTTATTTTATTTTTTTTATTTATTAAATCTACGGGATACCCCATTGTATAATTTTACAATTAATTACTTATCTATCTAACAAAGTAAAAAGATTTAAAATTAGTTAGTAACATTCAAACATTAGAATACATAACAATTGAAAACATAAATGATGATAACAAAATATAGTATTTTAAAAAATATATACAGTGTGTCTACTTAAGTTGCCGCCATATGGGAAACTTTTTATTGTTAATTTTTCGAAAAAAGTTATTCTTTAGAGCGAACCCGCGAAGACGCTGAAACTGAAAAAAATCACTAGGAAAGGTCATTTTGATAAAGATTACACATGTCAGTGAAATTTCACTAGACCTGGCAACGCTGCGGTCAAATGTTAAAGAAGTCAAGCGCCAAATACTAATAAATTCAAGTGCCGATTCATCGCCGGCGTTGTCGTGAGAGAGAGGTCCGGTTACTCTTGAGATGGGGCGATGTCTGGCCCGTAGGTGGAACCCACGCTTCGTAACGCGCGCGAGAGAGCGAGAGAGAGAACTAGATTTTACACACGATCGGAATGTGTACGCCAAAAGATAAATACTATGATTTGCAACCATAGGGCGACATCTATGTAATGTTTTGTAACCAAATTGGATTGACAGATAATCGTATGAAAATGGCGGCGTCAATTGAACCTTAACGATCGCAACATAAACTACAAAAGAAAAAAACAGATTTACAGAGTCTTGACATATATCATAGTACTATGTTTAAATGCCCCCAGCGATATATTGAAAATATCTACAGTTCTGCTCATATTATTAAGAGTACGAAGAGTTCTATTCAAATCCATTTTTGAACCATATTCAGTTCTATGATATGATATTGCAGGCGAACTGGGAGTAAACAGAAATATAGGGTTGTTGGCAAAACAAAAAATAGCAAGGCATCGAACTATTATTAAGAGCGGTTTCAGGTTCCCCTAGATTGTTTGCTAAAGATGAAAATAGAAGAATACTAATTGTCAATAAGTAATAAACAGAAATGTTCTATGACTACATATTAAAAAAAAATTGTTGCTACGACAAATTTTGTGTTTGTATATTTTTTACTTTCTGTTAAATTTCTTTTATTATTCAGTTTTATTTTCATGGCGACATTAAATATACCTACTTTAAATAAAGCATTTGACTTTTTCTTAATAAAAATTGCGTAATACATTTAGTTCCTCCATATAAACTTCCGCTCAACTTTATAAAACCAGTAACATATTTTGATGCCACCTCGTATCGCAAAATACAAACCTTAAATTATGTAACCTAGGTTACCTACTTTCTAAAAGTTAGGTCTTTTCAGCTGTCGAGCACCTTTTATAGTCTATGAGATGTGTATTTCCGTTCCCAGTTTTGAGATTTTGCTGTCCTAGTTTTTTATCGGCACGATGGCGATGGTACAGTTTAACGTGGCATCCTAACCACGACCTTCAGTCATATGCTACTCTCTCTCTCAAGAGCCTATCAAATGGAGCTTATACCACTAAAATCCACCCTAATGAGAATCCGCTTACCGGCTTTGTGGGGTTTGAATCCACAGACTCTTGTCCTGGACTGCCTCTTTAACCACTGGGCCATCAGACTCGGTTTTTCATATAGTGGCGGCGGTAGCGCCGGAATAAGAGTACACTCCCCCCCCCCTCGATTTCGAGGATGCTGAACACGATGGCGGCGTCAGAATTTCTCTTTTGGGTTGCGCAACACCTCAAAATGGCTAAAAACTACCCCCCAGGGGGTTAAACGCGCTTCAAAAGGTTTCCCTGCAGAGAAACACACTTTCCCCCTTTTTCGAGGATGCTGAGCACGGTGGTGGTGTTTGATATCGCGTCCGACCTCCCCTCCCGTTTCCGAGGATGTTCAGAATGGGGAAAATAGTTGTACTTCTCTTTTTGGATGTAATGGACTCTCATTCCGGTCCAACTGAAAAATATAATCAAATAGTTTGCGCGAAAAAACGCGAAGGCGTGGTCAGTTTATTTTTAATTTTTTAGAAAAAAATTAAAAGTAAAATTTTTTTTTAAATTTCAATTAAATAAAAAAATCATGAAACAGTAATTTAAAAAAAAAATTTTAAACACTCGAAATTTTTTATTAGAAGGTTCCATAATGGGGGCGAGTATTGGTCGGTGGAGGGGTGGAAGGGCTCAGACGCGATATCCAACACCACCACCGTGCTCAGCATCCTCGAAAACGGGGGGAAAGTGTGTTTCTCTGCAGGGAGACCTCTTGAAGTGCGTTTAACCCCTCTGGGGGGTGGTTTTTGGCCGTTTTGAGGGCTTGCGCAACGCTAATCGTGTTCGAAAACGGGGGAAAAGGAGGGGAAGATGTTATCCTTAAAATCCAACTAAGAGAGGAGTCAACACAATCATGTTTTTTAAATAATAATTTCCTGGAAACTGCTAATCAAAAGGTAATAAATTACGTTATTATCGGAAACAGATTTAAACGACCTTTAAAATGGTGTGCCACCTTCCATTTAAGATTTTAAGGGTAACATCTGTCCCTTAAAGGATGAAGGCTGCAAACATTCTTCAAAAGCGTCCCCCCTTACAATAAAAATTGACGTGTCTTTCCGATTTTTAATATTATTTACTGGAAGCTAGCTGATATATTAAGGGTGGGAAATTTTCAAACTCCACCCTTCATAAGTAAAGAAATGCCCGAGGCAAAAATAAAATTAAGAAAATACAAATAATTTTAAATTTGAAAACGTCGTATATGCATGCTACAACACCAAAAAGCCGAGGTGACTCATGCAGTTTTTTTGTATTCCGTAATCCGAGCGAGTGTTATCTACGTTTTTTGCATCGAATTTTATACATTTCTTTGCGTTCCTTTGTCATTCGATGCCCAGTGGGCCGTCTGAAAGGAGCTTCGCGCGGTTTTCTTCACTGGAAAGTATCCCGCGTGGTACTTACGTTCGTCCAAAACATAGTGCTCCCCCACTGAGTGAGATATTCGCGCAATCGGGTCATCCTAAAAAGAAGTTTGTGCTCTGTTCCCTGATTGGTGAGTTTTTAACAATTTTTATTTCAAAATATATTTAGCAGCATTCAGTTTCATAAATCAATTTATGATAGGGAATGATTTAGATATGTAACGTCACATTCTGACCAAGGGCGGATCCAGAATTTCGTTTTGGGGGGATCAAACTTCGTTTTGAGGGGGGGGGGGGTCATACAAAGAGAAATAATACCCTGCCGCGTTAGTCAACCCGGTATATATGGTAGTTTTCTTGTAAAATTGTGTGTTAAGGGGCGTCATGACCCCTCCATGACCCTCCCCCTGGATCCGCGTTTGATTCTGACAAAGTTACATCAGTTATACTGTAATACTAGAAACTCCTTGCGTAGTTCTAATTTTACGGGGGAAAGTCATTTTTATTAATGTAACGAAATGCAGCTAAACATATTTTAATAATTTATATTTTGTTGAAATTTTCTGATTTTAAAAGTTTTTATTTAAATACCATGTCTTCCCTTTGCGTAACTTACTTTATTTGAAACGCGGCAACGCCATCTTCAAGAAAGCAACCGAACTTGCTGTATCAATCGTTTTTTTTTCGGATGTGTGTTTTAATTTTTTTATATTTGTTATTGAATACTTTTCCATTTGGTAGTAGGTAACTCAACTGTGTGTATTTCCATCGCTTCTTTTTTGGCAGTTGAATTTTGGTACAATTAAATTAATTAGAGAGTTCGTTGTGTGGGGATCAAATGAATCGTTCATTTCATAATCCGCATAAGTAAAAGTAGTAAAATTAATTTCAAAAGCCGCGTTATTTAAAATAGTAAAATTATTAGGACACAAGAACTTATTTTATTAGGTTTGCTAGTCTTTTAGTGTTGTATTTTATATCCACCATTTTATTTTTGAAATGGAGAGATATAGGGTATCCCCTTTTCGACACTTTTATAGGGTAATTGTTAGTGCTATCAAAAAAGTAATGTAGGTGTCATGTACAGGGTGTCCCATTTTCGACACTTTTATAAGGTATCTCCGTTATTGTTATAGTGCTATCAAAAAAGTAATGTAGGTGCTCTTTTTTGGTCGACCTTAAAATGGTAATATCAAAATTTGAAAAATTTCGCTCGCTTAAGAGATACGAGGGAAAATCCAAAAATTGACAATTTCAAAATTACCCTATATTTTCTTAGTTAAAAGAGATACAGAAAAATGTTTTATACAGAAGTTTCTTTATATTGATTGGTGAATGATCTGCAGTTTCAGAATAAGTATACGGGGTCAGGTAAAAAAGTTATCGGACCTATCCTCATTTTTTTTAAATGGAACACCCTGTATATTTTAATCTAAACATATACTATTTTAAATTCTCCTTTCAAATATATAATACACCATGGATAATATTGGTTTCCTAGGCGATTTATTTAAACTTTATACCTTAAAACCAAATTAGGCCATGAAACAAAAACTAATATCCTAGAGGCAATTATGTTGACATTCTACTCATTCTAGTTGTTATTAACATTTAACGTCAATTTCATTTTTTACATATTCATTTGCGAAAAAGACTTATCAATAATTTGGGAATTGTCAATTTTTTGATTTTCCCCCGTATCTCTTAAACGAGCGAACATTTTTAAACTTTGATTTTACCATTTTAAGTTTGACCCAAAAAGAGCACATGACACCTACATTACTTTTTGATAGCACTAACAATAACGGAGATACCCTATAAAAGTGTCGAAAAGGGGACACCCTGTACTCTTTGTGGGGCAAACTTAAAATGGTAAAATCAAAATTTGAAAATTTTCGCTCGCTTGAGAGATACGGGGGAAGATAAAAAAATTGACAATTTCTAAATTACCTTGTATTTTCTTAGCAAAAGAGATATCGAAAAATGTTTTATACAGAAGTTTCTTTATAAAGAAGTTTCTTTATAATGATTGTTGAATAATCTACCGTTTTGAGATTAAGTATACGGGGTCAGGTAAAAAAGTTATCGGACCTAACATCATTTTTTAAATGAAACACCCTGTATATTTTAATCTAAAAAGATTGCATTTTAAATTCTGTTTTCAAATTTATAACACACCAAGGATGATGTTGGTTTCCTTTTTTTATGAGCAAACACAAGCACTATAGGAAAAATCCTTTAGGGCACTCTGGGAGTGGTGCGTATGCGCAAAAAGCGATTCACGTTGGTTTTGAATCGTTGGAGGTTATATTCGTTGGGGAAAAACGACCTCGGGAAGGTCCTCGAGATGAACGAATTCTTAAATAATGAAGTTCGAGGAGTACTAAGCTTAACCACATATGGATGGGCGGCAGTGGGACGTCGTGTATTTCTGCTATTCGTAGGCGATTTATTTAAATTTTTCTCCATTTTCCTTGTTTTCTTTATTATAAGTATATTTTTAAATAAGTTCCAGTCGTCGGAATATGTCCTTAAATGGTTGCCATTTTTCCGGCTAGTGAACAAAATATAAATTTTGAGACATTTCTTAGTTTTTCCACTGTCAATATAAACTGATATCATATCAAATTTTTCAAAAAGTGATTTGCACAAATAAATATGTAAAAATGAAATTAACGTTAAATGTTGATAACAACTAGAATGTCAACATAGTTGTTTCTAGGCTATTAGCATTTATTTCATGGTCTAGTGTGGTTTAAATAAATCACCTAGGAAACCAATATTATCCTTGGTGTGTTATATATTTGAAAAGAGAATTTAAAATGCTATCTTTTTAGATTAAAATATACAGGGTGTTCCATTTTAAAAAATTAGGTTAGGTCCGATAACTTTTTTACCTGATCCTGTATATTCATTCATTCTGAAACCGGCAGATTATTCAATAGTCATTATAAAGAAACTTTTATATAAAACATTTTTCTGTATCTCTTTTAACTAAGAAAATATGAGGTAATTTTAAAATTGTAATTTTTTTTGATTTTCCCTCGTATCTCTTAAGCGAGCGAAAATTTTCGAATTTTGATTTTACCATTTTAAGATTGACCCAAAAAGAGCACATGACACCTACAATACTTTTTTGATAGCGCTAACAATTACGGAGATACCCTATAAAAGTGTCGAAATTGGGACACCCTGTACATGCCTGCCCAAAAAACCGCGATTTTTACATTTTTTATTTTGTCTTTGGGTAAATTAGCGATTCTGATTTCATATGAAAATAAACATTTTAAAATTTAGTAATTTTAAAATTTGTAAAAAATGGTCAAGTGTCAGTCGAACTCGCGCGCTAAATATTCCATAACGGATTTTTTTTCTTTAATTTTCTTAGTTACAATTTTTTTCTAGTAACTTTATCATACACATATTTTTTATATACAGGGTGATTCTCAAATAAGTACAAAAATAGAGAACCTTATTTTTGATCTAATTTTAAATAGATTGGAAAATTCCTAAAATTTGTGCAAAAACATGGTTCAATGAAATGTGTAATATTTCAACATATCAATATTATTATACAGGGTATTTTCTATGGATATGCCAACATTACGAACTTGAAACCTGAATTTCGTAAGTTTTTTAAATGAAACACCCTGTATATAATTACTTTATCTTGTAGATATTTTAATCCTCTCTAATTTTTATTAAGGTCTTTCTATGCCTATCTCTACCAATCGTGGTGGTATTTCAATTTTTATTTAAACTCGAGCAAAAAAAGTGGATGCATTTTACCATTGTCCTTTTTCTAGTCACCTATGACAAAATAAAAACAAAATGTTGTAATATAAAAAAAATTATTTATTCATACGGGAGGATACAACACAAAAATATTTTAGCGATTGTGGACAATTTCTAAAGTAAATTATTACCTAATTATTTGTTCATATAGTAACCCCCAATACCTTGAACACATAATTCAATACGTTTTTTAAAAGAATGAGTCATGTCTCTACACATTTTCAACTGTTTTCAAAGTATTACTCGGCAAATGTCTAGAAACATTCTTTTGAAAAATGTGTTAAAGTTAATGGGGGTCACTATGAACAAATAATTAGGCAATACTTTGAAAACAGTTCCAAATGTGTAGAAACATGACTCATTCTTTTGAAAAACGTATTGAATTATGTGTTCAAGTTAGTGGGGGTCACTATATGAACAAATAATTAGGTAATAATTTACTTTAGAAATTGTCCACCAGCTTGAATCGTTAAAATATTTTTGTGTCGTATCCTCCCGTATGAATAAATATTTTTTTTAAATTACAACTTTTTGTTTTTATTTTGTCATAGGTGACTAGAAAAAGGACAATGGTAAAATGCATCCACTTTTTTTGCTCGAGTTTAAATAAAAATTGAAATACCACCACGATTGGTAGAGATAGGCATAGAAAGATCTTAATAAAAATTAGAGATTATTAAAATATCTACAAGATAAAGTAAACATATACAGGGTGTTCCATTTAAAAAACTTACGAAACTCAGGTTTCAAGTTCGTAATGTTGGCATATTCATAGAAAATACCCTATATAAAAATATTGATATGTGTTATCATCGGGGACTTCTGTCAACATTCCTCTTTCCGACATAAAAATATTTTATTTCAAATTATTATAAGTTAAGAAATATTACTCATTTCATCAAACCATGTTTTTGCACAAATTTTAGGAATTTTCCAATCTATTTGGCAGCGTTGCAAAAATGTGTACAAATAATTACGGTGCTATGTACAGAATTTTACGGTCAATTCAAATATGTAAACATATATACATAGTGTCCCATTTAAAAAATATGAAATTTTTATCACACCGCCTTTTTGGAGCACCCTGTATAGTATTTATTTTAAAATCTGCACCTCTTAACGCTTAATAACTTTCGTGAAAAATGTTTTCCGCTATCCCTAGCGGTAAAAGAGATATTGAGCTTTGTCGCACTAATTGGTCACCCTGTATGTATATAGTTGATATATGTATATTAAACAAAAAATCTCGCAGAATAGCATATGGCGTAGATTTTTTCGGAAAAATTAGTGCATGTCGGACGCCGGGCGAAGCTATTATATAAATCGTAAAGGCATTAATATGAAGCAAAAAATGACTTTTTTGCTCTACCCTACAAAACCACACTGATTGGCAATGAGCATAATTATTATGCAAAATTCAGCCCAATAAAATTATGATATTATGTCAAATAATTACAAACCATTTAATATTTTTGGCCTAATAGTTCATACATAGATACCTTTCACAGGGTTATTTAGACACCATTTCACAAAAATATTTCACAAAACCATAAAACATGTCAAAAATACGAAATAATTATACTACAATAAATTACCTGACATACCAAAAAAACTTTTTCAGACACCTGTGTCGAGTCGTAATTGGCTGTTAGGCAGTGTTGCCCAGTTGAAAATTTAATGCCTTCGTGACGTTTTGAAGACGCCGATCAACTCTCAAAATGCAGATGATTCTATGGCTATAACTATCGGACATATCGTAAAAATGATTATTAACTTTTTTATTCAGATTTAAATTATCTACAACTTTTGACTGAAACTCAATTCACTAGTGTGTTTTGTTTCGAAGCTACGGGTCAAATAATATTTAAAATTAATTTTCCATCCCTTATGCAAGGGTTGAACACAAAATAATAATGTCTTTTCAAATAATAAAATGTGGTTTCCACCAAAAATGCAGCTTTCTAACTAAAATGTCTATTTAAGGGCTTCGTTTATTGGACTATAAGAAAAATGGCGTAGTATGATTACAGTAAATTTGTAATATCGATTTTTGTTTCAAATCTAAAGAAAACCTTAAAACAAGCAAAAAATTTACCCTAAGAATTTGCAGTTTTAGTTGGGCGATTTAAAACCAAAAAATGTTGTTTTTTTTTAGTTGTGGGCGAAAAAGAGAAAACTAGCAACACCGTGAACGTCCGTACCAGGGATAACATAGTTCACGGTGAAATTTCCATAGACGGGCTTATAGAAAAATTAGCCCACATAAAAGACAACTACATATTGGGGGAGGATAAATTTTAACCGACTGGGTTAGTTATTTTTTATAAAATTAAGAAAAATTGTTTAAATTACACACCGAAACCAGTGATATACTTTATCCAAAGCGAATTGAAATATATATTTATATCAATGCGTCCATGCACCAAAACCTATTGGATTTGATTCCACCTGGACGAACCACGAATTTTTTATATCATGTATTTCTATTTAATTTTCATAAAGTATATTTTAATCGGTTTTTGCCTAATGAACGCTGTTACAAAGCTTTTCACGTGATATATCAATCTAACCGACATTTAAAAACACGTGACAGGCTTCGTGGCATAGTTGTACGTGTAAAAAAAATGGAACTGGGGGCAAGTCTCGCGCATTTGGATTTTACAAGGCACTGTTAAGTTTTGTACTTTAATTTATTTGATACTTATTGTAAAGAGGATTTTAACTGCCCTATGCATAAATAAAAGTATTAGTATTTAGCTTCTTTATAGTATTTATTTTTAACCACCCTGATGACGGACGTAAAATTGAAATCGTTACTGGAAGAATACAGTCTGTACAACTCGACGACAATTTCGCGGGTCGTATGGGTGTTGTTTCTGGTGTAACTCAAGGATCCATTATTGGTCCTCTACTTTTTATGTTATGGTGTTATGGAAATGACGTATTGTATTTAAACCGGCAAATCCCGAGATGCGCATTATAGCGATGTTGTCATATTGCAACACAGAATTCTAAACGCACGTGTTCAGTTTTTGACAACAAGACGTCGTTATTACTTCTTTTTCATACTTTTTAGACAAATAAAACTACAATTTTAAGGTACAATTCTCTTACCTTCGATCTTATTTTAAAATAATCCGTTTTATAATTAAATTCCATAAAATAATAAAACACAAAAAGTATGTCTTTCAACAGAATCAACAGTAGATAATATCACACGAATTTGAAATCACATCACTATGAATTATTTCACAACAAAAAAAAATTGGGCAATACAACTAACAAAACGTTTAAAATTCGTATACGTCAAGCACGTGGAGCCCTCGACACGACGTCGTTCCACTCCCCAGTCTCGAAACATACGGAAGTATGAAGGGCGAGACACGCGGTGTGATCTGACAACACTGTTAGTATACTCTAGTGACCCACATTGTTGCTAAGTGAATCCAGATGGACCGGCGCGTGGGTAAAAAGGGTTATTACCTTAGTATTTAGATATTCGATTAAAAAAAAAGTATGTAGACTTTCTCTAGGACTCCCTAGGAGTCACCTATTTAAATATATTAAGTCATTTCCATAACAGCCTGTATATAGCTTACAACTGACATAATAGAAGATGCACCACCGAGTTATTATCAAAGATAGAATGTTGCGGTTTATCGTAGCACCATTTTAGCAAGGAAACGCATTATTTAACCAAAAATAGAAAAATATATTAAAATATTTACCCCAAAATATCATTACATCATAAGTAAATAAATACAAAAATTTATAAATATCTGAAATACAATACTGGCAATAATCTTATTTCCTAAAATAAAACACACAATAGACAATTGAGTAAACGATAACGCATAATACAAAAGATATCCAAATATGGGCCGTAAAAAATTGGAAAAATAGGTACATTATAGATTATTAGCTTATATTAGAAAGTAACGATTCGTTATAGAGCTATATACACTAATATATGTAGAGAAAATATCACTGAATTCGACAAGTCTTGGAGAAGTTGTAATTATTTTTGTATATATTAAAGCCTTAAAAACTCTTGGGTATTTAAACTATCTTCTTCTAAAGACCACATAACATACAGCAAATGCAATACTGAAGGCTGCCGTCAAGGATGCTGCTGCGAGGTAGCTCATTGAATTCTCGAGTACGACGCTCTAAAAGTATAAATTTTGGTGAAATTTCAGAAGAAAAAAGAAATACATCTTTAAAAAACGAGTCACAGGGAACAATTAAAAACTAAATCATACCATCCGAGAGATTTAATTATATACAGGGTGTTCATTTAAAAACGCCCCTTACCATCTCACTTACAGTAAATAATATTAAAAATGGGAGACACGTCATTCTTCAAACAGACACGTCATTTTCATTGTGAATATTTTAAAGATTATTTACAGCCTTCGTGGTTTAACCCTCTGGGAAGAGGGGAGATGTTAATCTTAAATGGGAAGAGAGGAGGGGGGGGGGGGGGGTTGTCAAGAGGTACCTCATTTTAAAGACGTCCAAATTACTGTTAAATAATGCTATAAGTTATTATTTTTTGAGTAGTAGTTTCCAAGAAACCGCGTTCCAACCAATGTACCTAGACGGTCCCGGGCCCTGTCATCGTACAAAATTGATCACTATCTCGATATTTTAAATCTTCAATTGCCTAACAAAAAAATCATATTTATAAGACATTTATTTACTTGGGGGCCGGGGGGGGGGGGGGGGGGGGGCGTCAGTCGCTACCCCCCCGTCCCCGGATTTTGTCTCGACGGCCCTGTGTGTAGATTAATATAATTTGAAATAAATAAATAAATCATATTTTTTATAGAGCTACCCCCGAAAAATTAAAACCCTGCCCAGACAATGTGTGAATGCCTGCACCTCGCTGGAACTCGTCCAGCAACGGCACGCATCTGCACATCGCAGAATATTTGTGCCGATGCTGGAAGAGATCCAGCGATCAATCCAAATCATTGAGGGGGATGTGGTGGTAGTGGGGGCAGTGGTGGCGGCGGCGGTAAGGCGGCTTTCCAGCCAGAAAAGCTATAGAGAACTGCGGGCCTTGGACGATTATTATAGGAACATTGTGTATAGTCATTTACAATATTTTGGGCTTAGTTATAATAACGAAGCCCAAAATATTGTAAAGGCATTACGTGAAATCCAAATCGTCCAAGGCCAAATAGAGGAACCCCCCTTACCGCCGCCGTCACCACCGTCACCACCAACGCCACCTCCCCCGAAGAGGAGGAGGATGGGTGCAACTGCCCAGGCGATCCAGGAAGCAGAGGCATTCCGGAGCAGGGGACATTATTAAAATGCAAGTATTTCATATTAATAATTAAACTAAATTATTTCAACTCAATTACAAGTTCCGTTAAACTTAACTAGGTTTATTGTTTATTGTAGAAAACGCAATTCAAAATTGACGGGGGTAGCCAATAAAGAAAAGAAAAAAGGATACAGCCAAAAAGAAAAAAGGACAGCCATATTTATACAGCATAGTCGATAAGTTTTATAAATAATGATCTTGGCTGTTTTTGTATGTGTCAGCAAAGCGGCTTAGCAAAGGAATATTATTGTTTTTGCGTAGTTAGAGAAATCTAAGAATGAGTGTATTTTTAAGGTAGTTAGTCTCAGTGATGCCAGACGTACCATAATTATGGAATTGTACCATATATTTTACCCTAAATTATTAGCAGTCAGAAAACGTACCATAATAAATAATTGTACCATAATTTCGATCAACTCAATATATTGGCAACCCCGTCATCAGCGTGTTAAAGTTCGAGGAATCCCCGGTCCGGTATTCTTCTGATTATTAATTTAACATTTTAACAAAGTCGGTGTATTTATTTTATCGTTTTTTATCGTCGGTGTGGGTGCCGGTGGTTATTAAAGTTTGTTTTTTCGCTGTATATTCAGCAATAATTTATTAGTTGATGTAATGGCGGCAAGTTCATCGCAAAATGTATTTGATTCGTCTGGATCAGACTCGGAGGAAGAAGAACACAAGAGAAAGCGCTTTCAAAATGTTCAAAGACGCGCCAGTAGGCCTCAAAAATATAAAGCAGACTGGGAAAGCAATGAAATCAAAAAATTTGTACAAATCCGATGATGAGGAAGATGTAGAGGTTTCTTTTGACACTTAGTTCACATTATTTCAAACTTTTATGCTAATTATTTACATATAAATATATCTAATATATCATTTTAACATAAAACAAATCCAAATTAGTGTTTTATTTGCATCGGCTCTGGCGTATATTTGCTAGTTATTTGTACCATAATTTTCCCTAAAATTCAATAATTCTGGCATCATTGCGCTATGATGTTATATTTGACATCTGGCATCGCTGGTTAGTCTTATAGTCTTTGTCGAGACGTGACGCGACGATCCAATAAAAGTTGGCAATAGCTTTTCGCCTTTTTATTTTGGGTAAAAAGTATTTCTTACATTAGATCGTCATATTTACGCCTCAGGAACTTCTGGTAGCTTTTTTCCGCACCTTTTAGGAACACCCTGTATTTTTCGTTTCTACTCTTCCCACCGAAATATGAGGTGTAAGCAGTGGCAACCGTGGAAGTTTCAATAAATGTCATAAATAAAATTGTTTGATATTTATTGTACTAAATTATTGTTTTGTCTTTGTGTTTATTATACGTTAGGTGCGCCACACCATAGCCAGGAAGGAACCTTGAAGACAGTGGCGAAGCGTGGATTTTTTTCTGGAAACACATGACTTTTGTGGGCCGAGGGGGGGGGGGCGGCCGGGCTGTCTCAAAATAGCTATTTTCCTTTAAGTGCGGAAAAATAGGTTTCTGCACGTGTTAGGAACAATAGTTTTTCTACTAGCGTGAGGAAACAAATTGAAAATAATTTAAAAAACGGAGTTTTTTTTTAAATTTTTATTACAATGAACAAAATTTTACAATATTAATTTACTTATTTATATTGTAATTAATTACAAGCACTACTTAAATTAATAGCAGAAGCCAGTTGGTTGCGGTTCTCCAGTAAAGATTGGGGTGCAGGAATAATTGATATTTCAGTAGGTTGCAGCTCGTTTTCTGAGTCCTGAAGCCCATCAGTTTGTTCATGTTGTGTACTTGTTGCTGGATGGGAGTAAGAAAGGGCTACACAGCTGCTGGTGGAAGCACTGGCTGGGGTTGATTTCAATATTTTACTTGCGTATCGTACAGGTTTTTCAAAATATAACAGTGCGGAAAAATCTTTGCCGCACGGTGCGGAAAAGTGGATTTTCCGCACTAAAACATGTGCGGAAAATGCGTTTTTTCGCACGCTAGTAGAAAATAGCTATTTAAGTCTATTTCGAGAATTCGGTGCCTTATGGGCCAAGGAGGACTTTTTGTTTTCTTACTTTTTTTGACTTTTTGTCAGTAAGTTGTCTTTTGCTTTTGTCAAGCTTAACACGCTTAAATCTTGTCACGTTTGTTGTTAACTTTTCTAAGTTAAACTTTTAAACCTAAGTAAAACTTTTGAACCACCCCTATGATCTACCTCTATTTACGAAGCTTTTTATACCTAGTTGACAAAAAAATGATGACTTGACATATACTCTAATCGATGAATCGATGAATAATTTTTCGGTTGCGATTATTTGTTATAGCTAAAAGATATTAATATGCAACTTCAGCAAATTTGAGATAACTTTCAACTTATGGCATATGGGAAGAAAATTGACCGGTAGTGAGTCAGTTCTCAGTTCAGCAGTTGAGTTTGAGTTGTGGATAAGCAAGCAGAAGAAAAGTAAGTATTTTTGTTTTATTAAATCATTTGTATCGATAAAGTTTAATTTTATAATTTTTCACATACAAATATCGAAAAAGTGGAAATTTTTTAAAATTTTTTAAATCTTTCTGAAAAGTATTTTTTTCTGGCTAATTCGAGGCTGTAGATTACGGGAAAAATATCGGTTTGTTCGAAAAAAAATTGTAAATATTTTTAAATGTCGATTTATGACGCTGGAATTCGGGATTTTTGCACCGTCTTAGTTTTTCGCGATTTTCCCCCCCAAGGAAAAACATTTCCTAATACAAACCCAGTACAGAATTAAAGCCAAGAAAATTTGCTACACAAATAGTAAAATCGTGCCGGAAATACGACGCTTTCATATTCATTTGTATCGATAAAGTTTAATTTTATAATTTTTCACATACAAATATCGAAAAAGCGGAAATTTTTTAAAATTTTTTAAATCTTTCTGGAAAATATTTTTTTCTGGCTAATTCGAGGCTGTAGATTACGGGAAAAATATCGGTTCGTTCGAAAAAAAATTGTAAATATTTTTAAATGTTGATTTATGACGCTGGAATTCGGGATTTTTGCACCGTCTTAGTTTTTCGCGATTTTCCCCCCCAAGGAAAAACATTTCCTAATACAAACCCAGTACAGAATTAAAGCCAAGAAAATTTGCTACACAAGTAGTAAAATCGTGCCGGAAATACGACGTTTTCATATTCATTTGTATCGATAAAGTTTAATTTTATAATATTTCACATACAAATATCGAAAAAGTGGAAATTTTTTAAAATTTTTTAAATCTTTCTGAAAAGTATTTTTTTCTGGCTAATTCGAGGCTGTAGATTACGGGAAAAATATCGGTTTGTTCGAAAAAAAAATGTAAATATTTTTAAATGTCGATTTATGACGCTGGAATTCGGGATTTTTGCACCGTCTTAGTTTTTCGCGATTTTCCCCCCCAAGGAAAAACATTTCCTAATACAAACCCAGTACAGAATTAAAGCCAAGAAAATTTGCTACACAAGTAGTAAAATCGTGCCGGAAATACGACGCTTTCATATTCATTTGTATCGATAAAGTTTAATTTTATAATTTTTCACATACAAATATCGAAAAAGTGGAAATTTTTTAAAATTTTTTAAATCTTTCTGGAAAATATTTTTTTCTGGCTAATTCGAGGCTGTAGATTACGGGAAAAATATCGGTTTGTTCGAAAAAAAATTGTAAATATTTTTAAATGTCGATTTATGACGCTGGAATTCGGGATTTTTGCACCGTCTTAGTTTTTCGCGATTTTCCCCCCCAAGGAAAAACATTTCCTAATACAAACCCAGTACAGAATTAAAGCCAAGAAAATTTGCTACACAAATAGTAAAATCGTGCCGGAAATACGACGTTTTCATATCATTTCCATCGATAAAGTTTAATTTTATAATTTTGAAGATAGAAATATCGAAAAAGTGGAAATTTTTTAAAATTTTTTAAATCTTTCTGAAAAGTATTTTTTTCTGGCTAATTCGAGGCTGTAGATTACGGGAAAAATATCGGTTTGTTCGAAAAAAAATTGTAAATATTTTTAAATGTCGATTTATGACGCTGGAATTCGGGATTTTTGCACCGTCTTAGTTTTTCGCGATTTTCCCCCCCAAGGAAAAACATTTCCTAATACAAACCCAGTACAGAATTAAAGCCAAGAAAATTTGCTACACAAATAGTAAAATCGTGCCGGAAATACGACGCTTTCATATTCATTTGTATCGATAAAGTTTAATTTTATAATTTTTCACATACAAATATCGAAAAAGTGGAAATTTTTTAAAATTTTTTAAATCTTTCTGGAAAATATTTTTTTTTGGCTAATTCGAGGCTGTAGATTACGGGAAAAATATCGGTTCGTTCGAAAAAAAATTGTAAAAATTTTTAAATGTTGATTTATGACGCTGGAATTCGGGACTTTTGCACCGTCTTAGTTTTTCGCGATTTTCCCCCCCAAGGAAAAACATTTCCTAATACAAACCCAGTACAGAATTAAAGCCAAGAAAATTTGCTACACAAATAGTAAAATCGTGCCGGAAATACGACGCTTTCATATTCATTTGTATCGATAAAGTTTAATTTTATAATTTTTCACATACAAATATCGAAAAAGTGGAAATTTTTTAAAATTTTTTAAATCTTTCTGGAAAATATTTTTTTCTGGCTAATTCGAGGCTGTAGATTACGGGAAAAATATCGGTTCGTTCGAAAAAAAATTGTAAATATTTTTAAATGTCGATTTATGACGCTGGAATTCGGGATTTTTGCACCGTCTTAGTTTTTCGCGATTTTCCCCCCCAAGGAAAAACATTTCCTAATACAAACCCAGTACAGAATTAAAGCCAAGAAAATTTCCTACAACATGATGGATAATTCGCAAGGAAATACGACGCTTTCATATTCATTTGTATCGATAAAGTTTAATTTTATAATTTTTCACATACAAATATCGAAAAAGTGGAAATTTTTTAAAATTTTTTAAATCTTTCTGAAAAGTATTTTTTTCTGGCTAATTCGAGGCTGTAGATTACGGGAAAAATATCGGTTTGTTCGAAAAAAAATTGTAAATATTTTTAAATGTCGATTTATGACGCTGGAACTCGGGATTTTTGCACCGTCTTAGTTTTTCGCGATTTTCCCCCCCAAGGAAAAACATTTCCTAATACAAACCCAGTACAGAATTAAAGCCAAGAAAATTTGCTACACAAATAGTAAAATCGTGCCGGAAATACGACGCTTTCATATTCATTTGTATCGATAAAGTTTAATTTTATAATTTTTCACATACAAATATCGAAAAAGCGGAAATTTTTTAAAATTTTTTAAATCTTTCTGGAAAATATTTTTTTCTGGCTAATTCGAGGCTGTAGATTACGGGAAAAATATCGGTTCGTTCGAAAAAAAATTGTAAATATTTTTAAATGTTGATTTATGACGCTGGAATTCGGGATTTTTGCACCGTCTTAGTTTTTCGCGATTTTCCCCCCCAAGGAAAAACATTTCCTAATACAAACCCAGTACAGAATTAAAGCCAAGAAAATTTGCTACACAAATAGTAAAATCGTGCCGGAAATACGACGTTTTCATATTCATTTGTATCGATAAAGTTTAATTTTATAATATTTCACATACAAATATCGAAAAAGTGGAAATTTTTTAAAATTTTTTAAATCTTTCTGAAAAGTATTTTTTTCTGGCTAATTCGAGGCTGTAGATTACGGGAAAAATATCGGTTTGTTCGAAAAAAAAATGTAAATATTTTTAAATGTCGATTTATGACGCTGGAATTCGGGATTTTTGCACCGTCTTAGTTTTTCGCGATTTTCCCCCCCAAGGAAAAACATTTCCTAATACAAACCCAGTACAGAATTAAAGCCAAGAAAATTTGCTACACAAATAGTAAAATCGTGCCGGAAATACGACGCTTTCATATTCATTTGTATCGATAAAGTTTAATTTTATAATTTTTCACATACAAATATCGAAAAAGCGGAAATTTTTTAAAATTTTTTAAATCTTTCTGGAAAATATTTTTTTCTGGCTAATTCGAGGCTGTAGATTACGGGAAAAATATCGGTTCGTTCGAAAAAAAATTGTAAATATTTTTAAATGTTGATTTATGACGCTGGAATTCGGGATTTTTGCACCGTCTTAGTTTTTCGCGATTTTCCCCCCCAAGGAAAAACATTTCCTAATACAAACCCAGTACAGAATTAAAGCCAAGAAAATTTGCTACACAAGTAGTAAAATCGTGCCGGAAATACGA
Organism: Barypeithes pellucidus; assembly: GCA_963991005.1. NCBI lineage: Eukaryota > Metazoa > Arthropoda > Insecta > Coleoptera > Curculionidae > Barypeithes > Barypeithes pellucidus. Next base: position 14,482,747 of record OZ022556.1, read on the forward strand.
CGCTTTCATATTCATTTGTATCGATAAAGTTTAATTTTATAATTTTTCACATACAAATATCGAAAAAGTGGAAATTTTTTAAAATTTTTTAAATCTTTCTGGAAAATATTTTTTTCTGGCTAATTCGAGGCTGTAGATTACGGGAAAAATATCGGTTTGTTCGAAAAAAAATTGTAAATATTTTTAAATGTCGATTTATGACGCTGGAATTCGGGATTTTTGCACCGTCTTAGTTTTTCGCGATTTTCCCCCCCAAGGAAAAACATTTCCTAATACAAACCCAGTACAGAATTAAAGCCAAGAAAATTTGCTACACAAATAGTAAAATCGTGCCGGAAATACGACGCTTTCATATTCATTTGTATCGATAAAGTTTAATTTTATAATTTTTCACATACAAATATCGAAAAAGCGGAAATTTTTTAAAATTTTTTAAATCTTTCTGGAAAATATTTTTTTCTGGCTAATTCGAGGCTGTAGATTACGGGAAAAATATCGGTTCGTTCGAAAAAAAATTGTAAATATTTTTAAATGTTGATTTATGACGCTGGAATTCGGGATTTTTGCACCGTCTTAGTTTTTCGCGATTTTCCCCCCCAAGGAAAAACATTTCCTAATACAAACCCAGTACAGAATTAAAGCCAAGAAAATTTGCTACACAAGTAGTAAAATCGTGCCGGAAATACGACGTTTTCATATTCATTTGTATCGATAAAGTTTAATTTTATAATATTTCACATACAAATATCGAAAAAGTGGAAATTTTTTAAAATTTTTTAAATCTTTCTGAAAAGTATTTTTTTCTGGCTAATTCGAGGCTGTAGATTACGGGAAAAATATCGGTTTGTTCGAAAAAAAAATGTAAATATTTTTAAATGTCGATTTATGACGCTGGAATTCGGGATTTTTGCACCGTCTTAGTTTTTCGCGATTTTCCCCCCCAAGGAAAAACATTTCCTAATACAAACCCAGTACAGAATTAAAGCCAAGAAAATTTGCTACACAAATAGTAAAATCGTGCCGGAAATACGACGCTTTCATATTCATTTGTATCGATAAAGTTTAATTTTATAATTTTTCACATACAAATATCGAAAAAGTGGAAATTTTTTAAAATTTTTTAAATCTTTCTGGAAAATATTTTTTTCTGGCTAATTCGAGGCTGTAGATTACGGGAAAAATATCGGTTTGTTCGAAAAAAAATTGTAAATATTTTTAAATGTCGATTTATGACGCTGGAATTCGGGATTTTTGCACCGTCTTAGTTTTTCGCGATTTTCCCCCCCAAGGAAAAACATTTCCTAATACAAACCCAGTACAGAATTAAAGCCAAGAAAATTTGCTACACAAATAGTAAAATCGTGCCGGAAATACGACGTTTTCATATCATTTCCATCGATAAAGTTTAATTTTATAATTTTGAAGATAGAAATATCGAAAAAGTGGAACTTTTTAAAATTTTTTAAATCTTTCTGAAAAGTATTTTTTTCTGGCTAATTCGAGGCTGTAGATTACGGGAAAAATATCGGTTTGTTCGAAAAAAAATTGTAAATATTTTTAAATGTCGATTTATGACGCTGGAATTCGGGATTTTTGCACCGTCTTAGTTTTTCGCGATTTTCCCCCCCAAGGAAAAACATTTCCTAATACAAACCCAGTACAGAATTAAAGCCAAGAAAATTTGCTACACAAGTAGTAAATTCGTGCCGGAAATACGACGTTTTCATATTCATTTGTATCGATAAAGTTTAATTTTATAATATTTCACATACAAATATCGAAAAAGTGGAAATTTTTTAAAATTTTTTAAATCTTTCTGGAAAATATTTTTTTCTGGCTAATTCGAGGCTGTAGATTACGGGAAAAATATCGGTTCGTTCGAAAAAAAATTGTAAATATTTTTAAATGTCGATTTATGACGCTGGAATTCGGGATTTTTGCACCGTCTTAGTTTTTCGCGTTTTTCCCCCCCGAGGAAAAACATTTCCTAATACAAACCCAGTACAGAATTAAAGCCAAGAAAATTTGCTACACAAGTAGTAAAATCGTGCCGGAAATACGACGCTTTCATATTCATTTGTATCGATAAAAAGTCCTAAAACGGCACATTTCTCGCGATTTTTTAATAATCCTGTAGCAAATTTTTGTGAACCAGCTAGCTCCGCCTATGCTGACTAAACATTCGGTTTATAAAGCGGCAATAAGTTGAAACCCCGTTGACTCATAAAAATGTTACGGTTCAAAAATATTCTCTGGCAACACTGGTAATACCTACAGACACCAAAGAATAACTTTTTACAATGCTTGCCTTTGCACGCCTAACTTTTTCATATCTTTTTCAGAGATCAGAACAAAAAATAGAGACGGGTGGTCCGCCGAGAATAAGTAAGTAAACTAATATTAAATAGCCACTTTAGAATAGTTGGCTGCTCTGGCAACACTGGTCAGAAATAGTATAAACAAAATTTTCTTAGGTGTCAATCTGTCAATTGAGTGAGTGAAGTCATGGGGTCAGTGTTTTAAATTATCACCCCATAATTACTTAAAACTAGTTAACAAATTTTAGTTTACTAAAGATGGGTTCTAACAGAAATTTAATTTAATTTAGCTTTCAACAAGTTGGCTGCACAAAGTTGACTTTTGACGGCTCTTTGAAGGTTAAGTTAAGATAAATTACAGAAAATAAACCACAGAAAAAATAGAAATGTCGGGGTTCCCGCAACTATTTGCAAAAACAGACCCCCGATATAAAACAAAGAACATTTTCATCATTATGCAATAATTTGTAATTTGCACCAAGATTGTAAAATAAATCTGAAAAGGTCATTCAATAAGCGACGGAAACGGATTTCCTTGACCAAAGTAGATCTTAAATTTTTGGATGAACGCCACAAAATAAAATTAGATTAAATCTTAAATTAAATTAATCTTGAATTAAATTTCTGTTAGAAGCCATCTTAAAGCCTGCACGTCTAACATTTCATATTTTTCTTTCAGTATGCCAAAAGTGGATATTATGCGACGGGTTAAAATAGAAAAGGTTTGCCTACACATCTGTGTAGGCGAAAGTGGTGACAGACTGACCAGAGCTGCTAAGGTAATAACACTCATGTTCGAGTCTGTTTCACACGTACACTACCCGTTTGCTTTTTATCAGTGATATGTGACTTATACTTTTTTCCAAAAATATCTTAAAATTGCAAAAATCTGAGAGACTTACATCGTAGTAGACTCTTTTTATTATTACCATATTAATTTTTTAGGTTTTAGAACAACTCACCGGCCAACAGCCGGTGTTCTCAAAAGCGAAAGAAACTATAAGGTCGTTCGGCATCCGAAAGAACGAGCGAATCGCTGTGCACTGCACTGTGAGAGGGGCAAAGGCTGAGGAAATTTTAGAAAGAGGATTGAAAGTACGGGAATATCAATTGCGAGCAGATAATTTCTCAGGTACGCACTGATTAGTCCAACTTGATGTTCAAAACAAAGTTTTCACTGACAAATTGGTTAAAGTTTTAACTAAATTTAAAGGTCTAAATATGAGAGTGATAAATTATTGTTATTTTTATTCTTTTTTAGCATCGGGAAACTTTGGATTTGGTGTTGAGGAACACATTGACTTGGGTATTAAATATGACCCAACCATGGGAATCTTTGGCATAGATTTCTATGTCGTGCTAGGCAGGCCCGGGTTCAATGTTGCCCGTAGGCGCAGGAAACCAGGAAAAGTTGGTTATTCGCACAGGCTGAAAAAGGAAGATGGCATGAAGTGGTTCCAACACACATATGAGGGTGTTATTTTAGCTAGCAAGAAGAAGCATTGAAGCAGCAAGAAGAAGAATTGAAACTAATCAAATATCGATACCTTTCCGGCAGAACATCGTATGTAACATAGAGCAAATTTTACAGTAGACAGTTTTTTTTGATTATTTCAGTAATTTTTCGATTTAACTTTGCCAAATTTGGTGGGTTCTTTTGTTAATAGTTTTTACAAATCAGTTAATTTTTATGATTTAGGATCCTTTATTTTGCTGAGACAGGCACTTAAGATACTTTGCCAGTATTAAATGTAGTCAACAATGAAAGTTTTATTGTATCTGTGTCTCTTACAATGTTTTGTTGGTATGGCTTTGAACTTACGATGTGCTATAATAAAACACGGTAATGCGATACATTTTTATTTTTAATCAAAATACAAAACATGGTTTTATCCAACATAGAGAAAAAAAATAACAACAAAGACATTTTTACAGTGGTTTTAATATTATTTTCTTAAAATAATTTTTGTTTAATCAGTTTGCTCTTCTACCTCATCTTCATGGTCAGTTTCGGGTAACACATCAGGTATTTCGACTGATGTATTCATATCAAAATATTCATGGTGATATTTTCTTGGAATAACATTTTTTTTGCAAAGTTCTTCCAAATTTTTTTTCTTTATTGGAGTAACAGACAATTTTTTAGTGTATAATTTTTTCATTTTTAATGTAGTGCCCTTCTTTTTTGGCAGCGCCATTTTCATGACTTTTGTGTCTGAACTGTCATATGAATAATCTAAAATAACGTTAGGATTATTTTAAAAATGAAAAAATTATACACTAAAAAATTGTCTGTTACTCCAATAAAGAAAAAAAATTTGGAAGAACTTTGCAAAAAAAATGTTATTCCAAGAAAATATCACCATGAATATTTTGATATGAATACATCAGTCGAAATACCTGATGTGTTACCCGAAACTGACCATGAAGATGAGGTAGAAGAGCAAACTGATTAAACAAAAATTATTTTAAGAAAATAATATTAAAACCACTGTAAAAATGTCTTTGTTGTTATTTTTTTTCTCTATGTTGGATAAAACCATGTTTTGTATTTTGATTAAAAATAAAAATGTATCGCATTACCGTGTTTTATTATAGCACATCGTAAGTTCAAAGCCATACCAACAAAACATTGTAAGAGACACAGATACGATAAAACTTTCATTGTTGACTACATTTAATACTGGCAAAGTATCTTAAGTGCCTGTCTCAGCAAAATAAAGGATCCTAAATCATAAAAATTAACTGATTTGTAAAAACTATTAACAAAAGAACCCACCAAATTTGGCAAAGTTAAATCGAAAAATTACTGAAATAATCAAAAAAAACTGTCTACTGTAAAATTTGCTCTATGTTACATACGATGTTCTGCCGGAAAGGTATCGATATTTGATTAGTTTCAATTCTTCTTCTTGCTGCTTCAATGCTTCTTCTTGCTAAGTCGCTCCAATCTTCACTGTCGGCCGATGTTTGTTCCCTTGCTTCATTATAAGACATCTCTGATAAGTGGCGTCGAAATTTTCTTGGGTCACTTTTCGATATAGATAAAAAATATTTAAAGTTTAAAGAGCGTTGTTCTTCAACTTTTAAAGCTAACTTAATTTTCAAAAGTATTTTCCATTATGAACCTGAAGACAAAAACATTATAATAAAATTGAAAAACATGATCAATAAAACAGGATTTGTAAATAACGTTAAATATGCAAAATCATATAAAGGAATTTTCATGCCATCCAAACAAAGTTTATTAGAAATTGTTGGCAATTATTTGGGGATAGAACTTTTACATGCTGATGAAATTACAAGTTCCTCGACATCTTCGCCCCCCTCGTCGTCAGATGATGACGAACAAGAAGTGAATGTCGGCCTCGATGTCGCGGAACTTTTACATGCTGATGAAGTTACAAGTTCCTCGACATCTTCGCCCCCCTCGTCGTCAGATGATGACGAACAAGAAGTGAATGTCGGCCTCGATGTCGCGGAACTAGTAACGAAACCATCAACTTCAAGTTTGGTAGAAGCACATTGTTCGAGTACTGTCCGAGTATGTGACAATGCACTAACTTCATCGAGTAGCTCAAGCGGGCAACATTGTCACATACTCGGACAGACTCGGCTAGCTGAGCATAATGTCATTTCACCTGTAACTCAACCTATATGTTCACCTTTTGATTGTGCGGAACTTTTAAGTAAACCATCAACTTCAAATTTGTATACACCTAGTTGTCCGAGTACTGCTCGAATATGTGACAAGGATTCATCTACTTCATCGAGTAGTAGTTCAAGCGGCCAACATTGTCACATACTCGGACAGACTCGGCTAGCTGTTGTCACTTCCCCTGTGAGTGAATTTAAATGTACAACTTTTGATTCTGATTCTAGTAGCAGTGAAATTACTGAACCCCCATTTAAACGACAAAAGACAATTCCATACTTACCCCTCCCTCAACTACCGATCGAACCAATTCAGCCTTCAGCAAGACAGCCAACTACTTTCCCCCCCTCGCAAACAAATATTCCCGACATTGAACAACAAGACGAACCCCCACTAGACGATGCCCCCCCTCAACCAACTCGCCCAATTCCAGACAGTTTAATACCCCCACTAGACGATGCCCCCCCTCAACCAACTCGCCCAATTCCAGACAGTTTAATTCCGCCTTCATCAACGAACAGTAGCAAATCATCACTTACCTTAGTTTCGACATCGTACAAATTGAACGATAAAGTCTGGGCAAAAATAACCGGATACACATTTTTCCCGGCAATAGTCCTAGGGTCAGGTAAGCTCGGCTATACCGTTCAATTTTTCGATGCCAAAATGATGAAAGGTCAAGTGACCAAAAAATGTAACATATTTCCAATAAACAAATTTTTACCTCAATCAATCAAAACCCGATCCGAAGTAGTTAAACAGAGTTGAAAGTGATGTTGAGTGTTTTTAATTAAAATTAGAATTTCAGTATGGTTAATATTATTAACAACAAAGATTAAAATTTAACAATGATGCAAGACCATCTTTGTTGTTAATAGTATTAACAACAGTACGGTACACTGTAAATTTCTGTTGTACAAGGAAATTAATAATAAAAATAGCCATACTTTCATCGCAGTAAATTACCAATCATTCTAGTGGATCTGCACACTTTTCTGTAGTATTCAAGTTCTACTCGAATGGTTGTTAATTGCCTGTGGTGAGAGTATGGCTTTTTTTTCATTAATTTGTGGTGCAGAAATCGAGGATTCGTACTAATCAACATGTTCCATTAAACTTAATAATTAGTTTTTATAAATGTTGAAATGAAGAAACAATTTAATAAAAATATTTGCCATACTTTCATCGCAGTAAATTCATTCTAATCAAACTGCGCACTTTTCATAAGGATAAAAGTTAAAAGTACAATGGTTATTAATTGACTGTGGTGAAAGTATGGCATTTTTTTTTCATTATTTTGTGATCCACGGATCATCGATTCGTACTCATTAATTTCGCCGGTTTAGAGGTAAAATTCATTAAGTACAATTTTCTTGATTTTTGATTTGATAAGTAACTTAGTAAGTTTTACTATTTTTACCAGAAGATAATACTGCAACTAATGAAATTTACTTTGCCATGGAACAAACCAGAATAGCTTTAGACACTTAATGAATTTTTCCCGTTATAGGATTTTTTATTAAAAATTGCAGTTAATGACGTTTACCTCTAAACCGACGATATGTTCACTTAAACTTAATAATTAGTGTTTATAAATGTATTATAACTGTTGCAATAAACAATAATATGTTGTTATAATTGTCTTTTATTAACAGTAGTATATTAGTGAATATCCGAAAGGAAATTTAAGCGAATTAAAACTAATAATATATTCTCCTAACTTTATCGATAAAAATAAATAAAAAAACGTCGTATTTCCTTGCGAAATATCCATCATCTTGTAGGAAATTTTCTTGGCTTTAATTCTGTACTGGGTTTGTATTAGGAAATGTTTTTCCTTGGGGGGGAAAATCGCGAAAAACTAAGACGGTGCAAAAATCCCGAATTCCAGCGTCATAAATCGACATTTAAAAATATTTACAATTTTTTCTCGAACAAACCGATATTTTTCCCTTAATCTACAGCCTCGAATTAGCCAGAAAAAAATATTTTCCAGAAAGATTTAAAAAATTTTAAAAAATTTCAACTTTTTCGATATTTCTATCTTCAAAATTATAAAATTAAACTTTATCGATGGAAATGAATATGAAAACGTCGTATTTCCGGCACGATTTTACTACTTGTGTAGCAAATTTTCTTGGCTTTAATTCTGTACTGGGTTTGTATTAGGAAATGTTTTTCCTTGGGGGGGAAAATCGCGAAAAACTAAGACGGTGCAAAAATCCCGAATTCCAGCGTCATAAATCGACATTTAAAAATATTTACAATTTTTTCTCGAACAAACCGATATTTTTCCCGTAATCTACAGCCTCGAATTAGCCAGAAAAAAATATTTTTCAGAAAGATTTAAAAAATTTTAAAAAATTTCAACTTTTTCGATATTCGTATCTTCAAAATTATAAAATTAAACTTTATCGATGGAAATGAATATGAAAACGTCGTATTTCCGGCACGATTTTACTACTTGTGTAGCAAATTTTCTTGGCTTTAATTCTGTACTGGGTTTGTATTAGGAAATGTTTTTCCTTGGGGGGGAAAATCGCGAAAAACTAAGACGGTGCAAAAATCCCGAATTCCAGCGTCATAAATCGCCATTTAAAAATATTTACAATTTTTTTTCGAACGAACCGATATTTTTCCCGTAATCTACAGCCTCGAATTAGCCAGAAAAAAATATTTTCCAGAAAGATTTAAAAAATTTTAAAAAATTTCCACTTTTTCGATATTTGTATGTGAAAAATTATAAAATTAAACTTTATCGATACAAATGAATATGAAAGCGTCGTATTTCCTTGCGAATTATCCATCATGTTGTAGGAAATTTTCTTGGCTTTAATTCTGTACTGGGTTTGTATTAGGAAATGTTTTTCCTTGGGGGGGAAAATCGCGAAAAACTAAGACGGTGCAAAAATCCCGAATTCTAGCGTTAAAAAGTCCTAAAACGGCACATTTCTCGCGATTTTTTAATAATCCTGTAGCAAATTTTTGTGAACCAGCTAGCTCCGCCTATGCTGACTAAACATTCGGTTTATAAAGCGGCAATAAGTTGAAACCCCGTTGACTCATAAAAATGTTACGGTTCAAAAATATTCTCTGGCAACACTGGTAATACCTACAGACACCAAAGAATAACTTTTTACAATGCTTGCCTTTGCACGCCTAACTTTTTCATATCTTTTTCAGAGATCAGAACAAAAAATAGAGACGGGTGGTCCGCCGAGAATAAGTAAGTAAACTAATATTAAATAGCCACTTTAGAATAGTTGGCTGCTCTGGCAACACTGGTCAGAAATAGTATAAACAAAATTTTCTTAGGTGTCAATCTGTCAATTGAGTGAGTGAAGTCATGGGGTCAGTGTTTTAAATTATCACCCCATAATTACTTAAAACTAGTTAACAAATTTTAGTTTACTAAAGATGGGTTCTAACAGAAATTTAATTTAATTTAGCATTCAACAAGTTGGCTGCACAAAGTTGACTTTTGACGGCTCTTTGAAGGTTAAGTTAAGATAAATTACAGAAAATAAACCACAGAAAAAATAGAAATGTCGGGGTTCCCGCAACTATTTGCAAAAACAGACCCCCGATATAAAACAAAGAACATTTTCATCATTATGCAATAATTTGTAATTTGCACCAAGATTGTAAAATAAATCTGAAAAGGTCATTCAATAAGCGACGGAAACGGATTTCCTTGACCAAAGTAGATCTTAAATTTTTGGATGAACGCCACAAAATAAAATTAGATTAAATCTTAAATTAAATTAATCTTGAATTAAATTTCTGTTAGAAGCCATCTTAAAGCCTGCACGTCTAACATTTCATATTTTTCTTTCAGTATGCCAAAAGTGGATATTATGCGACGGGTTAAAATAGAAAAGGTTTGCCTACACATCTGTGTAGGCGAAAGTGGTGACAGACTGACCAGAGCTGCTAAGGTAATAACACTCATGTTCGAGTCTGTTTCACACGTACACTACCCGTTTGCTTTTTATCAGTGATATGTGACTTATACTTTTTTCCAAAAATATCTTAAAATTGCAAAAATCTGAGAGACTTACATCGTAGTAGACTCTTTTTATTATTACCATATTAATTTTTTAGGTTTTAGAACAACTCACCGGCCAACAGCCGGTGTTCTCAAAAGCGAAAGAAACTATAAGGTCGTTCGGCATCCGAAAGAACGAGCGAATCGCTGTGCACTGCACTGTGAGAGGGGCAAAGGCTGAGGAAATTTTAGAAAGAGGATTGAAAGTACGGGAATATCAATTGCGAGCAGATAATTTCTCAGGTACGCACTGATTAGTCCAACTTGATGTTCAAAACAAAGTTTTCACTGACAAATTGGTTAAAGTTTTAACTAAATTTAAAGGTCTAAATATGAGAGTGATAAATTATTGTTATTTTTATTCTTTTTTAGCATCGGGAAACTTTGGATTTGGTGTTGAGGAACACATTGACTTGGGTATTAAATATGACCCAACCATGGGAATCTTTGGCATAGATTTCTATGTCGTGCTAGGCAGGCCCGGGTTCAATGTTGCCCGTAGGCGCAGGAAACCAGGAAAAGTTGGTTATTCGCACAGGCTGAAAAAGGAAGATGGCATGAAGTGGTTCCAACACACATATGAGGGTGTTATTTTAGCTAGCAAGAAGAAGCATTGAAGCAGCAAGAAGAAGAATTGAAACTAATCAAATATCGATACCTTTCCGGCAGAACATCGTATGTAACATAGAGCAAATTTTACAGTAGACAGTTTTTTTTGATTATTTCAGTAATTTTTCGATTTAACTTTGCCAAATTTGGTGGGTTCTTTTGTTAATAGTTTTTACAAATCAGTTAATTTTTATGATTTAGGATCCTTTATTTTGCTGAGACAGGCACTTAAGATACTTTGCCAGTATTAAATGTAGTCAACAATGAAAGTTTTATCGTATCTGTGTCTCTTACAATGTTTTGTTGGTATGGCTTTGAACTTACGATGTGCTATAATAAAACACGGTAATGCGATACATTTTTATTTTTAATCAAAATACAAAACATGGTTTTATCCAACATAGAGAAAAAAAATAACAACAAAGACATTTTTACAGTGGTTTTAATATTATTTTCTTAAAATAATTTTTGTTTAATCAGTTTGCTCTTCTACCTCATCTTCATGGTCAGTTTCGGGTAACACATCAGGTATTTCGACTGATGTATTCATATCAAAATATTCATGGTGATATTTTCTTGGAATAACATTTTTTTTGCAAAGTTCTTCCAAATTTTTTTTCTTTATTGGAGTAACAGACAATTTTTTAGTGTATAATTTTTTCATTTTTAATGTAGTGCCCTTCTTTTTTGGCAGCGCCATTTTCATGACTTTTGTGTCTGAACTGTCATATGAATAATCTAAAATAACGTTAGGATTATTCTTTTCAAAATAAACACTTCGTACCTTAGTAATTTTTATGGATTCTCCCTCAACTGATTTGAATTTCTTGGGATGAAGAATTTCATTGGACAGATGTTTCCAATCTAAAAAGTCTGTTACTCCAATAAAGAAAAAAAATTTGGAAGAACTTTGCAAAAAAATTGTTATTCCAAGAAAATATCACCATGAATATTTTGATATGAATACATCAGTCGAAATACCTGATGTGTTACCCGAAACTGACCATGAAGATGAGGTAGAAGAGCAAACTGATTAAACAAAAATTATTTTAAGAAAATAATATTAAAACCACTGTAAAAATGTCTTTGTTGTTATTTTTTTTCTCTATGTTGGATAAAACCATGTTTTGTATTTTGATTAAAAATAAAAATGTATCGCATTACCGTGTTTTATTATAGCACATCGTAAGTTCAAAGCCATACCAACAAAACATTGTAAGAGACACAGATACGATAAAACTTTCATTGTTGACTACATTTAATACTGGCAAAGTATCTTAAGTGCCTGTCTCAGCAAAATAAAGGATCCTAAATCATAAAAATTAACTGATTTGTAAAAACTATTAACAAAAGAACCCACCAAATTTGGCAAAGTTAAATCGAAAAATTACTGAAATAATCAAAAAAAACTGTCTACTGTAAAATTTGCTCTATGTTACATACGATGTTCTGCCGGAAAGGTATCGATATTTGATTAGTTTCAATTCTTCTTCTTTAATAATTTATTAAGGAAACGGATCTTTTTTTAATTAAATTTCGACGTTTTTTAAATTTTTTTGTTGTTTCTTTGGGTTACACCATCTTGAAGTTAGTATATAGAAAGTTAAAGCAAATGATAGCATTAGGGAAGTAAAAAATAGAAGCAATGAAAATACCGAGAAGCAACGATTTTTTGTTTAGGTTAGAATAATAAACAATTATTGTTAATCGATTAATGTAAACTGAATCAGTAAATTAAATAAAAAAAGACTAATTTTTTTCTTTCAAACGAGAACTAATATTCAGTATTACCAATATTTAACGAATTCTTAAAAGGAAACTTAAAAATAATCTCTCGTAAAAAATTCGCAAAACTAACAGTAATGTAAAATTTACAATAATAACTTTTATATTTCAACTGAGAAAAATAATTTACTGTAAAGAATATTTGTATTAAATATTTAAATAAAATAAAAGTTTCAAGAAACCAAGCTTCATGACGGTTTGGGCGAAAAATACTAATGTTGGGTATAATAGATTAAGTGAAGAACTTGCAGGATAATACACTTTTCGCCGCTCATGTAACGTAGTTAGGAAAACATTATTGTAGTACTAATGCCAATAAGTCTAAAAAAAACAGTAATAACGAAGTTTTCACGGCATCAGGTTAAGTAATAAGCTTTTGCAGTTCCTTCAGATAAAGATAGCTAACAATTGGGGTTTGGGCCAATACTGGCCACGTAGCCTCTTGCCATAATGGCCATTACGGCAATGTAACGACGTTGGGTACTGGGCCAATACATATAGTACACAACGGCCAGCATGTGGGCCGATACATGTCCGCCGTAACGGCATGGTAGTGGCTGGCTTACCCATACCCAACACTGTCGTTCTGATTATGGCCAGATTGCACTGTGCCGATGCCGCTCCGATGGCCAGATTGCACTGGGCCAATGCCGGTCCGATGCCCAGATTGCACTGGGCCAATGCCGTTCTGATGGCCAGATTGCACTTTGCCAATGACGTTCTGATGGCCAATGCTTGTTGCGCTGGAACGTTTCATTTTTTGATTAATATTTCGTAATATAAACGAACGAAATATATTAATCAAAAAATAAGACGAACGCGTGAATATCCAATCTTAAGTAGTAACATGTATTATGCATTTATCACATGATTCCATTGAGAGGATAAACGTAAAAACTGAATTAACTGCGATGTTTATATTCGAAAAGATTATAAAAAAAGTTGAAACTTAATTATGAAGTTAAAAGTACTCTGTTTTATCTATCCAGTTATAAAGACATATTAACTTAGTTTTTGACAATGATGTTAAATTGATACTTGCACAGCATTCGACGAGGGCAAGACAAAACAGTCCTTAATACGTTTTGAAATAAATCTATCTTTATTAAATATGCGATAACTAATTGAATGGATTTCCATTTCGAAATTCAATTCTTTTCATTAATTTTTTTTTGTTATTTTCAAGGCAGGACTTTTACGTCTGTATTTATATATTTTTAATTTGTTAAGTAATTCCTTTAAAAAATATTGTTTTTGGTATTTGTATATACATTTTATTTAAGAGTTTTTTGTGAGACAGATAACAAACTTTTCCACTGTGTGATTTGGGTTTCACTCTGGAACACTTTCCCCGCTCTGTTTCTTCTTCCTTCTGTCGCTTCTCCCACCATGCCTATCGCCAGCAGTTCTGAGCCAGACTTTTATAACACTACTAATCTCGCTCTCGCTGGCATTTCTAGTCGATGGGTTTTTTCTTGGACAAACTGTAAAGAACAATAATGCTATTATTATATTGTTTGTACCTAATAAAATTCAGTAACCTTTTATAAAGTTTTAAAATTTTGAAAATTGCAAATTAATCACAAAAAACTATAGGATATACAAGGTTACGTATTACTGTTAAAAGTTTACACACAGACGGTGGCATGTATTTGATGATGAAGTTTACGATCCGTTTTCTAGCTAAATGGCGAAGCGCTATTTATAATATAACTTTTCGAAACTTTAATTCTATATAATAAAGCATTTTCATAACACCCAATCGAATATATTGTAACAGAATAAAATGCAACTAAAATGGAACAAAACAAATTTTGAAGAAGAAGAATTTTGGTGTTTTTTTAAATAGAAATTTGTCTCACCTAGAATAACCTTTATAATATGAATATTACTTCCAAATGGAAGTTTGCCAGTTCCACTCCAATTGAATTTTAAAGCCACTTCGTGGCTTAAGATTACTTTCAAGATTCTTCGGGTATTATCGGGTATATCTTTGCCTCCCACACTTATCAGTGATGCAACCTAAAAAATTAAAAATCACAGTATGATATATGCATCACAGTAACAGTCAACAACCAAAAGTTTTATCCATAACAATTTTATTATTACCACTTCCCTTTCAATTTTTAAAATAATGAAAATAACAACAATAAATAAGATATTACTTCAGAGTATCGGAGCCTATCAATTAACTTTCCTTATGACACTGAAGTGTATATAGACTAAGAATGACAATTATGATTTTTTTTACTAAATCCTAAACAATATAAAGAGCAGGTTAAGTAAGCGAGTTAAAAGTGTAGGTAAATCTCTTGCACGTCTATACAAGGAACTAATGGAAATGCTCTATAAAATTGTGCATACTGATAAAATAAATCAAGATAATTACCATAAGATTAAAAAATTCCTCCTGTTTCAATTTTTCCTCGAGGTGTACAACATCTTGCTCTGTCAAGCATGGTATACAATCTAGTGTGGGATTCTGCACATCATCCTCAAGTGTCGTTCTCTTAACCATTGCTATTAAAAATTGTATATCCTTTGAAAGTAAATCAACTTTAATAGAGAGGCCTTCGAGGAGCTCTGGAAAATAATTACCATATTATACACTATATAACTATATTTATAAAACTTGCACATCTTAGCTTAATAAGTGCTGATTATCCCAGGTGAAATATCAATTACAGTATACTTACAACACCAAAACAAATAAGTTCAGAAAGAAAATTGTAGGTTATGTAAACGATCGTCAAGTTTATAAATGGTCGAATTTTGTATCTACGAACCGCATCGTCAATCGTAACGTCAAGTTTATAAATTGGCCTTAATAAGTATACTAATATAATATATATCATTGTATTACTATATAAATAATGTCTTGGTTATAGGTTATACACAGAAAATATTAGTTACGAATTAAGAAATAAGCACTAAGGAAGGAGAAGTCGGATAACGCCATGCCTCAATCTCATAATGAATTAATATAATATATACTACTTTATACTTACTTGTAACCCATTTCGATGTTGTCCGTTAACACAAAAACAATTCGTACACATCACAGCTCGTGTCCAAAGAAAGAGTCGGGTAAAAGGAACAAACAAAATGGCTGAACCTGAAAGTCTGAGATGAGATCGTAGGTGTTGCCAAACTTTCAATTAGTTATTTCTCGTACCTTTTCTATTTTACTGTTTGTTAAGTTTTGATATGGTTTTATATGCTTTAAAAAATTTTAATCCAAATAAAAATATCTTTATTTACCGTATTGTCTTTAAAGCAGGATGCATTTCTTTGTACCATGTCTTTAAAGAACACTTGTCACAAAGATAAAAAAGAAAAACTCGTAAGTATGGCAACACCATTACAATCGGTTCGGGTTTCTATTTTCTAAATATATATCACCCGAAAACGTACAGATCTTTGGATTTCTGCTTCTTTTAATTACAACAGATAGAAAAAGATAGGTGATGACCGTGATCTGGTTATCAGAATAATATATATTATTCTTGTGTGTTTTTACTCGGGAAGACTAGATGTCGTTTCATCTCTTTCTACCACGTTTTTTATTTAGGAAAAAAACTATTATGCAAGTGCTTTTAGATCGATCTAATATCGTAAATTGAACACGCCAATGGTGGGCCAATGACATACCGGTGCCATGCCGGTAGCACTACCAACCAGCCCGGTCACCCGGTGTTTATGAACGGCTTTTTTTGTGATTAGATGAGGATGTAGAGCGAATCTTTAAATGTATTTTCTTTGTTATTAATATACACAGAGCAGTCAGAAACAGTCCGTGACTGTCGGGATTTTGCGCAATGACTTTAAATCGTCCACTTTTACATTATTGCGCGGAATCCTGACAGTCAGGGACAACTGTTTCTGACTGCCGTGGGAACGAACCTAATATAAACAAATAACAAAATAACCTTTTATTTTCAGATCGTTCGATTCAAAATTTATTATGCTCAATGCTCCAGCTTGGTGGTGTTTAAGTACATATAATTTAAAAAACCATACAGATATTGATCGGAACCTTTAGATCTTAGATCAGAACAATCTGACATAAATAAAATGCGGCTACACTAACTTTATACCTATACGAGGTGGAAATATTTGACGTCACCATGCCAGTGACTCTTTGTTATTTTAATCCCGTTATACTACTACACTTCTATGGCGCCGTTGCTGGCTAAGTGTCTACGTTTCGTCATCATACAGCCGATGCAAGGACGACAACATGCCAGCAGCGACTTTATTTCTCCAACATTGCCACTGCAATAAAGTTGACATGCCAGTATTAGTATGCCAAGGTCCAAATGTGGCCTGCACCTTGCCACTATTGCCAGTATCGGGCCAGAGGATGGCCACAGATTCATTGTTTGCTGGGTACGTTTATAGTCGCTTTATAGAAACATTTTAAATACAATAAAAGCGACAATATAATCTCAAAAAAATTTGAAACATAGTCGTCGACTATGTTCATGATGGTCATTGATACCTTTAGAAGTGCGGTGTTTAATACAAATCTGCAATATCGAAAATTGTCAATCGATCTTACACACGTCCAAAAGAACAAATGGTTCGTACGTCGACGACTGCGAGCCTGTATTGTTATCCCGCAAATTCCCCAAGAACCACCAACAAATCTACGGGGGCCTAACTAAGTTATCAAGCACACGAGTTAACCTAAAGCAGCTAGTGAGGCTAAAAGGGGGGGAGCAGGCACTTGTCGATGCCCACCTCCTGAGCCGCCGGTCGCCGCGTGCTGCGAGACGGCGGCACTGACGCTGCCGCCGCTGCCTGCCGCCCCGGCGCTTCCCGCGACGCCGCCGCTGTCTAGCGAGTTGGTCAGGGACGCACCGAATTTCATTCTTTCATTTCGCCTACAATCAAATGCATAAAACCTTTTAATACCTTTTAAAAGATAATTAACAAGGCTAATCTCCATAAGCAATTTAAAAATAACTCACACCAAACGCGCCAAACGAAATCGGAACGGCTAGATAGCATACCTTGTGTTTATTGTATCGCGCCCCCCTGCGTTCCTCACCCGAACAAGTTATTGTTATTAATTAAGCTTGAAATAAATCGTTCGTTAAGACAAATTCAAAAGAAAGTCTTAGTTTTCAAGTAAACGGCAATGTTGTTTTAATTAGCAGCAATCGCCTCTCGGGACTCATTCAGGCAATGAGAAGCTTGTTTAAGTGCATCGGCGCAATAGCGTGAAGCGAACGAGTAACCGGGCGATACCGCTTCGTAGCTGGCTCGGCCCGTGCACAGGTGTTTCCTCGTCTAGCAATTAAAAGTAAAGGAAATACATAAAGTTCCAACCTTGAAAAAAGTTCACAGGCGGATTAAGTAATAATCCTATAGACCTGTTTTAATACAGGTGTGCTCCCAGGTATTGACTTTTTCGGAACAAAAACCTACTTTATATAACTTGATGTTGTTACGTCTATCGAATAAATCAAATTTGTTACCGACACAGCTAATATGGCCCGTAAAGCCGGGCTCAGACGACGCTGGTGTATTTAGTCAAATCTGGACCCGGCTTAAAGCGCCGACTGAATCATAAACTTCGCCATCGGTGGCAGAACAAAAAATATAAGAAAAATAGGTAAAAAATGTATTTCACTGTCTATTACCTTTGTATTATGTATATCCGAGTATTCCAGTCCAAAATAGTCTGCTTCTAATAAATGTAGCTGCTTACACACTTGTTCGAATAACACTGAACCCATAGCTTTGGCCTGAAAAAAAAAAACGAGAATTCTAATAAAAAAATATAATAGCTACATAATAAAGGGCAAGCGTTTAAACAGTAAATAATAGTACATTGTTTACCGAGTAGGAAATTCCTAATATTCCTGGATCGACGACTGTGAAGATTGCTAAGTCGAGGCGCAAGCCGAGACTTAGCAAGAGTGCAGGAATGTGGCTTTTCCTACGAGATAAACATACTATTTTTCCGAAAATCGTTTAAAAATCGAGAGATATTGATTCATTTCATAAAATGATAAGTGATGATGAATTTTCCATTTCTGAGACTCCTCCAGAGCTGGTTGAGGCAGTGAATACTGCTTCATTAGAATTATTGCCAAAGAAATCAAGGGAAAATTACGAATATGCATAAATTAATTCCTATGAACAATGTGTTTCCAATCATTTATGTAGAACACTAACAACTTTAAGGAAATATCGTTTCCTTACAGTAAGGAAATGAATATTTCCTAACTGTTATTTTCCGTTGCCTAGCAACGACGAAGTGTAGGGAAATATTGACTTTTTCTTTCAAAAATGTTATCAAAAATGTCAAGTATAATTTCTTATGTGGGACAAAAAAACGTTATAAATCGCCAATTCTAAAAGGAAACAATGGTCCAGTTTCTTCACGGATTACGAGAATCCGATCGCTTTCTTCTGTCGTCATTAAGGGCCACACCTCGCCATTTTAACAGTTTTCTCCGTCGGCTAACTAAAAAATTACTTAAGATAGAAACATGTATGTACCGAGCAAAATACAAGGTATTCCATGTAAAAAAATTGACTTGACGAGTGTTTATTATACAACGTGTACAAAGTACAAGATAAGGAGGGCCAGTACAGGGATCTCCGAAACCGTAAGAGATGCGAAGTCGGTAAAGTTGCGCATTTACGTGCCTAATAATATGCCGTTTAGAAAGTTTTAAAATTCCGAGTAGTTCCGGAGATATCCGGAAAAACCCAAATTCTGAAAAATCGTTTTATTGTTTTCCTGGTTTTTTTTTGAGATCGAATTCTAAAATAAATTGCACTTTTACATTGCCACTTTTTCCGCTCTATCTAATAGCGTTAATTGTTTTGTTATCCGACGAGTCGTCTTCGAAGGGCCATTATCAACTTAATTTTTTTAAATAGGGTCTTGTTTTCCTTATATTGGAATTTCAGAGCTTTTTTCTCCCGAATGCAACGATGTATGACACATTATGGTTTAATGACGTTTCGAGGTTTCTTTGAACAACATCAGGAAATTTTGGGATATCTACGGTCCTGTATTTCTCCTAATTTTATAAATAATATCTCATAAGTAAGCTCTAAATTTTTTACTTGGACTAGTTCAATAAATAACAAATAATTTAATAATAAACCACAAATCAGTGAACAAAAATCATTCCAAAACAGTAATAAAACGAACAACGAAAAAAGTAAGGAACTACATAATCATGTGTTCAAAATGATTTCCGTTATTCTCTAAGCTCAAATAACATCTGCTAACTGCCACATAACAGTTTTTTTGAGATAAAATAAAACATGCGATAGAATATCAAACTTTTCAGCATTTGTAAATGTATGTTCCATATTTTCTGGAAAATAGAAAACCTCTTAAAACGCTCTCAAACGATCACAATGGGAATGTCAAGTGAAACAAATCACGCGTCACCATCTTAATTTTTTTTGTTTCAAGCGCCTACTTTTCTTTTAAATCCCGAATCAACAGAAGTTTGAAATAATGTTCCTGTATTTTGTTCACTTATTTGTGGTTTATTATTAAATTATTTGTTATTTATTGAACTAGTCCAACATAAGTAAAAATTTAGAGCTTACTTATGAGATATTATTTATAAAATTAGGAGAAATACAGGACCGTACCCCAAAATTTCCTGATGTTGTTCAAAAAACCCTCGAAACGTCATTAAACCACAATGTGTCATACATCGTGCATTCGGGAGAAAAAAGCTCTCAAATTCCAATATCAGGAAAACAGGACCGTATTTAAAAAAAGAAAGTTGATAATGGACCTTCGAAGACGACTCGTCGGATTACAAAACAATTAACGCTATTAGATAGAGCGGAAAAAGTGGCAATGCAAAAGTGCAATTTACTTTAGAATTCTATCTCAAAAAAACCCAGGAAAACAATAAAACGATTTTTCAGAATTTCGGTTTTTTCCGGATATTTCCGGAACTACTCGGAATTTTAAAACCTTCTAAACGGCGTATTATTAGGCACGTAAATGCGCAACTTTACCTCCATTTAACCGACTTCGTATCTCTTACGGTTTCCGAGATCCCTGTACCGGCCCTCCTTATCTTGGACACGTTGCTAAACTCTACACTAAAGTATAGGAGATATTGAACAGCCCTGTATACATAATAATTGCTGGTTTTGATGGATTAAACTTTACAAGGAGACCGACACAATTGGCGCCGTCGAATATACTGTAATTTTGCCACTTTTCAAAACTGATTAAAGTTTGATTCGTAAAAGCAAACGGTTTTTAATGTTCGCGCAAAGCAATATGTTTTGTTTGTCAGCAGTTTACGACGACATCAAACAGTTGGAGATAATTATGATTTATAACCGTTATAGGGTGTTATGGAAATGACGTATTATATTTAAATGGGTGACTCCTGGGGTGTCCTAGAGAAGCGCTACATATTATTTTAAAAATCGGCCGTTTTAAAAGTGGGGTAACAAACCCTCTTACTCACAGGTCAGTCCGCGCTACTGTAAACATATATCACCCAGGCCCAATGGCAATGTTGCCAAACTTAATGTATTTGGATTTGACTCTCTTTTACAGTTATTGTCATGGAAGGTGCTCGGCTGACCTTGCTCTCTTAATTCCGCCCAGAGCGACGAATAGCAGAAATACACGACGAACCATTCCCGCCCATCCATACGTGGTTCAGATTAGTACTCCTCGAACTTCGTTATTTAAGAATTCTTTCATCTGCAGGACTTCATCCTTGTGGAACGACCTTCCCGAGGTCGTTTTTCCCAACGTACCTCCAACGATTCAAAACCAACGTGAATCGCTTTTTGCGCACACGCACCACTCCCAGAGTGCCCTACAGGATTTTTCCTATAGCGCTTGTGTCTGATCATAAAAAAAACAACTGATATTTCAATAAAATTATAAAAACAAATTATTTATCTACCTACTTGTATTTATCTTTATACCTAAAGAGCGAGAAAATCCAGGCACAAACACAATCAGTTTTTCTTCTCTTTCATGGGAACACTCCTGGAAACACTTTATGTACACACAGTAATAGTGAAACAGAACCGATAGTTAGCTTTTGAAAATACAATAATACAGCTTATACTACAGATTATTAGATTTTATTACACGCGACGAAATTTGACATCCAGAAGAAACAACCGGTCTTAAACTGAGTCATTTAGTTTCGTCAATAAAAACAATATTCAAAGATTATTTATGGACTGGCAAGATACACGCGTAAACCGAAATAACAGGATTGCTGCGAGTGTGTTGTATCGACGAAATACAACGTATGATTGGTCTTCAACTAACAGCCCGCAAGCGTGCGCCGCTATACGAACACTTCGGACTCAGCCGTTGTTAGGCGTCAAGAGGTCATTTGACCTAGTGACGTACGTGCCTATTTCAAACTTATTTAGTACTATTCTTTATGTTTGTTCTGGTTGTTTAAAACATTTTTTGTCGTAAAGCTTCTTAAATTAATTGTACAATAAGGTATTATAGAATGGGAAATTGTTTAAATTATTTATTTTGTCTAAGGAGTTTAAGGATAGGAATATGACAACACAGGTCAGAATTCGCATTTTGTTTACATGTATTGCAGTGCCCCACAGGTGTTTTTCTGGTTTCACGTCAGGTCACTTTTACCGCTGAATGAATTGAGAGCGCCATTTATGGGTATTTTTCTTCAATTTGTCTTTATCTCAAGAATGGCCGATTTAAATATAATACGTCATTTCCTTAACCCGGTATACGCAAAGAAATATGTGTATAACACCCTGTATAAAAGCTCCCGGTTTGTAAATTTGTGCTATAAAAGTATGCCATGATACATTTTTGCTTTTAGTTACATTATATTAAAAAATGATGCTCTGTTATGCAACCTTTATGTAGCAAATATGCGATTTTAAACTTATAGATCTCTTTTAATGGTCGTATGAACGCAACTGTCAGTAAAAAGATAAATATTCCATTAAATTATCCATAAAGTGGTCGTGTTCTAGATAATTAAATAATTTTCAACCGACAAACTGGCATTTATCGAGCAATTATCGAAATTACCAATAAAAATTAAAAATAAAGACCAATTACCATCTTGGGGCAAATTCCACTGCTATATGACAGAGTTTAGTTGAGAAATACAGGCTCGTACTAGATATTGGGGATATAGTACCTTTGGCCGGGCCCTAATTGAAGGGTTTGTAAAAAAAACAAAATCCAAAAATTTATTAATATTTAACCTCCTTATACTATAAATAATGTACAGGATGGAAACTCCTTCATTTTTTAATCCCCAAGTCGGCTATTCCATTTTTTGTCCAGGTAGGTTCCGCAACGCCGCGACCAAACAACAAACAGAAAAAAAAACGGTTAGTTCTGCTGCATCTACAAATCCAGTTATTTTTTTCATATATTTAATTTTTAAACTTTCTAATAAAGTCCCTACATTTACCCTTTGTGATCTGCGTTAAATTAATTTCGGGGTTTAAGTCTACCCGCATTCTTCACTTCAATTTTTGTCTCCAAACTCAAAGAGCTAAAGTTATTTTTTAAATAGTCCACCGTAAAACTATTCATTTTAACTTAATAAATATATAATATTAAAATATTAAAACATACACGCTCGAATTTCTAAATACATGCAGGAACAGACAACAGCGCGGCGCACACTAAAATTGTGCGCCTTTTCCATGTTAAATCGCCATAGCCCCGCTATCCCCCGCCATCTGTTACTACAAAGAAACTGCATTATGCCCCGCCTACTTATTCGCATATGCGAGTATATCGCGTCATTATCTTTGCTGAGTTGCCAGATGAAATATAATATTAGGGAGGGTCGGACTTTATACGATAAATAATATTTAATGAATATAAATTAATATTTTTTTATTCGTTTTGTGGGTGCTTGGGGGTGCACGTGCACATGTGCTCCTGTGGAAGAACCGCCACTGGTAATTGGTTAAATTAGAGAAAATGTTGTAGGGACCTACTGCGGAAATTCTCAAAATTTTCCTGATGATGTATAATTGGTTCCGAAACTAAGGTAAATAGAATTGAGTGATACAGCCTTGTATTTGGGGTAAAAAATAAAATATTCAGGTCCGTATTTAAAAAAATTTAATTGACTATGATGGCCATTTGATAGAAAAGAAAACAAGTTTTAATTTTTATTTAATGGGCGTTTTTCTAAAGTCAAAACATTTTGAGTTCTTAAAGAAATTAATTTTAGACGTTTTAACAAATCGCCTTTTATTTCATGAATCAAAAACAATTCGGCAACGTCGAAGTGGATTCTAAAAAAGCTTCAAAAACTGCACATTTTCTCTAACTTAACCAACTTCGTAGAAATTACCATTCAAACGATACGTGCCCATAGTGATCAATTAAATAGTTTCCACCCTGTATATAATTATATAATATATTATAAATACAGTAGGAATGCACAATAAATAAATAAAAATCATTTGATCGCGACGAGGGGTCTAATTATACTAATTCGACCCTGCTGAAATAAGACTAGTTCATCGCCTCAGTTAACCTAATTTAACTACCAGGCGGCAGTTAACTATCCAGTTGAAGTTACGCGGATTAATTTATTGGCTAGTAAATCAAAATGACTCTGTACACAGATATAAAGTGGAAAATAAGTTAATGAAACGGGCGCAATTAGCCTTAAATTGATGTTGACTTTTTACAGTAACATATTTCCTTATGGTCTCAAATTAACATAGTAACTATAGCCCATTTATCATCATACGATTATTTACTGAACTTATACAGTTTTCTTGCTATTATACAGGGTGTTTCATCAGTATACTTGGAGAGGTGATTCTACATTTGAAATAATGGTAGTCATATAACAAAAAATGGTAAACTAGATACTTTTTTTGCTTCAGTTTGAAAAAATTATTTTACTGCGAATAAAAACTTTAATTCCAATTTTGCGCCTAAGTGGTAGGGTTTATCGACTCGACTAGAGTACCTTTCTTGTTAGGTCTTCTTTTGTCTTTAAAATGACGTATCCTTTTTGCCATAACTGTAAAAACAAAAGAATATATTCAAAAATTAAATTTGAATCTCAGATAAAGTGGCCTCTAGTGGCACAGTAGAGAAACATTTTTATAACGGAACGATACAAGTTAGGGTGTCCTATTTTCGACACTTTTATAGATTATCTCCGTTATTGCTAGTGCTATCAAAAAAGTAATGTAGGTGTCACGTGCTCTTTTTGGGTCAAACTTAAAATGGTAAAATCAAAATTTGAAAATTTTCTGTCTCGCTTAAGAAGTAGTTAAAAGAGATACAGAAAAAAGTTTTATACAGAAGTTTCTTTATATTGATTGTTGAATTATCTGCCGTTTTCAGAACAAATATACGGGGTCAAGTAAAAAAGTTATCGGATCTAACCTCATTTGTTAAAATGGAACACCCTGTATATTTAAAAAAGATACTATTTTAAATTCTCCTTTCAAATATATAACACGCCATGGATGATATTGGTTTCCTAGGCGATTTATTAAAGTTTATTACTTTAAACCACAGTAGACCATGAAACAAATAATATCCTAGAAACAACTATAATTTCATTTTTACATATTCATTCGCGAAAATGACCTATCAACATTTTGAAAAATTTGATATAATATCAGTTTATTTTGAAAGTGCAAAAAACGAAGAAATGGCGCAAAATGTATATTTTATTTGCTATCCGGAAAGACGGTAACCATTTAAGGACATATTTTTTACCATAATCTGAATCTATTATTTCGTTTCAAAGTAATGACGTTTAAATAAATCGCCTAGGAAACCAATATCATCCATGGCGTGTTATATATTTGAAAAGACTTCTTCTTAGATTAAAATATACAGGGTGTTCCATTTAAAAAAATGAGGTTAGGTCCGATAACTTTTTTACCTGACCCCGTATACTTATTCTGAAAACGGCAAAATATTCAACAATCATTATAAAGAAACTTCAGTATAAAACATGTTTCTGCATCTCTTTTAACTAAGAAAATATAGGGTAATTTTGAAATTGTCATGTTTTTCATTTTCCCCCGTATCTCTTAAGCGAGCGAAAATTTTCAAATTTTGATTTTACCATTTTAAGTTTGACCCAAAAAGAGCACATGACACCTACATTTCTTTTTTGATAGCACTAACAATTACAGAGATACCCTATAAAAGTGTCGACAATGGGACACCCTGTACATGTGCCAAATATCAACTTGATAGTTTAAAAACTAACCGCAAGATGTTAAAAATAGGAGAAAAAAATTTGACAGGTTCTCACTTGAAAAGTATCGAGTTTTCGACTTGCTGTTCAATGATCCTTTTAATTTAACATGTAGAATCACTTCCCCAAGCATCCCGATGTATTATCCGAACGCCAGGTATATTCATATCAACTTTACTTCATAAAATTACCTAACAAATCACACTCTGAAGTATCAGCACGTCATAAAAGAACGAACACCCCGTATATTTTTAAAATTTAGTTTCACACCCGGTATTCTTTAAACAAACCCACCCAAAATAATATCATAATAATGCTGTTGTTATATTTAGTTTCGTCAAGGTATACCAGTTATGTTTATTTATAAATTCAAATTGAAATCGTCAGGTCTTAGGTTAAACAAAAGCGGTTGGCTAATCATTATAAACAATTTTATTGTTGAACTTTTTACAGCGGTAAATTTACTAATGCATGACGATGACAATGTTAGGGTGTGTGTGATGTGTGTGTATATTTTTATGTTTTAGTATTAAAAATTCATAGGTCACGCATAATTTATAAAGATCCTGACACAGGATCAGTAATGCCTCCCCACAGACTTCGTGATTTTCATCGGCGATAGTGACAGGTCCGAAGTGCTGTCACGATGGACCGTCACGATCAGGTGAGACCGCTTATGGCGGGGATCGAAGCATATAAGTAGGCCGTGCAAGTGACGTCACAGCCAGGCAGGTTACTCCATACGTTTATCCTTTTCTGTCAATCATTCTGTGTCAATATCAGACTTACGTAGCTATATATGAAAGTCAAAAACGTGAGTGTATTTGTTCGGCTTTGTTCGATTTGATCTAGGCCATATTTGTCTCCCTTTAATGAAGCGGGAAAAGTTGATGCAGACAGAGACAGACATAGAATGCGAGCAGCACACGTTCTTAAATTATTTCACAACCGAATATCCTTCGTCTGGAATGGAATAAAATCAAGTAACATATGATTTATAATGTGATTGAAAATGGTGGAGGAAGCGTCATTCAACAGCGAACGATCACAAATTTGGTTGGAACACAAACGGGATCGTGCGATACACCGTTTTGTGACGGTTGGAACAGCTTTCGACTACTACGCATGCAAGGGCGGATCCAGAACTTTGGTTGGGGGGGGGGGGGGTCAAATTTCGCTTTGGGGGGTCATGCATGGAAAAATTACGAAAAGTATTACCCTGCCGCGTTAGTCAAACCGGAATATATGGTATTTTTCGTGTTCAATTGATGGTTGGGGGGGGGGGGGTCATGACCCCCATGACCTCCCCCCTAGATCCGCGCTTGTACGCATGTGCGTGACCGTACATTGTACGATTTTTAGGGTGGTTGGAACGAACCTATTCTTACCATTAAACACGTTATTCTCTTCCATAATTATTAAAGAGATTCTACACAATACAAGATTGAGCACTAATGAATATATCGGCAATTTTGGTAAACCTATGGCAGGAGCAGCTATACTGTTATCTATAATAATTACCGATATATTCATTAGTGTTGAATCTTGGATTGTGTACCTTCGGCCTCTTTTAGATCATTATAATATAGACAGGCCACGATAACTAACATCTAATGTGACAAAAAACCAATACCGAAGGAGACATTTCATGGTGGTCCCACTGTGTATATCATTTTTCCCGACTAGTGACAATTTAGTATGTTTAGTATGAAGTGTCTCGTTCGGTATTGGTTTTTTGTCACATTAGATGTCAGTTATCGTGGCCGGCCTATATTATAATCATCTACAAGAGGCCGAAAATACACAATACAAGATTGAGCACTAATGAATATATCGGCAATTTTGGTAAACCTATGGATTCTACGTACAATTTCCTATCAGAAAACATAAGGTTTCCATGAGAAAAGGCATAGATAGAGGAGTGAAATGCCGTTGAAAGTTATAAAGAAATAAAATTTTCAATCGAAAATTTCGAGGCACGGTCGTGTTAAATTGCCGAATTCTGCGAGAACCGTTAGGAATCGATATAGCTGATCCTCTTGCCCTCTTAAAAATAATATTTTTTTGCCCCAGAACCATCAGCACTAACACCATATTTCGATTTAAATTTTTTTTAGCAATATAAAATAATACAATTTTTTCCCATTTAGGGGGTGTAAACCCCCCGGCAATCTAAGTTGGCGTATATAGTGATATAGCTGATCCTCTTGCCCTCTTAAAAATAATATTTTTTTGCCCCCCAACCATCAGCACTAACACCATATTTCGATTTAAATTTTTTTTAGCAATATAAAATAATACAATTTTTTCCCATTTAGGGGGTGTAAACCCCCCGGCAATCTAAGTTGGCGTATATAGTGATATAGCTGATCCTCTTGCCCTCTTAAAAATAATATTTTTTTGCCCCCCAACCATCAGCACTAACACCATATTTCGATTTAAATTTTTTTTAGCAATATAAAATAATACAATTTTTTCCCATTTAGGGGGTGTAAACCCCCCGGCAATCTAAGTTGGCGTATATAGTGATATAGCTGATCCTCTTGCCCTCTTAAAAATAATATTTTTTTGCCCCCCAACCATCAGCACTAACACCATATTTCGATTTTAAATTTTTTTAGCAATATAAAATAATACAATTTTTTCCCATTTTGGGGGTGTAAACCCCCCGGCAATCTAAGTTGGCGTATATAACGATATAGCTGATCCCCTTGCCCTCTTAAAAATAATATTTTTTTGCCCCAGAACCATCAGCACAAACACCATATTTCGATTTAAATTTTTTTTAGCAATATAAAATAATACAATTTTTTCCCATTTAGGGGGTGTAAACCCCCCGGCAATCTAAGTTGGCGTATATAGTGATATAGCTGATCCTCTTGCCCTCTTAAAAATAATATTTTTTTGCCCCCCAACCATCAGCACTAACACCATATTTCGATTTTAAATTTTTTTAGCAATATAAAATAATACAATTTTTTCCCATTTTGGGGGTGTAAACCCCCCGGCAATCTAAGTTGGCGTATATAACGATATAGCTGATCCCCTTGCCCTCTTAAAAATAATATTTTTTTGCCCCAGAACCATCAGCACAAACACCATATTTCGATTTAAATTTTTTTTAGCAATATAAAATAATACAATTTTTTCCCATTTAGGGGGTGTAAACCCCCCGGCAATCTAAGTTGGCGTATATAACGATATAGCTGATCCCCTTGCCCTCTTAAAAATAATATTTTTTTGCCCCAGAACCATCAGCACAAACACCATATTTCGATTTTAAATTTTTTTAGCAATATAAAATACAATTTTTTTCCATTTTGGGGGTGTAAACCCCCCGGCAATCTAAGTTGACGTATATAGCGATATAGCTGATCCCCTTGCCCTCTTAAAAATAATATTTTTTTGCTCCCCAACCATCAGCACTAACACCATATTTCGATTTTAAATTTTTTTAGCAATATAAAATAATACAATTTTTTCCCATTTAGGGGGTGTAAACCCCCCGGCAATCTAAGTTGGCGTATACAGGGTGTTATGGAAATGACTTATTATATTTAAACCTGCAATTCCTGAGATGAAAACAAATTGAAGAACAATAACCATAAATGGCGCTTCGAATTAAAAAGCAGGTTAAATAGACTTATTTGAAATCAGAAAAACCACGTGTTTGGCACTGGCGCAATGTAAACAAAGAATGTTGTGTCAAAAAATGGTAGTGCATTCGGACCGGTGTTGTCATATTTACACATTAAAATCTTTAGAAAAAATATAATTTAAACACTTTTTCATCTTTTTTGTACAATTCATTTAAGAAAACTTACGACGAAACATGTTTTTTAACACGAATAGTTAATATCACACAAATTTTAAAGTCTCTAAATAGGGAAAATGTGAATGACTTTTTGATTGATTCGGTGTTTTTATTTTGAGAGTCACTCTCAAATGCAATTCTAGATATTTTATATAAGCCACACGGCTCTTACCTTTTCGGTGTTCTTTGAAATTAAGATGTATCCAATTTCTATAAAAAAACTACACAAAAAGTAGAAACCTGGCACATAACCTCAAAAATTTTTTTAAAATTTTTTAGAAAATACGTGATTTTTGATCTTGAAATTTGATAGCATACCTCAAACCTTATAAGGCAATATCAGAAAATATTGAAATATCCATCGGGAATCTAAGTTTTTCAACATATAATATCTTTCCCGACCGAATCCCGAATAATTTTTTTCACCAGGTTTTTCATTTCAATCTCTTTCATTGAAATTCGATGAGGGAAATCACGTAGAATATTTCCAAATAAGTAAAAAAAAACTTAGGAAAACGATGAAATTGGTTGAAAAATTTTCTAGTTTTCGGTTTCTCAACCGACAAAAGGGTTTCAACACCATCTGGCGGTGACTCCTGTAATTGTGACTGAGTCTTTGCAGGAGATTCCTTTTTCAACATATGCCCCTTCAGTTCTTGTTGGGTGGGGCCAGGTGCGTTGTGTTGAATACCATTCCCACAAGATGTCGCATGTAATGAAAAGTCTAATCGGGGTTTAAATTATTTACTGCAGTGTGTGAAGAAAATTTTGAACCCAGTTGTCAATATTTTAAATTTGCATATATTTATTTCGTTTCCTGCTCACTGCCTTCATCAATTGTATGCCTTTATAAATTACAGTTTGGCAATCTACAAGTTTAGAATACAATGTGTCCAAGATAAGGAGGGTCAGTACAGGGATCTCGGAAATTGTAAGAGATACGAAGTCGGTTAAATGGAGGTAAAGTTGCGCATTTACGTGCCTAATAATATGCCGTTTAGAAAGTTTTAAAATTCCGAATAGTTCCGGAGATATCCGGAAATAACCGAAATTCTGAAAAATCGTTTTATTGATTTCCTGGGTTTTTTTGAGATCGAATTCTAAAGTAAATTGCACTTTTGCATTGTCACTTTTTCCGCTCTATCTAACAGCGTTAATTGTTTTGTAATACGACGAGTCGTCTTCGAAGGGCCATTATCAACTTTCTTTTTTTAAATACGGTCCTGTTTTCTGATATTGGAATTTGGCACCTTTTTTTCTTCCAAATGCAACGATATGTATGATACATTGTGGTTTAATGACTTTTCGAGGGTTTTTTGAACAACATCAGGACATTTTGGGATACGGTCCTGTCTTTCTCCTAATTTTATACCTAAATAATATCTCATAAATAAGCTCTAAATTTTTTCCTATGTTGTACTAGTTCAATAAATAACAAATAATTTAATAATAAACCACAAATAAGTGAACAAAATACAGAAACATTATTTCAAACTTCTATTGATTCGGGATTTAAAAAAAAAGTAGGCGCTTGAAAGAAAAAAATTAAGATGGTGACGCGTGATTTGTTTCACTTGACATTCCCATTGTGATCGTTTGAGAGCGTTTTAAGAGGTTTTCTATTTTCCAGAAAATATGGAACATAAATTTACAAATGCTACTGAAAGTTTGATATTCTATCGCATGTTTTATTTTATCTCAAAAAAACTTATGTGGCAGTTAGAAGATATTATTTGTGCTTAGAGAATAACGGAAATCATTTTGAACACCTGATTATGTAGTTCCTTACTTTTTCGTTGTTTGTTTTATTACTGTTTTGGAATGATTTTTGTTCACTTATTTGTTGTTTATTATTCAATTATTTGTTATTTATTGAACTAGTCCAACAAAAGCAAAAAAATTAGAGCTTACTTATGAGATATTATTTATAAAATTAGGAGAAATACAGGACCGTATCCCAAAATTTCCTGATGTTGCTCAAAAACCCTCGTAACGTCATTAAACCACAATGTGTCATACATCGTTGCATTCGGGAGAAAAAAGCTCTCAAATTCCAATATCAGGAAAACAGGACCGTATTTAAAAAAAGAAAGTTGATGATGGCCCTTCGAAGACGACTCGTCGGATTACAAAGCAATTAATGCTGTTAGATAGAGGGGAAAAAGTGGCAATGCAAAAGTGCAATTTACTTTAGAATTCGATCTCAAAAAAACCCAGGAAAACAATAAAACGATTTTTCAGAATTTCGTTTTTTTCCGGATATCTCCGGAACTACTCAGAATTTTAAAACTTTCTAAACGTCATATTATTAGGCACGCATATGCGCAACTTTACCTCCATTTAACTGACTTCGTATCTCTTACGGTTTCCGAGATCCCTGTATACTGGCCCTGTAATGCTGAGAACTACGAGCTATTATTGAAGCTATGCAAGAATCCCAATTTTTATAAAAATTCTGCATAGCATAGCAATTATTCTTATGCCTCTTTTATACCTACTTTAAATACAACGAAAAACAACGCTCGCGACGGCTCTTTAAGATCGTATACGAATTAAATTTTTTTAAAAGTAAATGTCTTGTCATTCCTAGTGCGTCTTTTCTTCACTTGATGTCCGTATGCATGAATGACCAAAAATTTATTGTGTAGGAAGTAAAAAAAAATTTCAATAATAGTTAGGATGTTAAAAATTGATTGTTGTTATAATTTTTTTCCGTGTACTATTCTAATTAAAAATTTATATCCTTTAAGACTTTTGTAACCGTTAAGTCAAGATTGATAATAATTATGTCGGGTTTGTTCACCGATAAATATGCACTAAAGTACAGGGTGTCCCATTTTCGACACTTTTATAGGGTACCTCTGATGCTGTTAGTGCTATCAAAAAAGTGATGTAGTTAGGTGTCATGTACTCTTTTTGGGCCAAACTTAAAATGATAAAATCCAAATTTGAAAATTTTCGCTCGCTAAATCAAAAAATTGACAATTTCAAAATTACCCTATATGTTCTTAGTTAAAAGAGATACAGAAAAATGTTTTATACAGAAGTTTAATTATATTGATTGTTGAATAATCTGCCGTTTTCAGAATAAATATATGGGGTCGGGTAAAAAAGTTATCGGACCTAACCTCATTTCTTAAAATGGAGCACCCTGTATATTTTAATCTAAAAATATACTATTTTAAATTATCCTTTCAAATATATAACACACCATGGATAATATTGGTTTCCTAGGCGATTTATTTAAACTTTATTACTTTAAACCACAGTAGGCCATGAAACAAAAGCTAATATCCTAGAGACAACTATGTTGAGATTCTAGTTGTTATTAACATTTAACGTCAATTTCATTTTTACATATTCATTTGTGAAAATGACTTATCAACATTTTGAAAAATTTGATATGATATCTATCATCCATGGTGTGTTATAATTTGAAAAGAGAGTTTAAAATGGTATCTTTTTAGATTAAAATATACAGGGTGTTCCATGTAAAAAAATTAGGTTAGGTCCGATAACTTTCTTACCTCACCCCGTATACTTATTCTGAAAACGGCAGATTATTCAACCATCATTATAAATAAACTTCTGTATAAAACATTTTTCTGTATCTGTTTTAACTAAGAAAATATAGGGTAATTTAGAAATTGTCAATTTGTTGATTTTCCTCCGTATCTCTTAAGCGAGCGAAAATTTTCGAATTTTGATTTTACCATTTTAAGTTTGACCCAAAAAGAGCACATAACACCTACATTACTTTTTTGATAGCACTAACAATAACGGAGATACCCTATAAAAGTGTCGAAAATGGGACACTCTGTGCATGTGTATAAAAAGAGTTGGTATTAATTATCACAATTTAATTTTGATATATCATATTCGCTTTTGGACCTACAGCTATAAATTAATAAGAACAAAAATCGAAATTTTATCAAATCTGGCTAATTAATTTAAAGTTTTATTGATATAACTGTGTAACTAATAATTTTCTCTATTGTTTCAGGTTAGTGAGCATGATTGGTGTTGGAAGCGTCCGTTTCGCGTCGTCAGCAAACAAGTCTTTGACTTAACGTGATGTTATTGTTACAACCTTGAATAAGTGAATAGTGAACAACCTGGAATAAGTGACATTTAGTGTCTTACGGGTCATTCCTCACTCAAGCGTAAAACCGTTTTAAAATGTTACATGCATAACGCTTGAACGTGGATTGATCCTTCTTACTACAATGTGCACCGTTGTTAATAGCAACCTTCACTTCTGTCATGATTGAAAGGTAAGATAGTTTTCTTTCCTTTTCTGTTACTATACAGGTGAAAGAATGAAGGGTTAAGAACAATAACAATATATAGGTCCGCACCATTTTGTTTCGTTCTCGTCCATTCGATTTTGGAAAATGTTAAGATGTTTAAATAACGAAAGTCTTTGTCTTAAAAATCGGGCTTTTCTTTATAATCACTAAAATATGGCGAATGATCTTTGTTATTGCTCTTAAAGATAGGACGGTGCTAATTCTGGTAACTTAGTGAAGTGAGTGAAAACAAAAAGCTGCAACTGAATAAACAGATCTAGTAAGTAAATACATTAAATTATGGTGGAAGGTTTTTTGGTATGGTATAAATGTAAAATATTTGGTACGCTATTTAAGTATAGGTACCTAAATTAATTTAAGATAAATCAGCTGTCTGCTAATACATAATTTTTTAGGCACACTATTTTTGGTTAAAAATTCATGATACTGGCCAACATGGAACTACTGGATCTATAACCGTCAATAAAGGCCAGAAAAACGAACAAATGGAATTGAATTGATGCATAAGCTTTATTACGCTTTACTATAAATAGCCTTTTATACAGTAAACGGGTTTGTCCAACATTCTCGGATGTTGATGTATAAACCCGATTTTTGTTGTTTCAGAGTTCAATTAATGATTTTATTTTTAGGAAAGGTTTTGTCCAACAATTACAAATGTTGATGTATAAAACCACCCCTTTATATTTATTTATATCATTTTTTTTTAGGTTTTAATTCATTATTTTAGTTTTAGGAAAGGTTTTGTCCAATATTTCCGAATATTGATGTATAAAACCACCCTTTTATATTTTAATTAACATTTTTTTTTAGGATTTAAGAATATATAATAAGTGGTTTTAATGATCCTTATATATTCTTGGCAGCTGTTTGCATTTTAGGTTGTTGTTTTTAATGGGTAAGCAGCTGTCTGTTGTTGCCCCCACCTGGTCCAGGGCCGTACAACACTGACGATGGCCATGGAAGGCCGAAACAGTTGCCGAGGCCTTAGATGATATGACTACAAGGTATGCATGTAAAATACTGCTTTAATAAGTTTTTTGTATATTAACGGTACATGGTTTTTACATTTAAAATATATTACATAAAAATTTATATGTTGGGAGGACAGCTCGAAAACTGCCGATGGTCGACATTTGTGCTAACCTTAGGATTGGAGGTTTTAAAGCAAGCACAGTCCGAATATTACAGTAGGCTTGTCCTGTATCTGTTAATTCGAAATCAATTTAAATGTTAATGGTAAGTATAAGAAAATTACTTTGTTATTGTGAATATTACGGTATTTATGTCTTAGTGACTGCAGATTCATAGTATTATTCCACTACATTATGAAAACTTATAAGGTGGCCTGTAAACTATCTAACTGCCTGGGCCAGGCAAAATTCTCAGGCAATTAGATAGTTTATAGGCCACCTTTGTTAAAAAATTATATAAAAACATACACTTTAGTGTATAAGTATTCAGTTTGACAATGACTATAAAACTGCAGTCACCAACACATAAACAAAGTAATTTTCTTATATTTAATGTTAATATGCAATTTGACAGAGCAATTAAAGCGTTATTAAAAGTCGATCTGCGAAATGATTACTTGGTCGGCAAGAGTTTACAATTGGTCAGTAGAAACAGTTTACTTCAGAGGTCCCAGGGCACTGTCAATTTATGTAACTTTCTTGTGTTTTCTTTTGCCGAATACAGAAGGAAATCGGCTACAAAAGGTGTAGCGGGGGCGGGTTTGCACTTGTTTTCCCAGGGCACTGTCACGATTCAGAAATGTTTGCTGTCAATAAGTTGCTGACCAACTAGCCATTTTGACTGACCGATTACATTTTTCTGTTCGGGTTTGTTCCTATGAATTGACTAAATTAACTTACTACAAATTTAAATAACATTGTTCCAACGTACTTTTTTTAGAGTTTTATAATATTAGATAATTTCTGTATCGATCTACTAAAAATTGTTGTCAAGCTTTGGTCGTTTCATAATTGCAGGTTTGGCTGATTGGAGGCGGTAAAAGCCCGAAATTAATTTAAACTCGGTCGCTATAAAACATCCAATCCTAAAATTGAGCAAAAGTATTGGTCGTTTTCAAGCTTGGCGCCTAATATACCGGGTGTTTCAGGAGGATCGCACACCACTATAACTTTCTTATTGTTTAAATTACAGAAATAAAATTTAGTGGGTTTGTATGACATCAATTTTTAAATGGAACACCCAGTATATTTTTGGCTATATCGATTCAGAATACCATTCCATATTCAACGACGCCCCACACGTCACTTTTTGACACCTTAAATAATTTTTCTTTTTATTTTTTCATCTAGATTGCTATGAACTGCCTAAAATGGTTTACTTCTAAGCTAAATTCTTATTCAAAATTCAATTTTATTGTGTTTTAAATTTTTTACACACTTGTTAACTTTGTAAGAAAGCTTTTTCCCAGACATTTTCTCAATCGGGTAAAAAGATAGAGCATTTTTCCAACAATTTGACATCGCCCTTCTCACTTATTACCTTTCACTCGATACCCGAGCTTCGCTTGAGGCCGACGGAAATGTACCGCTGTAGTGTGATCGAGTTAAAAAACTGCTCGTATATTCGAACAGTTTCTCGCTCGATAGGAAATATTCTAGTTATAAATTCAGGCGAACAACCGAAAATCATCGCCTTTCACTCGACCTTCGATCTACGCGCCACGCCACCCGAGATGTGAAAATTGACGACGTTCGAGTTTGACGCTGAGAAAGTTAACACGACATAAGTCTTTCTTAAAGTCACATAAACGAGAAGGTACATATAAACAAGTATGCCAAATCCCTTAGTGGTCATCGCGACATGGGTTTTGTTTTGACTGTGACTCGCTAGCCAGCGGCGATTGTAAATTTTTAAAAAATTTAAGGGTATATTTTTTTTTAAATCAAAATCAACTGTTCTTTCTTAATAAAAAAAACTCTAGATTAAACTTCTAAAACTTACAAAAACAACCGCCGGTGTTTTATCAACACATTCTTCTTAGTCATAAAAATTTCAAGTGATTAGAATCGCTCGAGTATCAAGTACTCGATTATTAAAATCATCGGTTTTTCCCAAAAGATAAAAGAAAAATGATTTCAAGTCTCAAGAAGTGACGTATCGGGTGTCGTCGAGTTTAGAATGAAATATACAGGGTGAACCGTTTATAAAGCCAAAGTTGGGTTCATTTGTGGTTAAACCGAAAGTGACAAAAACGGAGTCGGTCATGTCATAAAATGCAAAATAATATCGCATACAAACCCACCAAATTTTATTTGGGTAATTTAAACAATAAAAAAGTTATAGGAATGAGCGTTCCTCCGGAAACACCCGGTATATAAAATCAATTAATAATAGTCTTTACTTTTAGGTTTAAACTGCAGCTAAGAGAGGAGCGCTTGCATATTGGCTGATGTTAGCTAATATAAAAGTGCCAATGGCAGTTAGGTCTTATTAAATTAATCCATATCTTCAAGGGTGGAGTTCCAAATCACGTTATATTCACACATTGCCAGACAGATATGAATAATGGGAGTCTGGTTAATTTTTTTTACACGCTTTGGAAAATTAGTATAATAATAAATAAGAATTACAACGACAGGTGGGTATATGGTATGTAATTATATTTAAATTAGTTTAGTTGATTTCATACATAAATGGACACGTATTATAAAAAAAATAAAACGAATTAAGAAGCTACTTGCATTGTTTAATACATTTAATCAAAAATTAGTATTTTTATGTAAAAAATACAATAACTATAGCCATAATAAAGCGTAACACAAGTTAAACAAGGTTACAGGTTACACCTAATTTTATTTTTTACTCATCCCAAAACTATCTAAATTTCTAGAGTAAAAAACTATGTAATATTACAACAGCTAAAAATTTTAGGTCCTGTAAATGTAAATTCTAAAAACAGAACAAATACCCAAGGAGGTTTTTATATACTTTAAGGATCCATAATTATAATTTCTATAACGTCGGAACAAATGAAAATTGAACAGCGAATTAGTACATTACTATAGTTCTACGAGATAGGCACATTCAACTTTATTTAAAAGTACTGGGGGATAGATATATTATTCTTATTTAGGTATAATACAGTGGTACCTCGAGATACGAGTGCCCTAACATACGAGTTATTTGAGATTCGAGCTGTCGAGCGAGCGAAGTTTTGTTTTGAAATACGAGCGACATTTGAGATACGAGGAACGGCAGCTGCGACGCTGCACACAAGTTGCAACTGGTCGTGCATCGGAGCTATTCAATGACACTTGCTTAAAGCTGCAAACACACTATTATCACGTCACGTGAGATCACATGCTATCACGCAATGTCACGGTATACTCGAAATATCTGCAAGGCGGTTTATGCGTGCTTATAAATAGGTTTAGAAGTACACTATGGTCATCTCATGCAGCTCACTGCAAGTCATACTTGACAGCACAATTTTATTTCTGCAAATTTACATATTCGGCACGCGTGATAACGCTGTGTCGGAGTTTAACGCTAGAAGGCTACAAGATTCACTTGCGATCTTGACAAACACAAAATATGTAATAAAAATGCAGTGAGCCTAAGCCTAAGCCGTGACAGCATGTGCTATTTTGCCGATATGACAACACGTGAATTCACGTGACGTGATAATAGTGTGTTTGCGGCTTTACTCATTTCCGCAGCATTCTGACAGGGAGGAAGCAACAAACCTAGGACAGTTTTTTTTTTAATCCGGCGAAAAAGGCAAAGACCAGTGAAGAGAAAAGCAGTGACTAAAATTAAGCATACAGTAGGATTTAAGTTGTGTGTGAGTTGCATTTAAGTGACCAAAATACAAATATGTATGTACACTTTATAAAACCAGTTTTTTTTTTGCTTCACATTCTCTTTTATTATGTTGCTTATGTATGCTTATTCAATTGGGAGTAGCATTTATTGGGGCTGGAACGGATTAATGTCATTTCTATTAATTTCAATGGGGAAAATTGCTTCGAGATACAATCAAATTGACATAAAAGCAAGGTTACGAAACGAATTAAACTCGTATCTCGAGGTATCACTGTACTTACTTTACTGATCTAGGAGTAGTGTCAAACTAAAACTTTATTTTCAGCAAAATTGCCGCCGAAATAGGTCACATTAGGGGATTATGGTATGAATAGAATGTAAGCAATTGTTTTTTCTTAACATTTATTTTAATAACACCTTTTGCTATATGTTTTTTCATTAAATATTAACTACCATACGCCAATCATCGAATATTTAAAAATTTACGCCCTAATTAATAAGCTGTTATTTCATTAATAATGAACCAATTTGAATAATTTTTGTTTTAACTGATAGAAATCATATTCTAGAGATTAGGGCAGAGTAATTTACGTCATGCACAATTAGAAATGTGGAAAGTCCTGAACAAACCTGAATCAAACCAGGTATGGCTTATACAGAGTATACCGAAATTAAGGGGCAATACTTTACCACCATATTCTCTGCCTAAAAATAATAGAATTTTTGTCATATGGGCATAAGTGCAGAAATGCATGCTAAGGGGGCTACGGCATTTAGAATGGGGAACCCTGAAGACGTTTTTTTCTAAATATTTTCGAAACCATTCATAATAAAATTTTGAAATTAGGTACGGTGTATAAACTTTTGACGCTAAATCAGTTCATGTATTCAGAATTTGAAAATTTTAATCATAGGCGTCACATACTGGGGTGGTTAAGGGTTAAAATAATCCCACTTTTTTAATTTTCATAAAAATTATGATAATCAAAGTATTTTACGCAAAAATAAATGGCTCTCTTCAGTTCACTTTCAGTTTTTGAGTAAAATCGTTTTGAAAAAAAATTACGTTCATAAAAGAGTTCATTAAAAATATAAAAAAATTGTAACGAAGTTACTAATTTTATCTTTAAAACAAGAAGTACTCATTGGGAACTTGCTCAAATAGACCTCCACTTTCTCTGATACAGAGTCTAGCTCTGCGGCAAATGTTGTGAGATGCCCAAAGAATTATTCTTATTTCATTTCCAGCTTGAAAAATTCGCTGAAGCAGATCCTAATGGGTATCTATCTCCGTTGCATAAACTATGTTACACGTATGGCCCCAAAAATAATAATCGAGTGGATTTAAGTCCGGCGATCTCGCTGGCCAGGTCCACCTCCGCCTATCCACCTTTCAGGATAATTCTCATCTAACCAGTTACGAACTGGCCATCCAAAATGAGCAGCGAAGGAACGTCCATTACAATATCCGCATCCAAAATGTGTATCAGCAAGCTCCTGGTTTGAAAACTTTTGCATTTCCTTATCTATTAAGTCTAATTTTATAACAATAATAGCAGCAAACAATAATCTGATACAAGAAGTATCAAAAAAAAAAACAAATTACAATTTTAATCCATTCATAAATTTCCCTATGATTATTATATTTTAATGAACTCTTTTATGAACGTAATTTTTTTTTTAAAAACGATTTTACTCGAAAACTGTAAGTCCTATCGATATGAACTAAGAGAGCCATTTTTACGTAAAATACTTTGAGAACAGAACTTAAAAATATCCTTGACTGAGCTACAGACATTTAAACAAAGCATTGTTTGTATTAGCCTGTTGTTTATTTTAAGATGTTTAGTTTAACGTTGTAAAGCGATGCCTATAGATACATATACTGTCATGTCAAAACAGATCCCGTCTTCAAGACTATCGTCATTATATAAAATGTTCTGATTTCCATGAAAAAGCAGAAATACCTGATTGAAAGTGTCAGATTGTCATAATAGTAACCCTTACAGCTGCTACAGAAATGATCCAAGATATTCAACGGAAAATAAGCTGCTCTGAATTAACAGCAATATATCTATTGACTTATTCACTCTCAGTTCAACAGTCTAAAAAGTTGGCAGCCATGAGTAGTTCAAGGGCAATTTCTGGGGCAATGGGAAATTCTGGAATTTCTGTGGAGCTGTTAGTGTAACGGACCTTGTATGTGAAGTACATGCAGACTTTTTGAAGAACATGGGATCTAAAGACAAAACCATAATCTATTATTGTTTAATATTCGTGAGACACTCTTACATGGCTATTCTGTGTTCCTCATTACTTGTCATTAAGAATATCATCATAAGTACCTTGTTTTTACAGTTGTAGGTTAGAATGGCATAAATTATAAGTTAAATAATACATATCTCTAAAAAGAATGGTCTTATATTTAGTTCATTATAAGTTTTTTGGCAAATTTATGAATAAAACACAACTTTTGTCACAAATAGAATTAACCTGATTTTCTAAACAATATAACAGAAAAAATATTTAGATGCAAGATAGACTGACGATTGGAAAATATTAAAACAAACTTCATATGAAGGCAATGACAAATTAGTAAACTAAATTTTACACCCCTTGAGTGTAAGAAGGAGTTATTGTACTTATCATAAACAATGTGTGCTTATCATAGCAACTAGTCATGAATACAGAAAAACCCTGTAAAGGTAAAATGGTGTTGAACTCACGGTATTTCTCGGAAATTAACTTCATTTGCCTCATTTTCTGCAAACTGCCCTGGACCACTCAGCATAGCCTTAATTGTGCCTGATGTCAAAGCATGTTCCCTTTTTACAATGAACTCATGGCCGTCAGAGGAAATGAGTTTTACATACATGGCATCAGGGCCTTCACAGCCTCCATAGACCCGTTCTTGTGTTTTTTCTTCCATTATATCACCCATTTGGACCTGAGGAATGAATTAAATTGTTTTTAAAAATCCCATACTAACATTCAATTTAAGGAATCAGTTCTTTATGAAGTAGTCAGGGGGGGAAACAAAGACAAGGCATGTAAAAAATTATAACACAATATCAACATTGTCATAGTTCGTACATTTTTCCACACCATTTATGTACATGTGGTTAATGCATATAAAGTTTTTAAGACTCGTTATTGCCCATTGTAAACTAAAAGCTAAAACTACGTTTTATTCATTTGCGATACTCGCAATAAAAAAAAATAGGAAGCTTGGGGTTGTCACAAAATATCCTTAATATTTATACTTTACCATATTTTACAAAGCTCTGGAAAATTAGCAACAAATTTTCTACAATGAAGCTGCGTAATACTCACTTTATTTTGTAAAAAATTGAGTTTATTTTATGAAAAATAAGTCAAAATGACGTGACTATTTTTACCTGTCAAATATATTTGACAGATAGAGAATTTCATTTTTACACTGTCGGAAAGTAGTTTTGAGTATCAACATAAATTCTTAAAAATGTTTAATAGTTTCAAGCCGGACCAAACCCTTTGGAATACGCGTCATTATAATTTTTTTATTTTATTTTCATTAATTTTTTATTTTAAATATTCAATATCGCAAAAAACTCAAATAACAAGGTTATCACCTCGCCCTACTTTGTGCCAATGAAGTAGTTCATTTGCGCCAATCGTTTAATTTAATCATTTAAATCTGTCAAACATCTCATTTTTTTTTGTAAAATTTCATTAACTTCTCAATAGTTTATTTTTATGCATTAAATTCCTGAAAATCGTCAAACATTCTAAATTTATAGTGACCAATATAAATGAAAAATAATGTACCTTTTTGAAACTAGTGTGGTTATGTAATAAGGCAAAAACCGAATATACCAAATATCCTTTTGATTTTCGATAAAAATGGACGAAGTACTTTTCAGAAGCTCGCAAAAACTCGAGACAATGCAGGTAACTAAATTATCTTCCTGTACAATAATATTTTTAAGAGTGTCGAGACATTGTACCTCATTCCAGGTGTTATTAGAGGAGTGTGGAGGTTTTCTAGCTTGAGCAGCTCAGTGCTTCTTCCTATAGAACTCGATTTAGTTATATTGAAATCAATTTATTTTAGATGC
The DNA here is from genome assembly GCA_963991005.1 of Barypeithes pellucidus. NCBI lineage: Eukaryota > Metazoa > Arthropoda > Insecta > Coleoptera > Curculionidae > Barypeithes > Barypeithes pellucidus. The sequence goes on from OZ022556.1 coordinate 14,525,409, forward strand.
AGGCAGAACTTGTCGCTTCAAAAACGAAAGATTTAATTCATGGCTATTCCCAGCAGAGCAGGGCATTAATTTTACAAGTATGGAACAGCGGTAAAATTGAGCAGTTAAGGTACAATGTAGCACAACTGGTTAATTATTTAATAGAAATTTCTAAAGATTTTAAAGAACGAGCAATAGATGTGGCCGATCCAAAACGACTGTGGATGTATTTATCTGGATTGATAGGAGGAAAATGTGAGGACAAAAATAAATATATTTTTTATGCCTATCTATTGTGTGCCCAACCGTTTCTGAACATCGGAAGGTATTTGAGTAAAAAATTAGGCTATGCTGCCGTTAGTTGTGTTGCAAAATATTCATTGCAACGCTGTAGCTGCGGTCAGTTTTTGCTAAGGGGTGAAACCATGCAAGATTTTTCCATAGCCTTTCATTAAGCTAACAAGAAATCAATGGGTCAAAATTGACTCAAATGTAAACAAGTTCAAGATAATTTGTTATACTGTCTCATTAGACGTTTCATAAAACATAGCATTAAATGTGTTGTTATCAATTTTGACATCCTACACTAAAACATTATTGCCTTAATTTTATTTCTTAGGTAGTTCCGCTCTTCGTAGCGCCGCTAAAACGCACATAAATTTGTCTCTACGGTGGCGTTGAAACGCGGGTAGTTATTAAACCGGCCTTGTCGTTTTGGTAATATTATTTTCTGTCAATTAAATGATGGATCAGACAACAATTACAAATAAACATTTGAAGGGTCAAGCAAAATAAATATTAGTATGTAAAGAAGAGGGAACTAATAATTAAATAATAATACCAGTCAGAAAGTCGGAAGGACATTTTACCAGCTGCGTAATCAACACAGTGTATTTATTTATTTTCCACTTAATAATTTATTGTTTGAGCACGCCTATGGTAAGATGCTTTCTAGCATGGTTTTTATACATTTTTAACCCTCGCTCTTCACGGAAATGTTCAAATAAAACTGGGCAAACAATGACTAGGTCAGTTTTCTGTTAAGTTTAGAAAACCTAAAAACTATAACTATTTTTATTTATTCATTCTCTATAAAAATTTTTGGTATTTTTTCAAAATATTTTCGTAGAAACCATGCTCTTACTTATTATATTTAACACTACTTACAGAAAAGAAAACAAATTTGTAACTAATAGTTCTTATAAAGTGATTTTGATGATTAAATTCTATTTAGCAAAGTATGGGGTGTCCCGTTTTCCACACTTTTATAGGGTATCAAAAAAGTAATGTAGGTGTCATTTGCTCTTTTTGGGTCAAACTTAAAATGGTCAAATCAAAACTAGAAAATTTTCGCTTGCTTAAGAGGTGGGGGGTGAAAATCAAAAAATTAACCTAACCTCATTTTTTAAAATGGAACACCCTGTATATTTTAATCTAAAAACATATTATATTATATTCTCCTTTCAAATATATAACACACCATGGATGATATTGGTTTCCTAGGCGATTTATTAAACTTTAAACCACAGTAGACCATGAAACAAAAGCTAAGATCCTAAAAACAACTATGTTGACATTAACATTTAACGTCAATTTCATTTTTACATATTCATTTGCGAAAATGACCTATCAACATTTTGAAAAATTTGATATGATATCAGTTAATATTGAAAGTGGAAAAAACGAAGAAATGGCGCAAAATATAGCTTTTGTTCGCTGTCCGGAAAGACGGTAACCATTTAGGGACATATTCCGAACATTTGCGATCTTTTATTTCGTTTCAAAGTAATAAAGTTTAAATAAATCGCCCAGGAAACCAATAGCATCCATGGTGTGTTGTATATTTGAAAGGAGAATTTAAAATAGTATCTTTTTAGATTAAATATATATAGGGTGTTTCATTTAAAAAAATGAGGTTAGGTCCGATAACTTCTTTACCTGACCCCGTATACTTATTCTGAAAACGGCAGATTATTCGACAAGCAATATAAAGAAACTTCTGTATAAAACATTTTTCTGTATCTCTTTTATCTAAGAAATTATAGGGTAATTTTGAAATTGTCAATTTTTTGATTTTCCTCCTCATCTCTTAAGCAAGCGAAAATTTTCAAATTTTGATTTTATCATTTTATGATGACACCTACATTACTTTTTTGATAGCACTAACAATTACGAATAAATCCTATAAAAGTGTCGAAAATGGGACACCTTGTACTTTCGTTTAGAAACTTATACATTTCGTGAACCACACAAAACAAAATATAAATGTCAATATTTTAATTTTGCTATTGTGTATCCGTCTAATACACTAGAATTGTATTTCGTTTCCAAAGACAAACGTTGTCGTCATTCTTTCCCCGACCCAACTGCTGTAGTTAATTCTCGATTAAAATCTTTCTTCAACCCGAGATTTATTGAATTTTTTGTTCACCCAACAAATTTTTGAAAACATTATAATAAAATAATTCCTAACTCCAACATATTTATAATACATTAATTAGAATAAACATACTGTATGTCGTTATGTTTATTTTTCTATTTATTTTTAGCCAAGCGCTGCTCAAACACTTCTCAACACTATTAATAATTGGCAGTAATGCGTACTTACATCTAAAAATAATCCTGATTGGAAACTCATAATTAGGTTCTCCTTACATCATTCATAAATAACAATTTTGTACTTTGTTACAATCGAATTGTATAAAGCATTTCCTTGTTGTTTCTTCTAAGTAAACATTATGTACATTCTTATAGGGACAAGACGGGAAATAAGCCTAGCATGTGCTGGTTTCGTGGTAGGCGGATTAGTAGGAGTTGCAGTTGGATTAGCCGTAAGGAGAAAGGAACCAGTGATTAGATACATGGAAGCAGTGCAGATTAGCCATTATTTGGGACCCGAGGTAAAGTCAGCGTTACAGTCTTTTTTTTAAATTTCTGGCCGGAAAAAGAGATCAAAAAGCCATTTAACCGGTGGTAAAAACACAAAGAAAATTTTCAATTGAAGGCACAAAAACCTGCGCCTGCTTCAAATGTTTATAGTAAAATACTTATTTCCTAGGCCGACGATGTCCAGGAAAAAAAATAAGACTCTGCAAGCAACCGGGATAGAGTAATTTTTCTGCATCATAATCTGCCCATTATTAATTACAAATATTAATGTGCTACTAATTGTGTTATTAATTATCATTTGTTCCAAATGAATATTGGAAAAAATATAGTTTTTATTTTTTAGGCTGCGGTTGTAGTTGAAGATGCAATAGCTCCTTATCAGTGTGGAGATTACGACGTCTTAATTAATGTTAAAGCCGCCTCAGTACAAATTGTTGATGCGCAGATATGTTGCGGGTATGGAAGAAATTTTAGAAAAATACTTCGAAGAATATACGAGGTAATCTTGGGTTTATGACAAAAATTTATTCTTCATAAAAACTCCTTGAGATCGAGCGACTCGAGAGCATATTATTTTCTCAAATTTATTTACCGAGCGTTCAGAACTTATGTGTAAAGATACGATAACAAGTAATTAGTAAAACTACGAAAGGAGTATATAGTCGCGACATCTCGCGGCGTATTTGCCTACCCAACGCAGCATCTTATAGAAGACCAAGAGAAAAACATAACAAATGCGTCTCTCAACCGTTTATGTCCATAACAGAGAATAAATAGACCTTTTCCCTTTGTCAAACTCATCCTTAAACCTCAAGGACTTTTACTGATTACTTTTTATTGTATCTTTACACATATGGGTACTTGTCCTTAGCTTTTTTTCATATTTTTATAAATTCTGAACACCCGATATATAAATTTGAGAAAATAACATACTTTTGAGTCGTTTCGAGCTCAAGCAGGAGTTTTTATGAAGAATAACTTTTTTTCATAAACTCATAAATAAAAAGTTTTTATTCTTCTGAAGGTTTAAAGGCGACATTCGTTTCCTATACCTACCCTTCATTTAATATAAAGTTTTAAATACAGTATATTGCTCTGGTGAGATTTCATCCTGGGTCTCCAACATGACATGACAGTCCGTTACAATATTCTTGTCACAAAATGGTGAAATTTTCCGGTAAAAACCTTGTTTGACTAGACCAGACAGATGTAATTAACTTAATATGAAAGAACTTCGTTAATTTCCACATGATTTTAGCAGTCTTCTTCAGAGCTTCCTGTTACACTTGGTAGAGACTGCACAGGAGTCATTACGGATTTAGGAAAAAAAGTGAAAAGACTGGAAATTGGAGACGAAGTCTGGGTCACTGTGCCTTTTTGGTCTCAGGGAACACTATCCCAATCAGTACTTATGTCAGAAAACAGGGTGAGGATATTTTCGGTTCAGTTGTTATATTGGTAGAAGGTTTGCTATGAGATTTCGTAATTGCCACTGTAAACTACTGCCTTCTTTGCTTGTTTTACAAATGAGGAGTGATTTTTCGAAGGGCCATATTTCCATTAGAGATACATTTTCAGAAACCGCATATTTCTGTAGATGATGGGAAATTATAGAGTTAAAAAAAATTAAAAATGTCATCAATGTACAATACTACTTTGGACCAGATGTATTATTGGTGGTTTGAATTTAAAAAATAATGGAAATGTTATTATCAATAATTATTT